>JARWLC010000013.1:45515551-46715551 GCA_033318265.1 Phyllotis vaccarum
TTAATGAAAACTTAAGTGTCTCTTAAGCATATATCATATCACCTGCAAATAACGGCACTTTGAATTCATATACTCCAATTACTATCCCCTTGATCTCCTTCAGTTTTCATATATTTCTAGCTAAGACTTCTAGTATTATATTGAAAAGATAAATAAATGTTTTCTCAACGATTTTAGTGAAGTTTCTATACATTTACAGTGATCGTGGCTGTATTTTTGGAGATAAAATCCTTGCATCCTTAATCTCTTATTATGATAGGGCATTGGATTTTTGTCAGACGCCTATTCTAAAAGTTCTTTGATACAAAACTGTATAGATCCACAGTAATGAATCTCTGAATTTGAAAATATGAGTAAGCCTCAGTATTTTAGGGATAAGATACCTATAAGATACTGTGTTATAAGCTGTGCTCATAAGCCACTGTCTGATGATTTGGGTTGTCAATACTAACTATACACAATACCTACTTTTGAAAAGCAAAGTAATCCTTTGGTTCCTTAGGCCTTTTGATGATAACATTATCATGTATGTTCAACAATGTTTCATAGCATGCCTTCAAAGGAACTGGAGATTTTAGCTGAATAAACCCTTCTTCCATTTACACTTCAATTTCATTTATACTGACAGTGGATGCTTAGATTACTTTGTTTGAAACTGCAAAATATTTCTTTATGGAACCTAAATGAAGATATCTTTTTTTAGTAACCTTTTCTAGAAGGCACCAATGCTTATAGCACAGAAAAGCACACACTGCAAATAAAGTTCAAAACTGTATTTGTCTTGGGTGCTTCTCACCGTCTTACTGCTCAGAATTCATTAGCTCCTGCTTTTTCTCTTCTTATATTAATTACCCCCTTACTGACACAATTAGTGACCTCTCCTCTACATGTGACAATTTATTTCTGATATCTTTTGTGTCTTGTTTTACTGAGATTTAGAAAGTTTATAAATTCTAAAGTGTGAAGGGTTTTGTACTTATAAGATATTATGTTGGAAAATGACCTGAGAGAAGTACTATCATGCAAAAAAAAATGAGTATATAGATGATTCAGTGACAAAATCAAGTGAGTCATGATATCAAAACAAAACAAAATTTCTAATATTAATATTAAAATCAATGTTTAAATAACTTAATATTAAAGTTCCCTCAATATTGCTATTAGTTACTCAAATTAAATTTATGATGCTACATTGTTATTTTATTCTTGAATTCTCACCTACATTCTTATAATTACAAATGCTTGAAGCATACATAAAACAAACACAAAGAAATTACTCTGGGATTAAGAGCACTTGCTGCTCTTAGAAAGGATCCCAGTTGCCTACAAAAACATACATGGTGGCTCATATTCATCTATATCTCTAGTTCTAGGGATTATCATAACAGTTTTAATCTCTGTGGCTATTGCATACACACATATAAAATATGTATAAAATACATATAAAAATCATGCATACACATATACAAATAATTTTTTCAAAAGTATCAGAAGATTTTATGGTTTCATTAAAAAGCCAAACAATTACAGAGTACCAATTTTGATATATTGATGTCTATATTTTAAAAATGTATATATATTAGAAATATGGGTATTTGAAATAATAAAATTATTGCAATATTTGTACAAAGCAATTAAACAATTTTATGTATCTAATAATTTTGTGTATTAATCAACTTATAGGAGCTACTTGTGTCAATTTTTCTTAAAAACTACATAAAATTTTCATGAGCATATATTATACAAGTGCTCATGATTACTATGATAGCAGATTACTGTAAATATAAAATAAGGGAAATATATGGAAAATGTGACAAAATTTTTATAATGTTGATATGCAAGAGAAAATATATCGTATAGTGATTGAGATTTTGGGATAAAAGTTTATGTTGACATTCTCAATTCCTCTTTTACCAAATATTAATTTAGATAATATAGCTCAGCTGAAGACCTTGAAACACTTTTTGTGAAATATATATTATATTCATATATATTACTATGTTTTATGTAATTGATCATATATGGATTCAAATTAAAATTATAATTCATCCACAAAATCTCCTAAAGGGAGACAAAAATTAACTAACTACATCATAATCTGTCATTGAGTAATGCCTACAAGAAATTGTTTAAAAAATTGTTCTTTTTAAATGTTTTTTAGTGACTAAAATTGATATTAATTGGAACATAGAAATTTAGACATGAATATAATGATTCCTCCATAATCTATTATGCTACATTTTGCTTGTCATAGAAGAAAACTTTCAATTTCATTCTGTTCCTGAGTATTCTGTCCTTGTTCCCTTATGGGATAAAATATTTAGAAAGTGATACTGCAAACTTTCTATGTATTAATGCTTTGGGATTTTGAGTATTTATATAAATGTTGACAGCGCTATATTGGAAATAGGTTTTTTTTGTATGTTCCACTTCTGTAATTTTAAAAGTAGTAATGAATAGAAATAAAAATTATCCACTCTGTTAAGTAGGAAATGCCTAGATTTCTAGCTCAGTGGTAGAGTACTTATCATACATAAGAAAGTGAGCTTAGTCCTTATTATTTTATGAAAAAAATAAAAATCCAAAAAGTAAAAATTTGAATTTAAGATATCCCATTATGATTTCAAAGTAAAAATTTGATATCTACTCTGAGGCCAGTAAATTATCATTATAAAAAATCTGAATACTAGCTCTGAAAATAGTTCACAAACAGAACACAAACAATATGCATCTAAATATTTGTGTCTCCCCTTGATGAAGACCGCATATAGTGCACAAGCAACTGAGTTTGTATATGACAATTGGGTGATGATGGGTCACTTAATAGATCTTATTTGAAGAAAAACATACAAATATTTAGTTTTTATGTAATTCCCATAGTTACATTAAAATACACACAGAGAGATCAGAAATTTAAAGACAGATAAGAAAGCAGAACCAGTGTTCTTCAGCAATAGACACACATGACATATTTTTAATAAAATAGTAAAGAGAAATATTGAGATTTTATAGAATGGCATGTGATATAATGTAGTATCCAAATGTAGCTACATTTCATCATATTTAGATAATGGTGTAAAATATTTATTTAGCAAAAAAGTTTTTCAGAATATCAAAGCTTAGCAAAACATTGCAATCTAGACTACTTGCTCTTCCCTCTTGTTATTGTCTGGCTGCTTGGAAAATGTAGCATTACTATGTTGTCGTATATCAAAGACTGGTATTGTAAAACAAAAACCTAAGGAAAAAGACCAAATTTCAAAGTATGGGCTCTGTTTTATGTAAACCAATTTTACCTTATCATAAAAATAATTGTAAAACAAAAAATACAATTCATGGAAGATATACAATGATATGTATTATAAATGTACAATAGTACAAATCATACACACAAAGACATACATATGCATTATACTATAATAATCTGAACAAGAAATATTCTTAGCAAAAATCTACTTCTGAAAATAGTAACCATGCAGAAAGATATTAAACACTACCATATAGAAAGCATAATCACTTGAAATATTTGATTGATGAGCAAATATTTTAAAAGAAATATTTTCAAACCTCTTTAAAATAAACCATATAAGTTTATGTTTTCAAGAGAACCAGAATAAATACAAGTGTTATTGCAAGGTATTGTATCATACAATTTTAGAAACTGTGACATTCAAAAATCTGCCACTTGCAAACTAAACACACTACTAAGCTGCTCATGATATAGTCCAAAAACCTGAAAACTGGAAGATCATCAGTTCAAATTCCATTCTAAATCAGAAAATCTTCAACTCAGTCACTCCAAGGAGAGTAAAAGAACAATGTCCTAGGTCATTAAATCTCTCAAAACAGGAGATAATATTACTATAATAAGGTGTTTAGTTGGTTGTATAAAGCCTTTGTACGTTGGAGAAGGCCATCTGTTCTTGATCCACTCATTTACTTGTGACCCTATTCCAGAAGTACTCTTATACTTAGGCCAGGAAATAATGCTTAACAGACTCTTGCATCCCATTTACAAGTAAAGCTAAGTAAAAAATTAGCCACAATATTTTCATTCATTGTCAACTTATATCCTATCTGTACCTATTCTGCCTAACTTCAAATTTTATATAAAGGCAATATCAAGCATTAACTAGTGTCCTAGAACTGTGATAATATTCTTAGTTGATAGTTACTCTTCCAATTAATATATCATGACTTAATGTAATTTGAATCAAGCAATTATAAAAAAATATAGACAATTAATTCACATATGACATAAGGTGGTAACAATTCCAAAACAACTATTTTTTGTATATTCTAATCAAGAAAAAGATTCATTAAAAACTAATGACAAAACAGTTAAGATATTTATAATCCTCATTTAAGCAAACAGATCCTCTCCATAGATCATGGTAACATGTAGCATATATACCTTTTTTTTTTTTTACTATCTAATCTATATTTCTTTGATAATAGCAATTATCTTAGTTCCTGATGGGTTTTCACCCATCAGGAGTTCAGTTTTGATTGGTATGTTTTTAGCATTCTGCACTTCTTAATCCCTTAAGGTGTAACTTGTTTTTAAAACACATTCTTTTTTTAAACTTTTAAAATTATCAGACAAGTTTCTCCTTGTTATTTTAAAAACATTACCACAGGTAGCATAGGAAATTTCTTCTTACCTCTTGATGTGCATACAATATAAATTCAAAATAGTAAGACTACAGTTTAAAATAATGTAGTCATTATGACAACTCTTGGTAAATCTATTTCTCCATTTGAGACTGATTCTTATGATGTCACAAGAACTATTGACAATAGCATATGATATCATAAGAACATCAAACAATTTTACATATTAATGGATCCCTAATGGTATTATTGAGTGGTATAATTCTTATTTCTGGGCAGGGATTTATGATCTAATGAATACTGGCTATTGTAACAATAAACATTACATTTGATATTGATTGAAGGCATATATACTGCCTTGGATAATCTTTACCTATTTCTGCAAGGAGCTTAAATATGCATGCCCCTCTAACAGTGTATTTAAGAAGGCATTTCTTATCCAATCAATACAAATGCTTCAGAATGGTAAATAACATAGACCCACTGCAAATGTTCTTTTGCTGTAAGGTAAGCACTCACCTAGAAACAATACTATGTGGAACATCACAATAATGGCTTAATTATATTTTAAGTCTGTAGGTCTTAGCTTTCATTTCAAAATTGCATTCCATAAAAGGAAAATTCAACTGACAATGAATAGTTACTTGAGCAAGATCCACAACTTGTGTTTGAATTATTGAAAAGATCTCAAACATTAACCTTCTACCATGACTTATAAAATGGTTACACATTGATGACTCTGTGTTGGTCCCTATTGGTTGGCAATTGGACATAGTATGCACTTGCATAAGTACAGCTCTTCAACTACAGGTTAATAATTAAATGCTAGTAGGTACAAGACTGTTGAATTAATAGTTCAAGAACATGAGCTTTATCATAATAAGTGAAATTATGCAATGATTCACTATGTTGTCAGAATTTAGCCTCAGACCCAATAGAGAGCCAAGAATTATTTTTCAAAAGCTTTATTTTTCTTTGGATAAAGTTAGAACTTTGGTCTGGAAGCCTAAAGATCAGGATTGTGATTCACCTGTGTGTGTCTACCAAGGTTCCAAACAGCATCTTCATATGCCACTAAAATTTCATGAACTATGAATCTGTAGTATTATGTGACAAAGCCACTTGGATAGTAGCATGGATCTGAGACAGAAATTTTCCCTGTTTTGAGATCCATTGAAATGCTATAGCTTATCAGGTTTCTTAATTCTTCTTTGATTATACAGGCACCAAAGATATGAATGTATAAAGTTCATATTTGCAGGCATATCTGTACATGTACAACAGCATTAGGCCCTTAAAATTTTCACTGAAGTACAAGATTTTTAAATGTCAGATAAATTCATCACCCTTTGGCTTCCAAATATCTTACTAGGAAGTCTACAGTGGTTATTTCTGTTTGCTTGCTGTTAATAAATCTAATAGCCTAATGTGTCAGTGCAATGAGTCAGTGTGATATTTTTTGGAAGGCATAAGAAATTAAATTCCCTGAGAATTAATTATAAAATTAAACTAGAGAGTTAAAATACCACTGAGTAAAATAATAGAAAATTGTAATTCTTGGAATGCCTGCTGAAAATAGGCTATACTTTTTTATCTTAAGGATCTTTAAGAATAATTGGGACTTTCTTAGCGCCAGTGTACCAGATTTAAAGACATGTGCTATTTTGCTATATAAAAAAAGGAAAAACATCTAGTGAAATATCTGTAATTCAGTAATTTAAATCATCCTTTGCTTAATTTCAAAATGATAGATTTTTTTCTCAAAGAACCATTTGTCAGTATAAGGTAAATTAATTTGACAAAAAATAGCTATAAGAGTAGCTCTTCAAGAATGCTGATATTTCCTAACTTCATAAAAGTATTGTTATGTACTTATACAGACATTATATATTCATAGAAAATGCATTATAGAGTTTAATAACATTGGTTATGAGGTACTGGAGGATAAACATACTAAAAATCCTGCCTTCCAATGATTTTAAACTACTTAGGTACATTAAAGCATGAGATATCAGACAGTTCATAGTTTTAATCATGTTTAAGAATTATTACAGTTCACAGACAACCATCAAAATGTAGTGATTTTTTCTAAGCCCACTGAGCTGCAACATTAACTAGAGAGCCTCTGCTTAGTGATCTCATATTAGTAAATTTGCCTTCATCTGTACCTCACAGTATCACTACAACTTTCCACTAAACATTCCCCAAATTATATTCCATTCATTTGAAAACTCAGATTGTTGCTTTGGTGTGATGCATACCTCCTATCACATTCAGGGCCTTTGAAGGCCTGATGACACTTTAAATCTAGTTATGTGAATAAAGCAATATTTAGGGATAGGGATCAATCTTAAGTATTAGAAACATAATCTCAAATACCAACTGTTCCAGGAGTAGTCACTGTGATTTTATTAGGTGATACAATGCTGATTCCCTCATATGAGGATGAAAAGACTTTTATAACTTGGGGAGTTGCCTCTAGGGTGAGGAGAAGAATCCTCTTAAGACATAGACTTAGTTGCATTGTTCTTTGGAGAAGGAAGGCTGCTTCTGAGAGAAAAATGAGAAAACATATTTAATGGATTTGAGCCTGTTTGCTTATGTGAGTGTGTGTGTATGTGTGTACAAGTATTTACACAGGTGTGTATATATATATATATATTATAATATATAATTACAACATATAATCTGAAAAAATATAGTCTAAATAAAATTTTGTCTTAGTATCTCCAGTATTAACAAAATATTACTAATGTTCATAATTTACTTAGAAAAATATGTTTTATATTAATATTTCTATTTTAAGAGAAAAGATCATAGGAACTTGAGAACTGGGAATTTAAATTTTATAATAATAAGTCATATTAATAGATAAAGATCTGAGCTTTGGTTTTTCAGTAGTCTCAACACTGAGAATTCAAAGGTATTGATATATTTCCTGAAATAGATATAAATCTCTAATTATGTTACATTTTATCTTGAAATTTGAATTCATATCCTTTTATTATTACCTTTATGCCCAGTGATATTTGGGTATCCAGCTAACTTCATTGAATTGGTAAATTTTTCAAAAACTCTAAAAGTAAATAAAGGTTTCTACTTTTCTTGATTTTACACATGCTTGATTAGATGTAGTCAAACACAATTGTGTCTATATCTTTATTATTAGTTTATGCTAGGCTCTCAATGTTAACCTAATTTTTCAAAGAGAGATATTTATATTTTAAAATAAAATCAGATATAAAACTTCTCCTAGAGCCAAGATTGAAGTACATTTCTTTAATGCCAGCAAAATAAAATCAGAGAGTGTTGGATCTTAGTGAGTTTTAGACCAGCCAGGATTACTTAATGTGACCCTGCTTCAAAACACAAAAGCAAAAATAAATTCTCAGATTCAAATACAATTCATGAAACACTCATTTACAAATGGTACCATATTATCAGAAAAGCCTTGTACCTCTAATTATTGTATGTCAGAATTCTAAAGAAAACCAGAATTAATGTCTGCAAAAGATGGAGGATGAGTAACTACATAACTATGTAAATTTTGATTTAGCTGATTACATTGGCTCACATGATCAGATCATTAAAAGTCCCTTGATAATCTTTTGATACTGAAGATCAAAGAAAATATGAAGGGTAATAAGTCATCTTAGAGACTAAATTAATGCTTTTATATGTCTAACCCATTACCTATGGCCCATATGCAGTAGAAGGCATCTAGGAATGTAGTCCAAACTAAAATTATAACCTTATTTAAACATTGTGATTTATATTATAATTTCTATTAGATTTACAATTTCTCAAACATGAAGTATATTACGATATCAAAAATATTCATGAATAGCTGAAGTTCTTGCATAAAAGTCTAAAAAGGGTAATGAAAATAAAATAACCTGCAGTTCTAACTAATTATCCCTGAAAAAATGAACACATTTTAACTTACCTCTAATTTGTTGTATTCAGATTCTCAATGTGTTTTATAGTTTTACTGTTTTTATATATTTATTTATTCAGTGGATTTTACAAATTGAACTTATGTTGAGAATTATCATCTACTTTAATCAGTTCCTCCAAATATAATACTAACCTCATCATCTTCAATGGTACACTTAGAAATTTTATTTAACCAGATGACTGATCCACCATTTATAGCATTTTATATAGCTTTACAAATATAATAGCTATTTGTTGACAATAAACACAAAATTGATAGCTTCATTTTGAGAACTATGATTTAAGACTTGAAGGTTTTTAGAAATTTGTTACATTTAAATTATAAAAATTAAGAAGAACTAAGATTTATAATATATTTTATTTACAAAGGCACATTTGAAACAAAAGCCTATTCAATACTCTTGAATACAGTTATTATTAATTTTATTTTATTCTAAATTATAACTGACACTACTAAAGTGAAGATTTAAGTAATTTACTGACATCACAGAGTTAATGATTTCTTGCTCTTAATCACATTTCTGTACAGCTAAAATAAATATATACATAGAAAATGGATAATAATTACATTCAAAGTTATATATAAAACATAATAATGTTGCTGTTTATTTTCATTCCAATTTAATAAACACATGATTGTGTAAAATATCTTCAGTGTAATATTCATTAAGCTTTTGGAAAATACCAGTCTTTATTCTGTTCCTTTATTTAACATACAGATTAAGATATTGTCTTACATATATTGAACTACAATCATGATGATAAGCCAAAAAAATACTATACAATTGTTAGTGTACTGTAAAATTATGTGTAACAAGATTAACATGTATCTCAATGATACAGGATGTCATTGTGCTGTGAATAAAGGAACTCTCTTGGCCTATTCAGGCACCTTCTAAGTAGACAGGGAAATCAGAGCATAAATAGGGGACGGAGGGAGGAGTCATTTAAAGACATCATCAAGCTGCTCAAGAATCAATATGTAAGGTAACACACATGAGAAACACGCCATGTAGCAGGACAGATTAATGTAAATGGTTTGAATTAAGATGAAAGAGCTAGCTATCAATATGCCTGAGCCATAGGTTCAATTGGTATGAAATTAATATAAACATCTATGTGTTTCTTTGGGACTTTGGGATTGCTGGTCCAGATAAGCAGTCTGGGCTGGAAAGTTCTTTCTACATCTCAGAGCACAGAATTAAATGTAATTTAAATTTGACATTTTTTATATAATTTCAATTGTTAAGGAACTATAACACTTATCTCTAAAAGAACTGTAACTCGAGTTTCAGGGATTCTAATAATATTTTCTGGCACCTATAGATACCAGCATAAATATGCACATAATATTCCAATATAGTCACATAGTCACACACACACACACACACACACACACACACACACACACACACACACACAAATATACATACATATATATATATATGCAATTTAAACGTAAAACTATAATCTCAAAAACGTTTTACCATAATAACTACATTTTTTTATTTATTCAGAAGGAAAAAAATCAATTATTTTGACTCCATGTAGTGTTACAGACATTAAGAATGCTTTGGTTTCTATTTGTTTGAACATCTTCTAATTCTTTCATGATTTTTAAGACATGAAGTTACATTAAATTGAAAATTGAACTAAGTCTTGTTTCATTTCTTTTAGCATCCAACAAAAACCCAATATTAGTTGTTAAGATGTTTCTTATAATTCTAGTAAGTCAAAGAAAATGAATAATAATTCCTACTTATTATTGAACTTACATTTTCATTAAAAATATTCTTAACCTATGTAAAGAAAGATCATTTATAAATCTTACTAAAAAATCTAACACCCTTTTGAAGATAGATAACAAAATGTCAGTGAAATTGTATTAATGTAAATATAATTATAAAAGCTTAATAACAGATTTTCAGAAACGTATTACATCTTGTTTTTATAGTTTTATGCATGCACATAGTACAAAACAGTTGATTTCTTTCCTTTCTTTTCAGTGCATACTCAAATTAACTTGACAGGCAAATGACTGCAAATCCAAGTAAGTTATTAAAAGGGAAATGTGCAGTATCTTTAAATATATGACAAAAATGTTGGTCTATCATGTTAAAAGCAAAATGATACAAAAACCTCATAACTTTTCATAATTCTCACATTTTCCTATAAAATAAGAGTAAACATGTTATGATATATTTTGTGCTTTTAGTTGATTTTCTTGAGAAATAAAACAAAAATAAAAAAATTAAAACAGAAAACAGGATGAACATTCACTTTCTACTTATTAATCTAGTTCATGGTGCTATTTATATAATCTGATTATTATTACACAGATAAGATACTCAATTATTTCACAAATGCAATTTTAAATGATATACAATTTAAACCAAATACTCATTTAAAATTTGCAAGAAACGTCTGTCAGAATGGCTAAGATCAAAAACACAGATGACAACCTATGATGGAGGAGATGTGGAACAAAGGGAACATTTCTCCATTGCTGGTGGGAATGCAAACTTGTACAGTCATTTTGGAAATCAGTATGACAGTTCTGTAGGAAACTTAGAATCAATCTACTCAGTGATTCAGCAACACCACTATTAGGCATATACTCAACAAATGCACATTCTTACCCCATGGGTATTAGCTTAACTACCTTCATAACAGTATTATTTGTGATATCCGTAAACTGGAAACAACCTAGATGCCCTCAAATGAAGAATGGATTAAAAATTCTGATACATTTACACAATCGATTACTATTCAGTACTAAAAAGTGACATCCTGAATTTGGCAGGCAGATGGACACATCTGTAAAGTATCATTCCAAGTGAGGTAACACAGACCTGGAATGATAGACATAGTATGTACTCAGTCACAAGTGGATTTTAGATGTAAAGCAAAGGATAATCTGGCTACAATCTACAGACCCCTCTCCCCCTAGCAGCTAGGTAACAAGAGGAATTTAGGAGAAACATGCATAGCTCTCCCTGGGAAGGGGAAATAGAGAACTTCAGAGAAAATTGCAGTCATACCAGGAAGGGAAAAAAGCATGGTGAGAAAAGATAGCATAATTGATCTGGGGAGACAACAGAGAGGGTGAACAAAAACGTGGATGTTCTGATAGAAGGGGCAATTTTGGCTTAGAGAGACCTGGTGCTAGGGAACACCCAAGAACCCACAAGATTATCCAAGCTAAAATTCTCAGCAGTAAGGAGAGGGTGCCTAAATTTGCCTTTACTATTATCATATGAATGATCACTCTAGTTCCCATTATAGAACCTTCATCCATCATCTGAGGAAGGTAGTTGCGGAGATCCATAGATAAACACAGGTTGAGCTACTGGTTCAGTGAAGAGAGGGAGGAGAGATTGCATGATCACAGAGATCAGTATCATCATGAGGAGACCCATGGAGTTTGTAGACTCAGAAATGACAGCTGATGAATCTTCATGGAATGGATCTGGACCCTCTGATTTAAGGTCCAGCAGAAAGGTGTGGGCAGTTTGTGGAACTATTTGCACTCAATCATAATCTGTCCAAGGTGTATGAATTGGCTTCTCAGAGCCCATGCCTTGCAGGAAAATATTTCAATTTTGATCCTTGGGAGAGGGACTTATCCTGCCTGAACTGGTTGTGCCAGACCAAGTTGACTCACATTGGGATTCCATACCCTCTCTGAGGCATGGAAAGCAGGGTGGGCAGAAGGAAGAGGCTGGGGTGGAGTGTGAAAAGGGGCTGAAAGGCGAGCAGCTGTGGGTACAGAAATTTTATTTTCATGTTTACAATGATGCCAGGTTAATATGGGTCGTGTCTAATATAAAATTACATAAAAGCATTAAAACAATGTATCAAATCAAGAATCGTTTGCATTCTCAGCAGTCAGTAGGGATAAGTCATTTCCAATATCTGTGCTTATCACATCAAACTTAGCAGAGGTTGAAAAATTGACTAATGAAAGATATTGTTCATTTCTATTGCAAGTTATCTAAGTGTAAAATAATTTAAAAAATAACTTCTTTGGTGAGTATTACCTCTGAAGTTGTGATATAGAAATATATATAATTAACATTTTGAGGCATGATAAAATGTTATACTTAGTTGTCAACTATATTTGTTCATGTTCATGTTTGAATTCTACTTTGTGCTGCATTATAAGTGCAAGATAATTTCAGGTGAAAGTTTTTATATAAATTTATTACTCATTTTATGAATATAATAATTTTGCATTTCATTTCTTATTTTTTCTGAAACCTAAAAAGACACAATCATAGTGGCTCTGTATTAAATTATCACCTAATTTTTATTTATTGTTGACAAAAGTACATGAATGTTCAATGTTGTCTACAAATTAAAATATTAATAAGCCTCAATTGATGGTATACATTAGAGATAATAGCATGGAATTCTAAACAGTGATACAGGTATAGCAAATAAATAATTCTATGTTTATTGATCAAATATGGTGTCTCTATCAGATTGTAACACTATGGACCACATAGAATATTTTACATGTAAGGCCAATGAGAATTTTAGAGAATTAGTAGAGTTTATAGTAGTGGGAGAGGTATGTTTAGGACAGAATGGCAGTGATATTGAAGTAGTATATCTACTGGAAACGGTGTTTTGATTCTCCCATAATGTATCCACTTACATTTCAAACCCCTTTTTGGTATGCAACCAATATATGAATCAAGTTGTCTGTTGTATCAAGGTACTAGTGTTTGGCAAGTCTATATTGCTGATATTTTGCATTATGAGGTATCCTACAGTTCAATGATACTATTTATATATGTGTATGTATATGTAAATATGCAATATGCTACAGTATATTTCTGCTGCCTATGGATCAAGTTGTAGAACGCATAGATTTTTGTCTGCCTTCACACTGACTGCCATGTTTCCACCATGGTGATATGGACTAAACATCTAAAAATGTCCAAGCTATCCAAGCTAAATGTATTCTTTTATAAGTGTTGCTGTGGATATTGTGCCTTTTTATAGAAATCAAAACCCCAACTAAGACACAATGTACAATTACAAACATTATTTTTTATAAAATAGACTGTATTTTTCTTTAGAAATGCTTAGTCCTTTAGTGCCTCATTACTTAAATATGACAACAACCACTGATATTTTCTCAATTATTGCTACATCAAATTATAAATAAAAATTCTAATATTTTTAACATATGTGTAAATGCACAAACATATTCATAACAAAATAGAACAAAAATTCTTATGTCAATTGTAATCTTTATTTTTATAATTTGTCACAAAGTTTTTGCTGTTTTATAACTATCTTCCTGTATCACTGATACTATACAGCTTTTATGCCAAGCAAGTATCTCAGCAATTTTTGTGGTTTTTTTTCCCTTGGAGGAATGAACCCATAGCTTCATTTTAAATCATCCAGGCTTCTTTTCATCTTGTTTGTAAACTAGTACTTATAGTTCCACGTAAACTTTAGTCAAAAGACTCAATAAAGGATCCCTTGCACTCCAAACATAATCTTTCTTAGCTTCACTCTGTAGAAGCATTCTAATAAATACACATAATTTGAATCAATCATCCCTTCTAACACTACTATTTTTTTTTACTTTATTAGCTTGTTTTCTTAAGAAAGCCAAATAGGCAAGACAAAAGTCTAAATATGTAATTCAATGGATATTTTTTATGTCTCCTGGTAACATTGTTCCCATGCCTGAAAACAAAATTTCTAGGCATAGAAGACTAAGATCCTAAGAAGAGCAAGCAAAAATTTTCTAGAATGTCATTAGAGGTGATAGTGAGTGAAAACCTTTCTACTTCTATTCCTTTATTCATTGGTATGTGTATCCTGGGTATGAAAAGACCTAGATATTGATCAGATCTTATAATGCCTTCTGGAGATCCCTGCCCCAGCAGTTCAAGCTATTGCCTCCTAGTTGGTATCTTATCTATTTCTTCAAATTTCCATTTTATTATTTATTGTGATAACTGCTTCAGGATGATGGGAACATTGTACAAACAGTGAATTCCATGAGCATGGGTCAATAGTTGCACTTCTCCAGCTATTAATGAATCTTTGACTAAAAGTTATGTTTTGTGAAACACCATGATTGTAAAAAGGCAGTCTACAAGTTCACAGATACTATTTTGGTAGAAACATTATCTGAAAGCAAGAGAAACTCATAATCACAGTATGAAATATAGTGCAGTAAGAACTAAGTGTTAACCTTTCTAGGCCCAGCGTAGTCAGTTTACTACCAGGTCAGTGGCTGACACCAGGAGAGGATGCTACATCAAGGATTAATTGTTAGTCTTTTCTGTTAGCATATGTAACATTCAGCAGCAGATATAGCCAGGTAAGCCATGGTAGGTGCTATTCTATATTTTGAACCCAGGCATAAACTTCATTCAGCTACCATGACCACTTTGTTCTTAGGCCTTTGGACAAATGCAGTGATACTTTGAACAAAGCTTGACTACTCACAGAAACTGGATATCATATCTACTTAATTAATGAAGTCCTACACTTGACCATAAAGATAATTTATTGTTTATAACCCATGAATCAGTAACAATGGCACCTCTGGTCATTTATTTTCTTAAGGATATTTATAATCATGTGAATTGCCTGCAGTTTTGTTTATTGTGACAACTCCCATTCACCAGTGTCTTTAATGTTTGTTACTCAAAACTTGTAATGCCATAAATGTCCATTTCTGGGTGGTGCCTACATGGTTTGTAAATGTATCAGTAACAGATACCAAGTCTAATGATTTGTCTAATTTTTTACTAGCTGAAGAAGAGGAACTGAGAAAAAGTCATTAGGTGTATTAACAACTGGATATAGTGTACAATGGCTACCTTTATCTGCTTAAATAGGAATACCACATCTGGAAAATCATCAGAAATTAGAGTCATAACTTATGTTTGCAATAGGCTACTGTAACTTTTCATGATCCATCTGTATTCTGAACAAGTCAAACAGAATTAAATGAAGATGTGATGCTAATTACCACTCCTGCATTTTTAAATCTCTAGTGGTAGCAATCATTTCTGTGATTCCTCCAGGGATGAAATGTTGGTTTGGAATCACAATTTTTTTTTTCTGTCAAAGGTTTCAAAGGTTTCCATTTGGCCTTTCCAACTGTAACCTACTCCTTACTAGTTCTTTCCCTCATTTCATAGGTCAGGTAACCAAGGTGAGATTTCTGTCCTCAAGTTAGTATATTAATCCCAAATTTTCATTCTTGAACTGGAGCATTAGTGGCAGGATAAGTTATGAGACCATTTGGGCACTTGTAGACTTAACCTGAAACTTTATTAATTACTTGAATTTATAAGCTTTTTGGTTTCTTCCAAGATCAGTGCCAAATGACAGCCAATTTCCAATAGGCTGTAGAAATTATGACTATTTCATTTTTTTTGTCTGCAGTTAACCTGGTAAAAGGTCATAGGTACTTCTAGTGAAGAATAGAATAAAGTCTAACAGTAAAACTTGATATCATGAAATTTCCTTCTGAAGGGAATGATGGCCATTGTTTAACTCAGGATATTCTATGTCTTCAAACTGTCTCAAGTCTGGAAATTGGTTCATGGGATGAGACTCCTTGTTGTTAGTATCCAATAAGGACTTTCCTTTATCTGAGAATTTTCTGATCAAACAAAAATAAACCAGGCTTTTTAATATACTAATTCCTGGAATCCCCATGACTGATTAGCCAATACTAAAGGGTATCTGAAGTCATGCCTCTATAAAAATCACTTAGTTTCTGGAAAATAGTAAAATTCATCAAATTTAATTCATCTAACTGAGCAGCAGCATCTCTAAATCTAAGTTCTAACACACAAAAAAATTGATGAGAACAAACCTGTTTAAATTTGCTCGTGTCCCTCTTAACATTTTATATCTTACAGCATTAGTGAAGCCTGAGTTTCATGTGCCTTTCAATAGTAGCATACCAACTCTTGAACTGCAATTTACTTGAACCTCAAAACCTCTTCATCAACAGTGAGACCAAGGATATCAGGAGTGTGTATATCTCTTTCATTGTCAATCTTATGACAAATGCTTCAGTCTACCAATCAAATATAATTTAAGATATTTTGTAACTGTTTGAACTTCCATTTTAACCCAAGAATCTTCACCTCTGGGCTTATATTTATAAACTTATTCTGATCAAGTTTCATGTTCTGTTAACAATATATTTTAAGCTTAAAGCCCATTTTTTTCTCATTTTCCCTAGACTTTTGAAAACATTAACAAACTTATTAAGATCACTAATGCTACTATACAAATCATAGACTACAGTTTAGATCTCTCTTTCAGAAGCATTTTATTCTTGATTATCATTAAAGTTTTAGAGTCAATATTAGCCGACTCAGAGACATTGACTTCACCCTGTCTTTCAACTTTTTTGTGGAAGGATACTATTGGATTCTTATAAGATTAATTTCTATAAGCAAAAGTAGAGAGGGCAATACTGGTAAGGTACTGGGATGGTTATATGCATCCTCTGCTAAGGAAAGAGAGACTAAATGCCTCAAGTAAAATAAACTCTTAAGAATCTGTTAATCCAAAGTCCTAGACTTCAATATAGCCCTCCCACACTTGTCCATCCCATAGTACAGAATCTATTCCTCAAAATTTCTTGCCAACATTTATTTACTAATATACTCTGAGGCTGAGGCTTAACTTTTGTTCTAATATAGCCAATTTTATAAGTGTTCTGGCTTGATTGTTTTCTAACTTGGGCTCTGTACTAACTAGTTTTGTGTAAACTTAACATGAGCTATAGTCATTCATGAAAATAAGGAACATCAATTGAGAAAATGCATCCATAAGTTACAAAGGGAAGGTATTTTATTAATTAGTGATTGACAAAGGAAGACCCAGCTTATTGAAGATAGAGACATTCATGTGTTCTATGTCCCATGTGCTATAAGAAATCTTGCTGAGCAGAATATAAAAACAAACAAACAAAAAAACCCACAGGTCTTCAGGTTTCTGTTTTGTTTCAGTAACTGTCTTGACTACCTCTGGTGATAGACTATGTATGTAGATATAGAATTTAAAGCAAAATTAAACCTTTTCTTCATAGCTTGCCTTTGATCATGGTGTTTAATTTTAGCAATACTACCCCTAGCTTAGAAAAAAATGTGACCAAGATAGTATGGCATTTCTGTGACAGATGTTATGGTAGAATATGTAAAGATCTTAGAACTTTGAGCTAGGAAAGTCATGAGTATTGATAGCTCAGGGGGATATTTCTGTAGAAGGTTGGTAAATAAGAATATTGAGAGCAAGGCTGATGGTAAATGACTGGCTTATATAGTTTCAGAGGAAAGCAAATCCTTTTCCAGGCATTGGTATGAAGAATTTGAGGTGTCTGCTCAGATCAAATTGAAGATGCAATTGTGATTAGTAATATACCAGAATTAGTAAAATAAAACCCTTTCTTTTCTGGGTGAATGGATGCTGCTCAGTTGGGGCTGAAGAATCAAAAGTGAATAGGAAGAAAACCAGCATTATTAAGGTGAAGTATTCTTTGTTTACTTTATTTACTTAAGTTCGGTATAAAAACACAGTGTTCTTTTAAAATATTTTCTTTTTATTTCTGTTTTATTATTTAAAACAATTTTAACTTAAATATATTTTGATAATATTCTTTTTCTCCTGCAAGTGCTTCTATAATGGCTCTTCTTTCCCCACACCAATCTTAAACTTCTTTCTCAATAACCACAACAAGCATATATAACAAACCACCAAAAAATCCAATGCCACAAAAGCCCTAATACCTAGAAAATGAAATACATCAACACCCAGAAAAAGAAATAGTAAAGAAAAAATAATGAAAGAAAGAAGGAAGAAAGGAAGCAAGAAAAAGAAGGAAGAAAGAAACTCTAACTGAATAAAAGCATATAAAATCTGTCATTTTTAAAAATTTTTGGTGAACTACTCCAGAACATGAGAAATGTCCTTAAGTTGTTTATGTACCCAGTGTCATTCTATTTGAGAGAACTGCAAGGCAGAATAAATGACAGTTCAGGTGTTAATCATTTTCAACTGGACAAGATTTTCTTAACTTTTTCATTTATAAATTTTTAAATAAAACAAAATATAATCTGATAAAATAAAAACTAATACATCAAAGCTCTACAAAATAAATAAATAGAAATTTCCCACCAAAGACATAAGAATCAGAAACCTACTCATTACTATACTGATGAATCCCATTAAAACAATAAAATAGAAGCCATAATATAAATTTGGAGAACTTGGTTGAGACCTGTCCAGGCCTTGTGCCAAGCTCCCTAAATCAATATAAACTCTTTATGAGCCTTATATTTTTGATTTTCTTCATATCCTCTGACCCTAAAATTTTTTCCATATCTTCTACCACAGGGCTTTCTGAGAACTCAGGGAAAGGATTTAATTGAAACATCTCATTTAGCAGCGAGTGTACAATGATCTCTTATGCTCTGAAAATTGTCTGGCTTTGAGTCTCTGAATTTTTTCCCATTTGCTGAAGAAGAAAGCTCTTCTAATGATGGTTGAGCAAAGCAATTATCTTATTCAATGTTCTGTTGTTATGACACCATGACATCCACAAAAACTATAAGTAAAAAGAATATAATTGGGGTATGCTTATGGATTCAGAGAGTTAGTCTATTATCAACATGGTGATAAGAATAGAAGCAGATGGGTGGAATAGTGATAAAGTAAGAGGTGAGAGTTTTACATCTGCATCCACAGACAGGAGGATGGACAAGACACCTAACTTCTAACTTGGCTTGAACATTTGCAAACTCACAGCCCAATCCCAGTGACACACTTCTTCCAACTAGACCATACAAACTCTCCAATTGCCAAACCAAACCTCATAATATTAACAAGTGATACTACTCCCTGATTACCAAGCATTTAAATATATGAATCTAGGGGTATCATTCTGATTCTAAATCAAAGTTCAAACCACCACAGAACTGATCAATGATTATAGCAGAATATCATTTGGAGTAATGTTATTACTATATATATATATATATATATATATATATATATATATATATATATATATATTTAGTACCAGTTTTATTTGGTTTTGTCTCAGGTCCCTGAGCTAGTCTCAAGTTCTTGGTCACTTTAAAGTATATCTTTTGGAGTGTATCTCAAGTCATATCAATAATTGCTTGGTTATTTTCACAAGCTTTGCTACTATTGCCCTAGCACATGTTGCAGGTAGTACACCATTGTAGTTTAAAGGATCTGTGGTTAGCTTGGTGTATATGTTTCTCTTTTAATCATGTGGTGAGTATATTCCTATACCAAAATACTATTACATGGTTTCAAACATTTAATGTAGACATCAGCTTATCATCTCCATGTACTTCAATAATTTATGTGGGTGTTGCCTTAAGCAACAGGGCATTTTTGTTAGTTTGTGGAGGGTAATAAATAGTTTTTTCAATACCCTGGATAGATTGAAGAATCCTGAGACCACTTTGCTCAAAAACTATATTTGAGCAAAAACCATAAAATATAACCCACACCTGGAATTAAAAGCTTTCTTTAGTGACAAGGGATGACCAGTTGAGACTGTTTTCCTCATTATTTGTCAATTTCTTTCAGTTCACTATTTCTTCTATAATATCACTCTATCATTTTCCTCATCATTATATCCTTCCATTTTCAATCACAAACCTGGCCATCCATAAATAACTTTTTTCTCCCTCATCTGTTTCTCTATACCTACCCTCTTTAGGTTAATGGATTGTAGCTTGGTTATCCTTAATATAAATAAACACATATTATACCTCTGGGTTTTGGATAACTCACTCTGGATTTGTGTGTGTGTGTGTGTGTGTGTGTGTGTGTGTGTGTGTGTGTGTGTGTGTGTGTGTGTATGTGTGTGTGTATGTGTGTGTAGTTCCATCAATGTGTTTGCATATTTATGGTGTTAAATTTTAAATGGTTGTGTCATATTTCATTGTGTAATGTTGTACATTTTCTTTATATAATCTGATAAAGTACATATAAGGTGTTTATATTCTTGGCTATTACAAAGAGAGTAACAATGATTATGGTTAACAGAATATCTCTGTGGCAAGGTGAAATATAATTTCGGTATATACTTAAGAGTGGTATAGATGGAACTTCATGTAGATAGATTAATTTCCATATTTCTGTGGTACCAGCCATGCTTATTTCCATAGAGGCTGTGTTCTAGATGTGCAAAAGATATGGAAATTGGTAGTATGAGATTCAGTCAGGTGGTATTGGATTTGAAGGCATTAAAAAATCATGGAAAGCAACTGTTTTGCAGTTTCAGGATTAGAGTCACAAAAATGAATGAAAAAAGGCTATTGTTGAAAATGTACAAAGTAGATGTAGCAGAAGACTTTAGAATTTTGGACAAACTAGTAACGAGATTACTAACAACAACATCAGTAGTGGAGTAGTGCCAGAGAGAACCTACAAGACAAGATGTATGTATGTACTGTAAAGAATAGAACAAGGGAAGTGGCAAAAGGATCCTAGAAAATTATTAGTAGGAACAAGATATTGAACACTAAGTTACTTATTCTGGGAGATTGGTTTAGCTTTGATTTGTTTGTTACTATGTCCTGGTTCTATTTTTTAATTAAGAAAGTATTTAATTTACTAAAAAGATTATTAGATCCTACAATTAAGAAACATTGGACTTTAAAAACTATTTTTAAAGAAAATATATTCTCACAAAGTCTGAATTTTTAAGTGTTCAAATTTTTAAAGAATATATGGCTTATAAATATTAGGAAATCAAACCTGCCTGTAGTGGATGCACCATACTGAGCTGACCCACCTTGGGACTTATTGTCCTTTTGGGGGAAAGAATAGGGGAATAGGGAGTGGGGAGTCTGAAGGCTGACTGAAAGGAATTGGGAGGATGGAACGTAGAGGGAGCAAGGGATACATGAATTAAAAACATATTTTATAATTACAAAATACATTAAAATTGCAATATTTATATTAATATTAATATAACACAATTCTTGCTAGGTCCTAACCCTTCCCTTGGGGTTGAGAAGACACTGTCAATGACACAGACACCAGGAGTTATTTGAAAAGTAATGGATAAACTCATTTATTCAACAATTGGGAGAGCATTGTATACCTGCCTCTCAGCACCCAGGCTGTACCACAATCCTGTGATATTGCATGGCTGTCCCTCATTGGCTGGGCATGAATAAGAAATCTGACAGTGCCTGTTGATAGGCAAATTCTGAGTGATCAGGATCATTGAACAGCAGCTGTTGTTAGGCAGATTTCAAGAAATCATGAACACTGTACAGCTGCTGTTGCTAGGACCTTAGGCAGAACCCAGGTTTGCTTATAAGAAAAATTTATTATGTGCATGCCTTGGTAAATAATTTAAGCCAATTTCATTGGCCCCATAGGCCTGTCCTTCTACATATCCACTCTTTTACTTTATTATATGGGTATTCAACAAGAGTCAGATTGTTTTGTTCTGACTTTGTTGAACCCACCTCAGGAGGACTCAGCAACTGGACTATGCCTGTCAAAGGTTGGCTTGCTTAACAAACTCTTAACTATCATTTATAACCAGCCCTCAAAGAACATCCATTCCTGGATAACTCTCCAGGTAGAGAGGATTAGGTAATATCCCTTTTAATTGCAGAGAACCAGACATGCATAACCTCCTGTGGAAGACTATAAACAGAGTGTCTAAAAGCCATTAAAACTTGAAGAGTAACCCTAACCTTTATCTGATGCTGTCAGATGTGGTACAAAAAAGCTCACTTAAATAGGAGAATGATTTAAAGCACCACCCTGCCAAGGAAAACATAAGTGAGAATCTGGGAGGGATCAAATCAAATAGCTTTTATTATGTCAAATCTTAAAAAAAAAAAATAAAACCTCTAATCTTGTCTGATTTAATTGACAAATTCTGTATGTTGACAGTAATGAATAATATAAAACTTAGCTGACCAAGGGCCCTTAACAGATTTAGCTAGCTCCTGGAGTGATAAACTAAGTTTTCTCACCACAAAAGGCATTATACAAATTAGAAAAAGTGAGGGTCTACAAGTCTTCAACTTTTAGGGGGCAATGAGAATAAAAGGGGGAGCATATAATACATTACTAATTTAGTGTTATTTCCTACTTGGTAGAAGCATGATAATCCATGGCTGGACACATATCTCTTACTGGAATCTATATTGGTGTAGTAGTACTCTGAGAAAAAAACAGAAATATACCATCTTCCATCAGTTAGCAGAGGGCCTGGTGGCTGCTATTGGAGGGAGATGAGAATCTCTCCATCTCACCAGGGGCAGGGTTGTTTTTCTAGGCAGAGATACCTGTGCTTGTAGGCCAGGCTGAGCCTCTTTTATCAAAGTGGAGAAAATGCATATGGAAAAGAACCTTCATTAAACCAAATAAGAATCTCACCTATCCTTTGGTAAGATAATCCCAGCCAATATCTCCTTAAGAGATTTGTTAGTTCTTTCCACAATGGCTTGTCCCTGTGAATTTTAGGGGATGCTGGTGGTATGGGAAATATTTCAGGACTCAGAAAGTCATTAAATTGTTGAGAGGTCATTGTCAGTCTTAAGAACACAAGGTATCTTCATAACTATCATGGCCAACTTCAAGGCCTTGATAGTATGGATGGCATTATCCACAGAAATGTCAAGGGAATAAACAAAGGAAGAACAGGTATCTATTATTACAAAAACATATTTAAGATTGCTGAAAGGGGCATAATGCCATAATGCATGACATCCATCTAGCAGATGGAATTAGGCAATAAGTCCTAGGGATTAACCATTGAGCATTGTAGTAGTCCTAAGGCAGCAAAAGTGGCATAGGTGACACATTCCTGGAACAAATGTTAGCATAGGGAAACCAGTAATTCTTGAAGAAGTGTATGGAAATTCTGTGGAGACAAATGAAACTGCTGGCGAAGAGCTCTGGATTCATCTAGAAGATTTATATTAGCTGCTAATATGATAGTATCTGTAACCTCATTTACTTGGGCCAATATTTCTGGCAGTTTGGAGTGAGATCTCATATGTGACAGGTATCAAGGCTCTGGTCTCTGATTCAGTATATCTTGAATGATCATCATAGTGCTGACAATGGGGGTCAGTCTTAGCACACAAACTTCTTGTACTGCATACTTTTTGTCAAAAAAAAATAGTTAACAGGCTAGGTCTCCTCTTTACTTGAACTTTGAAGATAGCCAATAGCACACCCAATTTCAACAAAACTAAGCTTAGCGCTAAAATATGTAACATCTTTGAAGCCAGGACACAGGATAAAAACAACATATTTGTTTTTATTGGAAAATAAAAAGGCTAGGGTAGCATGATGGCAGAAGTGAAAGATGGGACTGCATGTGGCAATATCTTTATGGAAAGTGTGGGGGATTCTGCTAATATCTTGCTTTTTGGCAAATGATTTTCATCAGTTCCTGTGAATCCTGTAATCATTTCCTAAAATGAAATGGATTTTGCATAGACTGACTTTTTTAAAGCAATAGGGAAGACAAGCTTATCTGTTTTTTAGTACATATGTTCTCTGTGGCAAAATGCATGCCTTAAGGTCAAGTTGTAAGAACTGGTCAAACTTAAAGATAATCTTTTGCATGTCAGAATGTGCTTGGTTTATCCTTAGAAAGGGACCAGATTGCCACAATACTGTTCAAAATTTCCCTGTGTGCTAGAGGACCACTGCCATTAATGGTCTTTGGGAATCATGACATTGTAGAATGAAGGTGGATAGAATGCCTACAACATTTTGTTACAAATCTTTAGCTTCTCGTGTAAGCCTAACCTTACTGGATGAACAGATATAGCCCTTTAACAATGAAAAATAGTGTTTCATCTCTTGGTCAAAGATAGGTAAGAAAGAGTTAAGTCAATTAACCATGCAATATAATTCTGTTGTAATTCTGAAAGCAAATATGAGTCTCCCACTTCCAACTTAAAGGGAAAAGGATGAATATGTCTAGCAGGAGAGAAGCCCTAAAAGGCAAAAATGGTACTACTTGGACTTTTGTCTTGTGTAACAATGAGATGCAATGATGCAAGAACATCTTATACCTCTTCTAAAATACTCTTTAAATGGATTGCATCTGGATTTGCAAGTAGGAAGTTATCTATATAATGCACCAGAAGGGCATCTTTTTGGACATAAATTAAAGGCTGGGGATATACAGTCGGCATATTATTGGGCTATTATTCATTCTTTTGGCAAAAAGTCCATTGGTATCTCTTAGCTGGTTTATGCATATTGGGTTACCACATAATAAAGGCACAAAAGGAAATTGGACAAAAAACAATCCTTAGTAATTGCAACTAATATATAGTAAGATGGAGGAATAATGTTAGGTTAAGGAATCCCTGGCTCTGTGGATTGCATGTTTTCTATTTGATCAATAACTCTACAAAGATCCTTCAGGAGTCAATAGTGTCACTATCTCTTTCAGACAGCAAATATGAGGACATTATATTTACTTGTAGATTGCACTATGTACCCCATCTTTAGCTATATAACAACAATTTTTTAAAGAATAGATAAATTATATTCAATTATAGGTAACTGTTCCACTCATAGTCCTTGATCTGAGAGCCATGTCAATGCAATGGGGCTAAGGAGCTTGGTCAGAGTAGATCTAATGGGCATATTGATCCTTAGTAATGGGGGTTCAGATTTTTTGTAGGGTTTCGGATCACAAAACCTGCATTTCATAGACCTCTATGTTACCGAAAAGGCCCTGTCACCTGTAGTCAGGACAATACACATATCTCAAATATATCACTGCTCCACAGGTTTAGATACAGTGGAAATGATAGGTTGAATGGCTCCTTGATTGCCATCAATGTCCTTCCAATGAATCAGATAGGTGGTCATCTTAGAATGTGTTGTCCTTCAAAACCACTGATGGGGGACAGGGTTTAACCTTCTAATGATGGAAGGAAAGTGTCTGAGTCTAAGTTAAATTGGTGGCATCTGCAACATATCCACCTAATTTTGACAGGCTGTCCATCAATATAGAACATGAGCATCAAGGAGTGGAAAAATGAGCATTATCCAATAGATCTTTGGATTACCAGATCTTCCTCTTATTGGTAGAACTATGGAGTGCCCAACCTGGAATTTATTGGGGCTGGTTCTTCAGAAAACAAGGATCTGTAATGATTTGCCCAACTGAATCTCCTGTTGTATCTGGAGCATGTAGTCCTGGAGTCACATCCCAGATGGCCTTGTTTACCCCATCTCCTGAAAGTTGCATCTATCTGGAAGCCCTTGAGGGGACATTAGCAAGCTGCCTTTCAGACTTTGATTGACCTGGGGTCCAGGCATATAATTTTCTAGCATTTGTCTTAATCTAACCATGATTCTTATCCTCTTCAGTCATGTAGCTCGGTACCTTTTCTCAGAGCAGCATAGTTGTCCTCTGCATCTGTGGCATCTCTAGTAGCTCTGCGGCATTTCTGCTCTGTTCTTCCTGTTCCCAGAGTTTTCCCAGTCTGGTAGCTCTGCCCATACTTTATGTCTGCCTTCAGACAATCAGCATTTTTAAACTATTATGTGGGACAATTATTTATAATATAGTATAATCCCCCTACACTGGAATCAATGGGTAATGCAACTATAGACTTCTTTTGATTGGTATACTCTTCACAAATCTATACTAGACCCAGCTACCTTTCTCAAATATTTGTCCCCAGGCAGGAAAAAAAATTTACTTATTATCCCAGTGACCTATAATACACTCAAAGGGAGTAGAGAATATGTTCGTCTTATAAGCCAGGCATAAATTGACTCTCAACCTACTACTAACCTCGCCCTCAAGGTTCTTAAATTATGCACTCTGCAGGACATTTTGACTTATTTCCAAGCCTCATTCAGCAACCAGGAGAGCTATTAGTCTGACAGTACCTGTTGCCAGGCAGTTTCCAAGCATTGGACAACATTGGACAGCAGCTGCTTCTAGGCCCTCAGGCAGATTCCATGTTTGCACATAAAGAAGTACATTATGTGTATGACTTGGCAGCTGATATGAGGCAGTTTCCTTGACCTTATTGGCCTATCCTACTATATACATGATCTTAGAAATAAAATAAAAATTATAAGGTTATAGTTTACTGCTGAAATATGTTTGTGTGTCCTACTGAAAAGGAGCCATTGTGCTATCTTATTTTATGTCAACTTGACACAAGCTAGAGTCATCTGAAAGTTAGGAAACCCCAATTTAGAAAATGCCTCCATAACGTAAGACTATAAAGCACTTTCTTAATTAATGATTTATGTAAAAAAAAATCCAGTCCAGTGTGAGTATATTCACCTAGTACTAGTTGTCTTGAGTGCTATATAAAATCAGGTTGAGCCATAAGTGGTAAGCCAGTAAGCAGCACCCCTCCACGCCTAGTGCAACACTACTATGTCGAAGTTTCTGCCCCCTTTGTGTACCATGTTCTGAAATTCTCTAGTCATAAACGACAATGTGGAAATATAAGCCAAATAAACCTCCCCAACTTGCTTTTGGTAAGGATTCTGCATTGATAACAATAGTACTCTTAACTTGGATAAGGTATATGGCTATTGGAGATATTATTTTCTCAGAATCAGGTAGAAATAATTTGAATGCTTATTTGCATATGGAGCAGTGAATTTTGTGATCAAAATCATTCTTTTCTGAGATGTTGACCAATGAAATCAAATTGAAAACACTTACTATGATGTATACAACTATAAATACCTGATTTTTGACAAAGAAGTAAATACTATTCAATTTAAGAGAGAAAGCATCTTTAATAAATGGTGCTGGGATAACATGCAGAATAATGTACATATAGATCCATATTTATATCCCTACACAAAACTCAATTCTAATTAGATCAGTGACCTTAAAATAATCCAGTTACACTGAGCCTGAGAGTAAAGAAGTATGAAATGTTCTTGAACACATTGGCACAGAAGACCTCTTTCTAAATATAACATCAGTAGCACAGACACTGAAAGCAACAATTAATAAATGAGATCTCTTGAAACTGAGAAGCTTTTGTAAGTCAAAGAACACAGTCAATAAGGCAAAATGACAGCCTATAGAATGGGAAGAAATCTTTACCATCCTACATTTGACAGAAGGCTAATCTCCAAAATTTATAAAGAACTCGAGAAAGTGGATATCAAAAAATTAAGTAACCAAATTAAAAATGGACTACATATCTAAACAGAAAATTCTCAACAGAAAAATCTCAAATATACAAAGGACATATAAAGAAGTGAACATCTGTAGCCATCAGGGAAAGGCAAATCAAAACAACTATGAGATACATATAAGAATGGCTAAAATCAAAAGCACTAATGCCAGCCTATGTAGGAGAAGATGTGGAAAAAATGAAAACACTCGTCTAATGCTGGTAGGAATATAGAATTGTACAGCCACTCTAGAAATCAGTATGGAAGTTTCTCAGAAAATTGAGAATCAGCCTTCCTCAGGATCAATAAATACCATTCTTGGGCATTGATCACAAAGATGCTCAACAACACCACCAGGACACTTGCTCAGCTTTTTTCATAGAATCACTTATGTGTAAAAGCCAGAACCTAGAAACAACCTAGTGCCTCTCAACAAAAGAATGAATAAAGAAATGTGGTACATTTACACAATAGCATATTACTCAATAGTAACAGACAATGATATCATAAAACTTTCAGGCAAATGGATAGAACTAAAAAAATCATCCTGAGTGAGGTAACCTAGAGTGAGTAAGACAAAATTTATGTGTTGTTCTTCATAAATGGATATAGATAATAAACCTATACCAAAGGATGAACAGGCTAGAATCCACAAACCAAGAGAAA
Source organism: Phyllotis vaccarum (assembly GCA_033318265.1). Classification (NCBI taxonomy): domain Eukaryota; kingdom Metazoa; phylum Chordata; class Mammalia; order Rodentia; family Cricetidae; genus Phyllotis; species Phyllotis vaccarum. The sequence goes on from JARWLC010000013.1 coordinate 45,543,998, forward strand.
ATAGATAGAAAGGAAAACCCTAAGAGGGATACACATGAGTTGCCCCAGGAAGGGGAAATTGTTAAGATCTCCTAGGTAAACCTGGAGAAGGGTATAGAAGGGTAAGGGTAGGTGGTGGGAACATGAGGTTCAAGAAAAGTGAGTTGGCAGAGGGACAGGGAAACCAGTAATGAAAGAGAAATTGTGACAGAGTGAGCTATTAGGGGATTAAGGTGAAACCTGGTGTTAGAAGAATCCACAAGAAGTCACACATAAGACTCTAGAGAATTCTAGAGAAGATACCTGAATTAGCCTTCCCCTGTAGTTAGATTGTTCACTACCTTAATTGTCTTCATAGAACCTACTTCCAATTACTGATAGAAACTGATGTAGACAACGTAGACAACAGCCCAACACTTGACCAGATTCCTGGAGTTCAGTTGAAAAGAGGGAGGAGCAACTAGAGGAGCAAGGGTGTCAAGAGCATAATGAACAAAACCACAGGGACAGCTGACCTGTGTAGCTCAAAGTTTTGACTTCAACTGGTCAGGTTTAGCCCTGAGGTCTGGATGCACAGCCCCACAGCTGTGTACCCCTAAATAACCACACAAAGGCTTATAGGCTTATAATAGTTTTAAACTCTTTTTCCTATTGGTGCAGGCTGATTACCAACTAGCTTTTTTTATATACAAATTAACATATTTCTATTATTCATTATTTTGACATGTGGCTTGTGACTTGTGTTTCATGGCATCTTGCTTTCTCTGAGACAGCCTGCAGCATCTCCTTGAATTTGTACTACTCATTTATCTAAGGTTGGATTTTTAGCCTGCAAGCTGCTTTACAAGAGGACAAAATGGTCTCTTTATTAATCAATTTTAATAAAGCATACTCAGAATATTAAAAAAGACATCCCACACCAGATCCAAACTAATCTGTAATGACAGCTTGAGATCCTGCATGAGAACAAAGTAAGCCCTCTGAATGGGTAGACAGTTTCATTGATCAATCTGGATCAATGAATTCCTAGTAATAGAAACAGGAATTATACTGCATACATGAAATGACTTTTTAGAGCCATTTCCTATAATGGGATACGTTGCTCAGCTTTGACACAGGAAGGAATGATTGGGTCCTGCCAAAACTCAGTATGTTAGCCTGTGTTTATTACTTAATAAAGGCCTTACCCCCTTTTAGGAATGATGAGAGGCAGGATTGGTGGGAAGGAGGGGAAGAAGAGAATGCAAGAAGGGAACAGAGAAAGAGCAGTGAAGTATATGTAAAAGGAATTTTTTAAATGATTAATAAATATGTAAAAATTAGAAATCTTAAATTAATTGAAATGTAACTTGAATGAAAACTCAAGAATTAAACAAAAAGCTCATATGTTAGACTCAACAACACAGTGATGAAAGTAGAAAGAATTTTTATCTTGAGGACAAAATAGGAGAAATGGATTCTTCAGTAAAAGATGTTAAGTCTTACATGGAATAACTACAAAATATTCGTGAAATAAGAAGCACGATGAAAGAACAAAAGTTATGATTAATACGTTAGAGGGAGAGAAAATAAACACAGGTCAAAGACACAGAAAAAAATTAATGAAATCATAGAAGAATATTTTATAAATATTAAGAAAGAAATTCTTATCAAAGTATGAGACATACAAAACGTCAAATAGATAGTACCTAAAAAAAATCTCCCAATGGTACATAGCTATTAATGCATTAAATGTATATAACAAAGATAAATATTAAAACATGTAGAAAACCAATTACATTAGGCCACAGTACATAATTGTATGCATATTAGATTAAAAATTGGTGATATAGCTGTGGCCATGGCTTTAATCTTAAAATCTGAGAAGCAGAGGCAGATGAATTTATGTGATTTTTGAGGTCAGTTTGGTCTACAAAGTAAGTTTCAAATAGCAAGTACTACATGGAGAAACCATGTCTCAAAAAACCCAAAAAGTGATGTTTTATTTTAAATTTATAGTTAATTTCATGAAAAAAAAATGGTGATAGCTGATTTTTTAAAAATTGCTTTGGTTTATTTTTGTAGCAGTAAACAAAATTTAGTGAAAAAAACTCAAAGGCAATTTAATATTTCTAATTTTTTGAAGTAAATACTTTCTTTCAAGTATATATGCTAATTATTGTTTTACATTTTAGTAGAATTATTAATTTTAGTTTATATTATATAGATTTTGATCTTTAGAGTATTGTAAATTTCTCCAATCTTTTTATAAATATTTTTTGTTCATTTTATGATATCTTAGAATTGTTATTTACATATGGTTTTATATTTTGGTATTTCCAAAAGTTGGTTCTCTTCTATCCACAGGAAAGTCACGAAGATTTGATTTAGTAAAGGTTGGGCAAAAGTGTTCTTACCTACTGAGCTCTGCCACTTTTCTCTTCACTGTAGGGAGATTAAGTTGTTCCATTGTAAATAATTTTCCCCACCTATGAGTTTAGTAAAAAGCACTGATTGGCCAAAGGCAGACAGAAATGTGAGCGGGGCTACCAGACTAAGGCAGACTCTCGTGACAGGCCGAAAAGAGCAGACTGCCAGAGAGAAGCCAGAAGAAACAGAGGACAACTATTCTGCTCTGAGGAAAGGTACTGAGCTGCATTGCTGAACCGGATAAGAGTCATTGGTAAAGAGTTAGCAAGTTAGATGCCTGGGCTTTAAGCTGATCAGTCTGAAACTATTGTAAGCATCTGCGTGTCTCTGTGGGTGTGTGGGTCTAAACCTTGAGACTAGGCCCGAAAGTTTGGGCCAGAAACCTCTTACTACACCTCACTATTGATTTTATATAGATTTAACAACATTTCTTGATTTGGAAAAGCTTAGGATCACCAATTATTTCTTTTTTAAAATAAAAGTTTATTATTATAATGTATAATTTGCCCTAGTATAGCACATCATTTTACCTACAAAGGGAGATAAAATTGTTCAAAGAGAAATGGAAAGAGTCACCATCATCCTGGGTACAAGGAACAGCTACTTTGTGCCAGATTTAATTTAACCAAAAAAAAAATCCTTCAAACTTTCCTCAGAACTCATTATTTTCATCTCATTTATATTTGCGAAATTAGTAGTTCCAACTTTTACAATATGGCAGTGAGAGATACTCCAGCTTTTGAGATATAGGAAACATATAAAAATAAAAAAAAAAACAAAAGAATATAGACATATTATGAAGGGTTGGAAAGACTGTTCAACAGTTAGGAGTGCTTGATACATTTACAATGGTAATGGGATCATTTATAAGCACTTGTATTGGCTCACAGCTGTTTGTAACTACAGGTACAAAGGATTCAATATACCATGTCTCCCCACCTGCTGCCATGCTCCCCATCATGATGGTCATGGACTCTAACATATGAAATGATACATTCCAAATGAACATTTTTAAGATAAATTTTGTTGTTCGTCTTTTCCTAGCAAGATGAATGTAACTAAGACAGAAAGTTGAAAGATGAAGTTGGTTAATAATGTGACAGGCATCATCATGCTGGGTTTATTATTTTTAATTGTTTTGTTTTTGTTTTTTGAGGGATGTGGTAGACATTGGGACTTTGGACTAGGAAAGCCGGTCAACATTTTAAGCAGACATAGTGGACCATCTTACTAAGCAGAAACACTGAAAGTAGTTGTTCTGAGAGCCATGTAAACTACACAGGACCATTTCAAAAGCTTTTAGTAGGGATCAATATTAGCAATTTAGTGATCATTTTTATGATGATTTGGGAAAGAATGTGAATGCTCTCTCTTATTGTTCTATAAGCGTTCCTGAAGTAAAGTTAGGAAAAATGGCTTAATTTCCTTGTTTAAGATTTGAAGAAACCCAGTACTGATCATGTTTCATGGCTACTAGTCGTTGCTTTTATGTAGTCTGCAGTGAAAAAAAAAATAAGTAGGCACAAAATAAATATATAATGTACAGTTTGAAGAAAAAACAGGCATCTTGAAATCTAATATTAGAGCCTGATTTTAAAATGCTACTTAAGTCAAAACCTCTCTCAGTGTTTCTTTCATCTTGTAAAAAAAACAAAACAAACAAAAAAAAATTTGAGGAATCTTCTGCTCCCAAATAGCAGCAACCAAAGTTTATGCAAATGTGATTCAATAGGGCCAAGTTGAACATAGCTGCATTACCCACATGTTTTTCATTTATTATAATAAAGGATATATAAGTAAAGGTTATATAAAATATTCTTCCATGGTTTAACAGAGATACTGTGGCCAGATGTGTAACAGTGGAGTATTTGCTTAGAGTCACTGATAGGCCATTGCTTAAAGCTCTGAAAGTGAAACCTAGACTCTCTTTTGGAGACTCAAAAGTGTTGTTGATTCCAGAGTCATGTGATATATCCCAAGGGGATCTGGAAAGAGGTACTCACTCATTCCTTGTATTCAGAAAAGCAGAGGATCTAAATATTTTGACATTAAAAAATGTAGTTATAGGATTTTGAATTATGCTTCTATGTTTTGGTCTTAATTTTTGATTTTTTATACTGCAATATTCCCTGCCTTTGAAATGGTAATATATATTCTGTGCCACAATATGTTGGTAGTATGCAATTTGATTTCTAATTTTAGAATTAAGGGATTATCTAGGATTTCAAGTGAGATTTGACTTTCAACAGTTAAAGTTTGTTGAGACTATGAATGACTATGAGGAAAAAATGTATTTTACATTATAACCACAATCCTGTAGATGCCAGAAAAGAGAAAGTTTTTAAATAAAAAATGTTTTCATAGGCTCAGGTATCTGAATACTTGGTCCTAAGTTGATGAAATTATTTGGGAAGGATTAGATATTATAACTTTATTAGATAAAATATGTCAATAAGGATGGTCTTTGAGGTTTCAAGAACTCATGGTATTATCCATGTCACTTCTTTTTCTGTCTTATAGATGTGTCTCAAGCTGTAAGCTTGCACTAATGGTCTAGTACTGTCTTGGTTAGTTTTTGTTGCTGGGAAGAAACTACAAAACCACAGCAACTATCATAAAGAATAAAACTTTTACTTGGATAGCTTGCTTATAGTTTCATAGGTTCAGTCTATTATCATCATGGTGGAGAGCATAGTAAAGTACAGGCTGATATGGTGCTGGCTACATCTTGATCAGAGGGCATCATAAAAATGAAATCTTCCTCTGAATGATATTTTGAGCATACTTCTTCCCTACAGTGACACACTTTCTCAAAAAAAAAAAAAAAAAAGTCATACCTACTTCAAGAAAGCCAAACCACCCAGTAGTGGCAGTTTCTATGATCTTTAGGAGATCAATTACATTCAAACTACCACAAGCAAAATGTCTGCCTGCCTTCTGCCATGCTTCCCTCCAATTATGCACATGGATCCTATGTAAGCTACAACTTTTAAAGTGATTTATTACACTACAAAAGCAACTAATATGGGTTTAAATTTTTTAGAAAAAACATTGCATTTACACAAAATTACTTCACATATTTAGTAAGAATTGATTTCTTATTTGAAATACTAAAACAAAAATAAAATCACACTATTTAAATTATAGTTGATTTTTTTTAAATATTAGACTCTATGAAACCAGAGAAATTCAGGCTATTGCCCTTTATAAATATGAAGGTTAATAGGGTTTTAAAACATGTGGATAGTATACATTTTGAAGTAAAGTATATTAATAGTTCATAATATATAGAAAAGAATATGAACAGAAACGAACACAATATTAGTATAGAAAAGTGTAATATGACAATTCCATGTCCATAGGTATACTTGTTTTTTTAATCAAAGCAATAGGTTTATTAATCGATATATGCTCTATGTTTATTTTTCTCATTATAACTATGATCATAAACAATGATATTAAGAAAATAATTTAGAAAAAAATCATTCTAAATATCAAGTCACTAATAAAGCCAACTCATTTTACTTAAACTTTCAAATGATAATAAGTATAGACTATTAATTTTATGCCTTTATATTTAGTCTATCAGCTAAGTAGTTGAAATTCTATATTGTTTAGTGAACTTGACTGTATTATATAGTTTTATAATTTCTTCTTTCCTGCAAAAAATCCTCTTACAATTTTGAATTTTGTAACATTTATATAGCCTTTCTTTTAGAATTTATACTTTGTAAACCTTCAAACATTGAAGTAACTCAGTTAAGCACTTGTTTTACTCTTTTTCCATTATTTCATCATGATCAATTATTTTTAAAAATTTTTTGTAAGTTTTCATACTTTATTATGCATTTAATATACTTATTTGGTAAATACTGATTAATATTTTAAAGAATTTTGTGTACCTTGCAATATCATATTCAGTTTTATACCATGTCCAAACATATAACAAAATGATTATTACTAAAAAGACATAACATATGAAGTTTTATAAATATGTAATGATTACTAGGAAATTAAAAAAAAATCACAATTTTACATTATTCTAAATTTTATACCATCCAATATTTACAAATAATGGAATATTTAATAATATATTAACATTTTAAGATAAAATGAAAACAAAAACTATTATTACTTGAATTATAGTTTTAAATTTTATATTCTATTTTAGTAAAACTATGAAAATAATAGTATATGTAAAGAAAGATAAACTACAAAGAATCATGGAATATGGATACTTATGGAGACATGGTACTGACCTGCATGCTAATAAAGTTAAATTAAAATTGGTAATGTGTAACTGCATAGTGAGATATGGAAGCAGGAGGTACTGAACTGTGGTAGCAGATGAATAACTAAAATACTAGAAATTAGAATGATAAGATTAGCAGAGGTCCTTAACACTGAAAAATTTTATGGTAGAGAAAGAGGAGCTTTTATCCCAGTGGAAATATAGATTGAACATAATTTTAAAATTAAAAAAAAACATTATCACTTTACAAAATTAAAACGAATCATAGTAGTAACTAATTTCTGAAAACACTTTTTAGTAGGTTCTATGTCAGATCATCCTGCTTGGAGACAAGAAGCTCCTGAAGATGTCTGTTTCAATCAATCAGAAACATCTTTTCCTCCTAGGCTAATAGAGTAGATAACCCAAAAGACAGAATGGCTTAAAAGAACTGGCTGTGATTTTCACACAAATTCTTATGGAAAGGTCTATGTATATGGAAATGTAGAAGAAAGTAAAATACATATTATTCATAATGTACAAAGAAAACATAAGGATAGTGAGAACTCTAAATTAATTCAATAACAGATGATTTTTCTTTAATTACCAATAATTTCTAAAACTTAGATCTCTGGAATAAGATCTCATCTAGTCAGTACAGATTAGATTTGCCCATCACTTCCATTATACTCCTTGGTTCTAAAAAAAATTTGCTACAAGAGTGTCATGGTTATTCTCAGAGATTGGACATTGTGTATATGAAATGTACATTGACAAAGATTCTCTGGAAAAAGGAGACAATTATTTAATTAATTCATGCATTATAATAGTGAGGAGCACATGTAGATTCATGCAATGTAAAGGACCCATCATTCTCATGTGATATTAAACCATTCATAAACATAAATACAGTTTTCTACTACTCAAATTCTTAGCAGATGATTGATATTAACGTGAGGACATCCTTTAGACTAAATTATGTTCTTTCCAGATTTTCATCAGTGAGTAGATCCAAGAAGGTAATTACCAGACAAAACTTGATATCCAGAAACACTGTCATCCTTTCTTGGTTTTGAAACTAGAGTGCTAGGAATTATTTTTATTATGTTTTTTTCAAATATCTCAGAAAGTTAATTTTTTTTACAAACTATTTTCCTTGCATCTGCTTTTTCTCCATAATATCTTTATATAGTTATAACTATGTTTATTTAATAACATTAATTGAACGAATTCTGATGTTTACATTTTAATTCCTTCTTTACTATTTTTCTTTATAATATCACCTATTGTTGTAGTTTAGTAAATATTGTGTTTTCTGAATTCTCTGTTGTTTATTATGCTATTTTAATACATGCAATATAGGTAACACATAGATATAGCATAATAGATATTATTCCATGAGTAAATGAAACTTGAAGAGGAAATAGTTACTCCTTCTAGTGCATCATCCATGGATTAGGGCAGGAAGTCAACTCAGAAATTCAGTAACAGGAAGTTACTATTGGTCATGGAAAAGTGCTTATTGCTGACTTACTCCACATGGTTTACTCAGCATACAATTCAGAACCACCTCCACAATGATGACACAGCTCACAGTAAGTTTTTCCTGTCCACATTAATTATTAGTCAAGACAATATCACCATAGACTTGCCTGAATACCAATCTCATGGAAAAATTCATCAATTAAGACACTTATCTCAAATATTTTTATGTTATATCAAGTTAACAAAAAACCCAACAGTATAAGTAGACCTCTTTTAACATTTTTAAGCTAATAACTTATTTTGATTAACAATTAACAGAAATGTTAAATGTTACTAATTTAAGAATTCTAAGATCTGTCTAGCAGTGTTTATTTACTCTATAGTTCCTATCTTCATATACAGTCTAAGCTCTTGATACCTCCCTTTGAGGAAACTTTCATATTCTGAGAATATGTCTCTTGCTTTTATCTGACTAAATATCTTGTTTAAGTTTATTCTTATAAAAAGTTGAGATTAAATGCCTCCTTTTCTGTTTTAAATGAATTTGTCATTTTGGACTCAAAAGCATGGCACATCCTTTAGTAAACTTCTCTTTTAAAGTTTATGGGTTTTCTCTGAGTATTATGATTCTCATTACTTGATCCTAAAGCCTAGCTTTTTAAAACTTTTTTTTATGGTATCATCATTCTCCAGGCACTGACTCAGTCTGTATCACTCAGAATTTACTAAGCAAACTGGAACCATGAAAAAAGAAAGATAAAGGCTTTAAGTATTAGATTTTCATAATTGTAATATAATGAAGACATAAAAAAGACTAATTGGTTAACCTCAGTTTGAACATTTATCACAATATCTGACTCTACATTTATAAAATGAGACTTAAATGTCTCTGTGACTTATTTGTTACTATAATTAATTACTATAATCTTTGGAGAATAATGGATGCTGTATTAGTTCTATCTCTCAAATTTCATAATTTCTTTTAATCGACTCTTTTCTAGTAGAAGAATAGTATTCTGAGAAATGTTACCTCCAGTTTTGAGAAGTTGGTTAAAGTTCCATTTAACATAGTCATAAGTAAGATACTTTTGTAGAAAGAGATCTTCACTACAACTTGATTAGAGAAAGAAATGCTTTGGAGATTAACATATTGAGTTCTGGATTTTTTTTTGATAGAATTTCTATAGAGAATTAGTGATAACTATGAGTAATGCTTTGATTAACTCCTTGATGAATACAAAATATGATGGCAATATTAAAATTGGTAAATCTTAGAAGGTAGAAGCTACTTTAAGAAAGTCAGTCACTGGAGGCAGGCTCTTGAAGGCTATGTTTTGCCCTGACACTTTCCTGTTCACACCCTTTCTTTGCTTGCTGTCCTTTATATTATGAAAATCTCACTTCTATCATCCTAACCTGGTTGTACTGAAACCTATGAAATACAATCCAACATTTTCTTTTAGTCTGAAAAGTTTTTGCTCACAGTCATATAAAATAAACTAACACAACATCATTTCCAAAAACTTTAGTGAATTTTAAACAATGTAATTAATGCTTCCATAGTAAAATAATACAGTGGAATATTTCTCCTGAAATTAGTATACTTTAGAAAGATAAATGAGAATGACTTGAAGTTTATGATAATAATAGTATCAGAAGATGTTATTCACATTGATACAAAAGAAAACAATGAATGTCCTATCCAGCTGTAAAGCTTACAAACCACAATAGAAGCCATTGTGAAAGAATCTACTTTTTGATAAACAACAATTCAGTAATCCTTAGAAGTTCAAAATGTAGAGAAACACTAACTATGGAATATCCAACTCCAAGTAATATATGTCCAATACCATATACAACTGAGAACAAGAATATCATGGGACAGGGGATATAAAGACTGCAAGCTTCACTATACTAGGGCACTGACTGCTAAATAATGTCTTGTAGACATATAAGAATTTTCAATTTGACATTCCAATGTAGATTGGGCAAAATAATCCCAAAGCCTTATTTGAAGATAAAGTGATATGTATCTCTATGGGAGATTAGCTTAAATATTCTATAGGAAAAAGCTCCCTTATAGATTAACCAATTCAAAATGTCATCCCAATACAAATTAATAAGAACAATATGAAATGGGCACTGCAGGTTGCGTTCAATATTTAATGCAAATGAGTTCATGAATTTGAGAATGAATAATGAAATAAGATTAGTTGGAGCAGAAATAGGTAAAGTGTAAATGATGGAAATACATTGTAATACATTTCCAAATATATATAAATAAAAAATCTGAAGTTGTTTGGGCATAGATGTGATAGTGGAGAGTGTAGTTCTTGAAGGAGTCAAGAAATGAAATGAATTTGATGAAATACTTTCTACAGAATTCACAAAATATTTTTTGAAATTTTTATTTTAAAAACACCTAATATATATTACACATGTACATATTTATTGAAAACCATATCTATATGTGTTGAACATCACTATTATTAAGGAGATTGACATTATACATATAGCTAAAAGAAGGCATAGAAACACAGGATGATTTTAAGTTAATTGGTATATAAAAGCAAGCATGTGATAATACCGAAGAAAAGAAATGCAGGGTTTGAAAAGGAATATGTTGTTGTGATGTGAAAGTAATATGTTCTCTGCAGTTTCACATCTCTAAACATGTTTGGTGCAGGTGGTAATGAAATTTGAAAAGTTGTGGAACTTTTAAAAGTTGAAGTCTTCCTGGATAAAATGGATCACTAAAGCAAATGCCCTATCTTAATAACTGGGTCCTACTTAACTGTTCACTTTGCCTCACAGATGTATAATGTTGTATCAAAATAATCAGCTGTTCTTGCCATATGTCTTTCTTGATTATTGCCTTGTCTTCCATGATATGAGGGACTGAATTCTTTGGAACTGTAAGCAAAAATAAACATTATCTCAGGCAATTATTTTCATCATGGTATTTGTCATAGCAAGGGGAAAAACTAGAGAGAACATAGAATGTAGATGTGTATATAAAATAAGTAACAAGTAATTAAGAACATTTTTATATAGCATCTTGAAACTAAGAAAATAATTATAATGTGCTCAAACAATCCCACTTTTTGGATGTTTGTTTAAAATTTAAAGTTAATATTTCCAAGAATGACATGTTTTACTTTTATGCTTATATATTATTCACAACATGTATCTATGAAAAACATATTTTCATCAATAAAATATTAAATAAAATTACAAACATACAAATATATGAACACATAGTAGACAGCAGTTAATCCTAAAAAGTAGTTTTCATTATTTGTTATAGAATTTTTGGAACTAGGGAATGTTAAATAGCCTAATTAAAATAAGCTGAATACATACTATAAATATTTTGTATTTTTACATGTAAAATGTATACTTATTGAGTTTCTAAAATAGTGAAATGATTTATATCAAAGCCTGAGTGTTGAATCTAGAGACATTGTATTTAGAGCATAAAATGTTTTATGTTCATCATATGAATAAATTTTATTTTAAAAATACATTTCAAAAGAACAAACCTAGTATGTGAATACTGTATCTGTGTAAAAATATATCATTAAAACAAAAGATAAATATTTGATACAATATATCAATTGTCTTTATTTGATTCTATATTTTATAAAATGTTTATTAATTATAACTTACAAATGAGCATATATAAATATAGTTAACAGATAAGATATAATATATATTTGTAAAAAGATTATGAATGAAGTTAGTTATAAATATTTACATATTTTATAAAATATTAAAAATTATTGAACTGGAACATGATATAATTTAGTTTTGCATTGATTTTTAAGTAACTACTATTTAAATAATGTCATGAAAATAGGCAACATTATGTCAATATAGCTTATCTATACTAGAGCTATAGGCTATACTTGAAAGAGATATTTGAGATATATGTCCAATATAGTGAATAGATGTGTGTGTGTTTCTGGGTATATAGATAGTAAAATTAATTGTGGTTTTTTATTTTAGTTTGTTTACTGTTAGAAAATAATACTGGGAAGATTGGTAAAAATCATCATGCACAGAGCAAGTTTTCTAGAGAATATAGCTAATGGAAATCTTTAAAGTGAGTCATAAGTTGTAAAAACTGAAATTTACAACATCTTTTATAAAATCATTTAGTTGTAAAAGACATAGAGATATGCAGAAAAACTATTTTTTTCATCTTTTACTGAGCAAAGTAGACACACCATTACAGTGTATAATAGAAAGTTGAAAATACCCTGTTATTCTTCAACCTTAAATTTTGTTTGTGAATTCAATTTGGATATACAAAGCATATTATTTCCAGTCCATTTGAAGATTGAATAATATCTTGCAAATATAGAACACAGAAGACACAAACTCACAGCCAGTAATCATAAAATATATAACATCTAAATTAGCATTTAGAAATAATTTGGAGGTTTCAGGATTCTTTTTAAGTTAACCAACATCAGTCTGCTATCTCTAATTTCTTGTATAATAAATTAAAATTTAGGGTCTTGGTATAGAGTTTTAATGGAGGAAATACAGACTCAATGGCATTACAATTTAAAATAATATAATGAGAGAAGAAGGGTAAAATATTGGTGGGGGAACAAAGAGAAGAAGATAAGAAATACAAGAAGGGATGAATAATATTAAGGACATTTTGAAAAAAATCATGATAAATAAGCCTCCCAATATAGAATGTTCTTCAAGTGTGTGTGTGTGTGTGTGTGTGTGTGTGTGTGTGTGTGTGTGTGTGTGTGTGTGTATGATTTACAGAATAAAATGAAAATGTTAGAAAATGAGATATATTGGCAACACAAATTGGTCTTTATAGGTTAAGAAAAGTAGGCATAATATTGTCTGGGTGGGAAGAGAGCTGGATCCAAGAAGAGCTGGAGGTTAAATATAATCAAATATGCGTGTATAAATTTTTCAGAGCTAAGGAAAAGCATTTTTAAATACTACTGTCTTCTATAGCCTTTAGCTCAGTTATCACTTTTTCTATACAAATGGAGATCAGCAAAATGAACTTTTAGATTTTCTTTACACCTAAAATGTTTATCTTTCCCATATTAAAACATAATACATTAAATAACAATTTACAGACATTTCGCAGTATAAATTTCTTAGTACTTTGGTGCTGAGGAATCATTAAAAAATTATATAAAAATAAGAACAAATAACTCACATATGTTTGAAATTTGTAAAAATAAGTATTTTAGTTAGTAAAATAGGAAAACTAGCAAATTATGATTCATCCATCAAAAACATTTAAAAAACACTTATAGTTGTAGCACTGCATAGCTGAAGTTACATCACGTTGGTACATTGCAGAAATAGTTTCACTTAAGCTCAGAAACTTAAAAATATTCTTGTAAATACAGATGAAAAACTCCCCTATATAAAACTTATGATTAAATTTTACATAAAATGACTTTAGTTTTCTTTATAAAAGTGTCTTTTAACATAACCACCACTATTCCCTCTCCCTCATTTCTTCATAGTTATCTACAAGCTTCTCCCTTCCTCATTTCCCATTCATTCCTCTTATTGGCTAAAGAATACAAGGGTGACATAACCAGTTGAAACAAGACTAACACCCTACCCAAATTATTAAGGCTGAGTCAGGTGCTCTTCCATACAGAGATTTTTTTCAAGAGTGTTTTACTAATGTTCATTTGTTTTATCATACCATTTTCAAACATGTGTATAATATTTATTCATATTTATCCTCTCTATTCTTTCTCTCTGTTACTACAACCCTCATATTGATCTCCTACCATTTCTCAAGGAATCAAATTCTTAATTTCCTGAATAATATTTGCAGATTGATAGGTCCTCAAATGTATGTGACTTGAAACTAAAAAACAAAAGTCATTTGGAACAGGAATCAATCATTCACAAGAAAATATGAGTTTTCAGAAAGGCATAAAGTATATGGGAAAATGTCATTCAAATTTACCTTCCCTGCTAAATAAATACAAATTATTTAAATGGATATAATATTCATATTACTGTACATTATATATTGGGAAATTATTCAGCACATTCAAAAGTATTGATGTGAAAATATTAGTCTAACATAAATTTGAATACTGAAGACACTAAGATAAATACATAAGTTACTTTAAAATACATTTTTAATTAAAATATTTTATCTAGAAATTGTCATTGTAGAAAAATGGCTGCGTTTGGTAAAATTATGAGAGAGCTTCAGTAAGTATAACAAATTCTATTGAATAAACAGAAAAAAGTAGAATCTTTTATTTTTTTAACTTGTATTACTCTAAATAATTTTTAAAAGTTTGAGCAAGCCTTTGGGTTTTTGAACTACATTTTTGTCTATGATGCTTACCTAATATTTTTAACTTTCAATTATAAATTTTCTGTTATATTACTCATTGCATTGGCAAAATAAGTCCTTAAACATTAATTTAGATATTTCACAACAATCATTTAGTTATGCTCATATTATCTAACCATAATTTATTTAATAATTCACTCATGGAAAAGAATGTCCACAAAGTGAATGATAGGTTTTCTTCAATCATATTTTTACAAGTTAATTCAATCAAATTTCATACTGGGATAATATGAAAATATAAAAAGTATTTTCTTATGTTTCTTTTACTGAAGTTCATAAGCCTATCTGTGATGACTCATAAATTTACAATAATGCTAATAACACACATGGACATTATGACTGTTTGTTTTGTATATCTTGTATAATATTTTAGATTGTCATTTGCACAATAGTAAAGTATTATTAAGATTTGAATAAATATGAAGCTTGAATATACCTTAAGTTATTAGGAAATTAGATCTATAAAAGGATGCCCCCCCAAAAAAACAAAGAAAGTTGCAAGAGAATACAGTACATAATATCACTAAAAGAACTTCAAGTCACTGTCCCCTGATGTAAAATTTTATCATTGGAAAACATTGAACTATCAATTTTAAATATCTATTTCTTATATGAAAACTTCTATGTCCAATGACCAGAACAAAAATTTAATAAACATTTTTAAAAAAAATATTTATTGTGCTACCTAGTGTTTGAAATTATAAGCCCACTTTTGAGTCAATGGTTTTGACGGTTATTTCAAATGGCAGGCTTAACAGTACCATAAATGAAAAGTGAAAATTGATTAACTCAGTCTAATACATGATAAAAATGTGGGGTACATATAAATGTAAAGGTTTTTAATGCTAATGATAAAAACTTCAAAAATGTTAGTGAAATACTGAGAGCCTCAGATGGTTCATAAACTAAAAATATTGATATTATTTTGATTCTCAAAATGAAAGTATCAGGCATTGTATGAGAGTTGTGAAAAGGAGAAATTTATGCAGAAAATTTGACTTTAGATCCATGAAACTAATTTCAGACCTTAAATGCTGTATTGGCTATGATTAGTAGTATTGATTTTATATCACTAAGCTACTATGTTTTTGTGTAGTTTATTATAGCAGTGATTGAAACCACTGCATTTCATATCTAAAGAAAATAATCAAAAAGGCAAATGAGAATACAAATAGCATCTGGTAAATTTTTAAGATAGTATATTTTCTACTATAACATTAAATTATATTCATATAATAGACAAAAATTATATAATTTATATGATGTGGGAATATCTCTCTGTATGCTGTGAATATCAATATTTAAATAAAGGAGCTGTTTTGGGCCATGACAGGCACCATAGAAAAAGTAGGTTGGGAATCAGAGTAGGTAGAAAAGGAAGGGTGGAGTCAGGGACAGACTGAGCCCAGATGCCAATGAAGAAACATGTGAGGAACACAGGTGAACCATGGGCCACATGGCAGACAGATTAATGAGAATGGGTTGAGGTAAGATATAAGAACAAACTAGCAATGTGCCTCAGCCATAGGCCAAACAGCATGAACTTAATATAAGTGTCTGAGTCATTTCTGGGTGCCTAATCAGTAGTGGGTGGTTAAGGGGTCTGGGACAGGTCTGTGGGTCTAGACCTCTGGCCGACTAGGACTAAGAAACCTCATTGTTACAGTTATAAAATGAGAATCTATATGAGTAGTGCCAAGATTTAAGAAAAATTAAAGACATGTATTAATGTTATTTAATTCCTTTAAAATATAACTGTATAACTAATTTAAGCACTATATTGGTTTGATATATTGCATTCACAAATGTAAAATGTGTTAGAAACAATCACTTTTGATTACTAATGACATATTTGCCATTTATAAATTGTCTGAAAATATTAAGTTGCTCTTCTTGATATACTACATATTATTTTTAAGATTTATGTATATTTTTATGTAACTTACAAGACACTGATATAAAATCAAGAAAACATACATTTTTATAACTCCAAAGAAAGAGTCAGAAAGAGTGATGGAAAAAAAAACCTGGATCAGGCATAGTAGTGACACTGTTAATCTTAGTAGGAGGCAGAGGCATGAAGATATCTATAAATTAAATGATTCAGTCTATGTAGTGAATTTATACTAGCCATAGATATACAATGAAACCTTGCCTCAAAAAATTAATTAGTAGGAAAGAAAATTGAAAACAAAAAGGTGAGGAAGTAAAAAGAGAGACAAAAGCTAACTTTACTAGAAAGCAAGACAAAAAAGATGGGTTTAATATAATTAAAGCAATAAGTACACAGGAAAGTGCTAAGTACATAAAGAAAAACGTATGAAATCATAATGTATATAAGGGCATAGCCATACATGGCTAGGAAACAGTAAAATAAAGCAAAAGCCAAACAAAATCACCCAACCAAAAATATTGTGCTCAAGAAAATTGTAACAATATAGAATAATCATAAAAAAATAAAAATATGTACAAATAGAATGTATTTCTCATACACTACTGAGAAATAGACTCACTTTCAAAGTATATTTTAATTACATTGATTCTACTTTTCCCTTTCTTCCTACTATCTCCTACTATATATTATCCATGGAACAATTCCCATCCTTCCAACTTCTTCCATTCCTCCTTCATACTCTCAAATGTACAGCATACACACACATTGTCAAATCTGTTTTTTATCTATGTTTATAACATCTTTATATTAGTTAAGTAATTAGGGGACATCTCTGGATGATGCTAATTCTTTCACTCTCAGCTTTTATTACTTGCCTGTAGTTCTCTGTCTAGATGTAAGATAAAGTAAGATTTACTCACTTCTGCATTAGTAGTGTATATATTTTATTTATAATGTTCAGACTTTTATGCAGCAATTCTTAGGAGAGAAAATCTTACAGAATACTTCCTCTTATTCTCGACTTTACACTTATTGCTCTTCCCCCTTCCTCATTCTTCCCTGAGCCTGGAGTTCAGGTATTGTGCTATGAATTTACCCATTAGGAGTGGGTTCCTGACCATCATTAACTTCTGCATCATGTTCAGGTGTTATTTCCATTACCTGTTAAAACAAGCATCTTTGATATAGCATAAGAGTTACACATATTTCTGGATTATAAGAATAAGTTTTAGAATGTAGTTACAAAGCATGCTGGGCTAAGAAAGTAGCAGTAGTAGATTCAGTTCTAAAATATTTTGAGATCAATAGGCTTAAGTAGTTGTCAAGATGTCCAAGACCAGGTGTAATTTACCTCCTGTTGAGAAATAAAGTATCAGCTCAGTTAACAGTTCCTGGTTAACTCATACATATAAGTGCCACTTATTGTACCTTTATAGATATCTTGTCATGTTAGACATTGTGGTTCAGAGGTATCCAAGATTAGTTGAAATACTACTTTTTTTGTAGTTCACATAATAATTTCTGTGCCATGAAAGGGCAAACCTAATTCTAATCTTAACCCTAAACCACATACATGGAGCAATTTCAAATAAAGAAAACAATACTACAGTTTCAAGAAGAATCAGGAAGAATGGTACATGAACATTATTAGAGAAAGGAAAAAGAAATTGACCTAATTATATTTTAATTTTTGCAGCAACAGTTAAAATATGAGAATGAAAATTAAAAGATAAAGTAAATATATACCCAAAAGAAGCTAAAATATTTAATTAATGTAGAATTAAAGTTAATATATTTTATTAAGAAAATTATAATATTGCATAGAAATTTTATTTAAGCAAATAACTCTTTAGCTTATTTCATATATATTTTATCAAACAATACATTTGAGTACTATATAGACACATCTAATGATTACTTTTCAAGTATGTATTTTTGACAAGTACTATTGTAGCAAAAACCAAGACAATAAAGAGTTATAAACAGTACAAATGATATTCCTTTTATAATTTCCTTTTATTATAAAGTATGATAAAATATCACAAGTAAAAGTAGTATAAAGTCTTAACATATATTCATATTGCTTAACAATAATGAGTCTCTGGTTTGATCTCCAGAAACACTGCAACAACAGCATGGTCACTTGGAATGCATGGAAAAACAAAGTAAAGCAAAAATGCTACTTAAAAAGACATAATTTACACAAAAGCCTTACTTATTTTTATCACGAGAATAAAACAAGCTTATCAAAATTACACAGTCTATGGTAAATAATATAAGTTAATTACAAAATAATCACTTTTCATATAAACAAATTTCAACTAATTCCATTATTTTTATTTATCATTTTTACTTTTAATTTTATGGCAGAATGTGTGTGTGTGTGTGTGTGTGTGTGTGTGTGTGTATGTGTGTGTGTGTATGTGTGTGTGTGTGTGCTTGTGTGTAAATATAGAATTCTGAATAAATTTAGAGTTACTTGGAACTGGGTAGCCAATTGGGAGGGGGGCTCAGCCAAAAGAAAAACTATTTCTTCTGCTCTTAAAATTTTTAAATGATGTTGTTCTTCATATGGGTGGGACCTCATGAGATATCCACATTGCACATTACTATTTCCATTGGTGTTGTACTTCTTCAGGCACTATGTTAGCAGTAATATTGTTGAAACAGCATAGATGAAGCATCCCTGTCATTCCTTGGTTCTCTGGATCTTAAATATTTCCATTTCCTTTTCCTTCCTCAATGTTTCCTGAGCCTTAAATGCAGAAGTTGTATTGTAGATATATCATTGGTGTTAGGCAACCCCACAATTATGTTCTTTGCCACTTGAATGTGTGTATGTGTATATGTGTGTGTGTGTGTATGTGTGTACGTGTGTGTGTGGTGTGTGTGTGTGTGTGTGTGTGTGTGTGTTTATAATTCTCTTCTGTTGCAAAGAGGAATTTATTTGATGAGGGTGAGAACTATACTTACTGTTAGACATGAGGTTAAATATTGAGAACAGAGTTGGAAATTATGCTGGTTTAATAGTGTAGCGTAGACAGGATCTACTTTAAGATTCGTGACCTTAACATCCCTCAATATTTGTCCAGGTTTCTAGTAACGGACATGGTTTTCCTCCAGTTGAGAGGGCCTTAAATCCAAGTGAACAGGTTTTAGTTACTTATAAGTGTTATTGTTGTAAGCAATGCTCATAATTTTATGGCTCATATTCATTATTTATAGAACTGTATAACAATTAACTGTTTCCCTTACTTTGAAGCTTCTACTGTACCTTCCATTACTATAAAAGCTAGTCTTTATGGATGAAGCTTTCAAGGAAGATCCAGGTAGAATCTCTTGGTATTTGTTCATGTGGCCATCTATAATGAGGAATTACCTTTAACTTTATGTGAATGAAAGATGATCTTCCATTCTTATTAGCATATTTTGTTGATTAAAATATTGGATCCAAAGATAATTTTTCAAGGTATTTGGTTAAGGCTAATAAAATACACATTTATCTGTACACAAGAAATATTCACACAAACGCACACACAGACATGCATATACTCTTCCAGTGAAAATCTCACTCCAAACATTCAATGAATTTTAAGTTACTTATAATTAATTGTGTTTTTAAGTAATCATATGTATTCTCCAAATTAATACAATGAATAACTTTATAATTATATTCCTAGAGCTACTTACTCATGATATAAATATTCAAAATATTTGGGTTTTAGGGCATAATGAAAGCAAAGCTCTATTTATGTTTTGTCCTCAGCCATTCACTAAAAAAACAAATACATTATTATTATATTCAATGTATACCTGTTATTTTATAAAACTGAAATCGTTTTATTTGAGATACCCAAATAACATGGTCATTTCATCCATTTGATTTCTGCAATAATCAAAAAGAAAGTATATGGAAAAGATATAATATATGTAATTATATTTTCTATGTAAATAAAAATGATATCTTCTACAGAGTAAATGAAGAATAATAAGTTAAATCTGTTTTTCTCTAAGTTGCTCTATATCATGAAAAATACTGAAATTTTAGACTGTACTTTGCTATGAGAAATTAAAGATGACAAAGATTTTGATAGCATTTTATAAATGGAGGATGACTAAACATTTGAGTTCATTTGAGACTAGCACAACATTTCTGACATGATTCAGGAGTCACAAACTGATATTTGACTTAAGCTTGGGAGTATAAAATATATGAACCTTTGAACTTATTGAGATGAACTGGTCCTGCAAGGAGATATCAGAAAATTCAAATATCAGGCCATGAAGCTTGGTGGATTCAATAGATCTAGAAATTGTATAACTCAATCACTTGGATCCAATAAGTAGGAATAGATTAAGGACTAAAGTCATGATTTCACCACTAACATGTTATCTGGCCACATATTGTTTCTATTAAGGGATCAGCATTCAGAGAACATTTAACTATTCCAGAGGATTTCAGGCCTGTGTAATCATCAGTGTTGGCTTGGCTTACTCTAACACTTCATCCTCATGTTCATCAGCCTAGACATGATCCTTCTTCCTTTCTGCTTATTTTTGTAGATCGAGTCCTGAATTTGCTTCAACTTACTCCCATAGCACATATATTAGCATGACACTTGACCCTGTGTTGAATAGGCAACATCCTGCAACTTCTCTATTAAGGCTTCTATTTATCAATACAGATTCTTGCTGTCAGTTTCTGTGATACAAACACTTGAAATAGTAATAGACTCCTAACCATTTACATTCTTTCTATAATATATACACACACAGATGCAAAGACATAGATACACAGACAGATGGAAGGGAGAGATACAGAGATACACAGAGAGATTGATTTATTGTATAAGGTATAATATGTGATTTGAGAATTAGCATAAGCCAAAGTGCTTGAATAAAAGAATTTGTGTTCAAACTCTGCTACAGCTATTGAGAAAACTGATCATTTCTAAAAAATTGCTGGAAGGAAAACAGACATATGTGGTTAATCTATTTTTATTTAATCAATTCTGACATTGTGGAAATATACAAACTTGTCTGTAGGTTTTGAATGTATTACACACATGACATGCGTATAACATTAATACTGTTTTAGAAACACAAAACATGTAAAATAAGATTATTTCAGAGTAAAGTCAGAAAAACTACAGAGCATCATGTGACAAAAAGCTAGATAGAGACAAGACTAAAGGAGAGAAGCTGAGGAAAAGGAGCTGATAATTGAGGGAAGGTTATTTTAAGCTCTGGAGAAGTTATTTTATAAATTTTCTTTTATCTCTATTTACAGTTCTTTTAAATCTGATATGTTACATGATTTTTAGTGAAAAGTATAATATCTGGATCGAATCATTGGCCCTAGGTAGAAGCAGCACTGTCTGAATAACCAGGAAGATTATTAGATTATTATGTAACCAGAGGCTTTCTATTAAAGAACAAAGACTTATAATTTAAATGGGTCTGTCAATCATCTGAATGCAAATAATGCCCTCAGGAAAGTCTTCTATTCAAGTAACTTCAAGAAACAGTGTAAAACCTGGGGTGTATTGGTTGTTCTGTTTGATTTTGTTTTAGATGGAAATCAAAGCACTGGAATGTTTGACTCTTACTCTTTAGAGTGCCTCACATTCAATTGCAACAAACTCTGCATGTCATTGACACTATACACTGTCCCTCCACTCAATTGAAAACACAATGATCTGATGGCAGATTGAAGTCAGAAAAAGATACTGGTTATACAAAGAAAAATAAAAAAATAATTACAAGAAAATGATACTTTTGAAAGAACATAAGGTAAAATTCTCACTACATTATGCAGATCATATATAATATATAAAAGATGAAGCCAAGATGGGACAGAGTTAGAACATGACAGTGACAGAAATGATAAAGGGACAAAAGGGACTGCAGCAGTTTCAAAAGGTTTCAATAAGAAAAAAAAAGTTCTGATTTGTACATCAATAGGATGAACATTAAAGAGAGACCCAGGTTCAGTTCTAGTTGTTTCTTGGTGAACACAACAAAAAGTCATATGACAAGTCTGTGAAGGTGCAGAATGTATACTTATTTACATGATACAAGTGAAATATGGCATCCTCTTATTGGATTGTTAGTTTTCATTTTCAAATTGACACACTCTTGTGTCATCTAGGAGAATGGCACTCAACTAAAGAATTGGACCAATCAGAATGCCCTGCAGCCAATTGTTTTTAATGATGATTGATTTGTGAGGGTCTATGAAACTGTAGCCTGCAACATCCCTAGGCAGGAGGGTTGCACAAAAAAATTATCTGAGCATGTACTTAAGAATGAGCCAGCAAGCAGTCTTTCTTTATGGTTTCTTCTAAAGAATTCTGCCTTAAGTTCTGGACATAATTTTTTCAATAATGGAGTTTAAGTTTGAAGTACTTTTAGTTATTATGGTGCATCCCAAAAGTGTTTGTATACAATCAACTATGTATTAAGACCCAACCAAATTCTAAAATAAAGTTATATTTGACAACGATAGAATAAACTTTAAAGATAAATACCAAACAGGACTCTATACAATGAATATATTTATTGAGAATAAAAGTTCATGATGAATAAATGGGTAACTGAATATATCCAGAGAAAAAAAATAAAAGGGATTTCAATTATCGAAGATGAAAACATAACTTGTCAAATTCAATGAAATGTAATCAATATACTCCCCAGAGGAAAATGCATATGTCTATGTGTTCACATAAAATTCATTCTTATGTAAAAGAAACTTGATTGTGTTGCTAGTTTTAAAAAATAATGGGCTTACAAAAAATGGCTCAGTAATTAAGAAATCCTAGTGTTTTTGTAAAGAAATAAAATTCAGTTTGATCATCTGCCATCAAATTAGGCAGCATATAGTGACCTATAAATCCAGTTGTATGGGATATGACAACCTCTTCTATCTCCCATGGACATCCACCCTCACATGCACATACATACAGAGATACATATACATAAATAATAATAAAGTAAATTTTCAATGATTTTGCAAAATAATAACAAAACAAATCCAATGTAGTAAGTAAAGAGAGATAACAAATATTAAGGCATAAATTGAAGATATATAAACAATATTGTCAAAAACATAACAAAGAATGGGAATAAATCTTTGTCTAGTGTACATCTAATAGAACATTCATATTTATAATACATCTTAATAAAACACAACATGAAAAAATGAATCAAATCAAACATTGTGATATAGCTCTGAACAAAGATATGTCAAAATAAAGTTAAAAACAAGAATTACCAATGGATAATAAACATTTTATAGGTTAGATGGTAACTAAGCAAACTGAAATTTATTTGAATTCCATTTCACCCCAAAGGGAACCACTATCATCAAAAAATAAAATGGTAATAGATGTTGGCATGGAAGAAGGAAAGAACTTTTATTAACCATTGGGAAGAATACAAACCATATCACCCCAAGGGAAATCAGTCTGCAGATGCCTCAAAATATTAGAAATAAAAATACCTCTTAAGCCAGCTATTTTGATCCTGGGCACACATTCAATGAAGTCTGTCTTCTTATTATACAGATATTTTCTCACTGCTACTTTATTCACAATTGCCAGGAAATGGAACTAGGCTACATGCCCAGGAGCTGATTAATAGATAATGAAAATGTGATACATATAGACAAAGGGGTTTTGTTGAGCTGTGAAGTTAAGTGATATTATAAGACTTAGAGTAAAATGTTTGGAACAGAGAAATATATTATCTCTTGCAATTCTCATAGTATTTCAAAAAATATTCTCACAGAATGAAAATAGATATTGGCTATGCTGAATACTCTGCATGCCATACTGTTGAGTTCAAGGGGACAAGTATCAGGAAGGCCATTGTAATAAGGTATATTCTTGTGGTATGAAAAAGTAGACAATGCCCAAAATGAGAGTTGTTCAAACTTATATTTATAAATTATAGAACAATCTCTTTTTATGAGAGAAATTTTCCTATCAATGTGAATGATGTGCCTATTTTAAGTATTTCTTATAAGTGGGTGAATAATAGTAAAGAGTAGTCCTTAAACCATCATAAACATGTGGGAGTGCTCAGTTAAAAAAATGAACACCAGCATGTCTGATAATCTAAGTTTGATTCCTTGAATTCACAAGATAGATGGAGAGTATATTATTTCACATTATCCTCTGACATTAATTATGCAACATGGTATTTTTAATTGCACAGTTTTGGATCACATTTTCCATATCAGGCGCAAAGGAAAGAATTCAACAAATTCTTTTAACAGTAATCAATGTCTTATTCTTTTTTTTAATTCATAGTTTTATGTAATGTTTTTTATGAAAAATGGATGTATCCTTAATAACTTGTGAGCCTGTTACTATCTGATTCACTACCTAACAAAAAGAATTAATTTGTACAGAATATTATATCAGGTACCATTATACTTTACTGTAAATATTTAATATCCCACTTGAAGTGAAAGACAATTTATGAATACGCAATCCTATTTCTACTCACTGACATACTGGAGAATCAAGAAAGGACAAAAGGCAATGAAAAGATGATTGATGTATACATAAATATTCAAAATAATGAAGAAAAATCTAAAATTAAAATATTTTGCTGTATTATACACTGTTTGAAAAAATTTAAAGCCGATTTAGAAATCAATGAGTAAAATTATTTAAAATTCCCATCAGGATGAATATCCACATACAATATTTCCTCTGTAGAGATAACTAAATAAATAGTAAAATTCAACTACCATATATAAGAATACCAAAATCTGTTTAAACAATCTGTGAAAATAAAATGAATTAAATCAAGAGTTCAGACATGATCTATGTGTAACAAAATGTTTAGATAAATAATTACAAGTTTTTCTTATAGATATCTTTGAAGCACAAATATGTTATAGATAATATTTAGTACCACTTGATATCACACTCTGCATGTACACATAAGTTTCTCACCCCAACTAACACTGAGGTCAAAATACAATCCCACAGCTGCTTACTCCCAAAGAAAGACACAAAAGCTTGCATTATTTACAAACTCTTTTGTCCATGGCTCAGGCTTATTACTTCTGCTTTAAGTTACCATGTATTTCTATTTATGTTTAGCCTCGTGGCTTCATACCTTTATGCTCAGTGCCATATTCTCATCCTTCTTTTTTTGTGTCTGCTCTGTACTTCAACTTTTCAAAATTCTTCTAGTCTTCTTGCTCAACCACTACTCTCATCTACATTCTTGACCAGTAAGCATTTTATTAAACCAATGATAGTAACAAATATATACAGTATATAAGAGCATAGACCTATAGCATTTCCCATTTTTACTTTTTAAAACAAGAACCACAATTCTAATCTTCTTTATAGCTCCATTGAAGACCACTATTTACAACTTAAGACCAACATTATATACAAAGACAAACATCCATAATTCATTTTGTGTGTATGTAGACATAGTTCTCTAGACAATTCCCTACTGATTTGAGGGTACTGGTAATCTTATGGGGATCCTGAGAAAATTCAAGATTATGATCTAGTCATAAATGAAGTATTCTGTAAAGCTGGGTCATCTCAGACCATCTCCTTGAAGCTATTCTGGATGCAGAGCCCAGCAGAAACTGTAACAAGGGTGCTCTGAAATGTTTGATCATCTGTGCCATCAATTTCCCCTGGAGACTTTTCAGGGTATCTTCCTCAATCAAGCCTTATTTTCTTTAACTTGTAATAAATTCAAAGCCTTTCATTTTCTGTGGATATAAAAAGAAAAAAATCTCCTCCCAAGTAACAAATCTTTTGACTTCAATTTTGAAGTCAATAAATTTAAAAGTATACAGGTTGGAATAATCTGGGAGCATTTATCACCAATTTATATGCAGTTCTTACTACTTCATTTGCAGTCAAATAATTAAAATAAAACATAACATACAGTATTCAGACTCTCTGTATTTTCATCTTTAAGTGGCATATATATATTATATATATATATATATATATCCTTTCCCAAATCTATGTATATTTTTAGTGCACTATAAACCACTTAGATGTTCTATTTGTGATTTTTTTCTTGTTTATCTTTCCTTTTATTTCTTTATTTTTAGCCTGAATCTTTATGTCTTTACACTTTATATACTTTTCTGCCCATACCCATTAATCTGCTAAAGGGAGACTAGGATTGAAGTCTCAGGTATGGTGACTTGCTTCTCCCAGCCCCTTAGTATGTGAGAGCTTAGCTTCATAATAGAGGTACTGGCAGAAACCATGTTTACCACTACAACTCAGGGGAATTTTAGGGTCCATGCTCCATCAAGTAGAACACAACTGGCCTCTATTCTCAAACCTCATTTAAGTGTTTGGCAGCAGGGCCTCTTAAAAATCTAGGATTTGCTGCTAAAGCTGAATGAGAAAGTCTCTCTTGAAGCCACACCCATGCTCACAGGCAGTTAAAAGAGCCCATTAAAAATACTGCTACCAGAACACATCTTTGACTCTTTCCCATTTTTGTCTGCAGGAACAGAAACCTGAAGTATGCCATATACATTTCCTGATTTTACTGAGGATCTTTTGATATTGCTGGAATGCACCATGTTTCAGATCAAGCTTTAAATTTGCCATTTGGTAACTCAAGCAGGCATGCCACTCTGTGTCTAGCCCATTTGAAAAACACAACTAGGGAGCTATTTGCCTTCATTTCTGTGGTAAAGAACTGTTTAAGTTTACATGGTTCTATGTGTAACATATTGAAATACCATTTGTAGTCAGAAGTTTCTGACCTAGCCTAGTCTTGAAGTTTAGACCAGCAGATCAAAATATTCCCATATTACTGCCAGGTAAATGATTCACAGTTTAATTTTTGAGTGCTCATAAAATTCAAAATATGTAATTGCAGACCCTCAAAATAAAAATACAATCTAAAAAGAAATTGAAAAAGATTACTCACAAAGTATGCACAGAATTTTAGGCTTCGTCTAGGTTTTAAAGCTATAAAATTCAACAAATTTTGAAGTGTGGTTAAGCAAAAAGGCAAAAAATAAAGCAAACTCTAAATTAATTTTAAAGCTGCAGAATCTTAATACAATACCATAAAAATAATGATAATCACAGATAGTCATAAATAGCAGTTGTGAAGGATAGAGTTCTGAAACAAAACCATACACATATATCTACCTTGTTGCCAACTTGTAATTAATTTACCATGTATTAATCCTCTTCAATAAATTTTATGGAGGAATTCAGTATTCACATTTGGTAAAAGAAAAACATCCCTTTCTCTTATAAAATCCACAAAAGAATTAAGTCAAACTTAATCATATAAATATCAACATTATTTTTAAAAATCCTTTAATCGGAAGTATAAGAAATCCATGCAAAAATGATTCAGCAGATATATGATGATGAAATCAATTAAGATTATATGAGTTTTTTAGTTTTAACAGGATACCAAGAGCTCAGGCACACAAAATTTGTTTAAAAAGAAAGCAAAACTCACAAAATACACAAATATTTCAATAATGATGAAAAATAAACATTGCAACATGTTTAGACAGAACATAATATTTATTCCTGATAAAAATGAGACAATTAATTTTGACTTTTGTCTTTTTCAGTTATTTTAGTTTAGGCTTTATAAACATTAATTGCTTTGGTTAATACATCTGGACCATGGTATTATTAATCATGCAACTCACAAATGTTTTTCAAAAAGTGACATGATTGTTGGGGATTATAGGTCTGATGAACTATCTAAACAAACACAAAATGCATTCAAGACAAGATTCTCTTACCTTTGCCAATTCAAACATACAGAAAATAAGTTTTATGAGTGTTGGTTTCGCATGTGAGGACAGATACAAACTACCAGCGGCCACACTAGAGTTTATTCAGGAAAGTTGCCAGACAGGTACAGGGGAAGAGAAGCAGAAGAAGAAGAGAATGACCTTTCATGTGGCATCTTCTTAAGAGAACAGGTGGCACAGATTTCCATAGCCTAGGGGCATGCCCTCTCCATGTGGCATGTTTGCCCATGCCATGTTGGATTATCAGACAAGCATGTTTACTACGTAGCTGCTACATGCCAGAGATGTTTACAAGGAAACCTTGTATTGGTTTGCAAATATTTTTATATTGAAAATATTTTTTGTATAGAATATATTCTGACCATGGTTTCTCCTCCCTTATTTCCTCCCAGGACTTTCTTACCTCACCACTCATTAAACTTCATGCTGATCTCTTTATCTCTTTAAGACAAACAGGTTAATTAAAGGCAAATGATTAAAACAGAATATAAAAAATATAGCACACAGTATTTTTTTGTAATTTTTGAAGTTTTTTTGTACCCTCCTACCCTTCCCTCTTCTACTCCCTAGACTCCCTCAGTTTTCCCCCATACCATCTCCTCATTCATTCTTCAGTGAGGGCAAGGAATCCCAAGATGAGTCAGTTCAACCTGGTATGTCCAGACGAGGTAGATTCCAGTTCCCACCTAAGGCTGAGTAAGGTGTTCCTCTGTAGGAAATGGACACTTAGAAACCTGTTCTTGAATCAGGAATAAACTCTGGTCCTATTGCAAGAGTCTCTACAAAATGCCTATGACTGTCATCTATATTTGAAGGGTTTACTTTCTTTTCTGAAAGTTCCTCAGCAGTTATTTCAGTGTCAGTGACTGCTCATGCCATTAGACTACTGTATACATGCTGTGGTTCTGTGGGTTTAGTTTCTTTTCATGAAGCTTCCTCAGCTGTCACTTCAGAGTCAGTGAGCTCCCAATAACTTGGGTCAGCCATCTCTATGGGTCTCCTACTAATGATCTTGGTCGCTCTGCTCATATACTCTCTCCTTCCTCTCTTTAGCTGGACAAAGAACTCTACCTAGTGCTTGGCTATGGATCTCTGCTTCTGCCTTCATAAGGTGCTTGGTGAAGGTTATATAATGATAATTGTGGTGGTCATTTATTTTGTTATAGGGGTAGTCCTATTTGGGCACCCTCTCCACTATTTCTTGGAGTCCTAGTCAGGGATACTTTGAGATTTTTAGATATTTCTCTAATTAGAAGTTTCTCTCTAACCGCTCAATGGCTCTCTCTATCAATGTATCTATTCCTTTGTTCTCACTCTCCCTGGCTACTCCCACTCAACCTGTTCATTATCTCATGCTCCCACATCTTGCTTGCTCCCACATATGATGCCAATTTACTCAGGAGTCCCTCTTTCTCATTCTCAGGGTAATCCATGGATGTTTCTCTTATATTCCTTTTACCTAGCAGCTCAGGGTTTATGGATTGCAGCCTGGTTATCCTTTATCTCACACTATTCTAATACTAGCATTTCGATGTGTAAAGGCTGAATAAGAAATTCAATACAATTTTTGGCTACATAGTAAACTTCATAAATCTGAAGACATTACCTCAGAACAATTATGTGTGTGTGTTTGTGTGTGTATGACAGAGATAAACATAACATTTTCTTTATACATACATACATACACACACACACATATATGTGTGTGTGTGTGTGTGTGTGTGTGTGTGTGTGTGTGTGTGTGTGTGTGTGTGTGTGTACATGGACTGTTTTGCAGGAATGTATTTGTACCACATTACTGCATGCATGCATGATTTCAGCTAAGGCTAGATCATGTGGAATTTCAATTATAAACACTTAAAAGATATCATGTAGATGGTAGAAATAAAATCTGGGTCTTCTGTAGAAACAAAAAAAGTATCTTTAACCAATATTCTATCTCTCCATCTCAAGGCAAATTCTTCACAATTAAATAGTTTTAAAAAATACATCTGGGAAATTAGACTTTGGCTGATAAATTGATACATTAGACATATAAAATCATAGTCAGAAATGGACACATTCTTGATTACTAGTTAAGAAATAAATTAGTTGTAATATATATAAAGATTTTAATCAAATGGTATTTAGTCTGTTCTCAAATGATTACCTAAAAATGAACATTTATAGTACTATAACACATGAAAATATACTTACCATTATTAGCTATTAGAAAAGTAGAAATTTTAATTATAAAGATATATATCTAATATCATCTTACTGATATTAGAAGCCCTAATACTCAAATGTCTAGAAATGAGCAACAGTTTTTTTTTTACTGTGTATAGAATGTATATGTTGTTATTAGAAAAATAAGCTGTACATATATTTGTTTGGGTTGTAGTCTAGTAATAGTGAAACCAAACCATCACCTATATCATGGTCTCATATTCTAAAATATATAGGTATCTACGAGGAATGAGTGTCTTAAACTAACTATAAACTTGTCTATGATTCAGGTTCATTACCAACTATCTTTTATAACTTAACTCAACAAATTTCTATTAATGCATGTATTGCCACCTGGCTTTGGCTTTACCTCTGTTCTATTGCATCTTGTTTTCTTGTAAGGTGCCTGCAATGTACCCTGACTCCACCCTTTTTTGTCTTATATCAATGCTTGGATTTCCTGCCTTCCTGAAAACTGCTTTGCCATAGGCCAAAACAACTTCTTTAATAACACATGATACTAAGCACATTTAAAAAATACAGAAAGACATCTCATCTAACTGCTCCATTTCTACCTAATCAAAAAAAAATTTCAATTTAATATAGGAAAATTACATATAAAAATAGCTAACAAGCAAGCGAGAACTATACATTACAATATTATAATTATAATTAGAATTAGAATTAGAATTACAATATTTAGTCTATTTGTATTTAGCAAAATTAAAGAAAACATTCTATCATCTACCTTATTCTTGTGAGTCCAAAGTTTCATACCTAATTTATCTTTTATTATAACTAAGGAAAATTAAAATTGTAGTTATCTATTCTTCAACTCTATCAAAGGCCTCAGAAGGTTATAATATTCACTGAGTAATTGGGAAGTGCTTGCAAGCAACTTCCAAATTATAGAAATGACACAGATATTTGGCTGTCTGGACAGTCATTCAAAGTTTATAATGTCAGGGCACCTACAGGCCTAGGCTCTCCTGAAAACTTTTCATTGAATCAGGAAATCGGAATGACTGTTCTGCCCATTCTGGCATAATTTGTTAGTCACTTCTAACTGTGTACTTCAGAATATCTGGCAGTTTTCTCTGCAAAGCATAACCTGAAAGACCATATTCTGTTGTTCTGGAAAGTTCTACTGGTATCTTTCCTATGGATCTTACATGTATAGTTTATACAACATACTACCCAAGCAGCCAAGGCAAGAACAGTCTCTTGCCCAGTGGCCAACCTTTGCCACAAAGAACGTAAACTCCACATGGAGTTTCTTTGATAGCCATCATCTTCTTGAAAGAGATTCATCTTACCAGAAGCAGACATTTTATTGTCCAGTAAAGTAATGACATCCAAAGTGGGGCAATGTAAAAGCTTTAAAAAGATTCTGGATGCACAGAATATTTTGATTACTTATTCGAATTTTTCTCTAACAAAAAAATGCATGGAAAATATGATTTTACTAGATGAAAAAAAATGTCTTTTCTGATAAGACAATGGGAAATCATTAATGTTAATAATGTTAAACCTTAAAAATCGTATCCATCTATGTATTTACATATCTATCTATGTATCCATTTATCTGTCTCTTTGTAAACAGCTGTATATTTATTTATTTATTGTCTATCAATAGAGATAAATATATTATGAGGTGACATCAAATTATCCCTATATTTTATAATATGATTAAGTGTGAATTTATAGATATTTTGATGTACAAACCTACAATTTGAAACACAAATTACATAAAAACTTCTTTTATGACTTTGAGCTGGTATTATGCTTTTTCTACTACTTTTATGAGTTCGGGCTAAAGGAGACTCTGTATAAAGCAGAGCCGTGACATGGAAATGGAAGACATCAAATCATTTAGTCTTTTACTACAAAAAGACTCATGGGTTGAATGTTAGAATCAGTAAAAACCATACCCAATTATAATAGAACCCAGTTGGTTTGAGTAACTGAATATTCAAAGGATATTTGTGGTAGCTCAATGAAGTAATTTATTTATTGTTATAAAAGGATAATTTGACCTTATATTTTGTCTTAAAATATGATATATTTTCTTTCCTTTTACATACAGAATATTTTTATAGTATTTATCTTGAATAAAAAGTATTTATAAAGTATATTGTTTGCTTTTCAATAAAAGTTTTTGTAAGATTTTGGCACTTTGTTTCACAAAATAATATTAGGAATCAACATTTCTTTGTAACTGAGAATATATAAAATAACATTGAAACAACAATTAAATGGATTATTAAATAATAAAGCAAAAACATAATTTAGCAAATCATATGAAAGTATTTTTTAACATATGGACATTTAATGCTGTTTTTAAATAAAAACTAATGTTTCAATAGAATCACTGAGAATTTCTACTATTATTTTCATATTTTACAGTGTCAAGCTAGTCTTTAATGTTATAGATTATTTTTTATTGTTTCTAAAACTTGATGGAGAAATAGATCATAGCACATTTTAGAAGAACACTGAAGATTTATTTTTTGAGGAAAATACTAGGGAGATGGCAGAAAATAATTCGAAATAAACATTAATTTTAATTTAATTATTAGAATATAGCAAATAAAAAACCAGAAGCTGTTATACAATGTTGTGGGATTCAGGTGTCAGCTGATAAGGTCAAAAGACACTTATATAGGGCACCGGGCCCCCTGAAGGGGGCGGGGAAAATCCCATTGAAAAGGGGCTGCGGAAACACGAGACGCTCTCTTCCTGGTTCCTGGATGATTGGGGTAGCATCGGCGACTGTCCTCACCGTTCCAGACTCCAGTCCCTCTTCAGGTGCTACTGTAATCTGTTAACTGTACCGTGAGTTCTGATTTATATTTTAATAAATATTTATCTGGTACTGGTGCCTTCTAAGTAAACTCCGCCTACATCTGGCGCCCAACATCTCCTACCCCCCCTCCCGGGCTGGCGGACCCGCGGGTCAGGCTTAGAACGCACTCAGGTCAGGTTTTGAGTGTGAGCAGGTCGTATCCAGCCCCGTGCGGGTTTGGTTTTGAGCGGTGACCTCCAAACGGCTTCCTCCAGTTGCTGAGGCACCAGCGGTGACTCTGCCCCTCATCCAGCCACGCGACCCGCGTGCTGCGGCCCCACTATCTGGCTGCACGGCTGCTCAGATCACCTTAACCGAGTTTAAACTGCAATTTCATGCGCCCTTCCCCAACCTGGCTGGCTGGTTTTGACCCAGGAACTGCAGATTCAAGCGGCAGCTCCGCCCCGAGCCCCAGTAACCTGGGACAATTGTAAATTACTCCTGTAGGTGAACAAAGGAAACTAAAACCATTCTATCTTGTAATTAACATCCTGTCTTGACTTGTGAGAATTTGGTTTTTCCAAGGATTCTATTCTGTCCGCTGAGACCCTTTAACACCTAGGATCTGTGAATAGTGTGCTGGGGGTCTCTGCATCCGCCATACAGCAGGGCACTAAACGTTATTGTGACATCTTCTGACCACACAGCATCATTGCACCTGGATTGAGGTAATGGCTGACAACTATTCTTTTGAGGAATTCGGTATATATTTTTCCACGATGGTTGACAAGTTTTTAAATGAATATCTTGAGGTATTCAATACCCCAGTTTTACTATTTTTTGGTCTGTTTCTGTATGTTGTGTTCCACAATAGAAGGGTGATGACTGAGGTCACGAATTTGAACCTTCAATTACCATCCAAACTTGGTATTATAAAATTATCAAACGCTATGGTGTCAGATGAGGTTAAGCAGATGCAGAACTTAAATCGGCAGCTGTTGTCCAAGGTATATGAATTACAGCTTTCAAACTCTGCTATGTCAAAAACGATGGATACTCTACAAATTGGTTACAACAAGCTTTCACATAATGATAGCACTGTACAAGAACAATATAAACTCTACGTAACTGATGAAAACAAGAAACTTGTTGACCACATTAATAAAGTGGACGAGAAAATCATTAATTGTGTTAATGATGTAGATCTGAAAATTGCTAACTTGGCGAGGTCTTTAAAAGGATTACTTCATCAAGAAAGTCAAGCTCTGAGACAGATAGTATCCAAAATCCAAGAATGTGAACCTGTAGTATCCAAAATCCAAGAATGGGAATCTGTAGTATCCAAAATCCAAGAATGTGGACCTGTAGTATCCAAAATCCAAGAATGTGAACCTGTGGTATCCAAAATCCAAGAATGGGAATCTGTAGTATCCAAAATCCAAGAATGTGGACCTGTAGTATCCAAAATCCAAGAATGTGAACCTGTGGTATCCAAAATCCAAGAATGGGAATCTGTAGTATCCAAAATCCAAGAATGGGAACCCATAATATATCCAAAATACAAGAATGTGGGGACCATATTGCAACACTACAAAAAGGCAATGATACATCTTATGCTCAGAACAGTTCAGGTCAACCCCCAATGGGGTGTTATGGTACTAGAAATACTTTACATAAAGTTGTAAACATGACGGGGATACCCCCTTCACCACCACTATTGTTCCCAGCTACTATTCAGACAAAGATAGCACCATGGGGTTCCTCAGAATATGTAGAGTATAGTTATGAGCCACTACATATGAAAGACATCAAAGATTTTAAAGAGGCAATATCCATGTATGGTATTCACTCTACTTATGTAAAGCAGCTCCTAAATTCATGGTCTGCAAAAAACAGAATCCTCCCCTTTGATTGGATGCAGCTAACAGCTGCTGTCTTGGACCAAAGTCAAAACTTACAGTGGAGAAGCTGGTTTAGAGAGGAAGCCAGGACCTTAGAACACCAAGGAAGAATTAGGGGTTTCTTTGCTTCTCAGGACCAAATCCTTGGTGAAGGAATGTTTGCTGATGTGAAGACTCAAACTACTTATGACGAACATACTTTATTGCTATCCCGTACGGCTGCACTTAATGCATGGGAAAAGATTTTGGACCCAGGTCAAAAAATTGAGCATTATGCTAAGGTCAAACAAGGTTTAAAAGAGCCTTATACTGACTTTCTACACAGGCTTACCACGGCTGTACATAGAGCAATATCAGATCCAGAAGCTAGAAAGCAAATAATACTTTCTCTGGCCTTTGATCATGCTAATCCAGAATGTAGAAGAATGCTTCTGCCTTTAAAAATCAGAGCCGCACCTCTAGTAGAATGGATTCAATATACAATCAATGCTGAACCTCTCCATAGTAATGAAGACAATTGGGTAGACCAAGCCATTGCTAAAGTAAGGAAGAGGAACCAAGGAATCACTTGTTTCAACTGTGGTAGACAAGGCCATATAAGACGAAACTGTACACAAAGTACTCTTGGAAATGATGCCCGATCTAGGTTTAATTCAAACAGAAGGCCATTGCCTTCTGGATTATGCAGAAGATGTGGCAAGGGACGGCATTGGACCAATGAATGTAGATCTACCAGAGATAAAGAAGGCAACCCTCTGCCATTGGGAAATGCCTTTCGGGGCTTCCCCCGGGAAGCCCCCCAAAATCAGACTCCAAATTCGAGGATGGTGAGATCATATCCGGTCATAGTAGAAGACCAGCATTCTCAGGACGAATAGAACACCCAATACCTGATCTTGAAAAACATACAGTATCAGATGATAACATAAATTCAAAAGAAGATTCAGAAACTCCAAAGAAAATTACAAAACGAATATTTTGGCAGACTTCGATAAATGAACAAAGACCAAAATTGGGGATACGGATAGATCATATTTATATCCAGGGTTTAGTCGAAATGGGGGCTGATGTTTCGATCATAACCCCACAGTCATGGCATCCAAGATGGCCTTTACGGACAGTAGATATCCAATTTCTGGGTATTGGAACAATATCTCAGGTGAAACAGAGTATGAGGTGGCTTGAATGCATAGGACCAGAAGGTCAGAAAGGATGGTTGAAGCCATATATGGCTGATATAGCAGTGAATCTGTGGGGTCGCGACCTCCTAATGCAATGGAATACCCAGATTAAAATTCCTCCTGGTTATGATGTCAGCCGGAGGCTCAACTATGTTTCCAAAAGTGAAAAAAATTCACCAGCCATTCAAGTTGTACAAAAGAATTGCCCTATATTCACAGATCTTAATAAGACACTCAGAGCACTGCCTTTGAAATGGTTAACAGAAAAGCCTATTTGGGTTCAACAATGGCCTTTGACAAAAGAAAAACTTCAGGCTTTGGAACAGTTGGTACAGGAGCAGTTACAGGCTCAGCATATCGAAGGATCAACCAGTCCATGGAATTCTCCTGTTTTTGTTGTCAAGAAAAAATCTGGAAAATAGAGGATGGTGACAGATTTAAGAGCAATTAATAAGGTGATTCAACCTATGGGCTCCTTACAATCTGGTATTCCCCTGCCTTCTCTGCTACCTAAAGGATGGCCTATTACTGTTATTGACTTGAAAGATTGTTTTTTTACCATACCTTTACAGGAACAGGACAAAGAAAAATTTGCTTTCACGGTTCCTACTCTAAATAATTCAGGGCCAGCTAAGAGGTACCAATGGAGAGTCCTGCCCCAAGGAATGTTAAATAGTCCCACCTTATGCCAATATTTTGTACAACAACCACTAGAAATACTGCGCAAGCGCTTCCCACAATCTATCATTTACCATTATATGGATGATATTTTGTTGGCAGACCCAAACCCACAGACATTAGAAACATTGTTTAAAGAACTACAGAAAGTATTGCCTAATTGGGGACTACAAATTGCTCCAGAAAAAGTACAGAGGGGAGATTCTATCAATTATTTAGGATATAAGATAGGTTTACAAAAAATTAGGCCACAAAAGGTAAAATTAAATAGAGATAAATTGAAGACTCTTAACGATTTTCAAAAGCTACTAGAAGATATTGCTCATATACAGCCCATGATTGGTATAAAAAACTATGAACTAGTTAATTTATTCAAGACTTTAGAAGGTGACAAGGGTTTAAATAGTCCAAGAAAACTATCTGATGAGGCCGAGAATGAATTAGAGTTGGTAGAAAGGAAACTTCAAGAAACACATGTTGATCGTGTGGATCCAGACCTAGAATGCATACTTGTTATTTTACCCTCAAGACAATCTCCAACAGGAATCTTAATGCAAAGAGAAAGCATCATATTAGAATGGATATTTCTGCCACATAGGCCAAGCAAAAAGATGAAGACATATATCGAAAAATTGCTGATCTGATTTTTAAAGGTAAATTGAGACTCCGCCAATTGACTGGAAAGGACCCTGCAGAAATTGTTGTGCCTTTGACTAATGAAGAAATTGAACGATTATGGGCAGACAGTAACCTTGGCAAAAGGCTTGCAGTGACTTTTCAGGAGAAATTAATAATAAATATCCCGAAGACAAGAGAATTCAATTTATAAAGGAAACTAATTGGATCTTTCCTTGTGTAGTACAGGATGAACCAATTTCTGGAGCCCCTATATTTTATGCAGATGCAAACAATTTAGCGAAGGCTGGCTACAAGTCTGAAAACCTAACTAAAATGGCTCAGAGCCCTTATAACTCTGTTCAAAAGTCAGAACTATATGCGATTATTATGGTGTTGTTGGATTTCACAGAGCCTCTTAACTTAATTACTGACTCTCAATACACAGAAAGAGTTGTTTCACATATTGAAACTGCTGACTTCATTCACGATGATACAGACTTGACCTTACTATTCATACAACTACAAGATATCATCAGAGGTAGGATACATCCTATGTACATAACACATATCAGGGCACACACGGGCCTCCCAGGCCCTCTAGCGCAGGGTCATGAGGAAATAGATCGGTTGCTAATAGGAAGCGTGCTAGAGGCCACAGAATTTCATGAAAAACATCATGTTAACAGCAAAGGGCTGAAGAAGAGTTTTCCCATCACTTGGATTGAAGCAAAAGAAATAGTAAAAAAATGTAACACTTGCTCTTTCTATAACCAACCATCTTTACCTGCAGGAAATAATCCTAAGGGTACACACGAAAATGAGATATGGCAAATGGATGTGTTT
Source organism: Phyllotis vaccarum (assembly GCA_033318265.1). Taxonomy (NCBI): domain Eukaryota; kingdom Metazoa; phylum Chordata; class Mammalia; order Rodentia; family Cricetidae; genus Phyllotis; species Phyllotis vaccarum. Next base: position 45,582,383 of record JARWLC010000013.1, read on the forward strand.
CACTTTCCAGATTTCGGAAAGATGAAATACGTACATCATACTATTGACACATATTCTGGAATGCAATGGGCGACTGCACTGAGTTCTGAAAATGCTGATGCTGTACTTACTCACCTTTTGGAAGCCATGGCCATAATGGGAATTCCCACTCAGATTAAGACTGACAATGCTCCAGCTTATGTCTCCCGAAAAATGAAGATAATTTTTGCATACTATGATATAAAGCCTATTACAGGGATACCAAACAATCCTACTGGACAGGCAGTTGTGGAGAGATCTCACCGCACATTAAAAGAGATGCTTTATAAACAAAAGGAAGAAATGAAAAAAAACCCAGAGAGAGGTTGCACAGTGCCTTATTGACTTTAAATTTTCTTAACACTGATGAAAAGGGAACATCAGCTGCTGAGAGACATTGGGTAGTAGAGAAATCTTCTTGTTGGAGGCCACTGGCCCCAGCCCCTCTAGGTGGCGCTATTATCTGGCGCTGGCCAACCCGCCTGAGTCAGAGTACGCATGCGCTTGGTATTCTCGCGAGACTGGTCTGGTTTCTCCGCCTTTCCCGTGGCATCATGGGATTCTGAACTACGACCAATAGGAAGATGTTTCGTCTAAAGCAAGAGCCGTTTGGTCGTCTTAAAACCGGGTCTTCCTACCTCGTGGTCCCTTCTCTTCCTTCTCTTCCTCTCTCTCCCTCTCTCTCCCTCTCTCTCTCTCCGCCCCGCCGTGCGCACGGACGCCGGCCCGGCTTCTGGGACGCGGGCTCAAGGCCACGTGGCAGATGGCCCGGCTCAGACCACGCTGGGGCCTAGCCTAGCTCTCTGGCTTCCCTTTTCCCCCGCTGGGGGCCCGCAGCCGCTGGCTCTTGCGCAGCGGCTCCTGCCCCTCTGCCGGTGTCTCTGCCGGCTCTCTCACTCTCTCCTCCCTCTCCATTTTCCGTAAGCTAAATGCTCTCCCCAAAGATACATTAAAGTTATACTGCAGAAGGATCCTGTTGTACTGCGTCTTGTTTGCGGGCAAAGAAGGCGCGGGGCAAGTGGTGCCGAAATCCCGGGAATTTACATCGTTTGCACCGCCAGACAGGATTCAGAACTGCGGACAGGTTACTCGGAGAGGTATGTCTGAACTGAACTTTGGTTTGGGACTTTTGAAAGGATTTTTTGAGGCCTTAGTGCTTGCTTTGGCAGTGTTTCTGGTTTTCTTCGTGGTTGTTTTCTGCTTCCGCTGGTCAGTGGGATCCCCCCAGTCTATCATAACAGCACCAGACTCCCTGCTTAGGCAGCGTGGTATTGAGATGGCACAGGGTACTCTAAAGAACTCTGTAGAAGAGAAGGCCTGTAGAGATCTGATAGCTAGAGGGCGAGATATCATAAAGAAAGTTCGGGGCAACATGTCAGAAACCGGGAGCCGTGTGAGGTTAGGCGCACGCCAGAAAAAGTGAAAAAAGACCCCCGGAAAAATAAAAGATATGGGGGAGTTAGGAATACTCGATAAGTAAAAAAGGACCCCCCAGAAAAATAAAAGATTTGGGGGAGATAGGGAACCAGAAACTAAAGGTACAGAAACTTGAAAATAGGAATACTCGATAAGTAAAAAAGGACCCCCCAGAAAAATAAAAGATTTGGGGGAGATAGGGAACCAGAAACTAAAGGTACGGAAACTTAAAAATAGGAATACTCGATAAGTAAAAAAGGACCCCCCAGAAAAATAAAAGATTTGGGGGAGATAGGGAACCAGAAACTAAAGGTACGGAAACTTAAAAATAGGAATACTCGATAAGTTAAAAAGGACCCCCCAGAAAAATAAAAGATTTGGGGGAGATAGGGAACCAGAAACTAAAGGTACGGAAACTTGAAAATTTAAATTTAAAGTTTGGCTCCTCGAGGTATGAGGAAAGACAGGGCCTGGGGCGGTTGAGACAAAGACAAACCACGCCCAAGATTCATAGGCAAAAACAGGGCCTAGGTTTTTCTTAGGCGCCACTGAGGCAGCACGACCTATACCTTAAAAGACAGAGGTGCCGGTATGAGTTCCTCAGTGGCCACTGACCTCTGACAAGCTTAAGGCAGTGATTGAGCCTGTTGTGGAACAGCTTGCTAGAAAACATATTTTTAAGCCCTCCACTTCTCCATAGAATATATTAATTGGCTTAGACCTTTTTAAAAAATTCCCACTGCAGATTTAAAGCCTTTGTTTGATGTTTCCTGGAAAAATTGATAATCATCCTAAATATCCTTTGTTACAGTTTGGCTTATCACCCTGTGGTATATCCACGTGTTACTTCCTCAGTGCCTTTAAAAGATGGCTTAACTGTATATACAGATGGCTCAAGAAATGGAAGGGGTGCTTATATTATAAATTCACAGACATTTTTCAAAGATTTTGGTCAAAAATCACCCCAGATAGTTAAATGTCTAATTGTGTTAGAAGTTTTACAAAAGTTTGATTGTCTGCTTAATATTGTGTCTGGTCAAAAATCACCCCAGATTGTTAAATGTCTAATTGTGTTAGAAGTTTTACAAAAGTTTGATTGTCTGCTTAATATTGTGTCTGGTCAAAAATCACCCCAGATTGTTAAATGTCTAATTGTGTTAGAAGTTTTACAAAAGTTTGATTGTCTGCTTAATATTGTGTCTGATTCCCATTATGTGGTAAATGCCTTTCAGTTACTTAAACCCAAGAGGCATTTCACCATTACAAATATGGCAGATAGATGTGACACATGTTCCATCCTTTGAAAAGCTTCAATTTGTACATGTTTCTATTGATACATGCTCAGGTATTATTCATGCCACACCGCTTACAAAAAAAAAAAGACCATACATGTTATTCAACATTGCTTAGAGGCATAAAGCGCCTGGGGCAAACCAGCTTGCCTCAAGACTGATAATGGGCCAGCTTACAGCTCCCAAAAATTCGCCCAATTTTGTGCACAAATGCAAGTGACACACCTTACCAGGTTACCATACAACCCTCAAGGACAAGGCATTATTAAACGTGCACATCAGACCTTAAAATCCTATTTTTAAAACAGAAAGGGGGAATATAAATGAAAAGGCCCGGATCCTATTTTAATAAGATCCCGGGGAGCTGTCTGTGTTTTTCCACAGGATGAAAAAAATCCAGTTTGGATCCCAGAGCGCCTCACCAGAAAAATATTACAAGAAAAAGAGCCTTCGCCTTCTCCAGTTGATGTGTTTGGTGACAGCAGTAGAAGATAATGCCCACCTTTTCTCTCTGCCAATGCCGGTGATGTATAAAGATTTAGACATAGCTTTAAAGAAAATAGAAGTTTGGGGTTAAAGAGAAGTTTATGTTTTAGTTAAAAATAGTTCAGACATATTACCAAAAAATTTCTCGACAGCCTGACAAAGGAAACAGAGTTTAATAAAACCAAAATTCGCTTCCTTTTGCTCAGGCAGGCCAGATAAAAATTCAATTTTACCATATAACAGTTGCCAATCCAAAAATATAGGTTGGGCCACGCCTAAAATATTTTCATTTTCTCCCAATTTAACCACCAGTTATTTAGATTGTTAGCAATGCTTCAAAAATTATAGATAAATTGAGATACAAATTTGATAATTGCCTTTATGCCTTATGCTGAGATGCTCAGCTTTATTTCTTTGCAGCAGCGGCCCACATGCCACGATTTGTGCCCACACCACCGTGGTTCCCCAGTAACTCACAGCCATTTAGACAAAAAAGAAATTTTAGAATCTCTGCTGATATTGTAAAATCATTGTCACAGCTGCCATGGGGGCCTCAGTGACTGCCTCAGCTAGCGCACTTTCAAAAATAGTGCAGACTGCACAGGCGGTTAACAAACTGTCCACCTCAGTAATTGGCACAATTGAGGTGTGAGCAATAACTTGCTGGCTTATACATAACCTCTATTCAATATAAAAACTTTACAAAGACAACTAATCTTTCGAAAAGCCTCTCTCAATTTTCTTACAGAATTGGTCGTCTAAGTTTGAACAGACCCTTCGTGACCTGCAAGTGGCGATCGTCCAGGCCAATTCCACTCGGCTAGACCTGTCGCTGACCAGAGAGCTCACTCCATAAATCCCCTCTTCCCCTACTCCAAAAGATGGGTGGGGGTGGATATATCTGACCTAGCTTTTTGCGGAGGACTAGTCATTCTTCTCTAGACGGTTTGTAGGTTCAGAATCCAAAGTCCGAGAAACAAGACAGTTTCGGCTCAAGCCTTAATGGCTCTAGACTCAGAAACCTCGATAGAGGTATGACTAATTATGATAAAGCAATAGAGATATTGTGGCTTAGACAGCTCCTACACACCTAGACTGCCTTGTCTATTGCACTAGATGGAGCGTTCAGCCCGTGTCCTAAGAGGTATGCTGAGCCAAGGGCATCGCACGGGACATACCTATGTCCCGAGAGACACATCATCCTGCATAAGGGTATCTGTCTTAATTCCCTTCCCAGCAAAAGGCAGAGGACAGGCTGGGGGCATCTCGATCTGTCGAGGGATTAGGGGTGACCCCCACGCAAGTCCACGATGTATTCTGGGGGATGATCACTGTCTCCACCCTCTTATAGGACTTCCTCGTTGCTTAATATTTGAGAAGGGTGAGATGTTGGAGGCCACTGGCCCCAGCCCCTCTAGGTGGCGCTATTATCTGGCGCTGGCCAACCCGCCTGAGTCAGAGTACGCATGCGCTTGGTATTCTCGCGAGACTGGTCTGGTTTCTCCGCCTTTCCCGTGGCATCATGGGATTCTGAACTACGACCAATAGGAAGATGTTTCGTCTAAAGCAAGAGCCGTTTGGTCGTCTTAAAACCGGGTCTTCCTACCTCGTGGTCCCTTCTGTTCCTCTCTCCCTCTCCGCCCCGCCGTGCGCACAGAGGCCGGCCCGGCTCCTGGGACACGGGCTCTAGGCCACGTGGCGGATGGCCCGGCCCAGACCACGCTGGGGCCTAGCCTAGCTCTCTGGCTTTCCTTTTCCCCGCTGGGGGCCCGCCGCAGCGGCCCCTGCCTCTCTGCCGGCCTCTCTGCCGGCTCTCTCTCTTTCCCCTCCCCTCTCCATTTTCCGTAAGCTAAATGCTCTCCCCAAAGATACATTAAAGTTATACTGCAGAAGGATCCTCAGTGTGTGCTGTGTCTTTCCTCGCGGGCGAGAGATAGGCGCGGAACATCTTCTGAGTTAAATCAACCCATTTACTTCAAAGATGTGTTGACTTCCGAATGGAAGCCAGGATATGTGCTTCGATGGGGTAGGGGTTTTGCTTTTGTGTCAACAGGCAAAGAAAAGATATGGGTACCGACAAAACTAATAAAAGTCCGCTTTGTAAAGGAGTCCCTTCCTGAGGAGGAGAAGTAATTGCTCACCCCTGATATGACAAATGGATACAAGGTAAGAAAAACACATTTAACAAACCTGGGGCAGGGTCTCAGTTTTGTCTTTACAGGAAAATGGATACAACTGCTTTTAAGACTAATTACTCATCTGCAATAGAAGACAGACTGATGATTAAGGAGTGTACATGACGGACTATGAGACCAACTAATACACATATGCACTACTGGGTAATATTTCAATATTTACTGCTTTGCATCTTTGCATCTTCACCTCAAAAGAAAAAAAAAAGAAAGAAAAGGAAGGCGTGGTCCTGATTTGATTATTAATAGGGCTGGATTTGGATTGGGAACAAGTGGCTTTCTCCCTCTCTAAACCCAAGCATATTGATAAAGAAAATGTGAAGTATTCTGTCTCATATCAGAAAAGCCACCTGGTGTGAGACAGAAGACAGAATATTTAGGGACCAATATTATTGAGACTTCATCTTAAACCTCGTTTCTCTCTGTTTCTGTAACTTTCAAACATCCTGTCTGCATACAATCTCCTGAAGTTATATAAGATATTAATATCTTTTTTGAGTATCAACAATGCTTAAGTTTTCCATTGTAAATAACATTTCCTCCTATCAGCTATCTACAAAGAATCTGGAACCGAGATGGGGCCCCCAACGCAGCAACTCCTACTAGTGAAACAAGAATAAAAGAGAGAGTAAGAGACAGGTAGACAGACAGACAGAGGCAAAATTAGAAAAATCAAGAACCTGGTGCGCACCAATCAATGATTGTTTTCAGAAAATAGACTATTCAAAAATGGCTGCAAGATAGCTCTCTATGATAATCTCCAGATCACACTTCTAATTAGAATTCCAGATGGAGTTAACCACTATTCTGAGAATGGTTATAAATGTATATAGTCAGTCCATTAAGATCTAACCATTGTTTTAGCCTTTACAGGATCCCAAAGAGATGCCATCGCCCTTAAGTCAGCAGGAAGCAACCTTATGAAAGACTATGCCCCCTTTCCCAATAAGTTTTGTGTTCTGAGGGTTGTGGGTAATTCTTATTCTGTTAGAATAGTTTTAAGTGAAAATTAGGTGGAGGACAGAAGTATAATATAGCATCAAAGATCTCTTCTGAAGAAGAGAAGGGGGATAGATACGATAGATAAAGGTATATTGTTCTGCCTACCTATACACCATTTTAGCTAAATGTATGGGCTAAGTTAAAGACAATTTGCATTGGCATAGGTATTTGTATATCGATACAAATGTAAAATCATTTTATATATTTAATTGTGATAATTTGTACATTTGTACAAAGTTCAATCTGAAATTGCTTTATATAACCAAAGCAACTTGTATTTCGTTATAAATCTGAATCTGTAACTATTATGTAAAATTGAATCTGTAATTTCTGTTTTATATATACTTCTATCTCTGTTTAAAATATTTGCACATCATTGTCATGTACACTATGCAATTACTACCTTCATTTAACTATACTAGATATAATGTATGATTGCACTAGTTATGATATATGCACAAAATGTTTTATATACCTCTGTTTAGATGATACATATGTATATACATGTCTAAAATGCTGTGGCCACTCTACATGGTAATATACCCCTGGCTAATGTTTGATAGTCATACTAAAAGTCATTGTTCAGGGATTGTACACCTCTTGTATAGATATTCTAATTTTAATACAGGGTTTAATCCTTAGGGCAATAAAAACTACTGTCAACATTACTTAAGGTACCATATCCCAGTCATCTCAGATACAGATTAGAATATCATAGATAGACAGAAATCTTCAACCATTTCATAGACCCGGAGAATATGGCATTTAACATTTGAAATTCGGCCATGAGAGGCACGGCGACTCCTGGTGTCACTGCTCCTTTCCCGAGATGGTATGAGCATCGAGGATACTCCATTGGAGTTTGTCCTTTTGGCAGAGAATGGCCGGTTGAGTAAGGAACTGTCCTTACCTTGATTATTGACAGTGCACACATGGTGTCCAAGCTGGAGGAACAAGTTGATGGATGGAGACTGACGAAACCTGCCTGGACAGGATAAGACAGTCCCTCCAAAATTTCCCTGCTTGTGAGAAGACCTGTCAGATACCATAGGCCTGTTGCCAATATGATAGATGCTCCAACGGCGCACAAAACAAGGGATGATTGTCCAGGTAGCTGTGTTGCTGTCCTCTCCCAAATTTTGGAAGCCACTACTTCCATATACTTCTGACTTTCAAGTGATATATCTTCCTTCTCAGGTCTTGAAGGGGTTGAAGAATAGGTATTTACGGTTACTAACTCATAATAATTCCTATTGTACATAATCTTAGTTTAGAACCTTTTTATTTAGACAAAAGGGGGAGATGTGGCGGGATTAAGGTGTCAGGTGATAAGGTCAGAAGACACTTCCGGGACCCTGGAGGGGGTGTGGCCAAGCCCATTGATAAGTGGCTGCTGGGACACAAGGAGCTCTCTTCCTGGTTCCTGGCTGCTGGCTGCTGGACAGACAGAATCGGAATCCATCGTGCTTCCATCGTGCTTTCATCGCTCCTCCATCGCTTGGATCCACCAGTCCTTGTTCAGGTGCCACCATAAGCTGTTACTAATATTGTGAGTGTTAATTTATATTCTAATAAATATTAATTTTGGACTGGCGCCTTGAAAGTAAAACTCCATCTACACTCTCTATATAAATATCTTTCTATACAAGTTGTTTATCTAGAGAGCCCTGACTAATACACTATAATATTTTTGTGCTATGCTTCACGGTAGGATTATAATTTCTCTGTATTATTTTCTTCAAGAATTCAGTATTTATTCAAGAATTCTCATCTACAGCACTTGAGAAAGCACCACGATTAACTAGCAGACATCATTGCAATAAAGACATTTCATAGAATACATTATAATAAAAATTTACTTTTAATATTCTAGAAAATAGGGATCCACACACAAATAATTCAGAAATTCTACTTGGCATTTAATGAAAACTCAGAGCCAGATAATGGGGAAAAGCTAAAATATCAGAGAGAGGGAAGAGACCACAGTCAAATCTCACCCAGCCAATTTCTCTGGGTAAAATCTGTCTTCAAGATGCTCAGCCTGGCTCATGACGTCTATAGAATTCTTCAGCGTCTTCCGTCTTCCTACGCCTGTCATATATCTTCTTTACCCAGTTGTTTCACTTCTGGATTCAACTCTTCATCATAATCCTAGAGTTATGATTAAAGGTGTAAACTACTACTGTTTGATAGTTAGGCCTTGAACTGACAGTAAACAGAAAGATCTTTGTCTCTGGAGTTATGGGATTAAAGGTGTAGGTCACCACTTAGTTTAAAGGCATTAGTTACCAACTGCCATTCCTGTGCTGGGAATAAAAGCATAAGTTACCACTCTATGACCCTCTGGCTTGACTGTGGGTAAATATATTCTCTGATATTTCAGGCTGATTATATAAAATAACAAATATATCTCCACATACGAACACCCACACAATCACACCCATAGACACATGATCACTCACACATACATGCACATATACATGCATTCACATATACACATTCACTATTGCTTGTTGTGCATTAATCTTGGATCTAGATGCCATAGATCTGAGATAAACTCTAATTTATATCACACTCATATATAAGAATATAAGACATCAAAATCTTGATATGTGAAAATTTTCACTTTACTAAATATGAAGGAGCAATATAGAGAAGATGCTATAAAAAGAAGCACCTAGGTTAACACATGTCAGAGACAAAACAGGAGCACCAGTGAGAGGTGCAAAAATAAACTGTAACAGGACTACCTTTTTTCCTTCCTGTATAATCTACTGACTACAGATAAGTCAGACAGACCTTTATGATGCTTATACCTCATCTTCTCTGATTGTTATCTTTTAAAATATAATGGAAATTAAATATTTAATGGCTAGACTTTTGCCTTTATGGCAGGTATCATGGACAATTTTTAACAAGTCTGTAAGATTCTGACCCCTATAATCATTGTTTCAATTCTGCTCTTTATTATTTTGGATGACTAGTGTTGTCACTTGGTTTCTGGTACTCAAGAAAACAATTTGACCCATTAACAATTGAGTAATCACAGTTCTCCTTTTAATCTTTGGAGTAAAACTACTATAATTTAAAAATGAGTAGCAGTTTTGTAAAAAATATGAACTGACAAAAGATTATCTTTCAAAAGAATTTTATTAGGAAATATGGCTTAAACAGGAAGGAATAGCTTGTCTTCACATTCAAAGAGGTGAGTTTGTAAGAGAGATAGTTTTAGTGTACAAATGGGGGCTATTAATACAAAGATAAAAGTAGAAAATGTATTCAGTTTAAGAGATTTTTCTGTTCAGAATTTTCTAATCAGATCTCTACCCCATTTTATAATTAGATTCTTGCTTGCTAACTCGACTACCATATGCCATAGCCTAGGAGTTATAATAGTGCAAAACAGAATCATGAGAGTGTTCTCTTCAAATAAATAAAAGAAATAGGTTTCAAATTTTACACATTTTCTTGGCTTTGCATATATATATATATATATATATATAAACTATCACAATTTATGTAGTTGCAAGGAGGTGAGACTGCAACCTCAGTGCACAACCTACATTTTTATTGATACTATGTCCCTGGGAAAGTTCCAAGTGACTGTTGACTAATTTCTGAGAAGTTGAGGAAGCAGAGAGGGAAGGTGAAAGAGAGAGAAAGAGAGGAATGTAATTAAAAGACATACTACTTAAGATCAAGAGAAGTAACAGCAGAGCTATTCATTTATACTGGTTCTCACATATCTTGTTCATATTAGTGAAAGTCACATCTTATCCACCCAGCTTTTATAGAATATAGGAAGAATCCATTCCGGTATTAGTAGCTTTTAGACTTTCTTATAAACATTAATCTAGGAGATAACAGCAGCCACAGTTAAATTCACAATAGGTCAGATTGTGACCCATACTAAACCAAAAATGTAAAGGTTATTACCTACTTTTATTTTTGATAACAATAGCAATATTTTAAAATGAGTAACAAGAAAATCAACATTATCTAGTTTTATAGTCTCTCCAATATTATCCTATACCCTTATAAAAATTTGAGACTATATAAAACTTCTATATGGGCTACATTCCATAAATGTTCTCTAGATTCCTGTGGGTACTTGAATCTTTTTATAGGAATAGAAACAGAGATTAAGAAAGATTTTTCTTCATGGCATAATCCGATTTGTTTTAGCTTTTCATGTCTTTAGGTATGGGGTACCATGATAGTTCTGTAGACAATATATGATCCATCTCTTCAGGTAAGAGTAGAAAGAGAGAGAGGGAAGTACCATAGGGAATACAGTACAGGGACACATTTTATGTTCAGAATGGATAAGTACTTCTCTAGGGAAAATAAACATTAGGTCCTGAGAATTTTGTGTTTTCAGCTGCGTTAGCATCCTCTACCACATTTCTATTACACCTTATAGCACCCCAATATTTTTCTATCAGTGAACTTACTTTAACTGAAACACTATTTGTGTCTGGTATTTAAACTTATTTTGTAAGTTATACCAATTTATGATGATGATCTGAGTTTGGGTTTTGAAAATTTTAATCTTATAGCTACAAAAGAGAAGTTTCCCACCTGGGACACAATTGGAATTTGTTATGTTGTTTATATACTTTTAGTCCTAAAATATCAGGACCTTAGAGCTCAAATATTCCTTTGCTGATTTTTCTAAAAGAATAAAAGTATCTAACACCATCATATGCATTATTTTTGTTAGAAATATTAAGTTATATGCATTTATTAATATCTTAGCATATTACAAGTGCAAATACATATTATCCAAAGCATGTGTTTCTGATAGCTAATTGTTTATACTACAAGTTATCAGTACTCTCTATACTATAAATGGAGTCTTCCGTAGTTGGAGATTGTATGCATTGTTCAACTAGATATCTCTAGAAATCACAATACCCATTAGACAAATTTGACTTTAAAATTCTATTTGCTTATAATCTCTTGTCATATTCAAACCTCTATTATATAAAATTCCATGGAGTAAATGAGCTAATGCAATGTATGCACTTTGTAAAAGGATAATGATTATATTGTAAAGTATGATACAAATTATTTCATCCAGTTGTGGTCTCTTATTAGAATAGGAGTGAATCTGTAGTCAATTAGTTCATGAAGCTTGCTTCCGCAGTTATCATCTCACTTGAAAGCCTCTAAGTACCTGGGTGGGTGCATAGGATCAACTCCACATTAAAATGATGAAGAAAATAGAACCTGAAATCAGAAGTGGGTGATATTCTCAGAAACACATGCACTAAAATAATTGTGAAGACAGGTTATGAATCTTAGTAGCTTATACTACTTCTTCCTAAGACCTGTTCATGACTAGAGACTTTTGACTAAATTAATTTTGAAAAGATTGCACACATTGAGAGGTTCCCCCCTCAGTTAATATTTTTTTGTAAGTAACTTTATAACTTTTTATATGTCTCCTAACATAATTCAGATCTCATATAATAGAAAAATCAAGATTAAATATCTTGATAATATCATCTGTCATGTTTTACAAGTTAAAAGCTTTCTGAAATGTGGGGTATTGCATAAAAATCAGGAACAAGACAAGGCTGTTCTCTTTCTCCTTATCTATTCAATACAGTTCTTGAAGGTATAGCTAAAGCAATAAGAGAACAAAAGAAAATTATGGGAATACAAATTGTAAAGAAAGAAGTCAAACTATCTCTATTTGGAGATGACATGATTGTATTCATAAGTGACCCCATTTGATGTGGGAATGCCTTTCTGTATGCTGTGAATCTTAATCTTTAAATAAAGGAGCTGTTTTGGCCCTTGACTGGCACTGTAGAAAAAGTAGTAGGAGGAATCAGAATAGGTAGGAGGAGCAGGGCGGAGTCAGAGACAGAAGGAGCCAGAAGCCCAAAGGATCAACATGTAAGGAGAGAGAGACCAAGCCTGAAGCCCAAAGGAGCAACATGTAAGGAACACAGGTAAGCCACAGGCCATGTGGCAGGAAAGATTAATAGAAATGGGTTGATTTAAGATGTAAGAGCAAGCTAGCAATGTGCCTGAGCCATAGGCCAAAGAGCATGAAGTTAATATAAGCATCTGAGTCATTTTTGGGGCCTGAGCAGGAGCAACAGAGGGCAGCTAAGAGGTCTGGGGCTGCAGGGTCTGTGGGTCTGGGCCTCTGGCTGCCCGGGACCAAAGAAACCACATTGTTACACCCATTCTACCAAGGAACTCTTACAGCTGATAAACACCTTCATCAAGATATCAGGGTACAAGAGTAACTCAAAAAAATCAATAGCCCTTCTATAAGCTAAATATAAAAGGGCTAAAATATTAATAAGGGGAAAGCATCACACTTTATAATAGCTGCAAATAGCATTAAATATATTTGTGTAACTCTAACCAAAGAAGTAGCAGATCTGTTTGTCAAAAACTTTAAGTCACAGAAAAAAGAATTGAAGAAGATATCAGAAAATGGAAAGATCTCTCATGCTCCTAGATAGGTAGGATCAACATAGTAAAAAAAAAAATGACAATTTTACCAAAGCAATTTACAGATTGAATACAATCCCCATCAAAATCCTGACACAAATTTTTTTTACAGACATTGAAAGAACAATATTCAACTTCATATGGGATAACAGGAAACCCATTGATCCACAGTCTATTTTTGTGCCAGTAACAGGCTGTTTTTATTACTATGGCTCTATAGTACAGCTTGAAGGCAGGGATAATGATTCCTCCTGAAGTTCTTTTATTGACCAGGATCATTTTGGCAATCCTGGGTTTCCTGGAAGAGAGGGAGTGGAACAAAGAATGGGCAGAGATGCAAAAAATGGAGACAAGGTTGGAAAGTCTGCTCAGGTTTCAAAGTTTATTGTAACTTGGTACAATATATAAATGGTTGAGAAGAAGGAAGTGAAGTCTTTCCCACACTTGTGTGTCTCCACACACAATGGAGTAATACTGAACAGTAAAAAGAAAAATGACATCCTAAAATTTTCAGGCAAATGAATGGACTTGGAGAGTATCATCCTGAGCGAGGTATCAAAAGCCCAGGAAGATAGACATGGGATGTACTCACTGATAAGTGGATTTTAGAGAAAAAGCAAAAAATACCCGAACTGCAAACCACAACTCCTGAATTTGGGATTAGAAAGAATTTAAGAGTGACATCCACAGATTCTCCTAAGAAGAGAAAATAGAGAAGAGCACTTTAACAAATTGGGATCATAATGGATTGCAAGCAAGAAGACTTGGGAACAAATCTTGAAAGAAGGAGATGGTTGAGTGAGAGGAGCAAAGAGGGTGATGGAGGGAGATGGATATCTAAATAGAGGAAGTCAGTTTGGGGTTGGAAAGAGACTGGGTGCTAGGAAAATGTCCAGGAACTTGCAGGATGTCCTTGGCCAAGTCTCCAAACAGTGATGGAAGGGGTGCCTAAATAAGACTTCCCCTGTAGTCAAATGAGTAAATACCCTAGGTGTCATCACAGAGCCTACATCCCACAGGGAATGGAGGGGGACACAGATCCATGGCTGAGCACTGGACAGAGTTCCTGGTCCAGCTGAGAGCAGGGGAGGAGAGTCTTTATGAGCAGGAGGATAGGGATTATGAAGTAGGTTCCCATGGTGATGGCTGGCTGGAGTTCTGTGGAGCTTACTGAATCAGAAATTGCCATTGGAAGGGAGCTGGGCCCTCATGGGCTGGGATGCTTTTGACTGCCATGAGTGTGCCATGCATGTGTGGAGTCATGTGGCATGGGATCAAACTGTGTTCCTGTTCGTGGCCTGGCACCTTGGAGACCATTCCCTATAAAGAAACAACCAGGCAAGCATTGACTTTGAGATGAATGAATCAGATGTGCATGGAGTGGATATGCTCACTGGGCTGGCCCACCTTGGGACTTCTAGCCCCTTTTGGGGAGGGGATGGCTGGATAGGGAGGGGCGAGGTTGAGGGCTGGCTGGGAAAGATTGAGAAGGGATGGGAGGAGGAAAAAGAAAAAAATAGAATAAGAGTTGGTCTATATTAAACTATGGTGATTTTTATATATTCTAAGCCTTTGCAAAAATAAGACTTAATCATCATTGTCAGTGATTAGCAAAAAAATTCAAACTTCAAAACTACAATGGAGCCATAAGTACTGGCACTTTACTTTACTTGTTTAAAACATATAGTTGTAACCATCTAATAACATATGCATACTCTGCCTTAAGCTTATTCTGTAAAGTCTATGCTTTATGAGCAATGGACTTTAAATCTCATTTGCCTGTCATTTGGTCTTCCTGGAATCAAACTTTTAGCAATATTTATTTACTGTGAAGTACTACTTCAGAGCACAGCAGGTGACATGGAGCCAAGGATATCTATGAATGTAAGTCTCCTGAATAATCATAAACTTATTTAAGTCTTATGAGAGATTATTGCAATAATTTTTATTTATCTATTTTAGGGTTTTCAGGTATTTATTTTAGAGGTAACAAGGGGAAAGTGCAGTGTCAGGCTGAAAAACCCTGTATAACTCTAAGGCAGAACACAGGCTTTTCCTATGAACTGAAAAAGTTCAGACACCTGCATGTAGAATTATTCAATTTTTGTATTGTAGGCGGAGTTTACTTAGAAGGCACCAGTACCAGATAAATATTTATTAAAATATAAATCAGAACTCACAGTACAGTTAACAGATTACAGTAGCACCTGAAGAGGGACTGGAGTCTGGAACGGTAAGGACAGTCGCCTATGCTACCCCAATCATCCAGGAACCAGGAAGAGAGCATCTCGTGTTTCCACAGCCCCTTTTCAATGGGCTTTTCCCTGCCCCCTTCAGGGGGCCCGGTGCCCTGTATAAGTGTCTTTTGACCTTATCAGCTGACACCTGAATCCCACAACATCTCCCCCTTTTTTCTAACTAAGAAGGTTCTAAACTAAGACTATGTACAGTAGGAATTATTATGAGGTAGTATCTAGGAGAGGTCAAAGTACAATTGCTAATCAAAGCCTAACTTATATAAGGTACATCTAATAGTTCTAGAATATTGATAGATAGTAGGGTGTATAGATTATATTAAAGGGTTAATCTGGGAAAGTGAAAATTTAACACCTGAGTGTTCTTATCTAAGGGATACTAGGGTGATAACCTTAAACATCTATTCTTCAACCTCTTCAAGACCTGAGAAGGAAGGTGAATTTGTCTGAAAGACAGAAGTACATGGAAGTAGTTACTTCCAAAATTTGGGAGAGGACAGCAACACAGCTACCTGGACAATCACCTCTGGATTTGTGCGCCGGTAGAGCATCTATCGGATTGGCTATAGGCCTATGGTATCTGACAGATCTTTTTACAAGCAGAACAATTTTGAAGGGACTGTCTTATCCTGTCTAGGCAGGTTTCATCAGTCTCCATCTATCAACTTGTTCATCCAGCTTGACATCATGTGTGTACTGTCAGCAATCAAGGTAACGACAGTTCCTTACTCAACCGGCCATTTTTTGCCAAAAGGACCAACTCCAATGGAGTATCTTCGATGCTCAACACCATCTCGTGAAGGGAGCAGTGACACCAGGAGTCGTCGTGTCTCTCCTGGCCGAATTTTAAATGTTAAATACCATATTCTCTGGGTCTATGAAACGGTTGAAGATTCTTGTCTATCTATGATATTCTAACCTGTATCTGACATGACTGGGATATGATACCTTAAATAGTGTTGACTGCAGATCTTATCGTCTTAAGGAATAAACCCTGTACTAAAAATTAGAATACCTATATAATAGGTGTACAATCCCTGAACAATGACTTTTAGTATGACTATCAAACATTAGCCAGGGGTATATTACCATGTAAAGTGGCCACAGCATTTTAGACATGTATATACATATGTATCATCTAAACAGAGGTATATAAAACATTTTGTGCATATATCATAACTAGTGCAATCATACATTATATCTAGGATAGTTAAATGGAGGTAGTAATTGCATAGTGTACATGACAATGATGTGCAAATATTTTAAACAGAGATAGAAGTATATATAAAACAGAAATTACAGATTCAATTTTACATAATAGTTACAGATTCAGATTTATAACGAAATACAAGTTGCTTTGGTTATATAAAGCAATTTCAGATTGAACTTTGTACAAATGTACAAATTATCACAAATAAATATATAAAATGATTTTACATTTGTATCGATATACAAATACGTATGCCAATGCAAATTGTCTTTAACTTAGCCCATACATTTAGCTAAAATGGTGTATAGGTAGGCAGAACAATCTACCTTTATCTATCGTATCTATCCCCCTTCTCTTCTTCAGAAGAGATCTTTGATGCTATATTATACTTCTGTCCTCCACCTAATTTTCACTTAAAACTATTCTAACAGAATAAGAATTACCCACAACCCTCAGAACACAAAACTTATTGGGAAAGGGGGCATAGTCTTTCATAAGGTTGCTTCCTGCTGACTTAAGGGCGATGGCATCTCTTTGGGATCCTGTAAAGGCTAAAACAATGGTTAGATCTTAATGGACTGACTATATACATTTATAACCATTCTCAGAATAGTGGTTAACTTCATCTGGAATTCTAATTAGAAGTGTGATCTGGAGATTATCATAGAGAGCTATCTTGCAGCCATTTTTGAATAGTCTATTTTCTGAAAACAATCATTGATTGGTGCGCACCAGGTTCTTGATTTTTCTAATTTTGCCTCTGTCTGTCTGTCTACCTGTCTCTTACTCTCTCTTTTATTCTTGTTTCACTAGTAGGAGTTGCTGCATTGGGGGCCCCATCTCGGTTCCAGATTCTTTGTAGATAGCTGATAGGAGGAAATGTTATTTATAATGGAAAACTTAAGCATTGTTGATACTCAAAAAAGATATTAATATCTTATATAACTTCAGGAGATTGTATGCAGACAGGATGTTTGAAAGTTACAGAAACAGAGAGAAACGAGGTTTAAGATGAAGTCTCAATAATATTGGTCCCTAAATATTCTGTCTTCTGTCTCACACCAGGTGGCTTTTCTGATATGAGACAGAATACTTCACATTTTCTTTATCAATATGCTTGGGTTTAGAGAGGGAGAAAGCCACTTGTTCCCAATCCAAATCCAGCCCTATTAATAATCAAATCAGGACCACGCCTTCCTTTTCTTTCTTTTTTTTTTTCTTTTGAGGTGAAGATGCAAGATGCAAAGCAGTAAATATTGAAATATTACCCAGTAGTGCATATGTGTATTAGTTGGTCTCATAGTCCGTCATGTACACTCCTTAATCATCAGTCTGTCTTCTATTGCAGATGAGTAATTAGTCTTAAAAGCAGTTGTATCCATTTTCCTGTAAAGACAAAACTGAGACCCTGCCCCAGGTTTGTTAAATGTGTTTTTCTTACCTTGTATCCATTTGTCATATCAGGGGTAAGCAATTACTTCTCCTCCTCAGGAAGGGACTCCTTTACAAAGCGGACTTTTATTAGTTTTGTCGGTACCCATATCTTTTCTTTGCCTGTTGAAACAAAAGCAAAACCCCTACCCCATCGAAGCACATATCCTGGCTTCCACTCAGAAGTCAACACATCTTTGAAGTAGATGGGTTGATTTAACTCAGAGGATTTCTCTATCACCCAATGTCTCTCAGCAGCTGATGTTCCCTTTTCATCAGCGTTAAGAAAATTTAAAGTCAATAAGGCACTGTGTAATCTCTCCCTGGGTTTTCTCATTTCTTTCTTCTGTTTATAAAGCATCTCTTTCAATGTGCGGTGAGATCTCTCCACAACTGCCTGTCCTGTGGGATTGTGTGGTATCCCCGTAATATGCTTTATATTATAGTATCCAAAAATTATCTTCATTTTTCAGGAAACATAAGCTGGAGCATTGTCAGTCTTAATCTGAGTGGGAATTCCCATTATGGCCATGGCTTCCAAAAGGTGAGTTAGTACAACATCAGCATTTTCAGAACTCAGAGCAGTTGCCCATTGCATTCCAGAGTAAGTATCGATAGTATGATGTACATATTTCATCTTTCCAAATTCTGGGAAGTGAAACACATCCATTTGCCAGATCTCATTTCTCTGTGTACCTTTAGGATTACTTCCAGCAGGTAAAGACGGTTGGTTATAGAAAGAGCAAGTGTTGCAATTCCTTACTATTTCGTTTGCTTCATTCCAAGTGATGGAAAAACTCTTTTTTAATCCTTTGCTGTTGACATGATGTTTCTCATGAAATTCTGTGGCCTCTAGCACGTTTCCTATCAGCAACCGATCTATTTCATCATTACCCTGCGCTAGAGGGCCTGGGAGACCCGTGTGCACCCTGATATGTGTTATGTACATAGGATGTATCCTACCTCTGATGATATCCTGTAGTTGTATGAATAGTAAGGTCAATTCTGAATCATCAGGAATGAAGTCAGCAGTTTCAATATGTAAAACAACTCTTTCTGCATATTGAGAATCAGTAATTACATTGAGGGGCTCTGTGAAATCCAACAACACCATAATAATTGCATAATTGCATATAGTTCTGACTTCTGAACAGAGTTATAAGGGCTCTGAGCCACCTTAATTAAGTCTTCAGACTTGTAGCCAGCCTTTCCTAAATTGTTCGCATCAGTATAAAAGGTGAGGGCTCCAGAAATGGGTTTATCCTGTACCACATGAGGAAAGATCCAATTAGTTTCCTTTATAAATTGAATTCTCTTGTTTTGAGGATATTTATTATTAATCTCTCCTAAAAAGTCACTACAAGCCTTTTGCCAAGGTTCACTGTCTGCCCATAATCGTTCAATTTCTAATGAGTCAAAGGCACAACAATTTCTGCAGGGTCCTTTCCAGTCAATTGGCGAAGTCTTAATTTACCTTTAAAAATCAGATCAGCAATTTTTTCGATATATGTCTTCATCTTCTTGCTTGGTCTATGTGGCAGAAATATCCATTCTAATATAATGCTTTCTCTTTGCATTAATATTCCTGTTGGAGATTGTCTAGAGGGTAAAATAACAAGTATACAATCCAGGTCTGGATCCACACGATCCACATGTGCTTCTTGAAGTTTCTTTTCCAGCAACTCTAATTCTTTCTCAGCCTCATCAGTTAATTCTCTTGGACTATTTAAATCCTTGTCACCGTCCAAAGTCTTGAACAAATTAACTAGCTCATAGTTTTTTATACCAATCATGGGCCGTATATGAGCGATATCTCCTAGTAACTTTTGAAAATCGTTAAGAGTCTTCAATTTATCTCTATTTAATTTTACCTTTTGTGGCCTAATTTTTTGTAAACCTATTATATATCCTAAATAATTGATAGAATCTCCCCTCTGTACTTTTTCTGGAGCAATTTGTAGTCCCCAATCAGGCAATATTTTCTTTAGTTCTTCAAACAATGTTTCTAATGTCTTTGGGTTTGGGTCTGCCAGCAAAATATCATCCATATAATGGTAAATGATAGATTGAGGAAAGCGCTTGCGCAGTATTTCTAGTGGTTGTTGTACAAAATATTGGCATAAGGTGGGACTATTCAACATTCCTTGGGGAAGGACTCTCCATTGGTACCTCTTAGCTGGCCCTGAATTATTAAGAGTAGGCACTGTAAAAGCAAATTTCTCTTTGTCTTGTTCCTGTAAAGGTATGGTAAAAAAACAATCCTTCAAATCAATAACTGCAATAGGCCATCCTTTAGGTAGCAGAGAAGGCAGGGGAATACCAGATTGTAAGGGGCCCATAGGTTGAATCACCTTATTAATTGCTCTTAAATCCATCACCATCCTCCATTTTCCAGATTTTTTCTTGACAACAAAAATAGGAGAATTCCATGGACTGGTTGATTCTTCGATATGCTGAGCCTGTAACTGCTCCTGTACCAACTGTTCCAAAGCCTGAAGTTTTTCTCTTGTCAAAGGCCATTGTTGAACCCAAATAGGCTTTTCTGTTAACCATTTCAAAGGCAATGCTGTGAGTGTCCTTTGAGGTTCTGTGGTTATTGGGCAATTCTTTTTTACAACCTGAATGGCTGGCGAATTTTTTCCGTAGTACCTTAGAGCGTCATTTCTGGAAACATAATTGAGTCTCCGGTTGATATCAGAACGAGGAGGGATATTAATCTGGGTATTCCATTGCATTAGAAGGTCGCGACCCCACAGATTCACTGCTATATCAGCCATATATGGCTTCAACCATCCTTTCTGACCTTCTGGTCCTATGCATTCAAGCCATCTCACACTCTGTTTTACTTGCGAAATTGTTCCAATACCCAGAAACTGGATATCTACTGCCTGTAAAGGCCATCTGGGGTGCCATGATTGGGGGGTTATGATCGAAACATCAGCCCCCGTGTCGACTAAACCCTGGATATAAATATTATCTATCCGTATACCCAATTTTGGTCTTTGTTCATTTATTAAAGTCTGCCAGAATATTCGTTTTGTGATTCTTTTTGGAATTTCTGAGTTTTCTTTTGAATTTATATTATTATCTAATAGCATATGGTTTTCTAGATCAGGTTTTGGATGCTCTATTCGTCCTGAGAATGCTGATCTTCTCCTATGACCGGATATGATCTCACCATCCTTGAATTTGGAGTCTGATTTTTGGGGGCTTCCCGGGGGAAGCCCCAAAAGGCGTTTCCCGATGGTAGAGGGTTGCCTTCTTTATCCCTGGTAGATATACATTCATTGGTCCAATGCCGTCCCTTGCCACACCTTCTGCATAATCCAGAAGGCAATGGCCTTCTGTTCGAATTAAACCTAGATCAGGTATTTTTTCCAAGAGTACCTTGTGCACAGTTCTGTCTTATATGGCCTTGTTTACCACAGTTGAAGCAAGTGATGTCTTGGTTCCTCACCCTAACATTAGCAACAGCTTGGCCTACCCAATTCTCCTCATTTCCATGGAGACATTCAGCATTTATTACATATTGAATCCATTCTTATATCGGTGCAGCTCTGATCTTTAAAGGCATTAGTATTCTTCTACATTCTGTATTAGCATTATCAAAGGCCAGAAAAAGTATTAATTGCTTCCTAACTTCTGTATCTGATATTGCTCTATGAACAGCTGTGGTGAGCCTCTGTATAAAGTCGGTATCAGGCTCTTTTAAGCCTTGTTTGACCTTAGTATAATGCTCAATTTTTTGACCTGGGTCCAAAATCTTTTCCCAAGCATTCAGTGCAGCAGTACGGCATAGCAATAAAGTATGTTCGTCATAAGTAGTTTGAGTCTTCACATCAGCAAACATGCCTTCACCAAGGATTTGGTCCTGAGAAGCAAAGAAACCCCTAATTTTTCCTTGTTGTTCCAAGGTCTTGGCCTCCTCTCTAAACCAGCCTCTCCACTGTAAATTCTGACTTTGGTCCAAGACAGCAGCTGTTAGCTGCATCCAATCAGTTGGTAGAATCCGGTTTTGTGCTGACCATGAATTTAGAAGCTGCTTCACATAAGTAGAGTGTATACCGTGCATTGATATTGCCTCTTTAAAATCCTTGATGTCTCTCATATGTACTGGCTCATAGCTATACTCTACATATTCTGAGGATCCATCAGGTGTTATCTTTGCCTGAATAGCAGCTGGGAACAATAGTGGTGTGGAAGGGGGTAGCCCTGTTATGTTTACCACTTTGGGTAGAGTACCTCCAGTACCATAATATCCCATTGGGGGTTGACCTGAACTGTTCTGATCATAAGATGCATCACTACCCTTTTCCAGTATTGCAATGCGATCCTCCCATTCTTGAATTTTGGATATTACGGGTTCCCATTCCTGGATTTTGGATACTACAGGTTCCCATTCCTGGATTTTGGATACTACTGGTTTCCATTCTTGAAGTTTAGATACTATTGATTTTTCTAGAGCTTGAGTGTCCTGATGAAGCAGTCCTTCCAAAGACCTCACTGAGTCAGCAATTTTTCGATCCCCATCATTAACATAATTAATGATTTTCTTGTTCTCATCATTAATGTAGTCAACAAGTTTCTTGTTTTCATAATTTACATAGAGCCTATATTTCTCTTGTACAGTGTTATCCTTATCTACAGAGGAAGCCTTATCTGAAAGCTTGTTGTAACCAATTTCCAGAGTATCCATCCTTTTTGCCATTTTAGTGCTTGACAGTTCCACATCACATACCTTGGACAGTAACTGTCGATTTACATTTTGCACCTGTTTAACCTCATCTGCCACTGTAGAGTTCGATAGTTCCATAATACATAATCTGGACAATAATTGTTGGTTTCCATTTGACAACTCTGTCATCATCCTCTTATTTTGAAAAATAAAATAGAGAAATAACCCAAAAAATAATAGGACTGGGGTATTGAATCCTTCAAGATATTCATTTAAAAATTTATCAACCACCATGGCAAAATATGACCTAAACTCTTCAAAATAATAATAGTCAGCCATTGTGTCAATTCAGATGTAATTACGCTGTTTAGTATACAGGTGTCACAGTTTCGTTCAATTTCCTACCCACTGTATGGTAGATGCAAAGACTCTCAGCAGCAGAAAGCTGCGGGCTGAAAACCGAGTGCTGCAGGGGGCTGAAAGCAGAGCCAAATGCTGTAGTAGGCCGGCGAGTTGAAAACCGGTCCTGGGCACTGATCTGAAGTCTAGCGTCTGCGCACTGAACTGAAGTCTCACGTCTGTGCACTGAACTGAAGTCTCGCGTCTGCGCACTGATCTGAAGTCTAGCGTCTGCACACTGAGTTGATCTCGCGTCTTGCACTGAAATCTCGCCCCCAGGCAATGAGCCGAAAACCCCCGCCTACACACTGGATCAGCTGGCTGGAAACCGTGCCCGGCTAGCAAGAGGGAGCTTTAAGCCCAAGTGAACAGTCTGTATGTCCCCTGGCTTCTTACAGTTTAGGGCACAGGGCCGAGGACGTTGGGCGCCAGATGCAGATGGAGTTTTACTTTCAAGGCGCCAGTCCAAAATTAATATTTATTAGAATATAAATTAACACTCACAATATTAGTAACAGCTTATGGTGGCACCTGAACAAGGACTGGTGGATCCAAGCGATGGAGGAGCGATGAAAGCACGATGGAAGCACGATGGATTCTGATTCTGTCTGTCCAGCAGCCAGCAGCCAGGAACCAGGAAGAGAGCTCCTCGTGTCCCAGCAGCCACTTATCAATGGGCTTGGCCACACCCCCTCCAGGGTCCTGGAAGTGTCTTCTGACCTTATCACCTGACACCTTAATCCCGCCACAAGAGAGAGAGATAGAAAATTTATAATAGTTATAAATATATAGTATGTGCATTATTTAATGAATATATATGAATGAATTGAAGGCTGAGGTCCAACTAGTTTACGAATGGCCATCTATCAAGAGAACATCCAGAAATCTGGTAGTTTTCATTCTACAAGTCTTTATCCCTCATTTCATCTTCAGTATACCCCAGATTCCCAAATAAGTAGATTCTAATGCCATTGAATACCAATGTCTAATGTCATTGGTAGCCAAAGCAAAATCAAGAAAAAGAACAACAAAAAATTATTTTTCTCTGTTCTTTATATAGGCTGCCAGCAGAAAGTGTTGCACAGATCAATGGTCCAAATTAAAAGATCCAGGTCTAAAAATGGGGTTTTTAATTTTAAATTATTTATTTAGAAATATTAGTTTCAAGTATACCAAACCAGCTGGTTTTAGTTGATTTTACTTAATTCCAGTTATAATCAAGTTGGCAAAAAAGAATCAAATTTAAAAAGGGAGTAGAGATCTGATCAGAAAATTCTCAACAGATAATCTCAAATCACAAAAAAAAAATTTAAAAAATGCTCAACATCTGTGATCATCAGGAAAATCCAAATTAAAACAACTCTGTGAAGCCATCTTATCTATGTCTGAATGGCTAAGAAGTTGCTGAAGGGTGAATGGAAAAAGGGTGAATAAAGGGGAACCATGAGTAGTATATTAAAAATGTTTAAAATATGTCAAAAACAAACTCTAAATATGACACAAGGGAAACACACCTCTGCTGCCAGTGGGAATGCAAACTTGTAAAGCCACTTTAAAATCTGTATGGAGACTTCTCAGAAAACTGTTAATTAATCTACTCCAAGATCCAGCAATACAACTTCTAGGAGTATACCCCAAAATGCTCAATCATATTACAATAACACTTGCAGAGCAACTTTTATAGCAGCATTATTCATTATAGTCACAACTTGCAAACAACCTAAATGCCCCTCAACCAAAGAATGGATAATGAAATGTGAAATATTTACAAAATGGGGTATTACTCAGTGATAAAAAAATGACATCATGAAATTTGCTGTCAAATACATGATTCTAGGAAAAATCATCCTGAATGAGGTAACTCACACCCAGACAGACAAATGTGATATTGACTCATTCATAAGTAGATATTAGATGTAAAGGAAAGGGTAACTAGAGAAGTTATAACAAAGAGGACCCTAAGAGGAACAGGTATGTATTGATTGCTCTATGAAGAAAATATAGTTATGATTTCCTTGGTAAATTAAGGGTGTCAGGAAAAGGAAATTGATAGTGAATAAGAATATGAGGGATCTTGATGGTTAAGTTGGGTTAGTGATAGAGCAACAAAAGATATCTTGATAGAGACATTATAGTATTAAAAAGAAACATGATTCTAAAGAAATTTCTAAGAATTACAAAGTATGGCAACATCTAAGAATCCTAGCAGTAGTGGAGAGGATACTTGAACTGGCCTATTCCTAAAATAAGAATGGTGACTATTCTATTGTCATTATAGGTCCTCCATACAGTAACAGACAAAAGTAGTGCAGAGATCCACATCTGAGCATTTGGCTGAGTTTATGGAATCTAGTAGAAGAGAGCAAAGAAAATTATATGAGAGAGAGAGGGTTAAAGATCATGACTGGGAAATACACAGATGTAGCTAACTCATGAACCCTAGAAAAAGAGCTGAGAAGGCTATGTGGGACCAAACTAGGCACTCTGAATATGAGTGATTAATGAGACCCTTGGTTTGTTTGTGGAGCCCCTAGCAGTGGATCCAGGACTTATCCCTGGTGCATCAGCTGGCTTTTGTAATCCTATTCCATATGGTGGAATACTTTGCTTAGCCTTGATGCAGGGAGGAGGGGCTTGGTACTTCCCCATATGCCAGGGTCTATTGACTCTCCTTTGGAGGCTTACCCCTCTGAAGAGTGTAGATGGGTAGGGAAAGTAGGTTATCAGGAAGTGAAAAGGAAAAGAGTACCGTGGTTGGTAGATAAAAGTTACCACACATATTATGTTAATCAATTTTAAAATTTAGGCAATTTATTGATCCATAATTCCTTATATTCAAGAATAGTATGTCCTCTTATGAAAGAACTCTGGCATATCATTGAAAAATATGGTTAAACTTTTCTCATAGGGTCTATTGCTTTTACCAACAAAACTGTATATTAGAAAAAAAATCTAATATTTCAGAATTACAACTTTAAATCATTGGGCAATACAAAAGAGCTTAAAGAGCATCAGAAGTCCCCAAACAAAGTTAGTGCTTATGCAAGTCAGAGGATAAATCACTTAAAGACTTAAAGTGATTATATTGTCTATATAGAGACAAAAACTCAGTATCGCTAAAAATAGAATATAAGATGGACTACCTTTTGATATGGTGCCTATGAACCTGAATTCATGAATTCAAGGATACATAAGGCTTAGCCAAGAACCTTAGTGCTACCCAAAATAAAACATTTATTACATTCATATTAAAAATGTGAAACATATTCATAAAAACAAGAATTGAAACAGAAGACATAGTCACTATTTTCAGTTGAATCAATTTAATTGAATGTCTTTAAATTGTTCTTTTAACTATCCGAGCTTTGAATTATTTAAGAAATCTCATGCTTCTTAAAATAACATTATAAAGTACATTGAAATCTGACTTGGAAGAAAAATAAAAACTGGGAAAAGAGTAAGAAGAAAAATATCCACAAAACAACACAACATAATAACATGAGATTCCAAACTATATTTTTGAAGCAATTGATTATATTTGAGAAAAATAACTTTTTTTCTCAGTTTGTGAATTTTATGGTATATTTTACTTAGCATGTATTCAGAATCTGCCTGGTCCTCCTTGACTATTGCACAGTCCTTGGTATGAGACAAAAATGGTTCGAAAAATACCAGAGATGAAAAGAATAACACAGGAGACAGTAGACTTAGTGTTGGAAGGGCCCTCAGTTAGTACTGTAGCAGCCCTGAGTTTACTTCTCATGGTCAGAGTCAAAAGACCTCCCATTCTCAAGAACACCATGATTACAAAGTATAGAAAATAGTCACTATATATTTGGCTGTCTTCTGTCTGACACAAGTTGTTTTTTCTAATATGAGACAGAATCTTATAATCTTTTCTTTTACCAATTTACTTGAGTTTCAAAAAGAAGAAAGCCACTTGCCCTCATTCTAAAGCAAACTTGAACTGTAATATAATCAGGATTGCAGCTCCCCCCTCCAAAAAAAAGTAAAGTGATAAAGATATGAAGCAGTGAGAATTTACCCTGTAGAGTATACTGGTACCAATATGTCTGATATTCCTTTGCTTATAAACCTTTCAGGATTGTTTTCCTTTCAGGTTTAGATATCTAGGGGTAAAATGCCCTTTTAACTTCTTGAAGACGGTTATTTTATCTTTCTGTAAAAATAAAAACAATCCGCAGCCCCAAACTTTGTTAAGTGAGTTTACCTTACCACTTATAACATTGTAATATTGATAGATGAGCCATTAATTCTCCTCAAGAGGTATCTCATGTTCAAATGCAGTCTTTATTAATTTTGTTGGTGGATCTATGTTTTTGTTATCACATGCAGTAACAGAAGCAAAACCACTTGCCCAACAAATGACATATCCTATTTTCCATTATGAGGTTAGCAAATAACTGAAGTAAACAGGCTGTTTAGCTCAGAAATTTTTTGTGCTATCCAGTGTCTCTCCACAACTGTTGTTCCTTTCTCATCAGCATTAAGAAAAAAAATTAATTGGAAATATACAATTGTTCTCTGGGTGTTTTTGTTTCTTATTTTTTCTCATAAAGCATCTCTTTATGATGGATTTGTTCATAGTGATGGAAAAGACTATTTTTAATCTCTTGCTGTTAACTATAAACAATAAATCTCATTATTACTTTGTGTTAGAGGGCCTTGCTGACTCATGTGGGATTTGATTGTGATATATATATATATTATATGGGATGGTCTCTATTTCTAATTATTTTATGGTGTTGTATAAGTAATAGTGTTAATTTTGTTTACTCAGGAATAAAGTCAGCAGTTTCAATATGTAAAACAACTCTTTTTGCATATTGAGTGTCAGTAATTATGTTTATAGTTTCTGTAAAAATCCATTAGTACCAAAAGAATAGTATTCAATTCTGACTTTTGTACAGAATTGTGTAGGCTTTGAACCACTTTAATTAAGTTTCCTGATTTATATCCTAATTTTCTTGATTTATCAGCATTGATATAGAATATAGGGACTCCAGAGATTGTTTTAGGTCTTACAATGTGAGGAATGATCTAACTTGTTCTTCTTAGAAGTTCTACTCTACTGCTTTTAGGATAAATGTTGTTAATCTTACCCCAAAATATTGCAAGCTCTTTGCCAATACTCATTATCCTTCCATATATAGGACATTTCCTCATTAGTTAAAGGTACTTCAATTTCTGCTAGATCAATTGATAAAGCCTTAATTTTCTTTTTAAATTCAAGTCAGAAATTTTTTCCACATGTTTTCAATTTTTTACTCAGCCTATATGCCAGAAATGTTAAATCAAATATAGTACCTTCCCTCCACATCAGGAAACTTGTTGGGGATAATCAAGAGTGTAATATAACAAGCTTGCAGTTAAGCTCTGGGTTCATATGAACCACATATGCCCCTTGTAATTTCTTTTCTACATAATCTAATTCTTCCTCAGCCTCTGCTGTTAATTTTCTAGGACTATAAAAAACTGTATTCACTTCTAGAGTACTAGCCAAATATAACAGTTCATTTTTTTTACCCAATAATAGACAACAAATTGGTAGTGTTCTCTAGTAATTTCTGAAAACCATTAAGAGTTCACAATCAATCCTTCCTAAATGTAACTTTTGTCATCTATTTATTTTGTAGCTCTATTTTATTGCCTAAATAGGTAATAGAGTCTCCACATTGTATTTTCTCAGAGGAAATTTGTAAGCTCTAGAGAGGCAAGAGTTAAAATATATTTTCTAAAGTATATTATTTTGAGTATGCAAATAAGATGTCACCAATATAATGGTAAATTGTTGATTTTAAAAATAATGCATAAACTATTTTTATGGTTTTTATACAGAATATTGGAAGAGGGTGGGGCTATAATCATTCCCTGTCAGTTCAGTTGAAATCTCTTAATTGGTTGAGATTTATTATAAGTGGCTACTCTGAAGGCATATTCCTCCCTGTCTTGTTTTACTGATATATAGTGAAGCAACAGTCTTTTAAATCATTAACTATGACAGGCCATTATCTAGGTAACAGAAAGGGCAGAAGCAGTCCAGGCTATATAGATCCATAAACTGAATTACTTTATTTATGGCTCTTAGATCTGTCAGCATTTTCCATTTTCCAGATATCTTTTTAATAACAAATACAGAAGAATTTTAAGCTCTGCTAGATTTTTCCCAATATGGTGAGCTTTTAATTGCTCCTAAACCAGAAGCTCTAAAGCCTGTAGTTTCTCTTTAATCATAGGCCACTGCTCAACCAATACTGGTTTTTCAGTTAGCCATTTTAAGGTTAGGAATGTTGGTACTTTTGAGAGTTTGACAATTGTTTTGCCATGTTTACATAAAGCCTGAGTAATTGGTATCTTTTTTTATAATACCTTATAATTTCATTCTTAGAAACATAATTGGGTCGATGCTTTATATCTAAGCTTGGAGGAATTTTAATCTGGGTATTCTACTGCTGTAGAAGACCATGACCATACAGATTCACTGCTATTAGCCACATGTGGCTTCAGCCTTCCTCTCTATCCTTCTGATCCTGCAAATTAAAGCCATTGCATTTTTCTTTTATTTTGAATATGGTTTCAACCACTAGAAGTTATATATTTACATCTTTTAGTGGCTATGTGGGTGCTATGAATGTGGTGTTATTATTGATAAACCAGCACCAGTGTCAAAAATCCATGGATGATAATGCTATCTTCTTGTACTTATAATATGACCTTTGTTCATTTATGGAAGTCTGCCATGATATTAGTTTCACCTTTTTTCTTGAAAATTTTTAGTTCTCCTTCAATGTTATTTTATCATCTAGTACAGTATGGTTTCTGGAATTAGGGACTGATTCTTCTAATTGTCCTGGGGAAGAATTTTATCTACAATGACTAGGAATAATTGGATCGCACTTGACTATGAGAATAATGATTGTGGGGCCGAAATAGGCCCTTAGTAGTAACTATTATTCATTGGTAAAGGGTTGCACCTTTTTGTCCCTTTTGAATCTATATTTGTTGGTCCAATGCCTGCCCTTAACACATCTACATATGTCCAGAAGGTAGTGGACTTCTTTTTAGGTCATTCCTAGAAGAAACATCAGCAATAGGAGTGCCTTGTTTTACCACAACTAAAATATTTGATGCTTTGATTTCTTTTTATTATATTAGAAATTGCTAGCCCTACCCAAAACTCATCACCATAATTAAGAGATGAAACATTAATTGTATATTGGATTAATTCTTTTAGGGAGACTGATCTGATCTCTAGAGGCATAAGTATCTTTTTATATTTTAAATTAGCATGATCAAAAGCCAAGAATTGAATTAGTTATTTTATAACTTCTGGATCTGTTCCAGCTATGTTTCTTAGAAAAATCTCTGCAGAAAGTCAATATAAGGTTTTCTAAGCCTTGCCTTACTTTAGTATATGGCTCTGTTGTTTGTCCTGGTTCTATAATCTTTTCCTAAACATTCAAAGCTGTACTATGACATAACAATAATATATATTCTTCAAAAACAGACAGAATCTTTACATACACAAATTTATCACCAAAAATATGATCTTGAGAAATGTTAAAACCTCTAATATTCCTTCTATCCTGTTCTCTCAGTTTTCTCTATCATAATTGTTGGCTATAATATAAAACAGGAATTGTTAGCTGTATCCAATCATTAGGTGCAACTAGTTTATGTAGATTATACATTTATCATTTGTTTGACATATGTGTAATGAATATCATTAACAACTATAGCTTTCTTGTTGTCTTTTTGGTCTCTCAGATGTACAGGTTCCCAATTATATTCTATAAATCCTCCTGAATATTTATAACTTGTTGGCTTTTCCTGAATAGTAACTGTACAGATCTTAGCAGGGTATAAGGGGGAACCCTATACATTTCCAACTTTTGATAAATCATTTCTAATTTCATAACATATTAGTGATGGTTTCTGAACTGTTCTGTGTTGATGATGCTTTATCATTCTTATCATATAAAGCAAAATGATCTTCCCATTGTTGAAATTTGGAAACCAATAAATTCTCAAAGACTAAAATCTTGTGAATAAATAATAACTAAACTTTATTGTTCCGTGCATTAATAAGTTTTTAATTCTAATAGTTAATTTTACAGATTTAATTTTCTCCCTCACTGATGTCTGATCTGCAGAAAGTATCTGTATGGCCTTAATATTTACTTCCAGGAAGAAAACTTTTTCTAAAAGTTTGTCATAACTAGTTTTTATAAAATTAACTTTACATACCAGCTTATCATTAATAGACAACATGTTATACAATTCAGTAATTAATTTTTCTTCATTATTTTCCAATTCTCTGACTATCAAATTTATTCTTCAAGGTCTCTATCAATCTCATTAATTTATCATATTTTGTATTGTTATCGAAAAATGTTTTAGAAATATAAAATGGAGGATTAAGCAAAATATCAAAATTTCAAAAATAAGTGACGCCTATGAACTTTGTACATATCTTGTTAATTTTCATTAATTTTAGCAACAAAATGGGTTATACATTTTTAAATAGTTACGTTAACTTCCATGACATCAAAGAGATTTACTTTGGGAAGAGAAAATTTATTCTTCACCTAATCTTCTTGTTTCAGATTAGATGTTTTCATCTTTCTCTTGGTCTGGTTTTACTCACTGTTAGCATCTCTTCTCAGCAGGTATCCCATAACTCTGGCATCTCTAACACCTTGGGTTGTCCAAGGCAATCCAGATTTCAACTTCACAGTGTCGTGTAGTGGGTCTTTATGCTTCCATCCAGGAATATTAATTACACATGTCAAGACCCAGAGGCCTTATTCTGTAATTCCTTTTTTATTCTAAATGTTATAGCCAGAACCATGTGGCCCAAACTGCCACGTTTTACTGATTATTGTGTGTCCCCCTCATTCAATTACAATTTTCCCAAATCTCTGTCATTCATTGTCTAAAATTGGCTCTCCTTAAATTCACTTTGTATACCAGGCTGTTTGCAAACACAAAGATCTGAAAGTCTATGCCTCTCATCTACTAGGATAAAAGGCATATACCACTCCAACAGAATCTAAATTTTTAAATTTTTTATTTAATTCCTTGTCACAAATTGGAAACTTAACAGGATCTGATTTTGCCCTGAGGTCACCATTCCCTTTATTCAATTTCTTAATGCATTTATTGCCTTGAACACAAAATTTAGCTCCATTACACTTCCAGGTACTCTTTTTCACCTCAAAATTTACATTTTCTAATTTACTTTGCTCTGTTTGCTCCTTTTCATTATAAATGTTCATTAGAGTTGCCACTAATAATGACACAAAAGTATCTATACTCTGTTTTGCAATTTCCTTTTCCAATGGAATTAATAAAACAAACTCTTCACTTTAGCCTCAAGCAGGGTCTTTGGACAAGAGTAAAGGACAGCCACTTTCTTCAATAAAATATTAAAAGAAAGATCTCTGGGTAACACACTCAATTTCTTCTTATCTGAAATCTCTTGAGTTTTCCCTCAACAGTTCAAACACTTAGCACCTCTGTCTTGAATGTTTTTACTTTTGTTGTTCATTAAACATTCTATTGCTTTCTTAGACAAATGAAACAATGTTCAATTTCATTAATAACAGAAAAAACTAACAAAACAAAAGAAAAGCATTGTCAGGCCTCTTAGATTAATACCAACGTTTTTTGCACCAACTTCTGTTTCAAAATGTCTTTTCTTGTAAAAAGAAAACATGACCACAGCAACTTTTACATGGAAAAAATTGAGGTGGCTTACGTACACATTAAGTGGTTCAGTCCATTATGAACATGATGCAGAACATGGAGGTATTTAGGTGTTTTACTAAAGAGGTAGCTGAGTGTCCTACATTTTATTGCCAATTATGGTGGCGCAGACTGGTAGGATTTCCTAAAGGAAGCAGATGCTGGAAGATCATGAGTTCAAGACCAGCTTGGGTCACACATTATTAAATAGGAGCTGGAAAGATGCCTCAGTGCTTAAGAGTCCTACATCTTGTAGGCAACAGAAGATTGACTGGCATACTGCATGGTATACAGAGCATAAAAAAACCTCAAAGTTTGCTCCAACAGTAACACATTTTATTAAACATGGTTAAACCTACCCCAGTAAAGTTGCACCTTTCAAAAGCATCTCTCTCTCTCTCTCTCTCTCTCTCTCTCTCTCTCTCTCTCTCTCTCTCTCTCTCTCTCTCTCTCTCTTAGGAATTATATGGGCCAATTAAATTCAAACTTTAACACTGTTGTTGAAAACATGCTGATGCTTAGCTTTCTTTCTCTACTTATGTAGTTCAGGATCTCAACAAAGAAGTTGTGTCATCCACAGTGAGTAAAACTTACATGTCTATTATTGTAATCAAGCAAATTTCTGACAGGCATGCCTAAAAGCAATCTCTGTTAAAGGCCTTTCTGACTTAGAATAGTCCCATAGTTTGGACTTGCCCACTGCCAGTTATCTGGACCAGCAATCCCAAAGTCCCAAAGAAATACACAGATGCTTATATTATCTTCATGCTATTTGGTCTATGGCTTAGACACATTGCTGGCTAGTTCTTTCATTTTAATTCAACCCATTTCCATTAATCTGTCCTGCCACATGGCCCATGGCTCACCTGTGTTCCTTACATGTTGCTTCTTTGGGCATCTGGGTCAATCTGTCTCTGACTCCACCCTCCTCCTAACTATGCTCCTGCCTATGGTTATGGTATTTGCCAAGAGTAAAACAGCTCCTTTATTTATTTAAAGATTAATATTCACAGTATACAGAAAGACATTCCCACATTAAATCTCCAAGTGATTCTAGATTCTGTCAAGTTGACATGAACAAAAATCACAATGTCTCATGGCAATAGAACACAGAGTGATACAATATATTCAAAGTTCTATTGTTTCAACCTCTGCATGGGTACTCATGAATATAAATGGATACACACTTTTGAACACATATATGACTTTATCACAAGCACATACACACACATATACAAACCCACTCACATAGAGGGAAAGAGAAACAGAGACAGAGAATGTTAACATTTTAAGAGAAAATAAATTGTGGTTATTTTGATAAATTTAAGACAACAAGGAATGGAGATGCAAAAAGAGCAATGTATTATTCACTGTCGTTTCACTAGATACTACATTTTCTAGTTAGATAAAAGCCATGAATATAAACTTTTATTTTTCTAACATCTTATCTCTCTTGCATTTGTCATGAAAAATAACATGGAAAGTTGCTTTTCCCTAAGTATCATAATATAGTGTTTTAACAAAGGTATCTTATCTATAATTAGTCTTCTATCTGTAAAAATACATTTGTCAATTGGTACATTGTCTGCACCGAGAAATATTTAGTAACAAGAAACAGTGATGTTTTAAATTAGAGTGATCTCAGATAATTCTAATTCTTTTTCTTCTGCTCTGTGTAGTTAAACAGATACTTCTTACTCATTTTCCACTTTTCTGATTATAATATATTTCAAATAAAAGAATAGTAAAAAATGAATATGAATGGTACCCATATCTGAACACATATATGGCATTTAAACTAACATTTTAGAAGTATCTGTGACAGACTAGTTTTTAAAATATTGTTTTCAAACATTTATTTTTATTTTATATCTGTGAGTATTTTGAATGTGTGTATGTTTGTCTCCTCATGTGCATTTGGTGAACATGAGCCAAAATAGAGGATAAGATCCATTTGAACTGTAAATTATAAATGTTTAAGATACCCTGTAGGAAGAAGAAACTGAACCCTGGTCCTCTATAAGGATTGCAATTATCTTTAACTCGTGAGTTATTGCTCTAGTATCCATAAAAATCTTTTAAATTGTTCCTCAGGGAAGAGACAGTCTATACTAGCAAATATTGTTAAAGTATACCTCTTACTACCATTTCTATTAAGAATTAATTGTTATTCATAAATATCTCATGAAAAAACCTTTTATGCATAAATCTCTGAAAATACATATTTTTTTCATTATATTTGTTTAAAAACTTAGTGTCATCAGGAAATAACTGAAGGTAAGGCAAAGAGCTTGTAGTTTTCTCTAATAATATTAAATAACATAACAGGATAATATCTATATAAAAAAGTGAACACAGATTTGTCCAAAACTAAAATAATTTAGATAATCTAATTGTCATTCTAATCTATTGACATAAGGTAGACTTTGTTCAGTAACTCAAATAGGATCAATATGGTTGGCTGCGTATAAGACTTTAGTTCTGTTACAATATTATTTTCCAAAAAAGTGAATATCTTCAAAGTTGACTGTGAACCCTGCCTTTTATGTACAGCTCTTTAATGTGAGAATAAATGGCTTTACATATTAAAGACTAACATCAGGTTGAATGCTAAAAAATACTGTTTGCTTTTCATTTAAATGTAGCTCTCAGTATTCAATCAGCTATTTTTAATTTAGATGACATCAGTAAACTTACAAGCAATGTCAGATATATAGCACTCATTCTCATAAAGAAATGCTTTATGAACTAAGGCATAATTCAATGCTCATGGGCTATTTCTATTAGTTTTTCTCTTAATAGTCTCCATTCACTTGTGAATTGATTGAGTCACTTTCATTTTTCCTTAGCTCTTTGGAAAGTTATTTAAGTCTTTGAAATACAGTTAATCCTTTATTTAAAATCTTGCTGTGGGATGATACTCTGTTATAATGGACCAAGGTTTCCTTTCTTTTGGCTAACATTTAAGGATATTTTTTTTGATGCACAATTTTTGAAGATACATATAATATCTAAGTTACAAAGATAACATAGGCCAGTGATGAAATAAAATTCTGTTATGACTTAAGGCTAGGCCTTCAATTTTCATAAATCACATTGATCTTTGTATGTATCCAATTCATATTTTATAAAGCATCCCTAGATTTCTTAATTTATATATATATATATATTAACATGTATATATACATATATATATATAATTTATTAACAATAATAAGTAATATATATTGGGCATATATTAGTGTGTGCTCTTTAAAATCTCATTCCTATCTTTAATCTCTTTTGAATACTCTGAGTAAATTGATACACTCTCTTATTAACTAATTTAAGAGAGAAGAAAATAAAGTTCTCAGTTTTATAGTGGATAAGTTCCTTTAAAAATACAAATAATAAGTAAATATTCCAGAACTCAATTTTATGTCATGCTTTATTCAAGTCTCAGTTTTTCCACAAGTACAATAGAAAATTAGAAATTTCAGTCTCCCAAATAAAACAATTTATTTTCCAATGGGAATTGTAATTCATATTAAAATATAGAGAGATAATGCATTGAAGAGAATGCATAAAATTTAATAGTAAACAATAAAGCTTTCTTTTATATTACAATAACAGAAAGCACAATGTGGAAACCATAACTAATAGTAGAACACATTTGATCTTGTTTCCTCAGAAAATAAATACTCTAAATATAAAAAGCATGTGGCTTTTATTTACTATCTCATTCAAAACATGCCAAAAGAGTTCTGTCTTCTTTTATTCATTCTTCTTACTGATCAATCAAGGTTTGCAAGATGACATTAGAGCATATCTGTATTTACATTTGAGATAAAAATACATATGAAGAAATGTCATTACTAATGTTTGTGAATGCTTTCTATGATGAAAGAGAGAGTAGCTACATGCACAAGTCTGGGAATTTACAATATCTAGCTTGGCATCTTGCTTTGATAAATAACATAAAAAATCTATTCCAAAAATAATGCCTATTGTGAATATGTGAAACAAAAAACACAGTGTGTTCTCTTTTTGGCATTTTATCTCAAACTAATAAAGAATATAATGGTAAATTAATACATTTCTACTTTATATTTTCTATTATTATTTAAGTACTCAGAACTCTAGAATTACATAGTGTGTATCCTAGACCTCTTCTGTATTTGAATTGTTCAATATTAGCTTCAGGTATTTGCTCTATGTGGCATTTATTCTTCTTTCTACTCAAAATTTTATATTTTCATTTTATAGGATTCTCAATCAAGTTATCCATTGGATTGCATATACAACATACATTCATAAAATCCAACCTACATCTTATTTAGTTTTTACTTATTTTGTCACTCAGACATACCAGTTAGATATAAGCATGGGGATTATATAACACAAAGTGTATTTCTATAGCTTGTTTCATTGTTTTAGTTTATTATCCATGTCTAATTTCTGTATTATTGCAGTAAATGTGTTCAGCCATAACCATAAATCTTACTGACTTTGTATGTTGGGTTTTATATCAGTTTCGGTAGTGATTGTCAATATGTAAACAAAGATAGTTGATGAAGTTCCCCTTCTAAATCCCATGTAACACAAACAAGCATATTTTAAAGATAATGGGTTTTGTGGTGGATTGAATGAAAATAGCCCTTTTCAGGTCACATAGAGTGGAACAATTGGAAGGTGTGGATTATTAAAGTAAGTGTAAATTTGATGAAGGTAGTGTGTCACTGGGGGTGGGCTTTAGAAAGTTAAAGCCACATACCAACCACAGTTCCCCTTTTCTCCCCTCCTCCCACTCACACCCTCTCCCCCAGTTTCTCCCTGCTTCATCCCACCATATACTCATCAAAGAGGATAAGATCTCTCATAGGGAATCAAAAAAGTCTGGGTGGAAGCAAAACCAAGGTCTTTTCTTTTTAAATAAAAAAAAGTCAAAAATATTTATAATGTATTCAGTTAATGAATTGAAGTAGAACATGGACTTTTGAATCAGAAAGGAGAGAAATAAAACTAGAGCCATGCCTCTCTCTAAACCATAGTCTAGTTGATTCTCTGTTACATGGTCAAAGCTAGCAAGTATTTTGTTTGTTTTTTGTTTGTTTGTTTGTTTGTTTGTTTGTTTTGCATGCATATGTGTGTGTGTGTGTGTGTGTGTGTGTGTGTGAGAGAGAGAGAGAGAGAGAGAGAGAGAGAGAGAGAGAGAGAGAGAGAGAGAGTCTTTTTCAGATGGAGAATGCTAGGGTTATAAAAAAAATTAAAGAAAGTAAAATAATAAACCTAGAAGTTAGAGATCCTATAAATGCTTTGACATCAGACACGGAGATAAAGAGTATGGAGTTTACTTATCTTGTTTTCAGTTTGATTTAGGCCCAAAGTCCAGTCACCATTTATTTCTGTAAGCTGTGAATGTGTTGTTTTTATTGGTTGATAAAAAAAAAAAAACTATATGAAGTTGCACAGTAGAATCAAAATGAGAATTTGGAAAGTGAATGGCAGAGTCATTGTAGACACTATAAGCTACCTAACAAGCAAAATGCAAGAGTACATGTAAGTTATGGGCCACGTGGTGATACATAGACTGACAAAAATGGGTTAATTGAAATATAAGAGTTAGTTATTAATAAATATAGATCATCAGCAAAGAATTTATAATTTATATTAAGCCTCTGACTAATTATTTGAGGGTTGCAAGACAAAGAAAAATTTTCTTTACTGTATATCATTTCCTTTCTTGTAGAATGGCAATGTGCATGCTGTGCCATTATATGTTGGAAATATATGATCTGCTTTTTTAATTTGGTTTTATAGAAGATTGTACTTAAGTTATCAACATCAGTCTCAATATATCACCATTACTACACACCTCTTTCTTTCTTATTTATCCTCAATATCTCACATTAAAATCAAATAATTTTAAAAATCCCACTGTATTTACAAATTCAGTCTTTAGAATTTTAGTCTATTTAAAGTATTTAAACTCATTTAATATTCTTTCATTTGTAGGCTCTTTAAAAATCAAAATTAAATACCTTTTGCAAGAGAAAAGAACCAGGACACCATCACAATCTGAATCAAGCAAATCCAAACCCGATCATAATAAAATTCTCAGTATCCAGTTATCTGTGATTCCCTCCCAGACTTCTGGACTGCAACAAAAGGCTTGTGTCACTTTTTTTCTCTTTTCAGCACACTCAGCTTGTATTCTAGGATTCAGCTAGCTCTGCTCTACTCCACTCCACTGCTAATGCTGTTCTTGCTGGCAATGCCTTGGTACTAATCTCTCCAAAATGTTGGAGTCCCTTACTGCAACCAGGCTGCACTTTTATCAATACCATTTTATAGATTTTTCATGGGGCCAAGCTTCAACTTCTTATTATGACCACTTCAGATCTTGGCTGCTACTGAGGCTGTACCTTTGCTAATGGCCATTTCTGGCCTCTCACATTGCTCTCTATATGATGCCTTCATACCTTCAAAGCCACTTGGGAAATCGTACACAACACCAAGTCTGCCTCCTTCATGAAGTACAACATTGGCCACCTCATAAAAAAGTTTCTCAGTGCTCCCAGAAAACACTTCCCAGAAGACTTCACATCTAGTTCTTTTAGTAACCACTAATTTCTTAGTTCTAGACAAGCATCAAGTATCTGAGAAATGCAAATCTTTGCTTATTTATTCTTGGATTTTATTAATCATAGCTCATTTTTCAGCTTAGATAACCAGAACCACTGGATTGCAACTAAAAAATAACAAATGTCTGTTATAGAGTCAACTTTTCTCTAAAATCTCATAAGCAAAGCCACTATTATGTGATGATTTTAACATTCTTATATCACAGAACTTTTATCATTCAAAGGCTCACCTAGCCCTTAGTTCTGAAGTCCTTCTACAATTCTCCTCCAAACATAGGTATGTCACAGAAATACCTGACTACGCTCTTACCAATATGTTTTTGGGTTTCAATTGCTGTGACAAATCACCATCACTAAAAAGCAATTTGAGAATAAAAAGGTTTTTTTGGCTTATACTTAAGAATTGCTTATCATCAGTGAAGGTGGTCAGGACAAGAGCTCAAGTAAGCCATCATCCCAGAGGCAGAATCTGATGCAAAGATAATGGAGGGAAGCTGTTTATTTACATGCTTCTCATTTTTTTTAAGTCCACCTTTTTATAGTACCCAGGACCACTTGTTTAGGGATGGCACTACCTAACTACCATGGGCCTGATTCTTCCCCATTGACCATTAAATAATATAATTTACAAATTAGTCAGAAACATCATTAAATAGCTTTACAAATGTTAATTTTAAGGTGAAAAAGGTTGGAAGTCTGTGTTCAAATGAGCTAGGATGTATTGATAAGTAATGATTGGGTGTTTTAATTAGGGCAGTTAAATAGAGCTAGACCATTATGATTTGATAGTTGAACCTGGTAATTAGACTCAAAAAATTGGTAAGAAATTTAAAAAGTGGCCAAATTAAAAAATAGAGTAAGGATGTAACTGGATATTTAAGCATGGGAGTGGGAAGGGAAAATGGTTAGACCTGCAGAAGCCATGTTTGCCATTCTTTGGTAGAGCCTTTAATTAACCCCAATTTAATGTTTTCCATTATAACAATTTCTATTGTCATGATGTTCCTTCACAGAAATAAAATTTTTAAGTCAGCTAGTGATACTTACATATTGCTAGCATCTCTCAAGTCAAGCCTAGATAGGTGTGGAAACTGGTGACAAAAAGGAAGTATTGGCATATCATTTTTATTATTTTTATTTTATTATTTTTTATTTAAAAATTCATTTTTATTTATGTATACCTTATCTTCCCTCCTCCCAACCCCTCCCAGTCAGCCTTCAGCCTTGCCTCTCCCCATCTATCCATCCCTTTCCCCAAAAGGGTAAGAAGTCCCAAGGTTGATCAGCTCAGCTGGCACATCCACTCCAGGCAATACTGAATTTCTGATTCCAAATTTAAGACTGGGTTAAGTGTTCCTCAGCAGGGAATGAGCTCCACGTTGCCAGCCAATGAACAGGAACATAGTCTGATTTCGCCCCTCAAGGCTCCACAACTGCTCATGTCAGTCAACAGTTGCCTACCCTTGGAGGGCCTAGCCCCTTTGTCTGATGGATTTCCAGTGGCTATTCTTGATTCAGTGAGCTCCCCAGAGCTCCAGCCAGCTGTCACTGTGGGAGTTTTACTCATAAACCCTACCCTCTTGCTCATAAAAATCTCTCCTCCTGTGCTCTCAGCTACACCAGGAGCTCTACCCAGTGCTCAGCCATGGATCTCTGCCTCCACCTCTATTCATTGTTGGATGTAGGTTCTGTGATGACACTTAGGGTGGTTATTCATTTGATTATTAGGGTAAGTCATGTTTAGGCACCCCCCCACACTATTGTTTGGAGAGTTGATCTATCTTTAGCAAATGTACAAGTAAATAAAAACAGAAAACTTGAAAAACTTAAGAGAAACTGATGCAATCTGCATGATCTCAGCATGCAGCTGAGGTAAGAGAAAACTGTAATGAAAGAAGAGTGAAAGGATTACAATGCACATACATTTTAACATATCTACATTTTAAATTGGCTAATTTCATGTAGATAATTATATCATTATATTTTCCAATGATCTAATATTTGTCTTCTGATTAGAGAGTTTATAAAAATTGTATGTAAAGTAATGGTTGAATGAAAAATTCATTGTAGTATGTTCACTGTTTTAATTGTTCATTTATGTAAATTATCATAAAAATGTATCATTTACTTTTTGCTTATTGTCTCTAACCTCTATCATATACTTCTTAATGCTTTCTGTATTTATTGCACTTTTATCTCTTTTTACAATTCTTACTAAATCATTGTGTGTTACTTGCATAGAAGTATATTTTGGTTCCCAATCACTTATTTTTGCTGAGGTTATAGTAGAATTATCAATTTACTTTAACTGCAACAAACAACTCATTTATATATTAGTTGTAGATAATATAAAAAAGTTTTTGTTTTGGTGTTTGTGAGAGGTGCTAGTCTCTAAAGCCATGCCCTGCTCTGAGTTCTTAACAAAGTGAGACAGAGCCCAACTGTTAGGATGAAAAAACTCATGCTGGTAGGACAGAATATTTCTGTTATTAGGAGTTGGCTGTGGGAGTACGGATTGTAATATGTGGATTCTCTGAGGTGAATATGGTGAGACAATAATAGCATCCTTAAGGGCCACAGTTCTGCTGCCTGGTAAGCCCTGTTATTTCTCTTGGAAACAGTGAAGATGTATGTCTGATGAGACTGACAGTGGATAGTTCTGATAGCTTTGGGGAGACTGGAGGCTTTTAGTATAACCATAACATGGCCTAAATTTAAAAGAGATCCTCCTTTAATTGTAAGGTGCCCATGTTCTTTCCAGATGGCAGCATGGGAGAATAGAATATGAAAAGCATATTTAGAGTCTGTGTAAACATTTAGAAACTGTCCCTCTGCTTGCTGTAAGGCCAAAGTGAGGGCTACTAGTTCAGCCTGCCAGTTGGTTAGTGGTGTGTGAGGGAAGTGCTTGTGTCTCCATTGTCTCAGTGTCTGACACTATGGCACAGCCTGTTTTTCAGGACCCCTCATGGAGAAATTAACTGTAAATTGTATACCAGGTATAAGTGGCCTGGGAGAAAAACCTTGGGAAAGGGGTAAAGTTTGAAGGCACTTGTATGTGAGAAGATGAGATAGGTTAGTTTGAGAGATAACAGTAATAGGCAATCTAAAGGCTAATTTCTTTGACTTTTGAATAAGGAGCTCATCAGCTGCTAAAGCACATGCATTGTGCCCATTCCTGAGAAGTAACATCTAGCCATTTTGATGATACGCTACTGGAGAAAAGGAGGGTCTTAGTTGGTAACCTAAGGCCTCTTTTAGGTGTAGAACTGAGAAGTGGGAGGTTCCTGGAGAAGTCATAGACAGAGAAGTATAAGGGTTAAGTTCAATAGGATAAATAAGAACCATTGCAGAGTTAATGAGCTGAAGGCCTTCTACTAGGAGATAGGCTCTATTAGACTTTTCAACAGTAAAAATGGAAGTGTAAAATAAGAAGTAGGACAGAGTAGTTTCTTTCTTAAGAGATTATATATAATAGGTTTGAGTCCTCTAAGGCTTTGGACTTACAGTGGGTACTATACTTGAGCAATATACTGGGTGAGATCCTGCAATTGAATTGAATAGGAAATTAATATCTAGCAACAGAAGGATCTTGGGCATACATCTGGGAGGCTGGATGAAGATATGGTAGATTGGATTTGACACACTAAGCAGATAACAGAAGAAATAAGGGGCCTGCTGGTGAGTCTGAGCTCAGGCAAATGGGGTGAGCAAAGGAAATAAAAGGTCTATTTTAGCTTAAAAAAAAAAACCCTCTTTCCATAAGACATATGGGACATGTAGGTACAACTAAAAATGGATGAGTGACAGTAATATTCCTGAAAATATAATTAAGCAGTGGTGTCAGGTAAGGCTAAAATTGTTTGCCTCTCACCCTGACAATGGAGAGGCAAGATGTAGAGGTGGGAACCCAGAACTCTTTCATGACTAAATATGTGGCACTGGTGTCTAAGAGAAAGGAGATAGATCACCCTGATACTGTTATGATTATCTGAAACTCCCTTTTGGTGATGATTGTGCTGGGTCAGAGAAGCACAGACAGCATCAGTTGTCTATGACCAGGCTTGGGAGATCAGCTGGACAGTGTTCTTTGTGTGATGTCCACATGCCACATGGTGCCTGGGTGCAGTTGCTTGACAAACGTTTCCCTTGACAGCATCTAAGGAAGTTGGACCATAGGACCAGGCAAGAACATGACCCATAAACCTCTTGACTACATTTAAAACTTGTACCAGGAGTTCTCCTTGCCATGGAAGAAGGCAAAGGTGCTGGTCAGATAGCTTTTGCTAGCAGGAGATACTTTTACTGGAGAGCATTATCTACCTTGTTAATGTTCTTGCCTTTGAATCTTTCTCTTCCTTTGCTTTCTCCAGAGTGCTCCTACACCTTCTCTTTTATCTCTCCCTCTGTTTCTTTCTCTCCCTTTTCACCCTTTCACCTCCCTCTACTTTTATCATAACCACATCCCTCTAATACTAAAGTCTTTTTACATAGAAACAGCCTCTAAGTGCCTTCTCCTATCTGTTGTTGCCTCCTTCCATGTCTCCCATGAAGCCTCTGCATTTATGGACACCCACGACCAGATAACTGGTTAACTCATATTTGTACAATACTAGATCTGTACAAAATTGTCACATTTGGTGCTGTGACCTGGCAGGGCTTCTGGGGCTGGTTACACAGCTACAATTCCCAGCAAGAACCTTCAACCAGGTAAATGGGTAGGACCTGTTCTTGCTGCTTCAATTTCTGTGAGTTTACATGAGTTTGATAATTTGTTTCCAGTGACACTGTTCTCCTGATGTCCTCCATTACCTCTGACATTTAAACTTATTTGCCTCCTAATTTTGCAGGGTTCCCTGAGCTCTGAGGTGAGATATAACATGGAAACATCCACTTAAAGCTTTGTATTTCATCAATTCTATTTTTCTATGTAGTGTCTTAGTGTTAGTATCTGCATCTGTTTTCATCTTCTGTAGGAGG
The DNA here is from genome assembly GCA_033318265.1 of Phyllotis vaccarum. NCBI lineage: Eukaryota > Metazoa > Chordata > Mammalia > Rodentia > Cricetidae > Phyllotis > Phyllotis vaccarum. The sequence goes on from JARWLC010000013.1 coordinate 45,626,604, forward strand.
AAGTTTCTCTAATTATAAGAGAATAAGGCATTTATATATGAGTACAGCTGAGTAGATTGTGTTGTTTCATTGTAAATAATTGTCCCACCCACTAGTTTAATAAAAAGTGCTGATTGCCCAAAGGCAGACAGGAAGTGTGGGTGGGGCTACCACACTAAGAAAAACTCTGAGAACAAGAAGTACAGAGCAGAATGCCAGAGAGAAGCCAGAAGAAGCAGAGGACAATCATGCTGCTGTGAGAAAAGGTACTGAGCCCCATGGCTGAACAGGATGAGTCATGGTTTAGATGAAGGGTAGAGAGCTAGCAAGTTATATGCCTGGGCCTTAGACTGATCAGCTTAAAACTAATTGTAAGCATTTGTGCATCTCTGTGGGTCTGTGGGTCTGTAGGTCTGCAGGTCTGCGGGCCTAAACCTGGAGGCTAGGCCTGAATGTCCAGGCCAGAAACCTCCTACTACATATAGCAGATTATTATTGTGAGTTATTTTATCGATACTTTTTTCTTTAGACCAGTAAGGTTTGATCTTACACTGCATTTGTGTGCTATCTAGTTCTTCATTACTTAAGTAGCGACCTGATCAATGTGCTTATGGATTCCATTTTATAAAGTGAACTTTAAGCAAAATCAGACATTAATTGACTACTACCACAAGTTCTGTGTCACCAATGTCCTAGCATATCTTACATACAGGACAGATTGAAATTCAATGATTTTTATGGCTGGGTTTATGTTTGTTTTTTTGATAGCAGGCTGAATATTTTAACATAACAGTGACAATAGAACAAAGGGTTAAAAGCTTCATGTAGATTCTTGTTCAAATCCACATTTGATGACTTCTGTGGGTATTCTCCTTGGCAGTGGAGAATACTGTCAGTTTGCAGAGAGCATACCTCCATCTTAGAAACAGCTTGAGTGGCTTTTTATAAATTTCTTTGGGAACACCTTTGGCCAAAGACATAATAGAACACAACCCATTCCCTCTATGGCAAGCCTTATAATGAAATAAGAGATTATCATTTGGGATTCTCTCAATATTGAAAAATATCATTTAGAATAACCTTATACATTTTAGAAAGTTCTCATTTTATTATATTTCCTTAAAATTGCCCCTTCAATTCTTGCTGTCCCACCCTGCCCTTCCTTACTTAAACATATCTCCTCTCCCTTTTCCCACCTGTGTTCCCATTCATGTACCAGATCATCTCAATTTAACTCAGTAAACTATGTTAGTTTTCTTCTTTTGAAACAAACAAAGAAAAGCTATGTGTCTCTCCTAGTCCCCTGCTTTATCCCTAACTTCTTTACATCTATGGATTCTATATTGATTATTATTGATATAATGACTAATATCCAGATATAAGCTAATATATGCCATATATATTTTTATAGGTCTAGGAGTCTCACTTAGGATTTTTTTGATCCATCTATTTGCCTTTGTATTTGATAATGTCATTTAGTTTATGAGCTGATTAATACTAGATTGTATAAATTTAAAAAATTTTCTTAATCCATTTTTTACTTCAACCTAGAGGGACATCTAGGTTGTTTCCACATTTTGGTTACTATAAACAGAACAGCAATGAACATGGTTGAGCAGTGTCCTTGTAGTAGAATGAAGCATTCTTTGTATATACATTCAAGAGTATTATATCTGGATAATAAAGTTGATTGATTCTCTCAGTATTCTGAAGAATCAGCCTATCAATTTTTGTAGTAGCTATACAAGTTAGCATACTCACCAGAAATGGAGGAGTGTTCCCTTTGCTCCATATCCCCGGCAACATAAGCTGTCACTTGTGTTTTTTATCTTAACCATTCTCAAATTTGGAAGTTGGAATCCCAAAATTTCATGAGGTTTCATGCATTAATTGTTGAGTTTTATTTCTGTGTTAATTGTGGCTTATTCAAAAAGACTTTTCTTGTTGTGATATGTTCAAGGTTATTAACAACTTTCTCTTCTATTATGTTTAGTGCACTTGATTGTATCTCAAAGTCTTTTATCCTATTGGATGTGATATTTGTGAAGGTTGGCAGGTTTGAATCTCTTTGAATTCTTCTACCTCTAACCATTCAGTGATGAACATCAAATGGTGAAGGCATTGGCTTTTATCCAGTGTACAATAGTGGCTTCTGTATTTTAAAAATAAAATAGGCTTTTATAGGTGTTTATTATAGGCTTTTATAGGATTCATGTGTGTGTGTGTGTGTGTGTGTGTGTGTGTATGTGTGTGTACTGATCATCATAATTGTTTTATGCCAATGTTTCACCATTTTTATTATTATAGGTCTGTAGTACAACTGAAAATTATGAATGGTGAAAAATCCAGCAGTATTTTCTATTACTCAGATTTTGTTTTTGCTCTCTTGGATTTTTTTTAGGGATGTTGAAAATTGTCCTTTTTTTTTTTTTCTTTGCCAGAGTAACCATTACTTCTGTAGCCATGCTTTTTATAAAATATATAATTCTAGACATGGGTTTCCTTCTGTGTATTGTGATTCAAGTTTAATGGGAAAGTAATTGGTTACTCACTTAACAGTATTTCCACTACTGAATAAAAAAGCACATCTTCACAAACATATTGATATCTTAGCAGGGTTTACATCTGAGTAAATATATTGATACTCATTACCTGTAGCAGACTGAAAAGCACCTCAAGCCTCAATGTAAGCTAATATATATGTAAAAATATTCAAGCTCAATTTTATATTATTTTTTCTATATCATGGAAGCAAATTATGTTGTATCTTTCGCAGTTAAGTCTTACCATTTAGTTCTGTTAGGTGAACAAGAGAAATGGCAAGAGCCTGTATTATTATTAAAAACATATGTAATCTTCCTGACATTATATTATTCTTTTATAGTTTTAGTTTTTTCTATATTCTAAACATTAATTTTTTAACTGATAAAGAATTTGAAGTTATAAAGTGCCATATGTAAATTTGATTTTACTCTTTTGATTACATCTTTGATATCTGAACATATAACTTTTAAATTATTTGCCAAATATTTATTTCAACATAACTCATCTCAATTATTAAGTACATGAATGTAATTTTATGCAATAATTTTGACAAGAGTTTATTTATGACTTTTGCATCTATCTTTACGGTATATACTGGGATGTGATATTCTGTTGCACAGAGTTATTTCTATGTTTCAGAATCTATATTATGCTAGTCTCCAGAACAAACCATGAGGGAATGCATAAAGCTTTTTACCATTCCTTAAAATTTTGTATTGAACATACTATATATATATATATATTCATATATATATATACACACACATATATGTATATGTATAATAGGATGGGTAGAATTTATTACTAAAATGTGATATCCTGCTAATCTACTCCTTTAATTTTTATTAGTGTTTTAGTGCCATTGCATTTTAAAATTTATACATTTCAATATTTGTACAGTTTGATTTTTAGAAGGTTCACAGCTATGCAAGGTTAATAATTATTGCCTGAATGTGGTTGGTGAATTCTAACTATGACTTAGATTAATGGGAATAGAAGGCAGAAAACTTTCTTTTATTTGAAGATTACATGGCATCCACACTTGCTGCCAAGTTTATCTCCTTATGCTGCAACTAATGTTTTTGCAGCTGATATATTTGTTGATATTAGAAATAGTTTTATGGACTTAAACCATGGATTAGAAAACAATGGCTCTGCATGAATTCTCCATGCATTTGGCTTCATATTGGAATGGTTGAGGCATTCAACCTCATGGTTTCAATAACTATTGCAGTCTTAGCCTTTCCTGTTTGTACTAACAATTTCAAGATCAATAAAATAAATACCTTTTTAAAAATATCTATTTTGCAATTTCCGTTTCTCTAAAAATGCCTTCTATGAGTCAAAGCTATATTATCCATTACTATGTGATGCTACTTTGTTTTTGAACATAGAAATTTAATGAGAAACAAAAGCAAAAATGTACATAGAACTGATATTTTAAAAACAAATTTACATATTTACTTAGCATCCCATTTACATTTTTTCTCCTCTTTGTCTAGTTACTTTTCACCCCCTGCTTTTCTACTCCACAATCTACTGCTTGTCCATCTTTGTATAAGAATGGGTAGGTCTCCTTTAAGTATCAATAAAACATGGTGTATTAAGTTGTAATAAAAGTTAATACTTCTCCACATAAAAAGGCTGGACAAGGCAATGCATTATGAGTAATAGTGTTTTAAAAGCCAGTGAACGACTCAGAGACATACCATATTCTTAGTGTTAGGAGTCCCATAAGAGGAACAAGCTCCTCAGTTCTCACATATATGTAGAGTTTCTAGGTCATTTCTGTGCAGGCTCTCTGGTTGTCAATTCTGTCTCTTTGAAACCCCATAAGCACAGGATAGTTGATTCTGAGAGATTCTCATGGTATTCTTTAATAATGTGATTGGTACAATGCTTTCTTTTCTTCAGAATTCCCTGAACAGTGCCTAAGTTTGTCTGTGGGCCTGTGTCTATTTCCAACAGTTGCTGGATGAAGCTTCTCTGATGATAATTGGGCTAGGCAAGCATCTGATTATAAGAGATGGCCAGTTCAGACTATATATCTCTTATTTCTCAGAGTCTATGCTGGAGTCATTCTTTATAGATTTCTATGAGAATCCCATGTGTTAACTTTTTTGCTGAGTCCTTTGGTTAGTTTGGATAATGGTTTATCTATCTTGTTGACTTTCTCAAAGAATGAAATCGTTGTTTCATTGATTCTCTTTATTGTTGTGTTTAATTCAAATTTATTTATTTCAGTCCTGAGTCTGATTGTTTTCTGCCATCTTCTTCTGGGAGAGATTGCTTCTGTTCATTCTAGAGCTTTCAGCTGTGCTATTAAGTCTCTTGTGTGAGATTTCTCCAATTATTTTATGTAGGCATGTTTTGTTAGGAACTTTCCTCTTAGAACTGCTTTCATTTCATCCCATAAGTTTGGGCATGTTATGGATTCATTTTCAATGAATTCTAAATAGTCTTTAATTTATTCTTTACTTCTTCTTTGACTCAAAGGTGGTCCAATTGAATGATGTTCAGTTTCCTTGAGTTTTTATGAATTCTGTGGTTTATATTGTCATTGAATTCTAACTTTAGTCTACAGTGATCTAATGACAAGGGGTTATTTCTATTTTTTGTATCTATTCATACTTGTTTTATTACCAAACATGTTCTCAGTTTTAGAGAAAGTTCCATGGGGTACTGAGAAGAAGGTATATTTTTTGGTGTTTGGGTAGAGTCTTCTGTATATATGTTAAGTTCATTTGAGTCATAATATCTGTTAGCTCCCTTATTTTTCTTTTAAGTTTCTCTCTGGTAGACCTATCCTTTGGTGAGAGTGAGTTATTGAAATCTCCCACTATTATTATGTGGGGTTTGATGTAAGATTTAAGCTTTAGTACCGAGGTAACAGGAGGATCTTAAGAGATAAATCCATGAATCCCCACATGGAGGAAAAATAGACAACATCTCCTGAGTAAATTGGGATTATATGGGGGAGGTGGGAGGCAATCATGAGAAAGTAAGATGAATGAGCATGGGGGCAACAGAGTGGGAGAACAAAGAAATAGATATGTTCATAGATGGAGCCATTGTGGGTTTAGAGAGAAACCTGGTGCTAAGGAAACACTCAAGAATCAATTAAATTACCCTGGCTTCAAGCCATAGTGGAGAGGATGCCTAAGCAGGACTTCTCTTATAATCAAATAAAAGACCCCTCTAATTACTATTATAGAATCTTCATCCAGCAACTGATAGAGGCGGTAGCAGAAATCCATAGCTAAGCACCAGGTCAAGTTCCAGGATCATCTGAAGAGAGAGAAGGGAGATTATATGAGCAAAGGGATCTGGATCATAAGAAGGTGATCCACAGACATTGCTGACCTGATATATTGGGAGCTCACTGAATCTGAAATGACAGCTGAGGAAGCTTCACGGAAAAGAACTAAACACTTTGAATGTAGATAACAGTCAAATAGCATGGGCAGTTTGTGGAGCCTTTTGCAGTCAGAACAGTTTACTCCTGGTACATGAACTGGCTTCTCAGAGGGAGGCCATCCTCTATAGATGAACACCTTACTTAGCCTTGATATTGGGGGGGAGGGACTCAGTCCTACCTAACAGGATATGCCAGACAGAACTAATTCACATTGAAAATACTTGAGCTCCCTGATGAATGGATGGGGGATGGGGTGAGGTGAGGACTGTGAGGAGAGGAGGGAAGGGGAAAACCTGGCTCAAGGTTATTTGTTTGAGACTTTTGATTTCTAATCCTGCAACTGAAGCATGATAGTAATATTTATAGGATATGAAGGTATATTTGGCTATTCCTGATTCTATGTAGTTTTCAAATACTGAATTCAAGTATTCATCATGTGAGATAAGCAGCATCACATAAAAGGTTACCATTTAATCTTAAGAATGATTTCCAATTCTTTTAGAAATTTTGCATCTAATTTACTACTTTATTTTGAAATGTAGAGCAGTTCAGAGATTTATGAGTCCATTGAGTCCATCTGCCTTGGATGATGTGGAATATCCAATGCTAGCCAATCACACAATCACTGGTGTCCTTCTACTTCTTTCTACAGATCATATTTATGCTGAATTTAAATATAAATTTATTAGTAGGTAAGTAGTAAAGACTCATGGCTTTTTAATGGAATAATTGGCCTTGACTTCTTGATTGTCTATACTTTTTGTAGATGTCATTATATTTAACCATATATTTTCCCTTTATGCTCTAATGACCAGCTCACCAACTGTCTGAGAATGACTCCTTGATTGCCACCTCAAGTTTACCGATTATTATGATAATCAGTGTCTTCTGTCATTTACTACTTAAGTTTCACATTATCTGGTCTTTTGAATTTAAACTAACTCCATGGATGTTAACTCACAGGTGTGTGATTCTCTCTTATCATTCCTTGCTCAAAGAGTAAAAGTAAAAAATGAAATTGTAGTAATATTGTTGACATACACCATGATACACTTCTAGGATCTTAGAACATGGTTGGTTCTTTTGGCATTTCTAACAAAACATGTGCATTCTAAGGTACCTGTTTCTCCAACCTTCACTCTAATCCACAACAAATTAGAAGTTTTAAAATTATGGAAAGTAACCTGTCACAAGAAATAATGAGACTCAGGGATAGATCTCTGAAAAAGTTGGAGATACTAGAGGGAATAAACACCACAGTCAAATCTTACCCAGCTGTCTTCTAGCTTCCTCAGCCTCGATTCCCTTGGAATGGCCTTCTCTGTGTTTGAATCCCGTCTTAAGTATTCTTTCAGTAATTAAGACATGGCCCCACAACACCTGCTTGGGAGCCTGGAATTCCTTCTATAATCTGAAGTGACCTTGACTCAGTTAGGATTGAGGGTGTAGGTCACCACTCCTAGAATACTCCCTGTGCTGGGATTAAAGGTTTGAATCACCACTCTGATTTTCCTAGACTGACTGTGGTTAGAGCTCTGGGACTTCTGGAACTTTTACTAACCCCTAGACTGACTGTGGTTAGAGCTCTGGGACTTCTGGAGCTTTTACTAATCCCCCACATAGACTGTGGGTAGATTCCCTCTGTTATCTCCAAAACTTCTGAAACTTTATTAAATCCCCACAGTAACCTTTTTTTTTCCTATTTAATGCCATTTGTACAAGGACCATTATTATACAGTTTTATCTATTTTGTCCAGTGCTGTATTTTTATGTTGTTTTAATAATTTTTTCTTATTTTATCCTGCATTTGACTTTATGTAATCAAATTGTCTTAAAATAAAGTACTTGTCTAAAGTTCTTTCATGAACAATCTGAATATATTAATTTATTGATTGTTTTGTCCCCTTTGTTTAGTAAACAAAATAAGCATATCTTACAGCAGACCATAGGAGGCTAGCTCCCACAGTCTACTCCAGAATAATTAAAAAAGCATCAGAGTAACAAGTGATGAAAAACTTTTAATCTAAATGTAATTAAAAATAAGTTTCTATCTAACAGACTGGTACTATAAGGAAATACACATACCCTTTAATGGTGACTGTCTCTTTTACTTCTCTTGAAGGAGGATAGGCCTATAGGGCCAAGGAAATTGCCTAAAACTAGTTGCTAAGGTATGCACATAATATCCGTTCTTATGAGCCAATCTGGAGTTTCCCTGAGGGCCTAGCAAAAGTTGCTGTCCAAAATTCTTGATTGCTTGGGATCTCCCTAAGAACAGGCACTGCCAAGAAATCCTGACAGTTAAGATTCCTCCTAGATTATTAGATTCCAGATACTGTTAGACTTCCTAATCATGCTCAGCCAATAATGGAGAGGCATGCTGTGTCAACAGATCAAGACACAGTCTGGATTCTGGGAGGAAAGTATACCCTTATCTCCCCATTGTTGAATAAATGAGTTAGCCATTTACCACTGAATCCTGGGGTCTGTGTTGCTCACTCTAAGCCTTTCTGCCCCTCCTCTGGGGAAATTCTTTGGACCCAGCAATGGACTCTGACCCTTTGACTCCACACAGTTAAATATCTCCACATTGTTATATTTTGTACTTACATGTACTTATCTTCATATGTACAAAATGGTCATTCATCTTTATACACAGTTACATCTATTTTCATATGACTACAAATCTTTCTTTTACATACATTTCTCTTCTATATCTGTTTTTATGTAGCTAATTATTTGCTTCCACACTTTTGTCATTCTGTAGGCTTTCTTTTGTCTTATTGACAGTACCCTTTGCCTTACAGAAGCTTCTCAGTTTCAGGAGGTCCCACTTATTGATTGTTGTTCTTAGTGTCTGTGCTACTGGTGTTATATTTTGGAAGTGGTCACCTGTGCAAGTGTATTGGAGGGTACTTCCCACTTTTTATTTCTATCAAGTTCAGTGTAGCTGGGTTTATGTTGAGGTTTTTGATCCACTTGTATTTTAGCTTTGTACAGGAAGATAAGTTTGGATCCATTTGCATTCTACTAGATACTACTATCCTTTATGCCAACTCCATTTGTTGAAGATACTATCTTTTTTCCATTTAATATCTTTGGTCTCTTTGTCAAAAATTGGGTGTTCATGGATGTGTCAGTTAATGTCAGGATCTTTGATTTGATTCCATTGATCCACAAGTCTGTTATTATGCCAGTACCATACTGTAGCTCTATAGTATAGCTTGTATTCAGGGATGGTGATTTCTCTTGAAGTTCTTTTATTGAGCAGGTTTGTTTTGGCAATCCTGGGCTTCCTGTTATTTTATATGATGTTGAGTATTGTTCTTTCAGTGTCTGTAAAAAATTTATTGGGATTTTGATAGAGATTGCCTTGAATTTGTAGATTGCTTTGGTAAAATTGGCATTTTTACTATGTTGATCTTACCTATACAAGATCATGGGGGAGCTTTACATTTTCTGATATCCTATTCAATTTCTTTGTTCAGTGACTTAAAGATTCTGTTAAACAGGTCTGCTACTTCTTTGGTTAGGGTTACACCAAGATATTTAATGCTATTTTAAGTTATTATAAAAGGTCATATCTATCTTATTTCTTATCAGCTCTTCTATCTTCAGTGTACAGAAGAACTATTGATTTTTTTGTTTAGTTAACTTGTATACTGCTACATTTTTAAATATGTTCGTCAGCTGTAAGTGTTCCCTACTAGAATTTTGGGGTCACTTATATATATGGTTATATCCTCTGTAAATAGGGATAGTTTGATTTCTTCCTTTCAAATTTGTATCTCCTTAATCTCCATTTATTCTGTTATTGCTTTATCCAAAACTTTGAGAACTATATTGAATAGATAAGGAGTGAGAGGACAGTTTTGTCTTGTTCCTGATTTTAGTGGGATTGCTTTGGGTGTTTCTCCATGTAGTTTGATGTTGGCTGTCAGCTTGCTGTAAATCTTCATCTTTATTGTATTTAGGTATTTTTCCTGTTTTCCTGATCTCTGCAGGAATTTTATCATGAACAAATGTTGGATTTTGTCAAAGGCTTTTTCAGCATATAAGGAGATAATCATGTGGGGTCTTTTTTCTTTTAGTTTGTTTATATGTATTCACAGTTTTTCATATGTTGAATCTTCCCTGCATTTCTGGGATGAAGCCTACTTGATCACAGTAGATGATTTTTAATATGTTGTTGGATTCTGTTTGCCAAAATTTTATTGAGTATTTCTGCATGAATGTTCATAAAGGAGATTGTTTTGTAATTCTCTTTCTTTGTTGCATTTTTGAGTGGCTTGGGAATCAGGGTAATTGTGGCCTCATAAAAAGAGTTTGGCAATGTTCCTTTAGATTCTACTTTATGGAACATTTTGGGTAGTATTGTTATTAGTTCTTCTTTGAATGTCTAGTAGAATTCTGCATTGAAACCGCCTGGCCCTGGGCTTTATTTACTTGAGAGACTTTTAATAACAGCTTAAATTTCTTTTGGGGTTATTAGTCTCTTTAGGTCTTTAATCCAATCTTGATTTAAATTTGGTAAGTAGTACCTGTCCAAAAAGGTGTCCATTTCCTTTAAGTTTTCCATTTTAGTGGAGTATAGTATGGATATAGGAATATATATATTCCTGATAATTCTCTGTATTTTCTGTGTGTCTGCTGTTATGTCCCCCTTTTCATTCTGATTCTGCTAATTTGGATATTCTCTCTTCTTGGTTAGTTTGGGTAAGAGTTTATCTATCTTTTTGGCTTTCTCAAAGAACCCACTCTTCAATTCATTGATTTTTAAAAATTATTTTGTTTTTATTTCATTGATTTCAGCCCTAAGTTTGATTATTTCCTGACATCTACTTCTTCTAGGTGAGTTGCCTTTAGCTGTGCTATTAGGTCTCTTGTGTGAGATTTCTCTAGGTTTTTCAGATAGTCATCTAGTGCTATGAGTTTTCTTCTTAACACTGCTTTCATTGTGTCCTATATGTTTGGGTATGTTGTGGACTCATTTTCACTAAGCTCTAGGAAAACTTTGATTTCTTTCTTAATTGGTCCTTTCATGGTATTTCAGATTTCCTTGATGTTTTGACTTTTTTGGTTTTAGTATTTTCTTTAACTGATATATCAATTTCCACTATTGAATCTCCCACTCCAGTGATTCTCTCTTCCATCTCTTATATTCTGTTGGTTGTGCTTAAATCTGTAGTTGTAGTTTGTTTCTTCAGGTTTTCTGTTTCCAGCTTCAGCTCCATTTGTGCCTTTTGGATTGCTTCTATTTCAATTTTTAATCCTCATAATCATTTTTTTTTTACTTTTTTTTTCTTTTCTTGTTTTCTCTATTTTTTCTGTCAGGGATTTTTTTTTAACCTCTTCCAATTTTGGGTTTGTATTTTCTTCTATTTCTTTAAGAGAATTTTCATATCCTCTTATAAAGCTTCTATTATCTTCATAAGGTTGTTTTGAAGGTCATTTCCTTTTGTTTCCTCTTCATTGTTATTCTCAGGTCTTGATGTTGTAGAAAGACCAGCTTCCTCTTGTGTTGTCTTGTTGTTTCTTATATTGTTTTATGTATTCTTACACTGGATTTCTGCCAATTGCTTCCTTGGTTCACTCTTAGTCAGACCTTGCTGGGTTCTTAGTCAGGTCTGGGCCCCGGGACTAAGAGTCTCCAGTAATTTCAGGAGCTACTATTAGTTGTCTCTTAGCTAGCTGTAGGCCAAGGAGCTGTGTATCTCTAGTTGTCCCAGGGGTCATTCTTATTCAGGTCTAGTTGGCTCTTAGTTGTTGCCAGATATTGGGGAAGGCTGAAATATCAAAGAGAGAAAATACCACAGTCTAATCTCACCCATCTATCTCTCAGCTTCCTCGGCCTTACTCCTCATGGCCTCTACTGCATTTATCTGTCTTTCTGTGCCTGTATTAAATACCTTCTTTGCCCAGTTGTTTCACATCCAGGTTAAGATTAAAGGTGTGGGTTACTACTATTTGATGGTTAGCCTCAGACTCACAGAAACACAAAAAGATCTCTGTATCTGGAGTTATGGGATTAAAGGTCTGGCAGGAACACTGCCTTGCCTGGGAACCTGGAACACCCTTTGTAAAAAAAATTTGGCCTCAAACTGTCATCTGCATGGATTAAAGGTGTAAGTTACCACTCCTGGTTTGTGTCATTTCCAGCTATGTTTTCCTAGGGATTGGTATTGAGGGTGGCTGCCCCCATATTTCTATGGTTTAGGGACAAGATGGGTATGGATGTGGTGCCAGAGCTTTGTCGCTGGGCTGAGGTTCAGATACCAAGATTTCTGATTTACACAAGGGTTGGAGTACCATTCACCTCTTAGTCAGCTGTGGATCAGGAGGTTTTAGGGTCTCCTGTTGGAATGAGGTTTCTTGGTCCCGAGTGGCCAGAAGTCCAGACTCACAGACTTGCAGCCCCAGACCACTTAGCTGCCCACTGTTGCTCAGGCCCCCAGAAGTGATTCAAACACTTTTATTAAGTTTATGCTGTTTGGCCTATGGTTCAGGAATATTACTAGCTTGCTCTTACATCTTAAATCAACCCATTTTCATTAAACTGTCTGCCATGTGGCTTGTGGCTCACCTGTGTTCCTCACATGTTTCTTCTTTGGTGGCTAGCTTGGTCTGTCTGTGACTCGACTCCTACCTTCCATTCCTACCTACTCTGATTCCCAACCTACTTTTCTATGGTGCCTGTCATGGGACAAAACAGCTACTTTACTTAAAGGTTGATATTCACAGCACACAGAAAGACATTCCCACATCACCTCTTTCTGTCTAATCAAAAAGGAAGGTTTCAATTTTAACATAGCAAAATTACATATAACAAAATAGCCATCAAGCAAAAATTACAGTTACAATATCTTAGCCTATTTGTATTTGGCAAAATAAAAGAAAATACTTTATCATCTACCTTATCCTTATGAATCTAAAATTCCATATCCAATATACCTTTCAAATAACTAAGAAAATCTATACCTATAACTATATAATTTTCAATTACATCAAAGACCACAGAAGGATATTTTTACCTAAGTAAACCAGAAGTGCAAGCAACTTCCAAAATCTAGAAATGACAGAGATGACACTTATCTGCCTGTACAGTCACACACAGTTTCTTTATAAAGTTGGAGCATCTGTCTACAGCCTAGATGCCCAGAGTCTCTTTTCATTTCAGTGAAGCAGGAAATCTGCTCTGCTCATTCATCAGTCGTTTCTCCTTGAGTCCTGAAGAATGTCTGAAAAATGTCTGCAAAGCAGGAACCTGAAGGACCATCTCGGCTTGTTCTGCCAAAGTTCAGAGGTCACTTTTCTATGGAACCTGCATGTCCAGTTTAAACAACATACTGTCAAGCAGTCAATATAAGAATGGGTTCATGTCCAGTGGCTAACCCATGCCACAAAGAAACTAATCTCCATATGGAGTTTCTTCAATGCCCATTTTTCTCTTGAAGTAAATTGGTGCTGCCAGGAGCATATCTGTCTCACTGTCCAGAAAAGTCTAAGTTCTTAAAACATTTTAAATGCCATATTTTGTAGGTCTTAGAAGTGTTTGAAGATTACATATATAATTGAATTATATCTTTGGATACCTAAAAAATTTAACTAACATGCATTTCTTAATTATACTTTACAAATTTAAATCAGCTACATAAATATCATATCTTAAACAAGAGTAGAAAAATACATACAGCATAAGAGAATTGACCTTAAATTTGTATCAATAAACCAAAATACACACCAATCATTTTGAGATTAACAGCTGATTTCCTGATCTAAGTAAATTCAATAATCTAATTTTTTAAAAAAACATTCATATACCATCTCCCCCCCATTTTTTTTCTTAGAAAGAGATTAACTAGGACCATTAACCGTTTATAATGAAAAAGAACATTTACAAACAATATTTTTGGAATTTGGGCATAGTTTTCCATTACTACTGAGAAATTAGAATCCTCTACCCCTGATCTATAACTAACCCTTGTGCTGTTTACTGAAGCAGGAACTTTCCAAAGCTTACACAGTATGCCCATTGTGACTATTGCTTCAGGAAATGAATGTCCTCAGGTGGAGTTACTCAGTCACCTGGCCCTCTGTTTGCCTGAGACTTGCTATTGTTTCACAGGAAATATGCCTGCCTGCCTGATGCAGGCTGTCACATTCCTAAACCCTGTCCCATGACCAACTTCCCTGTCTTGAAGCAGACCTTTGGCCCTACTCTGTTGTAACTTCCCTATCTCAGGAATCCAGCTGCAACCCCTCCCCTACCTGAAGAACTGTATAAAGAAACTAACCCTAAAGTGGCTTGTGGCTCATGGCTAAGCTTCTGTGGCCATGAGTCCACACACGTGTGTATCAGTCTATCATTAAACTCTCTTTTTCTTTAAAGTTAACAGTGGTTCGTGGTCTTGGGGCGTCTTGGGGTACCCACCGATTATGCTACTTCCTGCTGATTATGGGGCAATGATAATCTCACATGTTCTTGAGGCTGGATCAAAGTTTGCAGCCCTGAAGCTGATATCGCCATCTCTTCCCATCAGAGATTTTTTTCAGGGGATCTTGTTTGATGAAACCATATTTGCCTGGAAGCAATCCACAGGTTCTTATCTTCTGTGGAAACAAAGGCAGAACTCTTCCAAAGCAACAAATCCTTAGACACAAATTTCAAAATCAAAATATCTTTAAAATATATATTCCTGTTTAAGATCTTTCTGTAGTTAGCTCTTTAACAATTAAAAAATTAAAAGAAAACACAATAATAACCAAAATCCAGATTTTGTGTCTATTTTCCATCTTTATGTGGCTTATTATATTTTTATTACTCTCTCTTTTTAAATCCTTTCTCTACCTTTCTTTTCTCTCTGAAGCCTATGTACCTTTACACACATTGTATCCCATTTACAGGTTTTTCTTTTCATCTGAATCTGTTTTATTGTGAATCCTTAATCATCTTTCAACCAGAAGAGCTTTTTAAATACTCACGCTCTCTAAAAGAGCCACACAGTTATTACAAATGAAGCTGAATCAAGGAGTCTCTTAAAGGGACCGTGTCTCTGTTTGCTACCAGCAAAAAGAGCAGACCAAAGAAAATGCTGATAATAAGACACCATCTTTGTTTCTGTTTTGTTCAAAATAAACAGAAATCTAAAATTAATCACATGCTACTGAATCTTCTGTGAAACTTCAGGAACTGGCCTGGTTGCAGTTTACGCTCCTGCTGCCAATCCACCAGTGCCATTTTGAATGTGGCCAGAAGCCAAGCTTTCTCTGTACCATGACCAGCTTCAGATACACAATTTTGGAAGCTGCTTTGGCCCAGTTTCTGTGATCTAAAACTCTAATCTTTCTCAGGCTTTATATGGATGTTCGAACCATGTTGGGATGCCAGCTGTGGCAGTGGGATTTCTTAGCCCTGGGCTGCCATAGGTCCAGACCCACAGACCTGCTGTACCAGATCTCTGAGCTGCCCACAGCTGATCAGGCCCCCACAAATGACTCAAACATTTACATTAAGTTCATGTTGTTTGGTCTATGGCCCATGCACATTGCTAGCTTGCTTTTACATCTTAAATCAACCCATTCTCATTAGCTGTCTGCCAAGTGGCTCATGGCTCACCTGTGTTCCTCACATGTTTCTTCTTTGGTGGCTGGCTTGGTCTGTCTGTGACTCTGCCCCTCCTTTCCTACCTATTCTGATTCCCAACCTACTTTTTCTATGGTGCCTGTCATGGGCCAAAACAGCTTCTGTATTTAAAGATTGATATTCACAGCACACAGAAAGACATTTCCACATCAGTCTCTAGTTGTCAGTCTGTCAGGGAAGAATTTATTAATGTAAAAAGGAAAAAAATAGTTTGATAAATTATACTTTAAAATATTCTTTAATTTTATAAGTTCACATTACTAAAATAATGTTTTAATGATTTTATAGTTAAAATATTTTTATAAATAAATACTAGTATTACTTAGCTTAAATTCTTCATTTTGACATAGTTGTTTTATTTTATGTATATGGGTTTTTGGCTACTTTAAGTCTGTGACTTTGTGCCTGCCCTGTGCCCTCAGAAGCTAGAAATACTGAAGCTATTGAAATTGTAATTACAATAGACAGTGTGACTCCATGTATGCTCAGAAAGCAAACATGCATCCTCTAGGACACCTGTTAGTACCTTAATATCCAAGTCACCTATTTCATTCTCTGTTTACTATTCTTATACAAATAGGATACATACTTTTTGTCTTGTGTTTAGGATTTGGATATAGACATGGGGTTGTATTTAGACATGTGATATAACTTGATTTTACCAATTTTCTATTTTAATTTTACGTGAACTTATAATGTATTTTATATATGACTATTAGATCATAATTGCATATACCTTTTTATATTTTGAATATTTTGGATTTTTATTTGTTATGAATTTTTCAACTCTCTAATTTTCAGCCAATTAATTTTATTCATCAGATAATCTAGCACAGCTCTAAGTCATTTTCACTATAACCATATAAAAACTTACGTATATGCATGAATGTAGCTATATATACAAAATAATTATATTTATGTTGAAAACATGAACTGGAAATGAGAAATCTTTTCACTGATAAATTAATAGTATCTACATAAATATACTGAAGAAATGCACTCTTCATGATCTACTGAAAAACTCATAGTTCGTATACTTTATATATTCATTCCACAGAAACAGGGTAACATACTGATTTGAGGATGAACCAGTAGCTTCCTCCCTATATCAAGACTGAGCAAAGCATCCCACCATAGGGAGCGGGCTCTAAAAGCCAGTTAATGTATCAATTATAATTCTCAGTCTTATAGCTAGGAGCCCATTTAAAGCTTGATCAATTCCACCTTCTACATCATTCAAAGTGCTTCGTTCAGTCCCATGCAGGTTTTCCAGCTGTTAGTCCAGAATTTGTGAGCTCCTATTAGTTCTGGTTATCTGTCTCTGCAGTTTTCTCCATTGTATTCTTGATCCTCCCTTTCTCCTCTAGTTGCTCCTCCCTCTCTTTAACTGAACTCCAGTTATTTGGCCAAGTACTGGTATGTGGGTGTCTGCATCTATTTGCATCAGTCTTTGGTTGTAGGCTCTATGAAGACAATTAGTGCAGTCATTAATCTGACTACAGGGGAAGGCTAATTCAAGTATCTTCTCCAACATTGCTAGGGTTTTTAGCTAGGACCTCCTTGTGGGTTGATGTGGAATTCTCTAGCACAGGGTCATGCCTAAATTCATGATAACTCACTCTGTTCTAATATCTCTTTGATTGCAACTCTTTCTATCCTTCTCTAACTTGGCCTTCTGAAACCCTCAAGTTCTCATACCTTATATGCTTTCCTCTATACCCTTACCAGTTTACCTGGGAAATCTTAACCATTTCATCTTCCTAGGGCAATCCATGTATATTGCTCTTAGGGTCCTCTTCTCTACCTATTTTCACTTGGGTTGTTAAATCTAGCATGGGATCCTAGCATATAAGAAAACTTCTTAAATATGACAAATATTATTCCTGAGAAATTTCTCAGCTGGATGTGATGGTCACAAATGAGAGTGTTGGGAGACTCATATTTATTAAAACAAACTCGAGTCTCTACAAAAAGCTTGAGAAAAATGAGTATATTTTTTTTCTTTCCCAGTTTTTAATACAGCATATTATTTGGCAGAAAAAGTCAGGACTATGAAAGAAATTCTCTGTCATAAAAAAGTAAGTAGAATATGACATTTTGTGGAAGCTAACTCATCTAAAGTTTTTAGAAGCTTACTTTCTATGTTGCATAATCATGAGTAAAATTTTTACACTTAATAATACCTATAATCATTATATATAAAACTTTGACCAAGAATGAAATGGCACTTGCTTGTTTTAAGTAAAATCAAGAAGCAAGATATTTAATTTCAGCATTTATATTTAAAATTATATTGGATGTTCCAATCATATCATTTATTAAAGCCAAAAAAGAGGATCAAGCAGTATTGAAAAGTAAATTTATATAAAGTTATTTGCAATTTGATAATCTCATTTATAATAAACAATATAATTTAAAGAGACAGACTTTTAGATAAACAACATATGTTCAATATTTTTATTAACTACAAGTGGAATATACTCAATTATATTTTTATTTAAAAAATAATATACTGCTAAAAATCATAATATAGTAATGTTTACTAAATCTCAAAATAAACTAATTTTTAATGAGCTAGTATAAAAAAATTCCCCAAAATGCTTTTAAAATGATAAAAAAAAATAAAATTAAATGTAGAGAAATAAAAATTTTAAGTGATTGGAATATTCCACATAAAATTAATTATTTCCACAAATCAGTACTTAATTAAAAATATTTTTCCATAATTTTTGTGACAGTTTTATAAATGGATGAGATTATTTTAATATTTATATAAAAGTTATAATAAAAATAACAAATGAAATGCAAAATTAGATATAGCTAGCTATATTTGTATTAATTACATCAAAATATAATAAGATTATATATTTAATGGGTATAATTGACAAAAAGTTAATGAGAAAAAGCAAATTTTGCAAATGAAAACGATATATATATATATATATATATGTATTTCTTAGTAAAAGAGGATGGAGCTGGTTAACAGGGAATTGAATATCCAATAAAGTAACTACAGGAAAAGTGTTGTGACATAAATATTTTGTCTTATCCTAATATGTATACCCTTGCCATGATATCCTATAATAATATTGTTAGATATTACAGTTGAATAAAACTCTAAATAATACAATATACCTTTATATTAATTGTCAAAACAGACTGTACATCTAAATATTTCTTGAAATAAAGCAAAATCTTTTTGAAAATATTAGCTAAGTTTATAGCATTAACAATGACACAAAAAGTAAATTTATATGACATTAATATCATAATAACATTAAATAGCATGAAACACTTAGGAAATTTTTCACAGAAATGAATTAAATTCACAAACTTACATCCCAAAATATTACTTAAGGGCTGTCAAACATTTCTATTGCTAAGGTGCGAGAATTAGCCAAAAAGGTATATGAAACCATACAAATGCCCATTGGTATTTTAAGACCTACATTTTCATCAGAGGTTTCTTAAATTCACACAGAAATTCATAAATATTGAAATGCAACATAAAATTTAAAAATTTGAGTAAAAAATAAGGAACTTTTTCTATTTTTAAAATATTACATTAATTGCAGACAAGATAATGCATACTTTATACTATGACTTACAGATGAATGGAAGAAGACTGAAAAATCTATATTCTAGTACTTATATGGTAACTAACAAACTGACAGGCCAGTCAAAATAATACAATAAAATAATGGATCTTGTTAATTGACCCCCATAACTCTGCCAGGAAACTCCTACAGCTGATAAATACCTTCAGCAATGTCACAGGATACAAGATTAACTAAAAAAATTCAAGAGCCCTCCTATACACTAAGGACAAAAGGACTGAAAAAGAAATCAGAGAAACATCACTCTTTATAATAGCTGAAAGTATAATTAAATATCTTGTGTTAACTTTAACCAAAGAAGTGACAGACCTATATGGCAAGAACTCTAAGGCACTGCAGAAAGAAACTGAAGAAGATATTATAAAATAAAAAGATTTCCCATGCTCCCAGATAGATATTATCAATACAGCAGCAGAAGGAAGTGCTTTACTTGGTGTTAATTGTGGGGTCTGCTAAACCTCTGCTAAAAAGCTCAATTCTATGAAGTTAGACTAGGAGCTTGGTGGAGCCAGCCATCCTAGCAAAACCTTTAATCCTTAGCCACACTTTGGCACTAATGCATTGCAAGGCATATCTTAGTATTAGGCTGAAGATGGAATTGTGAAAACTATAGAACTCAAGAGACATCCTACTTTTTTGGCTTTTCCACTAAGCCAAAATTATAAGCAATTAGTACTTAGGCTTTTTTTTCCTCTTTTTAGTCTGTTTTGTGGAGGTTATGAGCTAATCAATATATTA
This sequence comes from Phyllotis vaccarum, assembly GCA_033318265.1. Classification (NCBI taxonomy): domain Eukaryota; kingdom Metazoa; phylum Chordata; class Mammalia; order Rodentia; family Cricetidae; genus Phyllotis; species Phyllotis vaccarum. The sequence continues at coordinate 45,646,543 of JARWLC010000013.1, forward strand.
TATAATCTTGAAATCTGAGACAAGGTCACTTGGCTTATGTATACTATATTACAACCTTTAAGTATGCATGAAGGAATGAGCTATCAAAGTGTTTTTCCCTTTCTTAGTATAAGGTAGGATGTACACCATTCTAAAAGATGCTGTAGAATTCTCAGTTCAAGAAACAACAGACTAACCTAATCCTGTTTTTATTCTTGACTAGTAATTAATAATAAATATTAAATATACATGAATGAAGATATTACCAAGGGCTATTGGAGTATAAATCAGGTGACAAATAGAGTCTGACAAGATAAACCATAAAATTCCTTCATAGGGAGCTCGACCTGGCAAAGGCTTGGGGTCACTGATTGTTAATGACCAGTTATTTTCTGCCTGTAAATTTATCATGTACATTTGCTATTCTTCCCTAATAAGAAAAGCTGTTGGGTTCCTTCCTCAGCTCATTGGTAGTATGTTTTATATCTTTGGAAACATTTATATGGTTGATACTCAAGAAAGTTTATTTCTGTTTAAGCCATATAATTATGATGTATAGAAATGACACCAGTATATTCTTTACTGACATAGAAAAATAAGAGCATTTTCATTCTCAAAGACAACTAATCTTGATGTTCAGAAAAAATTCAAACAGAGAAAACTGTCCCTACCGAAAATACATGAAGACTAATTCCCAGGTGTTATTTGTTGCTAAATCAAGTTCATGTTGTTTTGAGATTTATTCTCCTACAATAGTTGAATTTCTCCATGAACACTGGCCACTTAAGGTTAAACCTGCTACTGTTATTGTTAAGTCCTAAAATTCAATGTTACTCTCTCTCTGAGAAAAATGTTACACACAAGACCAATGACTTTACTAGCCAGTCTTTGTGACCCTTCTGCCTGAGAAAAACTGTGTGATATCATATGTTATAAAAATGTACTGGGCCCCCAAAATGTAAAATATAATTGTCCATAGTTTGGCTAAGATGAATCATACACAAATTAGAGAAGGAAGTAATGCAGTATGTGAATGAAATGTATGTGGGCTTAGTGTGAGATGAAGAATAAGAATAATGAGATGGAGAGAGTGAGAGAAACGTGAGAGAATGAATGGATGAGAAGACGAGTGGGTAAAGAATGAATATGAGTGATGTGAAAGAACTATACATGTGTTAATGGATGTGAGTAGCACCCTGACCCTTAGGCCAAGCAAAGACCATGATCCCTGAACTCTGTCCTGGAGACACAGCCCCAGTTACCCCACACACCCAGCTCCACCATAAATCAAAGGAAAATGGAAGAGCCCCCCCCCCCAAGCCCAATCCCCAACAAAACACAGCTGGAGGAACATTCCACTAGCTAAACTCTACCAGAACAACAATGTGCATCATAACATTTCTACAACTTGAGACCCTGAAGCCTCCTGGTCCATAGCTGACTAAGAACCATGTAAGAGCCAACTAAGACCCATCTAAGAATGTTCCCTGCCAAAAAAAATTGAGTCACACAGCTCCCTGGCCTACAACCAACTAAGAGCTAAGAGCAATATCTGCAACTACTAGAGACACTCAGATCGAAGGCTCTCAACTGACTAAAAGCTGACCAAGAACTGAATAAGAATGAATCAAGGAATCAATGGGCAGACTCAGTGCAAGAATACATATAACAATATAAAGAACAACAAAACAACATCAGAAGAATCTGGTGCTTCTACAGCATCAAGACCTGAGCATAACATTGAAGAAGAAATAGAAGGAAATGACCTTAAAAACAACTTTATGATGATAATGGAAGCATAAAGCTTAAAGAAGATATAAAAAACTCCCTTAAAGAGATAGAAGAAAATACAAACTAAAAATTGGAAGAGATAAATAAGTCCTTGAAAACAAATAAGGAATACTAAGAAAAAAAACAAAAAACAGGTGACAGAAACATTCTGGGAATTTAAAATTGAAAAAGAAGTAATAGAGAAGGCACAAGCTAAGACATACCTAGAAATGGAAAACATGAAGAAACTAACAGCAACTACAGATGCAAGCATAACCAATAGAATGCATGAGAAGAAAGAGAGAATCTCTGGAGTGGAAGATTCAATAGTGGAAATAGATATGTCAGTCAAAGAAAACACTAAAGCTAAAAGAGTTATAACACAAAACTTTCAAGAAACCTGAGACACCATGAAAAAAACAATAACGAGAATAAATGGAATTGAAGAAGGAGAATACTAGCTCAAAGGCAGAGAAAATATATTTAACAAAATCATAGAAGAAAACTTTCCCAACCTAAAGAAGGAAATGTCTACAAAGATACAAGAAGGTTACAGAACACCAAATAGACTACACCATCCAAAAATGTCTTTTTAAAACATAATAATTAAGTCACTAAACCTATAGAACAAAGAAAAAATACTAAGAGCTGCAAAAGAAATAGGCCAAATTATTTATAAATGCAGATCCATCAGAATAACAACTGACAATTCAATGGAAACAATGAAAGGAAGAAATCCTGGTCAGATTTATACAGACACTAACAGAGCATGGCTGCCAACCCAGACTATACCCAGCAAATCTATCAATTACCATAGATGAAATAAACAAGATATTTTATGACAAAACTAGACTTAAATAATACCTATCTACAAATCCATCCCTACAGAAAACACTAGAGGGAAAACTCCAACCTAAGGAAACCAGATACACTCATGAAACCACAAACAATCAATAATCCCACAGAATAAAATCCAAAAGAAGGAAAATACACACAAGCTACCACCAAAAGTAACAGGAAATAACAATCACTGGCCATTAATACCCCTTAATATCAATGGACTCAATTAAATTATAAAAAATACACACTAACATGATGGATACAAAGCAGAAGCCATCCTTCAATGCATACAAGAAATATGTCTTAACTTCAAAGACAGAGACAGACTCAGAGTAAAGGGTTGGGAAAAGAATGTCCAGTCAAATGGTCCTAAGAAACAAGCTGATATAGCCATCCTAATATCTAACAAAATAGACTTCAAACTAAAATCAATCAAAAGAGACCAGGATGGACATTACTTATTCATCTCAGGAAAATTCCACAAAGATGAAGTTCCATCCTGAATATTTATGCCCCCAACACAAGGGTACCTACATATGTAAAAGAAACACTACTAAAGCTTAAACATAGCATGAAACACCACACACTAAGAGTGGGAGACATCAATACCCCATATTCACCCTTTAATAGTTCAGCCAGACAGTATCTCAACAAAGAAATAAGGGATATAACAGATGTTATGATCCAAATGTACTTAATAGATATATACAGAGCCTTCAATCAAATAAAAGTCAATACACATATTTTTCAGCATCCCTTGGAATTTTCTCTAAAATTGACAACATACTCAATCATAGAGCAAGTATCAATAGTTACAAAAGAAAAAAACAGAAATAACTCCTTGTATCATATCAGACGATTATGGTCTAAAGTTAGAGTTCAACAACAACAAAAACAGAGAAAGTTTACAAATTCATGGAAGCTAAGTATGTCTAAATTTAACCACCTCTGGGTCAAGGAAGAAATTATGAAAGAAATTCAAACTTCCTACAATTCAATGAAAAGAAAATAAAAATATACCCAAATTTATGGGACACAATGAAAGAAGTGTTAAGAGGAAAACTCATAGCACTAGATATGGTGGGATTCAGGTGTCAGCTGATAAGATCCGAAGACACTTACCCAGGGTCCCAGGCTCCTGAAGGGGGAGTGGCCAACCCCATTCATAAGGGGCTGCTTGGATTCTTGGAGCCCCTGTTTCCTGGTTCCTGACTGCTTGAGAGACTGGTTCGGCATCCATCACCCACTGCTTGGATGATCCAGTCTATCAGGCACCTATATATGTTACCTGTATCGTGAGTGTTGGTTTATATTTTAATAAATATAAATCTTGTATTGGAATATTTTAAGAGAGCTTCTGCCTTCAACTAGATGATTATATGAAAAACAGAAAAATCTCACACAAGAAGCCTAAAAGCACAGCTGACTTTTTTAGAAGCAAACTCATCTGCTGCATCCACCGTGCCTCTGGTGTAAGCTGCAATGCCTATCAGGTGGCCCTCATGGTGGGATGTTGGTGAGCCAGAGCTTCTTGGAGTGAACGGTTCCCCGGTTCCTTGATACAGCGCTTGTGTAATGACCTCATCACCCCGTTCTCGGCCACAATGCACCTAGTCTATTTTTCCTTAATCTTTTTCTTGTTTGCTTTGCTCCTGCTAATTGTATTATACCAGAGACTAAATGTACCCATTTATAATGCCAGGAATAAAACTAACACAGTCAATGATGAGAAACAGGAGGAAGCACCTCCTCCTTAATTTCAGACAATTGAAAAGGTTCCTAAGAAACCAATGACTTAGTGGAAATAGAACAACTGGTAAGAAATTCTCATAAACAACACAGTAACTCAGAGAAACAAGTATTAACAAGAATTCTCTCCAGGGCTCTCCCAGGGAGATATGTACACTATAAGATTAATGGCAAACAGTAGACAGCACCTAGGACAAAAATTAATGAGACTATTCTTAAGAGCAACTCAATGTAACAGAGTTTATGATGAACATGGCAACAGGTGAATAGTATACAAAAAATAAAAAAGAAATTATTACTTACTTCCCTTTTTTCTAAAAGATCAAAGTGTATGCAAAAACCCTGGTGTCTGCTTAACTCAAAAATGAACAAACTAGTTGGCCCCCTTTTTTCAAAAGCCTTTTGGGGTCATGCCCTCGCTGTTCATTCGGCTATGAGAAGAAAAATGGACATACAAAAAAACTTCTCAAAAAGACACAGCCCATGCCCATAGAAGATTAATAAGTAGTTATAATCATTAGCCATGCCTCACCTACCCCTAACCACAAGCCAGCAAATGCTTGTACTAGATTCAATGTATGGCACATGTCCCATATTGTTCTGTTCTCATAAATGTCATGGTTAAATGCCTTGCCAAGTTCCCTTTTGCTTTCTGTATATAAACACCTGAAAAAGTCAGTAAAGTTGCAGCAGCATTAACTCAACCCTCTGAGTGTGTCTGTCTGTCATTTACTCGCCGAATCCCATTCTCCTCTCCTTCGACCCGTGTTCTCCCTCGGTCTTGGTGCCCCAGGAGGGCCGGTCCGCGGCACTCATCTAGAAGGAGTAGATGGCAGGAAATAATTAAACTTAGGGCTGAAATCAATACAATAAAAACAAAAAGAACAATACAAAGAATCAATGAATGAAAGAGTTAGTTCTTTGAGAAAGTCAACAAGATAGATAAACCCTTACCCAAACTAATTAAGAAGCAGAGAGAAAACATCAAATTTAACAGAATCAGAAATGAAAAGGGGGAAATAACAAGAGACACATAGTAAATCCAGAGAATTATCAGGTCATACTTTGAAAATCTGTACTCCACTAAAATGGAAAACTTAATGAAATGGACACCTTTCTGGACAGGTACTACTTACTAAATTTAATTCATGATCATATTGAAGACCTAAACACACCTATAACCCCAACAGATACTGCAGCTGTTCTTAAAAGTCTCCCAGGTTAAAAAAAAAAAAAAAGTCTGGGACCATATGGTTTCAGGGCAGAATTCTTCCAGACATTCAAAGAAGAACTAATACCAATACTTTTGAAACTGTTCAATAAAGTAGAAACTGAAGGAACACTGCCAAACTCTTTTTATGAGGCCACATTCACCCTGATGCCAAACCCACTCAAAGATGCAATAAAGAAAGAAAATTACAGACCAGTCTCCCTCATGGACATTGATGCAAAAATACTCAATAAAATTCTGGAAAACCTAATACAACAGCATATCAAAAAATTATCTACCAGGATCAAGTAGGCTTCATCCCACAGATGCAGGGATGGTTCAACATATGAAAAACTGTTAATGTCATCCATCATATACACAAATTGAGAGAAAAAACCCACATGATCATTTTCTTATATGCTGAAAAAGCCTTTGGCAAAATCCAACACTCTTTTATGATAAAATTCCTGCAGAAAACAGGAATACAGAGAAAGTACCTAAATTTAGTACAGGTTATACAGCAAGTTGACAGCCAACATCAAACTAATTGTAGAACCCAAAGCAATAACACTAAAATCAGGAACAAGAAAGGCTGTTTTCTCACTCTCCTTATCTATTCAATATAGTTTTCAAAGTTTTAGATAAAGTAATAAGAGAACAAAAGGGGATTGAAGGGACACAAATAAGAAAGATGTCAAACTATATTTTCAGATGATTTGATCATATATATAAGTGACCCCCAAAATACTACCAGGGAACTCCCACTGATGATAAACAACTTTAGAAATGTAGCAGGGTGCAAGACTAATTCAAAAGAATCAATAGCCCTCCTATACAGTAAAGATAAATGGACTGGAAAATAAATTAGGAAGCATAACCCTTTATATTTGCTGCAAATAGCACTAAATATCTTGGTGCAACTCTAACAAAAGAAGTAGCAGATCTGTTTGACAAAAACTTTAGTCAATGAAGAAATAAATGGAAAAGGATATCAGAAAAAGGAAATATTTCCCATCCTCCTGGATAGTAAAAATGTAAATTTTACCAAAAGCAAATCTACAGATTTAATGCAATCCTCATCAAAGTATGAAAAAACAGTACTCAACCTCATAAGGAATAATAGAAAACTAGGATTACCAAAGCATTCCTGCTCAATTTAAAAAAAATTAAATAAAAATTAAAAATAAAAACTTCAGGAAGAATCAACATCCCTGATTTCAAACTATTCTATAGAGCTACATTAATAAAAAAACAGTCTGGTACTTGCATAAAAACATATTTGTGGATAAATGGAACAAAATCAAAGACCCTGACATTAACCTACACATCTGTGAACAAAGTATTTTTAACAAAGAGCCCAAAAATATTCAATGGAAAAAAAGATAGTATCTTCAACAAATGGTGTTGGCATAACTGGATAGCAATATGTAGAATAACACAAGTAGATACATCTTATCCCACAGCACAAAACTAATATCTAAGTGGATCAAAGACCTCAACATAAACACAGCTACATAGTACTTGATAAAAAAGAAAATGGTAACTATCCTCCAATGCATTGGCACAGGGACTACTTCCTAAATTTAAGACTAATAGCACAGACACTGAGAACAACAATAAATAAGTGGGATCTCCTGAAAGTGAGAAGCTTCTGTAAGGCAAAGGACACAGCCAATAAGTCAAAACAACAGCCTACAGAATGAGAAAATATATTCACCAACTCTACATTTGAGAGAAGACTGATCCCTAAAATATATAGAAAATTTTAAAAAAGTAGAGACTAAAAACATAAATAACCCATTTAAAAATGGGGTATAGAGCTAAAAGGGGAATTTTCAAAAGAATTATAAATGGCTGAAAGCCACTTAAAAATTGTTCAACAACTTTAGCCATCAGAGAAACACAAATCAAAAAAACTCTGAGATACCACCTTCCACCTATCAGAATGACTAAGGTAAAAAAAAAATACAGCTGACAGCCTACTCTGAAGAGGAGACAGAGCAAGTGGTACACTCCTCCATTTTTGTGGGACTGTAAACTTGTACAGCCACTCTGGAATACAGCATGACAGTTCCTCAGAAAACTGAGAATCACTCTCCCCAGGAACTCATCAATAACAATATTTGTTATATACCCAAAGTATTCACATTCTTACCCTAAAGACATTAGCTCAACTGTTTGTATAGCAGTATTATTCATAATAGCAAGAATCTGGAAACAAAATAGATGCCCTTCAACTGAAGAATGGATTAACAAACTGTGGTATATCTACACTATGAAGTACCACTAAGAAGTAAAAAAAAAAAAATGATAACCTAAAATATGCAGACAAATGGATAAATTTGGAGAATATCCTCCTGAGTGAAGTATCACAAGTCCAGAAAGATAGGCAATGGATGTACCTTCTCACAAGTGGACTTTAGCCAAAAAGTAAATAATGACAAGCTGCAAACCATAAATCCTGAACACCTTGGGATCCGAAGGAACTTAAAAGAGACATCCAGAGATTACCCACCCTAGGAAGAGAAAATAGAGAAGATCACCTTTACAAAATGGGATCATAATGGATTGCAATCAAAAAGATATGGAAACAAACCAGGAGAGAAGATGATGGTTAGTAAAAGAACAAGAAAGAGGGGGAAAAAAAGAGATGGACGTCTCGATAGTGGAAGGAATGAGTGGTTGGAAGCAGACCGGGTGATAGGGAGATGTCCCTGGCTAGGTCTCCAAACAATAGTGAAGGGGGTGCCTAAATAGGACTTCCACTGTAATCAAATGAGTAACAACTCTAAATGTCATTACAGAATTTATATGCAACAACGAACAGAGGTGAAGGCAGAGACCCATTGCTGAACACTCGGCCAAGCTCCTGGTCCAGCTGAGAGCAGAGAAGGAGAGTCTATATGAGGAAGGGGATAGGGATTATGAGGAAAATTCCCAAGAGATGGCTAGCTGGATCTCTGGAGAGCTCATGGAATCAAGAATAGCTACTGGGGAGTCATTGGGAAAAGAAATTAGACCCTCTGAGGATAGGCAACTAATGATTGGCATAGGTAGTGTGTGGAGCCTTGAGAGGTGGGATCAGACTGTGTTCCTGTGCATAGACTGACACCTTGGAGCCCATTCCCTGCAGAGGAATGACTAACGCACTCGTGATGTTTGGATGAGGAAATTGGACTTGGCTGGAATGAATGTGCCACATTGGGCTGACTCACCTTGGAAATTCTTCCCCCTTTGGGAGAGTGGATGGGGGATGGGAAAGGTGGAGGTTGAAGACTGACTTGGAGGAATTGGGAGGAGGCAAGGGAGGGGGAGCAGGGAGATACATGGATAAAATGGAATTTTATTTAAAAAAGAACAAAATTAATAAAATTAAACAATAAAAAAATTTTCCCCACCAATATTTAATGTTGCACTAATGATAGAACATGATGTAAAAGACATTAAGAAATTAATTATCACCTTAAAGAAAAGATACCTTTACTAATAAATACTTTTGCATTATAAAAAAAGGAGATTCTTTTTCAATTTTTGTAATTGCTATTACCCTTTATTTTTCCAATCACTAACAGTTTTTCTGCATAGGTTTTGATTATAACCAACAACTAATTTTACTTAATATTTTATATACCTTTTCTTAAATACTCTTATTTTTGTATATAGTCACAGGGACTCTGCATAGTTATTAATTTCTGAGTGACTAATTAATGTTAATCTGTTTGATATATGTATTATTATTGAAATCTATTACATTTTTGCAGATAGGTATTCTGTTTATGAGTTCTCTTCCTTGAATTTTATCTACCCAAATATAAATAGTTTATTTTTATATTTAAAACCTATAGCTTCTATTTCAAACTGCTCTTGATATGAAATGAATTACTATATTTTCATTATCATTAAGTTAAATATTGTGTTTTGAAAAATATTATATTTATAAAAACTACTGGTGTTTATTATACATTTTTTATTTATACCTCCGTGTACAAAATTTTCTTTGCATATTTAGTTGCTTATTTAACCCTAACGTGAAATGACATCTTTCACTATTGGTAAAAGTGCTCATTTTTCCAATTTTGAATACCAGTTTCTTAATATAAGTGGAGATTGTGCTAACTTTACATCTGTTCTATGACCCATTTAAATTAAAATATTCATTAACTCAATAAAAAATATGATTTTTGATACTTATTCAAACACCCTTTGTTTTATTAGTATTTGTAATAATACAAACTTTGTATTAACTTTGTTCTACAGTCCAAAATAAACCCTTTATTTATAACTAGAATTATCCCTTGATATCACCTATATTCTGCTATTATTATACCACCTCCATACCCAGTTCTATCTTTATACTCAGCTAGCTGTTGTAGTTACTCCATATTGTACACTAACTTCTGAAGTGTTTTAGCCATGAACTACAGATAAGAGAGAATATGCAGTGTTTGTCTTTGGGGCCCAGGTTAGTATAATCTTTTCAATTTTTATATATTTCCTTATAAATTTTATGTTTTTATATTTTTGGAGCCGATTATTGTTCTGTAGTATATATGTATCATATTTTCACTATCCATTAGTCTATTTAAAGGCATTTATTTTTTCTAAGTTTTAGCTATTCTATTGTGATTATGAAAACAATGAAAATTAATTTTAAATAAAGTATCATTAGAGAAGCCTGGTACATCTTCCATGGAGTAGTATAGCTGTTTTCATGGTAAACTTTATGTTAGCTTTTTGAAGTCTCTCCATACTGATTTCTGGAATGACTGTAACAGACCATATTTATAAACAATAGAATGAGTGTTTTTCTTTCTCTGAATAATCACTAATATTTGTTAGAGCTTTTTTTTTTTAGTATATTGATCTTAGACATTCTGAATGCTGTGAAATGAAATCTCAGAGTTGTTTTAGTTTGTGTTTTCCTAATTGCTAAGGGTAATAAACATGTCTGATGTTTTTTATTAGCTATTTTCATTTTATTGAGAACAATTTGTTTTGAACCCTGTCTCATTGAATCCTAGGCCAGTCTAGATGGATCATTTTCTTTCTTGATGCTTCACTTTTTGAGTTAATTGTATATTTAATATTATAAATATAATTTATGATTATTGGCCTGGAAATACTTTCTACAAGAGTCATAGAATATGTAACAAAAAGAACAGTAATATACCTAAGAAATCTTAATTTACTATATTTGGTCACAATAGTCCAAACGAATCCAAAAACAATATTCCTTATTGTTGCTGGGTCATAACAGTTCCTTTGTGGAAAGGGGTAAGAAGGTGTGGTGGAGTCAATAACATAAACTCTGGCAGTCAGTTGAAAAGAAATAACTACTTTATTCATCAATGGGGAGAGTCTTATATACCCTCCTCTGAGCTCCCAGGCTTTGTCATATTCTGGTGATATTGCATGGCTGTCCTTTGTTGTCTGGGCACAATGAGAAGGTCTGACAGCATCTGTTCCTAGGCAGATTCTGAGTAATCAGGAACTTTAGACAGCACCTGTTGCTAGGCAGATTCCAAGCAATCATGAATAATGGACAGTGGTGTGGGAGATTATGCTGTTACATTGAAAATAATTATCCCACCCACTGGTTTAATAAAAAGTGCTGATTCGTCAAAGGCAGGCAGGAAGTGTGGGTGGGGCTACCAGACTAAGAAAACTCTGAGAAAAGGAAGCACAGAGCAGAAAACCAGAGAGAAGCCGGAAGAAGCAGAGGACAACCATGCTGCTGTGAGAAAAAGTACCGAGCCTCATGGCTGAACAGGTTAAGAGTCGTGCGTTAGATTAAGGGTACAGAGTTAGCAAGTTATATGCCTGGGCCTTAGACTGATCAGCCTAAAACTAATTGTAAGCATCTGTGTGTCTCTGCCTGTCTGCGGGTCTGTGGGTCTGCAGGTCTGTGGGGCCCAAACTTTGAGGCTTTAGGACCAAAAGTCCGGGCCAGAAACCTCCTACTACAAGTAGTTTGCTATTAGACTCTGAGGCAGACTCCAGGTTGGCTCATAAAGAAATCGTTTTGTGCATGCCTTGGAAACTGGTTTGAGGCAATTTCCTTGGCCTTATCTGTCTGTCCTACTACACTTTGTATAAAATTTTCAAGTTCTATTCATTTACTAATAAATTTTATAATTTTATTTTATGATTGAATAAAATTATATTGGGTATGGAACCTCAAAGCTTTCTCCACGTCTTAACTATTGGGCATAAAAGAGATAAACACAGATCAACATGCATTTTTCTAATAAAAAGTAGAATCTTTTGAGTATATACACAGAAGAGTTATAGCTAAGTCAGATGGTAGATCTATTGATAATTTGTTGAGGAAATACCTTATTGATTTTCATAGTGATTGCACCAATTTGAAAACAGAAACTGAGGGCACTAATTTGATAATGTATAAGGGTGAAGGATAGATATAGAAAGGATATGATCAAAATATATTTAATGCATGCATGAAATACTCAAATAATTGCTATAAATATTTTTTAAATATTTCAAGCTTGTGAATTTTTGTGCTAAGGACCTTATTTACTGCATATCAGAGTTTGAAAATACTCAGATTTCTTTTTTTTAAATTATATTTTAATTTATATTATTTTCTCATGTAATATATTTATATATTAATTTTCCTCCGTGAACTATTCCCAGATCCTTCCAACCTCTCTACTTACTCAATCATTTTTCTTCTCTTACTTTTCCCCCCTTACTTGTAAATAAATTTCTGACAGGAAAAACTACAAACAAATAAAAACAAACAAAAATGAAAATCAAAACAAAAATAAGAAATTAAATAAAAAAAACAAAATTAATATAGAAAAATGCATAGAGTTTGTTGTGTGGTAACAAACTACTTTAGAACACAGAGTGTGTTTGACTGATTCAGTTGTACTCCAATGGAGAAAACTGAATTTTCTTTCTAAGTGTGTATAAGTTGAAAATAGATTCTTAGTAATGTGAAGAAATTTGTGTCTACTTAACCTCTTAAATACTTATATTATCTCTCGGTTTGAAGCTATGAGTACCTTGTGATTGCTATCACAGTTACTGTAATTTCATATGTGTGTCAGTACTGTTATGTCTGAAAAACATATTGTTCTTTGGGGGTATGCTAGATTCTGGCTCCTATCCATTGTCATTATTTTCTACATAGACTCATGAGCCTTGAGGAAAAGAATTTGATAAAGATTTCCATCTTTATTTGCTTTTTGAAAAATTAATTATGACATAATAATTATTTACAAGGATACAAATAAGTAGTTCTTGAATTCAATTTGTACAAACACCATAAGGAAAATAATTTCAAGAAAAAGGATGTGTAGAGAAAAGCAATCCTAAAGAAGAAACAAGTGATAGAATTAAAAATAACATGACAATAATTTTAAAATATTTTAACTATATTGACTAAAACAGACTGATAAATACAATAATGTACATTGGGCCAAAAGAATTTAATTGGTAAATGAACTTGCTTCCAAGACTGAGAACTTGATTTCTATCTACTTAGCCCATAGGATTACAATGAGAAAACTGAGTTATTTAAGATGTTCTATGTTTCACACATATGACACAGCAACCAAGCACAGTCACATGAGTATACATGAACACGCACACATGCACACACACACACACACACACACACACACACACACACACACACACAAAATTTGACTTAAACATTTTCAATTTTATAAATTTTCAGTGTACTTCTTTGTGATGGGATTCAGGTGTCAGCTGATAAGGTCCGAAGACACTTACCCAGGGTTGGGAGTCCTGGAGGGGGTATGGCCAACCCCATAGATAAAGGGCTGCTGGGACCCTGGGAGTTATTGTTGTTCCTGGTTCCTGGCTGCTAGAGAGACTGGTTTGGAATCCATTGTCCATCGCTCAAATATTCCAGTCCCTGTTCAGGCGCCACTATAAGCTGTTACCTGTATAGTGAGTATTGATTTATATTTTAATAAACATTAATCTTGGACTGGTGCCATATAAGTAAAACTCCACCAACATCTGGCACCTAATGTCCTCCAGCCTGTGCCCTCGGGTATACGGGGTTCCTTTGTGTTTTGAACACTGTAAGACGGCAGGGGACATACAGACTGTTCAGCTTTGGGAGCCTGCACTCCAGTGCCTGGGCTTAAAGCTCCCTCTCACTTGCCCAGTGTGGTTTTCGGCCTGCTCAGCATGCAGGCACAGTTTTCGGCCTGCTCGGCCTACTGGCACAGCCCGTGCAGCGTACAAGCATGGTCCACCGTCCACTTGGCCTGCCACTGCCTGCCTGTATGGTGGCTCTGCCCATCTAGCCTAAGTAGCCAAGTTTAAAGTGCACACTCCCCCTCCCCAAGCCAGGCCACATGGTCACTGATTATTACCTGGGCAACTGTAATTTCCACTGCGTACTCACAGCAAACAAAGGAAACAAAAACCCTTCTATTTTGTGATTGACATCCGGTCTTAATTTGTGAGAATTTGCTTTTCCTAAGGATTGTATTCTGCCTGATGGGGCCCTTTAAGACCATGTAGGGTCTGTAGGGAGCTTCCTGCTGGTGAAAGTATCTGCATCTGCCATATAGTGAGCAGTGCATTGAACACTTTGTGACAACTGGGGACCAAACGTCATTACACCAGAATTGACGCAATGGCTGATAATTATTCTATTAATGACTTCAGGTCATATTTTTCCATGGTGATTGACAAATTTTTAAATGAATAACTTTAAGGCTTCAATACCACTGTCCTACTATTTTTTGGTTTGTTTCTCTATTTTGTGTTTCTAAATAAGAGAATGATGAAAGAGGTCACATATGGAAATCAACAATTGCTGTCCAGATTATGTGATATGGAAACTTCAAACGCTACAGTGGCAGATGAGGTCAAAGAGGTGAAGAATGGAATCAACAATTCCTGTCCAAAATATGTGTTATGGAAGTATCAAACACAAAAATATTAAATGAGGTTAAGGAGGTAAAAAAAAAAATGTAAATCAACAGTTGCTGTCAAGGATATGTGAGGTGGAAAATTTAAACACTAAAATGGCAGATAGGATTGATACTCTGGAAATTGGTTACAACAAGCTTTCAGATAAGGCTTCCTCTTTGGATACGGATAAGACTGTACAAGAAAAATATAGGCTCTATATAAATGATTCAAACAAGAAACTTGTTGAATACATTAATGACAAAACAAGAAAATAATTAATTATGTTAATGATGGGGATTGAAAAATTTCTGGTTCAATGAGGTCATTGGAAAGACTACTTCATCAGAAAAATCAAGCTCTAGAAAAATCAATAGTATCTAAACTCCAGGAATGGAAGCCGTTAGTATCCAAATCCATGAATGGGAACCAGTAGTATCCAAAATCCAGGAATGGGAACTGGTAGCATCCAAAATCCAAGAATGGGAGGGCCATATTACAATATTGGAAAAGGGTAGTGATGCATCTTATGCTCAGAACAGTTCAGGTCAACCCCCAATGGGATATTATGGTACTGGAGATACTCTCCCTAAGGTGGTAAACATGACAGGGCTACCCACTTCACCACCACTATTGTTCCCAGATACTGTTCAGACAAAGAAAGCATCTGGCGGATCCTCAGAATATGTAGAGTATAGTTATGAACCAGTACATATAAGAGACATCAAGGATTTTAAAGAGGCAATATCAATGCATGGTATACACTCTACATATGTAAAGCAGCTTCTAAATTCATGGTTAGCAAAAAAATGAACCATACAAATTGATTGGATGTAGCTAACGGCTGCTGTCTTGGACCAAAGTCAGAATTCAGAACTTGCACTGGAAAAGCTGGTTTAGAGAGGAGGCCAGGACCTTAGACCAACAAGGAAAAATTAGGGGTTTCTTTGCTTCTTAGGACCAAATCCTTGGTGAAGGCATGTTTGCTGATGTGAAGACTCAAACTAATTATAATGAGGATACTTTATTACTATGACATACTGCTGCACTGAATGCTTGGGAAAAGATTTTGGACCCAGGTCAAAAAATTGAACCTTATACTAAGGTCAAACAAGGCATAAAAGAGCATTATATCGACTTTCTATAGAGGCATACCATGGCTGTAATAGAGCAATATCAGATCCAGAAGTTAGGAAGCAATAAATACTTTCTCTGGCCTTGGATCATGCTAATTTGGAATATAGAAGAATGCTCATGCCTTTAAAGATCAGAGCCGCACCTATAGGAGAATGGATTCAATATGCAATCAATGCTGAATCTCTACATGGAAACAAGGAGAATTGGGTAGGCCAAACCATTCCTAATGGAAAGGTGAGGAATCAAGTCATTACTTGTTTAAACTGTGGTAAACAAGGCCATATAAGACAGAATTATATACAAGGTACTCTTGGAAATAATGCCCCATCTAGGATTAATTCAAACAGAAGGCCATTGACTTCTGGATTATGCAGAAGGTGTGGCAAGGGATGGCATTGGACCAATGAATGTAGATCTACCAGGGATAAAGAAGGCAACACTTTACCATCAGGAAATTCTTTTAGGGGCTTCCCCCGGGAATCCTCCAAAAATCAGACTCCAAATTCAAGGATGGTAAGATCATATCTAGTCATAGTAGAAGACCAGCATTCTTGGGATGAATAGGGCATCCAATAACTGATCTAGAAGATCATACAGTATTAGATACTGACATAAATTTAAAATAAAAATCAGAAGTTCCAAAAAGAATCACAAAATGAATATTTTGGCAGACTTCAATAAATGAACAAAGACCAAAATTGAAAATACTGATAAATAATATTTATATCCAGGGACTAGTCGACACAGGGGCTGATGTTTCAATAATAACCCCAGAATCATGGCATCCAAGATGGCCTTTATGGGGAGTGGATATCCAATTTCTGGGTATTGGAACAATATCTCAGGTGAAACAGAGTGTGAGATGACTTGAATGCATAGGATCAGAAGGTCAGAAAGGATGGTTGGAGCCATATATGGCTGACATAGCAGTGAATCTGTGGGGTTGCGACCTTCTAATGCAATGGAATACCCAGAATGAAATCCTTCCCGGTTCTGATATCAACCGGAGATTCAATTATGTTTCCAAAAGTGATGCTTTAAGGTGCTATGAAGAAAATTCACCATCCATTCAGGTTGTACAAAGAATTGCTCAATAACCACAGAAACTAAAAGGACACTCACAGCACTGTTTTTGAAATGGCTAACAGAAAACCCTATTTGGGTTCAACAATAGACTTTGACAAGAGAAAAACTTCAGGCTTTGGAACATTTGGTAAAGTAGCAGTTACAGGCTCAGCATATAGAAGAATCAACCAGTCCGTGGAATTCTCCTGTTTTTGTTGTCAAGAAAAAATCTGGAAAATGGAGGATGGTGATGGATCGAGAGCAATTAATAAAGTGATTCAACCTATGGGCTCTTTACAGTATGCTATTCCTCTGCCTTCTCGGTTACCTAAGGGATGGCCTATTACGGTTATTGATTTGAAGGATTGTTTTTTTACCATACCTTTAGAGGAACAGGACAAAGAGAAATTTGCTTTCACAGTGCCTACTCTTAATAATTCAGGACCAGTTAAGAGGTACCAATGGAGAGTCCTTGCCCAATGAATGTTGAATACTCCCACCTTATGCCAATATTTTGTACAACAACCACTAGAAATACTGCACAAGTGCTTCCCTCAATCTATCATGTACCATTATATGGATGATATTTTGTTGGCAGACCAAAACCCAAAAACATTACAAATATTGTTTGAGGAACTAAAGAAAATCTTGCCTGATTGGGGATACAAATTGCTCCAGAGAAAGTACAGAGGGAGATTCTATCAATAATTTAGGATACAAAATAGGTTTACAAAAATTAGGCCAAAAAAGGTAAAATTAAATAGAGATAAATTGAAGACTCTTAATGATTTTCAAAAGTTACTAGGAGATATTGCTCATATACAGCCCATGATTGGCATAAAATACTATGAGCTAGTCAGTTTATTCAAGACTTTGGATGGTGAAAAGGATTTAAAAAGTCCAAGAGAATTATCTGATGTGGCCGAGAAAGAATTAGATTTGGTGGAAAAGAAACTTCAAGAAGCACATGTAGATCATATGGAACCAGACCTAGATTGCATACTTGTTATTTTACCTTCTAGACAATCTCCAACAGGAATCTTAATGCAAAGAGAAAGCATTATGTTAGAATGGATATTTCTGTCACATAGGCCAAGCAAGAAGCTGGAAACATATATATATATATATATATATATATATATATATTTTTTTTAAAGGTAAAAATTAAGACTTCGCCAATTGACTGGAAAGGACCCTAAAGAAATTGTTGTGCCTTTGACTAATGAAGAAATTGAACGAGTATGGGCAGATAGTAAACCTTGGCAAAAGACTTGTAATGATATTTTTGGAGAGATTAATTATAAATATCCTCGAAACAAGAAAATTCAATTCATAAAGGAAACTAATTGGATCTTTCCTCATGTGGTACAGGATAAACCCATTTCTGGAGCCCCTACATTTTAAACTGATGCGAACAATTTAGGAAAGCCTGGCTAAAAGACTGAAAACTTAATTAAGGTGGTTCATAGCCAATAACTCTGTTCAGAAGTCAGAACTATATGCAATTATTATGGTGTTATTAGATTTCACAGAGCCTCTCAATGTAATTACTGACTCTCAATATGCAGAAAGAGTTGTTTTACATATTGAAACTGCTGACTTCACTCCTGATGGTACAGACTTAACTTTACTGTTCATACAACTACAAGATATCATCAGAGATAGGATACATCCTATGTACATAACACATATAAGGGCGCACACGGTCTCTCAGGCCCTCTTGTGCAGGGTAATGATGAAATAGATTTGACTCTTAATAGGGCAGGATTTGGATTGGATTGGGAGCAAGTGGCTTTCTCCCTCTCCCAAGCATATTGGTAAAGAAAATGTGAAGAATTCTGTCTTGTATCAGAAAAGCCACCTGGTGTGAGACAGAAGAAAGAATATTTAGGGACCAATATTATTGTGATATTATTATGTACATCCTATGTACATAACACATATCATGGCACACACTGGTCTCCCAGGCCCTCTACCTCAGGGTAATGATGAAATAGATCGGTTGCTGATAGGAAACATACTAGAGGCCACAGAATTTCATGAGAAACATCATGTTAACAGCAAAGGACTAAAGAAGAGTTTTTCCATCACTTGTAGTGAAGCAAAGGAAATAGTAAGGAATTGTAACACTTGCTTTTTCTATATCCAACCATCTTTACCTGCAAGAAGAAATTCTAAGGGTACACAGAGAAATTAGATCAGGCAAATGGATGTGTTTCACTTCCCAGAATTAAGAAAGATGAAATATGTACATCATACTATTGATACTTACTGTGGAATGAAATACGCAACTGCCCTGAGTACTGAAAAGGCTGATGCTGTACTTATTCACTTTTGGAAGCCATGGCCATAATGGGAATTCTGGCTCAGATTAAGAATGACACTGTTCCAGCATACGTTTCCCGAAAAATGAAGTTGATTTTTTGGATACTATAATATAAAGCACATTACAGGGATACCACCCTATCCTACAGGACAGGCAGTTGTAGAGAGATCTCACCACACTTTGAAAGAGATGTTTTATAAAAAGAAGAAATGAGAAGACCCAGGGAGAGGTTTCACAGTGCCTTATTGACTTTAAATTTTATTAAGGCTGATGAAAAGGGAACATCAGCTGCTGAGAGACATTGGGTAATAGAGAAATCCTCCAAGATAAATCAACCCATCTACTTCAAAGATGTGTTGACTTCAGAGTGGATGCTGGGATATGTGCTTCAATGGGGTAGGGGTTTTGCTTTTGCTTCAACAGGGAAAGAAAAGATATGGGTACCAACAAAACTAATAAAAGTCTGCTTTGAAAAGGAATCCCTTCTGAGGAGGAGAATTGAGTGCTCATCCCTGATATGACAAATGGATACATGGTAAGGAAAACACATTTAACAAACCTGGGGCAGGGTCTCAATTTTGTCTTTATGGGAAAATGTGTACAACTGTCCTTAAGACATTGACTGGACATTGAATGGTTAATCACCTGCAATAGAGGAGAGATCGATGATGAAGGAGTGTAAACAATGGACTATGAGACCAACTGATACACATTTGCACTACTGAGTAATCTCTCAGATTTTCCTGCTTTTCATCTTACATCTTCACCTCTTCACAAAAAAAAAAAATGTGGTCTTGATTTGACACTTAATAGGGCTGGATTTGGAGTTGGAGCAAGCATATTGTTAAAGAAAATGTGAGAAATTCTGTCTCATATCAGAAGAACCACCTGTGTGGGACAGAAGACAGAATGTTTAGGGACCAATATTATTGTGACTTCATCTTAAACCTTCTTTCTCTTTGTATCTGTACCTTTCAAACATCCTGTCTGCATACAATCTTCTGAAGTCATACAAAATATGAATATCTTCTTTGAGTATTAATAATGCTTAAGTTTTCCACTGTAAATATCATTTCCTCATATCAGCTATCTACAAAGAATTTTGAATCAAGATGGGGCCCCCACCACAACAACTCCTACTAGTGAAACAAGAATAAAAGCGAGAGTATGAAAGAGAGAGTAAGAGAAAAGTAGACAGACAGAGGCAAAATAGAAAAATCAAAAACCTGGTGTGCACCAATCAATGATTTTTTTCAGAAAATAGATTATTAAAAAAACAGCTGCAAGATAGCTCTCTATGATTATCCTTCATATAACACTTCTAATCAGAATTCCAGATGGAGTTAACCATTATTCTGAGAATGTTTATAGATGTATATAGTCAGTCCATTAAGATCTAACCATTGTTTTAGCTTTTACAGGATCCCAAAGAGATGCCATCGACCTTAAGTCAGCAGGTAGCAACCTTATGAAAGACTACGCCCCCTTTCCCAATAAGTTTTGTACTCTGAGGGTTGTGGGTAATTATTATGATAGAATAGTTAGAAGTTAAAATTAGGTGGAGGACAGAATTATAATACAGCATCAAAGATCTCTTTTGAAGAAGAGAAAGCAGACAGATAGGATAGATAAAGGTAGATTGTTCTACCTACCTATACATAATTCTAGCTTTATATATGGCCTAAGCTAAAGACAATTTGCACTGGCATAGATATTTGTATATTGATACAAATGTGAAATCATTTTATATGTTTAATTGTGATAATTTGTACACTTGTACAAAATTTAATCTGAAATTGCTTTATATAACCATAAAGCAACTTGTACTTTGATATAAACCTGAATCTGTAACTATTATGTAAAACTTAATCTGCAATTGCTATATTTTATATATGCTTCTACCTCTGTTTAAAATATTTTCACATCATTGTCATGTACACTATGCAATTAGTACCTTCATTTAACTATACTAGATATAATATATGATTGCTCTAGTTATGATATATGCACAAGATGTTTTATATACCTCTGTTTAGATGATAAATATGTATATGCATGTCTAAAATGATGTGGCTACTTTACATAGTAATATACCCCTGGCTAATGTTTGATAGTCATACTAAAAGTCATTGTTCAAAGATTATATACCCCCCATATAGGTATTATAAATTTTAGTACAGGGTTTATTCCTTAAGATGATAAAAACTGCAGTCAACATTACTTAAGTTACCATATCCCAGTCATCTCAGATACAGGTTAGAATATCATAGATAGACAGGAATCTTCAACCATTTCATAGACCCAGAGAATACGGCATTTAATATTTGAAATTTGGCCATGAGAGACACGACGACTCCTGGTGTCACTGCTCCTTTCCCAAGATGGTGTTGAGCATCGAGGATACTCCTTTGGAGTTTGTCCTTTTGGCAGAGAATGGCCGGTTGGGTAAGGAACTGCCCTTACCTTGATTGCTGACAGTACACACATGATGTCCAAGCTGGATGAACAAGTTGATGGATGGAGACTGACGAAACCTGCCTGGACAGGATAAGACAGTTCCTCTAAAATTGCCCTTCTTGTGAAAAGATCTGTCAGATAACATAGGCCTGTAGCCAATATGGTAGATGCTCCAATGGTGCACAAAACCAGAGGTGATTGTCCAGGTAGCTGTGCTGCTGTCCTCTCCCAAATTTTGGAAGCCAGTACTTCCATGTACTTCTGATTTTCAGGTGATACATCTTCCTTCTCAGTTCTTGAAGGGGTTGAAAACTAGGTATTTAAGGTTACTACTCTATTATCCCTTAGAAAGAAACAATCAGGTATTGAATTTTCACTTTCCCAGATGAACCTTTTGAAGTAATTTATACACCCTACCGTCTACCAATATTCTAGAAATATATGATGTACTTTATATATGTTAGGTTTTGTTTGTAATTTTTACTTTATCTTCTCCTAGATAATACCTCATAATAATTCCTATTGTATATAGTCTTAGTTTAGAACCTTCTTAGTTAGACAAAAGGGGGAGATGTGGTGGGATTCTGGTGTCAGCTGATAAGGCCAAAAACCATTACCCAGGGTCCCAGGCTCCTGGAATGGGTGTGGCCAACCTGGAGGGGGTGTGGCCAACCTGGAAGGGGTGTGGCCAACCCATTGTTAAGGCCTGCTAGGACCCTGGGAGTTCTGTTGTTCCTGGTTCCTGGCTGCTAGAGAGACAGGTTTGGAATCCATCGTCCATTTCTCGAATATTCCAGTCCCTGTTCAGGCGCCACTATAAGCTGTTGCCTGTATCATGAGTGTTGATTTATATTTTAATAAATATTAATCTTGGACTGGTGCCTTGTAAGTTAAAACTCTGTCTACACTTTACAAAAATTCAGTTTCAATTTAATGACTTATGTGTTTGGAAAATAAAAGAATGAGTTAAAAGGCATAATCATGAGTAAAATTAGCTTTTAATAATAGTTTCAGAACAAAGAATTTTAACAGACATAGAGCAATAACAGAAGTTTTAAAAGAATCACTATTTCAGAAAAGGAAAAATTTATATATTTTATAACACAAACTACTAAGTCTCAAAATATAGAAGACAACTCTGACATAGCCAACAATTAATATGAACATATATAATTGTGTATTCAGGAAATTAAAAATGCATTAAGTCACCAAACTTATTGATCAAAAGTAAAAAAGAACTCAGTGATACAAAAAAACTAAATGATCGTATTGATATATTGTTTTTTAACATCTCAAAAAAAACCCAGTCAAATGAAGGTTCTTTTAAACATCTATAGAACTTTCAACAAAATTTGTATAGTAGATTATAAGAAAAATGACTAATTTAAATATGATAATATGAAATGAATTCTATAACCATTATAAAATAAGCTTAAAGTTTTTAAGTGTCAAAATATAGAATAGAGTGAAATTAAACTAGGTCATGTACTAGCTGGCATTAATTGTAAACTTGATATGGCCTAAAGTCACCTGATAATAAAGTTTCACTTGAGAAATAATCCCTATCAAATTTATCTGTGAGCATATTTGTTGAAGTTAGTTTTTATTACTAATTGGTGCATGAGTTCCATTCGCATTGTGAGCTTCTTGATTACTAATTAATCTAAAAAGGCTTTGCTCTCTGTGAGCAACTCCAGCTGGAGACAAATGGAACTGAGCTGTATAAAAAAATAGCAAGGTGCTAAGAATTATCCTGCCAACCTTATTTCTGCATCCAGGTTAGTGTCCCAAATTTCCTCAGTGATTTGTTGTTACTTTCATGTGTCACCCAAATGGAACCTTTCTTTCTTAATTTGTCAGGATGTTTTATAATAAAAGAAAAACAACTAATAGAACATCAAAGTTGTGAGTTACACCTAAAGTAGTGTTAAACAATAAATAATTTGTATTATTGAGCACTTTCACAAAAAAATGACAAATTTTTGTGAATTAATTATATAAGTACCTAGTTAAAAAACAATCAGAATAAGAATGTGAAATTCAGCACCAAACAAATATAATGATGTGAACAATTAAGATAAGAATAGAAATTATTACAAATGTTTATTATAGCACAGTAACTTAAAAGCATAAGGGTGCTTTTGCAAAATATAAGTCTTACAAATATTCATCTGGAGAATAAACATAAAAAATGTGATTTACCAATGCCATAAATGAAATAAGATAAATCAAAATATATTCAGCAATCATCTCAAAAATATAACAGCAAGATAATTCTCCAGTTTCACAATTCTAATTTTAATGATTGAGAAGAAAACTGTCAGAACTTTAAAAATATAAAGCTACCAGAGCAAAATGTCTGTTATTCCAACCATCTGGGCAGTTCAATAGCAATTAGAGAAATTGAGCTGTTTTATAATCCATTTGTGCTGTTCCAAAAAAGATTCCACACACTGGGCAAATTATAAACAGCAGAATTTTCTTTCACTCACATTTTTAGAGGCTGGAGAATAAAAGAATCATAATGTGGCCGAAGTCTTAACAAGCACTTTAAAGAGAAATAAAAAGAAAAAATCCATTTCACCCCACACTTTTTTCCCCATTTACTTGGACATTGCTCCCACAATAACCAACTACTGTTATGACAGTAATGGCACAAGAATGAAGACAAAGTTCACATTACCTAACAGCATCTTAAAATCCTTCTTCAAAGTATTAAAATATCAAGTAAATTTCTATATTAATTTTGTTGGTAGCATAACATTCTTAAATGGTAGAATATATTCTTATAAACAAACTTCAAGTAGAAAAGAAAATAAAGTCTCATCTTATGGAGACTTAAATATGCATGAGCATTAATTCTTTCTATTATTGAGAAGACATGATTTCAGTTCCCAGCCTACCTACTTGCTCATAAGATCCTCTTACTCCAATGCACCTTAGAACTTCCAAAGGCACCTATATGAACATGGTTACAAATACTCACACAGAGAAACAAACACATTTACATAAATAATGACATAATAGAATAAAAGTAATTTTGTATAATGAATATTAACCTGATAACAAATATGGAAAATCTCTTAAGTACTTTATACATACCTACATACATACATACATGTACACATACACATGTACATACACACATGTTTACTATTATTTAATGGTATTAACTCCAGTCATACTAATTTATTTATTTTTTAGAATCTATTATTCTATTCTAATAATATTGATGAACTAAAGAAAGACATGTGATAATGCCTACTGATAAAACATTTTAATTTGTGAATAGCATCCTTTCTGACATATTACTTTTTATTCTGGCATTGATTTTTTTATTTAGTTTTTCCCATACCCACCATGTCTCCTCCCTCCACTTTTCCCAATCTTCCCCCAGCTTTTTCCCATATCATTCCCTCATCCATTCCTCAGAAAGGGTAAGGATTTCTAGGATGAGTAAATTCAGTCTGGTATATCTAGTTGAGGTAGGATTCAGTGCCTTTCCCCAGTATCAAGACTGAGCAAGGTGTTCCTCTATAGGGAATGGGGTCCAAGAAGCAAATTCAGGCACCAGGAATAAGCCCTCGTCTAACTGCAAGAGGTTGCAAAAACTGCCCAAGCTGTTTGACTGTCTTCTACATTTGGAGGATTTAATCTCATTTCATGAAGGTTCTCAGCTGTCATTTCAGAGTTAGTGAGTTCCTAATAGCTTGGATCTGATGTCTCTGTGGATCTCTTCATTATGATCTTGATCTCTTTGCTCATACCATTGCTTCTCCCTCTCTTCAGTTGGATTGGGAGCTAGATCCAGTGCTTAGCTAAGGAGCTCTGCATCTGCTTCCAGCAATTGCTGGATGAAGGTTCTATAATGGCAATTAGGATGGTCATTTATTTGATTATAGTGGAACACCAGTGTAATTACATTCTCCAGTATTGCTTGGAGTCTTATCTGGAGTCATCTTGTAAGTTCTTGCTGTTTTCCATTGAACCTAGTTTCAATCTAAGTCCACAATGGCTCCCTCTACCAAGATCACTATTTGTTCTCTTTGTTCTCCCTTGCTGTTGCTTCCCACACTCAACCTTATTTTCTCATGTTACTACATGTAGGCAAAGTTTTTCTAACTATAAAATGGAAAAATATTTTCTACTTTACAAAATAGCATTCTATAAGCCTACAAGTGTAGCAGTGGGGTTTCTTGGTCCCGGGCGGCCAGATGCCCACACCCACAGACCTGCCACCTGAGACCCTTTAGCAGCTCGCTGCTGCTGCTCAGGCCCCCTGAAATGACTCAGAAGCTTATATTAACTTTATGTAGTTTGGTCTATGGCTCATGCACATTGCTAGCTTGCTCTTACATCTTAAATTAACCCATTTCTATTAATATGTCTGCCACATGGCCCATGGCTCACCTGTGTTCCTTACATGTTGGTCCTTGGTTGACTTGCTCGATGCTTGACTCCACCCAACTTCTCCTACTAGCTCTGATGTTTTCCTCCTACTTCTTCTATGGTGCCTGTCATGGCCCAAAGCAGCTCCTTTATTTAAAGATTGATATTCACAGCATACAGAAAGGCATTCCCACATCATACAAGCAACATCACTATCAATGATGAAAGAACAAATACTTTGTTCCCATAAGGTCTATACCAAAAGAGTATTATTCAAAATTTTGGTATCACTTTGAAATAATCACCTTTAAGTACAAGAATATCCATGAAAATAAAAATACATTGTATGTGAATAACAGATTTAAATAAATAAAACTTTTTGTACTGACCTTTGAATCCAGGAAAATATTTTACCAATAACAATAGCATACAATATCCTAAGCATAAGTTCATTTTGATCAATAAAGACACAACATTCTAATATGCTGTTTAAAAGCTGTTAAATATTATCTTAAATCTCTCAATTCATAATTTATCAGTTGTCCTTGAATGGGTCTAATAATCATGTAATTTTGAACTATTCAGAATAAAATAGGTCATCAAATATATCTAAGCACCTGTCAATATATAAATGTATAAATAAAAGATGTCATCTACAGACAATGAAGTATTTTTCAGCTATAAGAATATCAAAATTTTGGTATTTGACAGGAAATGGATAGATGTAGGTATTGTGTGGGGAGAAATAATCCAGAATCAGAATGATAGATACCTTAATCTTTCTTTTATATGTGGAATTGGAAAAAAGTAAAAGAATAAGAAGAATGATTAAGGACTAAAGAGGTAGCTATTGGGATTTGTATCAGATATAAGTATGTATAATAGGAGTGATACAACTTGCCAACATAACTTACATGCATAAGAAAACCACCTATTTTTATAATTAATATACAATTATAGACTAAAGGCTTACCATATGGATCATCAGGTAAAAAGAAAAAAACTTTACTGAAGCTTGACATAGGTCTGATTCCCAGAAGTGAAGTGACATTGAAAGTACATAACCAGCTCAACAAAGTTGTCCTATGAAAATAATACTTATGCTGTGGCATGTGTACCAACCACACCAAAAAAATAAATAGAGAAATGAGTCTGGAAAAATGACTTAGCATATGAGGTATACAATTGTTTTTGCAGAAGACTCACTTTCACTTCTAAGTCCACATATGTAGTAACTCACAGCTTCTGGGAAATCTATCTTTAGGGTGTCCAATGCCATCTTCTAGCCTTCACATATATCTGTATCATATACACACACACAGGCACAAATATGTTCCTAATTTTAAAAAGTAAAATCTTTTTTTTTTAAATTTAATTGTCCATTTTTTGGCCCTGAAATAGTAATCTGATATCTGATTCAGCCTGTCCTAAAATCCAGCATGAATTCAATGGATAATTGTGTAGCAAACCAAAGAAACTTGAAAAAAGATTTACATAGAACACACACATTTTGCAATTTAAAACACATTTTAATGCAACAGTACTATAATAATGTGGTACATGCATAAAGTTGCTTATATTACAAATTTAAGTACAATAATAGTGTCAAAATAAACTAAATATTATTATTAATTCTCACCATTGAGTATTCATTTTTTGAGAAAGAGTAATTTGTTATATTTTTAAATAAATGAAGATGGACATATATAAGATTTATAAGTTTCCATGTCAAAATAGTCACATAATTATATAATTAAAATTGCCTTAAAAATAACATTGATCTAAATGAAAAATGTAATTTGAAAATATAAGAAAAAATGTTAGTTTTTTTAGAACTTTATGGACACATCCTGTGAGTCCAAATGACATGCAATAAAACAAAGATACAGCTCATGTAAAAATTTAAAATGTATTTGTCTCTAATGACCTTTCAAGAAACTAAAGGATAATATAAAGAAAAGCAGAAAATAGTATAAAGGCATATATCTACACCATGTTTTCCTACAGATTGTATAAAATAATTCTGCTCCTTTGTAATATAATTGGTAATTAGATAGTTATAAAATGATAGAGTTTCTCAGTAGCTATCACACTAAATAAGGTATAACTATTTCATTAAAGTCTATATGTTCAATATGTACCAAATAAGGCCTCGATGTCATCTGAAATCAGGAAATTTCAACTTAAAACTGCATAAAAGATGATTGAAAAATCATTATAAAGGATACAATTCTAAAGGACAAGGAGAAGGTGGTAAAAAATTTGACATTTGGGTATATATACTGGCAAGAGTATATACCTGACATGAAAGTTTGAGAACTAGTTCTTAAGCTATACAATGTACTATCACAAATGACTGTATTTCAATTACTGTATTAATAAGAAATATGCAAGAAAAAGTATTCATAGAAAAGTTAACTGAAACATTATTATGACTTGGCACCTTGTGGAACAAATTTACCTAGCTATACCTGATAATAAAGAAACAGTGCTATATCTGTGTCTTCGTAAAAGGAAATAGTTTACTATCAAAAAAAAAGAGAGAGAGAGATAAATACTCAAATGTGATTTAATCTAGAGGAGGATCCAAAGGGCTAAGTTAAATAAAACTGGAACAGTGGTTAATATATGGTTTTCTAAATACAGAAACATATATAAATCTCTATAAATGGAATTAAGGCCTGAGGTATTTGTGGTATGGCATTTGAGTGATTATGTTTAAGCAATATTTGTTTCAAAATTTGTATGAGGGAATAAAACATGTGTGTATCTAAATAGATTATCTGCAAATAGAACATTCAACTATTTTGATAAATAAACCTTTGCCTCAGTATACTTAAAATCCCTCCATGTGTGTTTGAAGGGGATAGATTTTAGTGAGAGCAAAAATTGTTCAAAATTTTCATTTTGTTTATATTAAAGATCTTTATTTATTGAGAAAATAATTCTTTATGTTCTTTCTGGACACAAAATTACTTCCTAGGAGACATTGATATAATTGCTTTAAATTTATATGATGATAATCTCAGGTCTTGTTTTATCTCATTTGGGTTATAATTCTTTTATTGAGTATACATGGGATTTCTGCTTTTTCACAAAGATTGACTTTAGAGGTTATATAGACATTTTAAATATTGTAATATGTGACTACCTCCTGTGAAAATATACTACAGCACAATCATTTTTTTGTTTGTTAGAGATAGCAAATACTTAACTTAGTTTAAATTCAGAATGCGATATCGTATCATCACTTCTGAATGTTGGAACAATGTCATTATAGGCTTCAAAGCTTCTTCTAAGCTACTTCTCTCATCCAGAAGAGTGCACCACTCACATAATTTTTCATTTGCTAGTTGAATGCATCACAATTCAGATCTCCAGCCCTTTCTACACAAGGATTTCTTACATTCCATTTATTTTCCAATTCATTTGAGCCAAGTCTTCCAGATTGCATTTAAAAAGGCATTTTTTTTTTTCTGGGTAGAAGGTAGAGCTAGTTCTGGAATTGTCTGAGACTGGCCTGTATTTGATATACCATATTAAATGAGAATTTAAAAAGAAAACCTTATTTTTCTTATATATCTGGACAATGGGAGCATAAAATTTTATTTTTGAACTTAGAAATATATATGTTCCATCTTTGTTCGGTTTGCCTATCCCTACCATAATTTACATTGTGGTATAGAGCCAGTATTTAAGGTGGTCAGCAGCAATATTTAAGTCTCATAGAACATTTGTCTATTCTCTCCAGCACTCCACAGTGTTCCATTCACACACATAAATGGAGAGTGTAGAATATGTTTGTTTTCAATTGAACTTACAGAAAACAGTAAATAGGAGATAATGCATACCCTGTACAGAAGCATAAAGATCTGTCCTACCACTGGTAAGATAAATTTTGATCACAACATTATGTTCCAAAGATTTTTAAAAGTAAGACAGAAGTATGGATCTATGCTTTCAAAGAAAATTATGACTCTACCTATATTTCACATATCATTATACTAACATTTACCAACATTAGCTACATTGATGATAATTGCCAATATCAATAAATATGGTAATATTTTAGTGATTTATGCCTGCATAATAAATTAAATATTCAAAGAACATTAAGAGAAAATTCACATTAAATATGACGACTTTATAAACTGCATACATATAACAAACTACCTCATATGATCATTTATTTTTTAGCATAAATTCATAGATTCCTTTAAAAATCAATATGCTGTAATTTATTCTTATAGTTATTTAATTCTCAAAGTAAAATAACAATTTTTTCATCTTCCATTAGTTTTTTGAGATTTCTATATAGTGAGGTTTTGTGAATGTATTCATTTCTCCCCCCCAAATCCTCTAAGCTTCACCCTCCTTTACATTCTCACCCACCTTTGTGTCCAGTTATTTTAATGCATAAAGTCTAATTGGTGCAGTATACTCTTGAGTATGTGGTCCTCCACTTAATATGAAGTTTCTGGCCTGTCCAGCCTGTGTCCAGACCTGTTGTCCCACAGAAATACACAGACACTAGTATTAATTTTATGCTGATTGACCTAGGGCCTAGGAATATATATAACTTGGTAAGTCTTTACCCTTAAACTAACCCAAGATTCTTATCTTATTAAGTCATGCAGCTCGGTACCATTTCTCAGAACAACATAGTTGTCCTGTGCATCTGCTGGCTTCTCCATTGGTCTCTCTGGAATCTCTGCTCTGCTCTTCCTGTTCCTCGAGTTTTCTTAGTCTGGTAACCCCTCCCCCACTTCCTGTTTTCTCTCAATCAGCATTTTTATTGAACAGGTAGGAAAGACAATTATTTACAATGTAACATAATCCCACTATACCCCCCATTAAACCATTATCTACTTAGTAAGAACCAAACTTTTCAGTCTAAATGAGTCTCCTTTTCTCAGAATCTTTTAATTACACCAGAGGTTGAATATCCTGCTCATTTCTTCCAGTGTATTCTGAAATTTTCTTTGTCTGGAGTTTACACAGTTCTCACATATGCCACTGCAACTACTTTGAGATTATATTGCCACTACCATGTTGTGACAGAAATCACTGTTTTCAAGTAGTCATCCATTGCCTCTGTCTCATACAGTCTTTATGCCTGCATCCACAATAATCCTTATGCCTTGGGAGGAGAAAGAGTGATATAGATGGTCCATTCAGGGTTTAACTTTCTGAAGTCTATTATCTCTGAACCTTGACCAGTTGTTTGTGTCTGTTACTTGTCACCTATTGCCAAAAAATTAATAATTAGAATTGTGAAATATATTAATTGAGGATATTGAAAGTTAGATTATCACAGTGTTGATTTATCAAAATGATAGTAACAAATTTTCCCTTAGGGTGCATGACTCATCTAACCACAGGATCCTGGCCCAACAATGGTTTTAAAATGAATTTCATATTCTGACTGTGTTTGTGAATTTCATGGTTTTTGTGCCACTATTTCATTATAGGGAATATGCTTTAAAGACAGTGGTTACTGAAGCTTACCCAATTCAGAACTGGTTAACAGGAACAGGAATTTCTGTCCCAGCCTAGTCCCAAGCTCTGGAACTGCAAGCAGTTGCTTTGTTCCCACAGAATGAATCAGGCACTATTATTAATTACATGCTATTCAACCTATGACTAGGGCTTATTGCTAGTTACCTCTCTCATCTTAACTCAGCCCATTTCTTTTAATTTGACTTGCCATGTAGCTGTGGCTTATCTATTTCTTTACATCTTGCTTCTTGTGCAGCTGGATGCATCTCTCCTGACTCCCTTCTCCTTCCCATGTATCTATGCTTGGATTTCTTACCTACTTCTAAGATGCCCTGCCATAGGTCAAAACTGTTCCTTTATTTGCCAATGATATTCACAGCATACAGAAAGACATTCCACATCAATAGACAACTACTCTTCTCTGGTACCATACATAGCATCTTGTAGCAATATAAAATAAAACCAGTAGGAATAAAACTTTCAGTTTATCAAAAGCTTTATATCTACATGTTCCATGACTAGAGTCTTACCATCATAACTGTGAAGTAGCCAAGGGCTTAACATTTGGAGGTAAGCAGTCCATGAGTGATCACTAGAAGTATTTGCAAAAGAGGTAATCAATTTCTGAATTGTTCTTTTTAAAAATATATGTTAGCTATAGTGTTTATTGGGCACAATATCTCCAAGTTATAAAGGAATTCCATTTTTAAATATATTTTTCTATATATACTTTATGAACCTTCTACACTAATAGGTTTTTATATGACTTTTTAAAATGATGTTTAGTGCTTGTTGTAACTCCCTATATTTCCTCTCTACTCTTGCCTGTCTTTACCTACCCCAATTTAGCCTTTTTGTGTTCTACTAATCCCATTTAACCATTTGTATTGCTAGATTCAACCTATCTTCTTTTGGATCAATCCCACCATCCCTTAGCTAATTTCCTGACCTTATGGGTATTTCAGATGGAACATACATATTGCAAGAATTAAAGCTAATAAATAAGCTAAAGGACAGATGTTGTTTTTATTCTAGGTCTGGGTTATCAGACTCAGAATAATTGCTTCTAGCTTCTTTTATTCTTGATTTTTCATAATTTAGTTTTACTTAAAAATTCAATAATGTTCTACCATAGGAAAGACTCATATTTTTATTATATGTTCATATCTTGATGGACATCTAGAATGTTTACATTTCCTGGTTATTGTGAATAGATAACAGTTAATGATATGAGCAAATATCTACTCTAAGATGTAAATTTATTTGGATATATGATTCAGGTTGGAATATATAGTTTGATCATATATCTTAAATGTTTTGAGAAACTTCTACACCACAAAGTCGATGCATCAGTTTGTACTCCTACAAGCAAAAAAATGAGTGTTTCCTTTCCCCATATCCACAGCAGAATCTGTTGGCATTTGTTTTATATCTGAGCCATTCTGGCTGAGGTAAGATAAAATCTCAAACTATTCTGAATTTTTACTTCCCTGTTGTCTAAGGATGTATATGAAAAATTCAATAACAATTTTAAAAGATGAAGATTGATATAATTATGACTAATAGGTACAATAAATGAATTAATAGAAATGTC
The DNA here is from genome assembly GCA_033318265.1 of Phyllotis vaccarum. Lineage (NCBI taxonomy): Eukaryota > Metazoa > Chordata > Mammalia > Rodentia > Cricetidae > Phyllotis > Phyllotis vaccarum. Next base: position 45,679,477 of record JARWLC010000013.1, read on the forward strand.
TCAAGTACATATTCTGTGACTACCTCCAATTAGACAGTGTACCAGGTATTCCACATGTTATCTTTCCAAGACCACTTCAGAAGTGGAAAGTTACCAATCCACAGTTTTATACTGCTCCTCGTGTAATAAAATAAAGATTCTTGCATACTTTCAATCAAAAGAAAGATAGATGAGTACAGGCTTTCTGGTAAAATATCCACACAAAAAAATACCCAAAAAATTGCTTTGGGATATAGTAAAATAATCCACAAGAGAATGAATATCTATGAAAAGGTAAGAGTCAAACATAAATACATCAGAGGAACAGTAATTGTTTTAAGAAAAGATACCAATGTGTATATAAGTCAGGGTAAAAATTAATTGTTATTAGCATAAAGTAATAGTAATTTAATAACAAATTTTTAGTTATTGTCAATCAAATAAAGCATACAGTGTGTGGAATAATTTTATTTCTTCTACATTAATATACATTTTATAAAAAACAAAAATATTTAAAAATTTAAGAACATTAAATTCCAAAGTTGACAGCCCAGATTGAGAATTTGTTCATCAATTTATACAAAATGTATCATTACTCAATTTGTTTATTGTTTTCAGATAATTTTATGTATTTGTAACATGAAAATTAAATGACAATATTAATGATAATGGTGGTGACTGTGACTTCTAGAGAGTGATATTATAATTAAAAAGTTAATTTTTATATGTATTATGCTGAATGCTATCCAAATCACATTACTTAGTGGATGTCAGCTTAAATACATAATCTCAATGTACTTTAATAATTTATTTTTTAAGAAGATATAAGAAAATGTTTATTAATTTTTTGATGTCTTGTTTTAATGTGTGTGTGTATTCTTTTAAACTCTTGATTTTACATGTCTATGTAAATAAATATATATGTGTAAAATCAAGATACCAAAATTACATATATGAAATATTCATCAGTTACCAGTGTGTTGAGAAGAAAAACAAAATTTTATATAACAATACAGAGAACAATGCACTTCTTTATTTGTTTCTCTGAAAAGTCAATACGCAGATAAAATTTTGAAAGCAAAACATATATGTAGCAGGACTTGCATAGAGTAGGACAGAATATAAAAAATTAACAAATGATAATTCAGATCTCACAAAATTCCTCCACTGGTAACATCAGAGCAGCAGATACTCATTGAGAAACTAAGCACTAGAACTGTGCTTTGTCATGAGCATTAACAAGATACTTATGTCATCTTCAGTGCTACAATTATATGAAGTTTTTATGAGTACATCTCTTCTAGGTAGTCACACTTCTCATACTCTGCTGAGAATCTATGAACTTTATATTCCTCTTAGTTCATTATAAATGGTATACATTGTTCATATTTTATATTCACTCAAGAACTTTAGAACATTACTGATTAAGATATCAGACAATATACTGTCTTTTTTATATGCTTTAAAATATGCAGCATGGGGAAGAGTTGGAGTTTATATCTATATGCTGTAATTTCAAAACATGTACACTTAGGTGTTATTTATTAATAGAATATTTACAGTTGGTTACTTTAATAATATTTCTAATTCAGTCTATGTTTATAAAATAGCATTGTTTAGCTCAAAGTTATGAATATTCAAAGGGTTTTTTGGTAAGTACTCAGTTTCTGATAATGAAATCTTGGTTAATTGCATGTGTGCATCTTTAAGTAAGAGATTACATAATCAAATATGAGATTACAGAATAATTCAGAGATCAAGCATACTATTATAAAAATTCAGGCTTGTATTGACCACGTTTATAACCTAGGTAAATTTTTTTTTATATTTCATCAGTAGAAGATTCATGCAAGTACACAACATAATCACACTAAAAACAAATTCCCCACTTGTCACATTCAAATCCTAGCTTCCCTAAACTTTATCTTATCCTCAATACACCAAATATCTTAAACAAAATTATAAAACCAAGTCCAATATCCTCTGAGACTTAGGGTAAACACTATCATCTGTGACCTGCTTAAGACTATTTATTTATTTATTTATTTATTTATTCATTCATTCATTTATTTATTTATTCATTCATTCATTCATTCATTCATTCATTTATTTATTTATTTATTTATTTATTTATTTTAGTACAACTCACACTCCTTACCAGAGTTCTTTACTGTACCAAACAGTGCTTCACAAAGAGACTCAGAACTAGTTAAACTACAAAGATAAATTATTTTCACTCTTAGTTGATATATATGTCATTGTCAAAGTGGTATGAGGAAGTGTGTAGGAGCCAGAGGTCTTTTATTAATATAAGACTAGAATGAAACAATGTCTTCTACAGATAACAGATTTCCATAAATTCAAGTTAGTCAACGTTCTGACAAGGAGGTGTGAGGAGCTCTCAAGCCCCATATCTTACTAATGTGTGCCATAGTAGACAACAACACTTTATAGTGAATCCCCACATACAAGAGTTAAGTGGCAGAAATTGTACTTAAATATAGATTATTAAAACCAAAAATACTGAAGAGACTGATCAGTCATTAAAGGCTAAGCTTACAACCTAAAATAAAAGCCAAAAAATGGACAAAACCTTGAGGATAGTGAAATAGATATTTATCCCAAATGAGTTAGGAGATAAATATCAAAATATATTTTATGCAAGAATTAATAAAAGTAATGTTACATTAAAAATAAGACTGGATTAAGGAACATAGAATGAGTTGTATTAGTAGAGGTTGATATAAGTTTTACTTCTTGTATTATGTTTTTATCTTACTGAGCAATTCTTTATACACTTACTTATCTAAGTATATTTTACTGCAGAAATTATAATTGAAATCTTTGGTGGCTCATTCCATTTATATTAGGACTTGGGTTGGGTGCCAGAAGAAGGCTGATCTCTCTATTAGTTTGAAGCCAGCATGGTCTACAAATTAAGTTCCGGAACAGCCAGGAAAGTTAGAAATAGATATTCTGTCTCAAAAAGAAAAAAAAAAAACAAGAAAGAAAAAAATTGTTATTTGTACTTAAAATTGATAGTTTGTATCTATTTTAGGTATGCTTCATATATTCTAATAATGTTTTACCCTATTTCAAATTATTATAGTTTTTCTCATTTTGTGAGTTGAATTTTCACACTATTCTCAGTATAATTGCTTCCATACTTTTTAAAAAAATAAAAAATCCATTTTGTCATTGTTTTCCCTGTGTTGTTGATGCCTATAATGTCAAATGTAACAGTTTATTTCTCAGTTTAATACCATAATGTTACCTTCACTATTATTTTTAAGATGACTTTTAGTGTCATGTATTATCATAAAGGTGCAGTTCAGAGAATCTGATTTCAGCTCCTATTGCCCCAACATGTTTGCTTTCTTCTAAAATTTCTGTGTAAACATTCATAATGGGATAACACTTGAATACTACATGTCTGAAAAATAAGTATTTTACAAACAATGCCAAATCTTTTTTGACATAAATTATAAAACTGGGGCTTATAAAAAGTGGCTGCAATAAACCCAAGTGCCTTGCAGGATGAACATGGTCAAAATGAAGCTGCACAAATCGTTTCCTAGGAGGCCATTACAAAAAGTTTACTTAGGTGTCTTCTCAAGATAAATCTTTGACATAAATATCTATTTCTTCAACTTTCTGCCTAGCATCACAGTTTACATAAATCTCTCCTGCCCATGGCTGGCCTAGTCCCAAGGTTAGGACCCATTCATAGCCCTGCTGCTGCTTAGCCACAAAAAATGACCAAGATGCTTATAATAATTACATGTTGTTTGGTCTATGGCAAAGGTTTATTGCTATTTAGATATCACATCTTAACCCATTTCTCTTAATCTGTCCTGTCACATGGCTCATGGATTACCTGTAATTTCATTACATATTGCTTTTCAGCAGCTATATTTTGTCTCTTATGACTTGGCCTCCTTCCCCGGTATCTATGCTTAGATTTTCTACCTGACAAAACAATTCCTTTTTTACCAATGATATGCAAAGACATCACACATCATAAAAGATTATACCAATTTTCTTGATTTTCTTAAGATATTTTTATGTTTGAAGTACAAACTATGTGGCCTTTGTTTAATGGTGCCAATACCATTAACAATGGTATACTCCCTCACCTAAAGTGCACACAAATTTCTAGTCCAACAAAAAAAAAGTTAAATTTTTTATGATATTTGTTCTAAATACTAACTGCGAAGCTGACTAGAATCTCTAAACTGTGTGTCACTTTTTGAATGTTTTCTGCTTTTAATTTTCTTCTACAGATTAATCCAAACCAGCCCTTTAAAATTAGCTTCTAAAAAAATTCTCATGGCATAAGACAAAAATCATAGACATGTTTATTACTATAATATAGCAGGAATGGCCTCTATCCAAACTGTAATAGAATCCTCAATTTTATGAGGCCTTATGATTATAACCTTTATTCTCCACATTCTTTGCATATTTAATTCTCCTGAGCCCTTTTCGGAAATTCCCCTTAGTGCCTACTTAAGCTATTATTGTTTTTCTCTAGATCATTTCTTCAAGTTTTATAAAATTCTCTTACACCCAATTTGAAGAAAGTTTTGATATAACCATAGCAACAACCCTATGGCTTGATTCATGTGTGTGTTAGTGTTAGCCATTTTGTTCCTACTATGGCAAAAAATCTCAGATAAAAATTATTAAAATCTGAAGTATTTTGTATTTTCTTTATTTCTGTATGTATGCTTGTGTTTATATATGCGTGTGCATGTGAGATAGAGAGAAAAAAAGAAGTGGATAGAGAGAGAGAGTTGACGTGCTTTCCATGACATTCACATGGATATCAGAGGACATCATTTTAAAAAAGTTTTTTTTTTCTTTTCTCCATGTGTATCTCAGGAATCAAACTCAACCTTTCATTAAGAGCCTTATTCATAGAACCATATCACCAGCCTAAAACAAACAACTTTTAAAATGAAATTCTTTATTTTTATTTAGAATTTTAGAACTCACAATTCATAGATGGATGTCTCTGTTGTCTTTGGACAGATAGTGAAATAAATCATTTTGGCACATAGTATTAAAATTGATTGATCACCTTACAGCATCTTTGAAGTAAAAAATTTATAAATTAGATTCTCAAATTTCTTTTCATGGCATTCACTTAATTATCTATATTCTTTTCATAAGGCATGTCTCTTTAAAAATTTTACTGCTGTACCACAATATATTCTGTGAATGTCTTCAAAACATGACATTTTGGGAGCATTTAAAGCCCAAACAATAGCATACAAATTCTCACTTCTTAGGATAAAAAAATCTCATTTCTGTTTTGGAAGCATAAAACCTGATTCTTAGGCATGAGGCTCTGGGACTAAAGCATGCACTTATAATCAATTATCCAAGCAATTGGTTTCTCATACGCACATATTTCAGTTGTTTTCTATGCAGAATTCAATAAAATAGAAAAAATATATATTTGTGTAAATAATTAATGTATTAATTAATTTTTTCTACTTTTTTTCTTGCAGTTCGTCTATTCTAGTGGTATTTATTGATATCTTTCCCCATCCACTGATTTCTTTTGTTTTACAGCTTACTGAGATGATATCTAAGAAATTTTGAGTAAATTTGCATGTTATTTATTTGTCTGTAGTTTATGGTTCATCCATATTTATCTAGTCATACACTATAATATTATCTTGATGATAACTGTATTGTCAACCCTGAGAATACTAATCTCTTCTTCATTCTTTCACAATATTGATTAGATATTTTAAAGCATGCATAATTTTGTATTACATTTAGGATAAGCTTATCTGTGTCTAATAGCAGGTTATGCTTTTATTAATTTAAATTTGTGAGATACATTTATAAATCACTGAGGATTAAAGAGCTAGTAGTTCATATCATTAACATTATGAGTCATCTAATTTTGAGCCTTGCACTTTTCTGCTACTATTTTCCCTATTTTTTTTAAGCTTCTATTATTGTTACACATGGACACTTAAAGTTATCAGTTTTTCTTTAATGTTTAATACATTTCAGGAGAGCAAATGTTAATGCATTATTTTTTACTCATAGAGTTTAATTCCATTATTTTAATTAATATACAAACATCCAGATTTTAGTAGAACGTTTTCATAATACATATTGATCTCAAACTCATGAATTTGTGTATTTTCTCTCACAGATACTAACTTAAAAGTACATAGAGGTGTGATAATTTTAAATAATATGAGACTTTGTCATTCATTAAATTACGTACCCAAATCAATATCAGATTTATTAATACACTTTACACATTAAAAAACATATTTGATCATATATTAGCATATATCATTTTTGAATTTTAAAACTATATTTAAGAATTATGAATTTTATGATTAATATCCACACTTTTATCCATGAGTCAAAAAGAATAATTAAAATAAATTCAATAATTTACTGGTATATGTACAAAAAGCCAATATTTTTTTCTAGATGGCACAATTTTCACAGATTTGAACTATACATATATGTTAATAAATATCTAAATACTGTTTATTTTCTCATTATACAACATATATATTTGTTATATTTTTAGTGTTTGAACTACTTTCTTATTTATTTAGAAAGGTTTTTTCCATATGTAACACTGCTGTCCCTCTCTTCTCTCCTTCCACTCTCTTCCATTCTTTTGTCAGCCTCCCATGCACCCTATACCCCACCCATTCCCAAAGGAGAGTAAGGTGTCCCAAGGTGGGTCGGTTCAGTCTGGCATATCGAGCTGAGGTAGGTCTGAGTCCCTTATCCCAGTACTAAGGCTGGGTTAGGTGTTCCTCTGTAGGGAATGGGCTCTGAGATATGAGTTCATGCACCAGGAACACAATCTGATCCTATTGCAAAAGGCTCCACAAACTACCCACACCATTTGACTGTCATCTACCTTTGGAGAATTTGCTTCCTTTGTTTCTGATTCAGTGAACTCTCTCAATAGCTCAATTCAGCTATCTCTATGGGTGTCCTCCTCATGATCCTGATCCCTTGGCTCATATACACTCTGCTCTCTCTCCCTTTAGTTGGATGAAGGTTCTATAATGACAGTTAGGGTGATCTTTCATTTAATTATACAGGAAGTTCTGTTTTGGCAGTCTATATAATTGCTTGGAATCTTAGCCAAGGACATCTTGTGGGTTCTTGGAGGTTTCCTTAGCACTCAGTTTCTTTTCAGCCCCACAGTGGCTCCCTCTATTTGCTCACTACCTGTCATAATCCCAATTTACTAAGAGGATCTTCTGTATTTCCCCTCTTAAATTCTTTCTGTTACAAATCTGTTCAGGGGTTGTGATTTGCATCATGGATATTTTTTGCTTTTTGCCTAAAATCTACTTATGAGAAAGTACATACCATCATGTCTATCTTCCTGGGCCTAAGTTACCTCATGCATGATGACTGTCTCCAAATACATTCATTTGTATGCAAATTTCAGTCTGTTTTGATGCCAGTACCAGGCTGTTTTTATTACTCTAGCTCTTTAGTATATAGCTTGAAGTCAGGGATCATGATTCTTCTTGAACTTCTTCTATTGATCAGGATTGTTTTGACAATCCTGGGTTTCCTGTAATTCCATATGAAGTTGAGAATTTTTCTTTCTAGGTCTGTAAAAAAATTGTGTTGGGATTATGATGGGGGTTGCACATAAATAGATTACTTTTGGTAAAATTGGCATTTGTACTGTGTTCATACTACTTATCCAGGAGCATGGGAGATCTTTTTGTTTTCTAATATTTTCTTCAATTTCTTTCTTCACTGACTTAAACTTCTTGTCATGTAGGTCTGTAATTTCTTTTCTTAAGGTTACTCCAAGATAGTTAATGCTATTTGCAGTTATTATAAATGGTGATCCCTGATTTCTTTTTCAGCCCTTTTATCATCTGTGTATAGAAAGGTGATTATTTTTTTGAGTTAATCTTGTAACCTGCTGCATTGCTGAAAATGTTTATTAGCTGTAGAAATTAATGGATGGAACTTTGAAGGTCACTTATGTGAACTGTCATATTATCTGCAAATAGAGATAGTTTGACTTCTTCCTTTCCAATTTGTATCTCTTTAATCTCCATTTGTTCTCATATTGCTTTAGCTAAAACTTAAAGAACTATATTGAATAGATAAGGAAAGATAGCCTTGTCTTGTTCTTGATTTTAGTAGGATTTCTTTGAGTTTTTCTCCATTTATTTTGATATTGGCTGTCGGCTTGCTATATATTGCCTGTAGTATGTTTAAGTATTTCCCCTATATTCCTGATCTCCCTAGGACTTTTATTATGAAGGAGTATTGGATTTTTCCAAAGCCCTTTTCAGCACCTAAGGAGATGATAATGTGGGTTTTTCTTTCAGTTTGTTTATATGATAGATGACATTCACAGTTTTTTATATGTTGAACCATTCCCACATCTATGGGATGACACATTCCTAATCATAGTGGATGATTATTTTGATGTGTTATTGAATTTAATTTACCAGTATTTTGTTGAGGATTTTTTGAATTAATGTTCATGAGGGAAATGTTTTTTAATTCTTTTTCTTTGTTGCATCTTTGAGTGTCTTGTACATTAGGGTGACTGTAGTCTCATAAAAATAGTTTGTCAATGTTCCTTCAGTTTCTATTCTATGAAACAGTTTGAAGACTATTGGTATTATTTCTTCTTTGAATGTCCAGTAGAATTCTGGGCCTGAGCTTCTTTTTTTTTTCATCTTGGAAGACTTTAATAACAGCTTCTATTTCCTTTGGGGTTATAGGTCTATTTAGGTTACTTATCTGGTCTTGATTTAATTTTGGTAAGTGGTAAGTATCCAGAGTGCTGTTCATTTTTTTTTTAGGTTTTCCCATTTAGTGGAGTATAGATTTTCAAAGTATGACCTGATAATTCTTTGGATTTACTGGGTGTCTGCTGTTATATCCCCTCTTTCATTTCAGTAAAAGCAGGTTACAAATCAATAAATTTAAATAATGTGGATCAATGCCCTTGTGATTCTGTTCAGAAGACAAAATTATATGCTATTATCATAATATTAATGGACTTTACAGAACCTCTTAACACAATAACTGACTCAGTATGCCTAAAGAGTTGCTTTATATAATTGAAAATGCTAATTTCATTCCTGATGATACAGAATTAATTTCATTGTTTATACAACTACACCATATCATTAGAAATAGGATTCATAATAGATATAATATATATCAGCTCCTACACATGTTTGCCAGGTCCCATAGCACAAGGTTATGATGAAATTGGTTATTAATAGGAAACATGCTGGAGGCCTAAGAATTTCACAAGAGACATTATGTTAATATCAAAGGATTAAAAAAGAGATTTCCCATCACTTGTCATCAGGAAATTCTATAGAACTGTTCTACTTGCTCCTTCTACAACCTACCATCTTTACCTATTGGAAATAACTCTAAAGGTATATGGAAAAATGAGATATGTCAGATAAATTTGTTTCACTTTGCAAAATTTGGAAAGATGAAATGTGTACATGATACCATCAAAACTTACTCAAGAATGCAATGGGTAATTTCTGAAAAGGCTATTGCTGTAATTACACACCTTTTGGAAGTCATGGCCATAATCGGAATTCATGTTCAAATTAAGACTGACAATGCTTCAGCATATGCTTCTCTAAAAATTCAGCAGATTTTTGGATATTATTATATAAATCACACTACAAGGATACTACACAATCCTTCAGAATAAGCAGTTGTAGAGAGATCTCACTGCACCTTAAAAAAGATGCTTCATAAACATAAAGGAGAAATGAAAAAAACCCAGGAAGAGATTGCATAATGCTTTACTAACCTTAATTTTGTTCATTGCTGACGAGAAAGGAACAACAGTTGCAGAGAGCCATTTGGCAATAGAAAAAAAATTCTGAGATAAAGCAGCCTTTCTACCTCAAGGATGGGCTAACCTCAGAATGGAAGCCAGGATATGTGCTTTGGTGAGAGAGGGGTTTGCTTTCGTTTCTACAGGAGAAGAAAAATATGGGTACCAGTGAAATTAATAAAGATCTGATTCAAAATGGAGACACCTCCTGAAGAAGAGAAGTAATAGCTTACCCACCGACATGACAAGTAGATAATTGTAGGTAAAACTCACTTAGCAAGGCTGGAACTGAGTTTCATTTTGTCTTTACAAGAGAATAAATATAACCATCTTCAAACAATTGAAAGGATGCTGGATGCTTAGAAGCCTAATGCTGAAAGGAGATCACTTATGAAAGGAGTACAAGCAAAGGAATATGATGCCAATTGTTACCAATATGCACTACAGAATAAATTCTCAGCTCTCCCAGCTTAACCTCTGTGTCTCTTAAAAATGTGGTCCTGATTTAAAAATAAATCAGACTGGCTTTGGAGTTAGAGTAAGTGGATTTCTTCTTCTCTAAGCCAAAGCATGTTGGTAAAGGAAATTTTAAGTGATTCTTTCTCATATCAGAAAAGCTACCTGGTGTGGGAAATAAGACAGCCAGAATAAATACGGAACAATATTATTGCAATTTTATTTCTATTACTCTGTATATTTATTTCTTCTTAACCTTAAAATGTTCTCTGCATACAATTTCTCCTGAAAATAAAAATTCTGTATTTGATATTAATGATTTTATGTTTTCCACTGTAACAACAATTTCTCCTCCTACCAGCAATCTCCAAAGCATTAAAAAAAAAGCATAGGGCCCCACAACAACCATTTTACCTTTACAACAGAAAAACAACAACAACAACAACAGAACGATCTGATATATACCACTCAATGATTGCTTTTGAAATTGAGAGTATTCAGGACAATGCTACATCTTTAACAAGAATTCCAGATGGCCTTACCCAGTACACTGAGAGTAGTTATAGATGTTTATAATCAGTCCATTAGGACCTAAACATTTTCTTAGTTTTTACAGGATCCCATAGAGATGACCATGCCCACAAACCAGCAGGACGCAACCTTATGAAAAACTATACCCCTCTCCTTATAAGTTTTGTCCTCTGAGGTTTTATGGATAATTATCATTGTAATAGAGTAGTTATAAGTTAAATTTGGGTTGAGAGTAGGACAATAATATAGATTCAGGGATCCTATCAGAGTAATAGATAGGATCAACAAAGGTAGATTATTGTATCTACCTGTACATGATTATTAGCCAAATATGAGCCAAAGACTGGTATAGATACTTGTATATTGATATAACTGTGAAATTATTTTGTTTCACTGAGATAATTTATATATTGATGCAAATTTAAATATGAAATTGTTTTATGTCTAAAGTAATTTGTATATTGATATAAAATTTAAACTGTAATTGCCATATTTTGCATATGCTTCTATTTCTGATTAAGATATTTTAGATATTAATGAGTATTAAGCATGTTATTGACATTTCCACTATGCAATTTCTACCTCTGCTTACCTATACTAGTCATAATATATAATTATATTAGTCATAATATATACATAAGGTATTTTGTATACCTGTTTAGATATTTTGTATATAATATATTGTGGTGGATTCAGATATCAGCTGATAAGGTCCAAAGACACTTATCCAGGGTCCCGGGCTCCCGAAGGTGGAGTGGCCAACCCTTTTCATAAAGGTCTGCTGGGATCCTGGGAAAGCCCATTTCCTGGTTCCTTACTTCTGGAGAGACACGTTTGGCATCCATTGTCCACTGCTCAGATTATCCAGTCTATCAGGCGTCAATATAAGTTATTACCTGTATCATGAGTGTTGGCTTATATTTTAATAAATATTGATCTTGGATTAGTGTATTTTAAGAGAAACTCTGCCTACATCTGGCGCCCTCCTTCCTTGGGCCTGTGCCCACAGGCATAGGGGTCCATTTGTGTTTTGAACACTACTAGAAAGCAGGGGACAGGCAGAGTGGTCAGCTTTGAGAACCTGTACTCCAGTGCATGGACTTAAAGCTCCCTTGCTCACTGGCCTGTCTCTCATTCATACAAGACTCCACCCCTCACTCTCTAACCAGCCAGCAGAGCAGAGCAACAGGTGGTCCCCTGCCCCTGACAGCTGGGTTCCTCAGGAGAGTTTAAAGCATGCTTGCCTGCAGTTCCCTGCCTGCCCTGCCAGTGTCTCACAGTCACCCCCCCACCCACCCAGCCACCCCAAGCAGGCAAGTTTAAAGCATACTTGCCCTGCACTTCCCGTCCACTCACCCTGCCAGCACAGTGCAGTCACAATTCCTTTGCTTAAGCATGGTTGCCCCATGCCCCCCCCACCAGCACAAGAGGTCGCTGATTGTGACCCAGGCAAGTGTAAATTCCTCTGCACACACACAAGCAAACAAAGGGAACAAAAAACCTTCTATTTTGTGATTGATATCCTGTCTTAATTTGTGAGAATTTGCTTTTTCTAAGGATTATATTCTGCCTGCTGGGGCCCTTTAAGACCACATAGGGTCTGTAGGTAGCCTCCTGCTGCTGATAGTCCCTGCATCTGCCATATTGTGCTCAAAGCATTGAATGCTACTGTGATACCTGTGGACCAAACATTGTCATTGTACTTGAATTGAGGTAATGGCTGATAATTATTCCATTAATGACTACAGGTAATATTTTTCCATGGTGAATGAGAAATTTTTGAATGAATATCTTGAAGGCTTCAATACCACAGTCCTACTATTTTTTTGGCTTGTTTCTGTATTTCGTGTTCTAAAATATGAGCATGATGAAAGAGATGAAATCTTGAAATCAACAATTGATGCCCAGGATGTGTGATGTGGAAATTTTAAACACTAAAATGGCAGATAAGACTTATTCTCTGGAAATTGGTTACAACAAGCTTTCAGATAAGACTTCCTCTTTGGATATGGATAACACTGTACAAGAAAATGTAGGCTCTATGTAAATGATGAAAACAAGAAACTTGTTGTTGACTACACTAATGACAAGGACAAGAAAATCATTAATTATGCTAATGATGTGGATTGAAAAATTGCTGGTTCTGTGAGGTCCTTGGAAGGACTGCTTCATCAGGAAAATCAAGCTCTAGAAAAATCAGCAGTATCTAAACTCCAGGAATGGAAGCCAGTAGTATCCAAAATCCAGGAATGGGAACTGGTAGTATTCAAGCTTCAGGAATGGGAGAACCATATTGCAGTACTGGAAAAGTGTGGTAATGTATCATGCTCAGAACAGTTCAGGTCCACCCCCGATGGGATATTATGGTACTGGAGACACTCTACCTAAGGTGGTAAACATGACAGGGCTACCCCCTTCCCCACCACTATTGTTCCCAGCTACTGTTCAGACACAAAAAAAGCATTTGGAGGTGTCCTCAGAATTTGTAGAGTATATTTGTGAGCCAATACATATGAGAGATATCAAGGATTTTAAGGAGGCAATATCATTACATGGTATACACTCTAGTTATGTAAAGCAGTTCTTAAATGCATGTTCAGACAAAAAAAGAATGAATCTTAGCCCCTGATTAGATGCAGCTAAGGTCAGCTGTCTTGGACCAAAGTCAAAATTTTCAGTGGAGAACCTGATTTAGAGAGGAGGCTAGGGCCTTAGAACAACAAGGAAAAATTAGGGGTTTCTTTGCTTCTCAGGACCAAATCCTTGGTGAAGGCATGTTTGCTGATGTGAGGACTCAAACTACTTATGACGAGCATACTTTATTGCTATGCCGTACTGCTGCACTGAATGCTTGAGAAAAGATTTTGGACCCAGGTCAAAAAATTGAGCATTACACTAAGGTTAAACAAGGCTTAAAAGAGCCTTATACCAACTTTCTACAGAGGCTTGCCATGGCTGTACATAGAGCAGTATCAGATCCAGAAGTTAGGAAGCAATTAATACTTTCTCTGGCTTTGATCATGCTAATCTGGAATGTAAAAGAATGCTTATTCCTTTAAACATCAGATCTGCATCAATAGAATGGATTAAATACACAATCAATGCTGAATCTCTCCATTGTGACAAGGAGAATTGGGTAGGCCAAGCCATTGCTAATATTAGGATGAAAAACCAAGGTATCACTTGTTTCAACTGTGGTAAACCAGGCCATATAGGACAGAATTGTACACAAGGTACCCTTGGAAATAATACCTGTTTTAGGTTTGATTCAAATAGAAGGCCATTGCCTTCAGGGTTATGCAGAAGGTGTGGCAAAGGACAAGATTGGACCAATGAATGTAGATCTACCAGGGACTAAAAAGGCAACCCTTTACCATTGGGAAATGTCTCTCGGGGCTTCCCCTGGGAAGCCCCCAAAACTCAGATTCTAAAATCGAGAAAGGTAGGATCATATCCAGTCACAGTGGAGAACTAGCATCCTCAGGACGAGTAGGGCATCCATTGACTGATCTAGAAGATCATACGGTATTGGATAAGAGAATAAATTCAAGAGAGAAATCAGAAGTTCCAAGAAGACTCACAAAACAAATATTTTGACTGACTTCAATAAAGGACAAAGACCAAAATTGAAAATATGGATAGGTAATATTTATATCCAGGGCTTAGACAACACTGTGGCTGACATTTCAATCATAACCCCATGGCATCCAAGGTGGCCTTTACAGGCAGTGGATATCCAATTTCTGGGTATTGAAAAAATATCTCAGGTGAAACAGAGTGTAAGATGGCTCAAATGCATAGAACCAGAAGATCAGAAAGGACGGTTGAAGCCATATAAGGCTGACATAGTGGTGAATCTGTGGGGTTGTGACTTTCTACTGCAGTGGAATACCCAGATTAAAATCCCTCCCTGTTCTGATATCAACTGGGGACTCAATTATACTTCCAAAAGTGATGCTTTAAAGTGCTATGAAGATAATTAACCAGACATTCAGGTTGTACAAAAGAATTGCCCAATAACTGCAGAACCTAAAATGACACTCACAGCACTGCCTTTGAAATGGTTAACAGAAAAGCCTATTTGGGTTAAGCAATGGCCTTTGACAAAAGAAAAACTTCAGGCTTTTGAACAGTTCGTACAAGAGCAGTTACAGGCTCAGCATATCAAAGAATCAACCAGTCCATGGAATTCTCCTGTTTTTGTTGTTAAGAAATCTGGACAATGGAGGATGGTGAGGGATCTGAGAGCAATTAATAAAGACATTCAACCTATGGGCCCTTTATAATCTGGTATTTCCTCTGCCTTCCCTGTTACCTAAGGGATGGCCTATAATGGTTATTGATTTGAAAGATTTTTTTTACCATACCTTTAGAGGAACAGGACAAAGAGAAATTTGCTTTTTCAGTGCCTACTCTTAATAATTCATGTCCAGTTAAGAGATTACAATGGATGGTCCTTCCCCAAGGAATGTTGAATAGTCCTACCATATGCCAATATTTTGTACAACAACCACTAGAAATACTGCGCAAGGACTTCCCACAATCTATCATTTACCATTATATGGATGATAATTTGTTATCATACCCAAACCCACATACATTAGGAACATTTTTTGAAGAACTAAAGAAAATATTGCCTGATTGGGGACTACAAATTGCCCCAGAGAAAGTACAGAGGGGAGATTCTATCAGTTATTTAGGATATGTAATAGGTTTACAGAAAATTAGACTACAAAAGGTGAAATTGAATAGAGATAAATTGGGAACTCTTAACGATTAGGTAATAGAGAAATCTTCCGAGATAAATCAACCTATCTACTTCAAATATGTGTTGACTTCAGAGTGGAAGCCGGGACATGTGCTTCGACGGAGTAGGCATTTTGCCTTTGTTTCAACAGGGAAAGAAAAGATATGGGTACCAACAAAACTAATAAAAGTCCACTTTGAGAAGGAGTCCCTTCCTGAGGAGGAAAAGTAATTGCTCATCCCTGATATGACAAATGGATACATGGTAAGGAAAACACATTTAACAAGACTGGGGCAGGGTCTCAATTTTGTCTTTACAAGAAAATGTGTAGAACTGTCTTTAAGACATTGACTGGAAATTGAATGGTTAATCACCTGCAATAGAGGAGAGATCAATGATGAAGGAATGTAAACAATGGATTATGAGACCAACTGATACAAATATGCACTACTGAGTAATCTTTCAATTCTTTCTGCTTTGCATCTTACATCTACACCTCTTTACAAAAAAAAATGTGGTCTTGATTTAACTCTTAATAGGGCTGGATTTGGAGTTGGAGCAAGTGGCTTTCTCCCTCTCTAAACCCAAGCATATTGTTAAAGAAAATATGAGAAATTCTGTCTCATATTAGAAGAGCCACCTGGTGAGGGACAGAAGACAGTTGGAATGTTTAGGGACCAATATTATTGTGACTTCATCTTGAACCTTGTTTCTCTCTGAATCTGTACCTTCCAAGCATCCTGTCTGCATACAGTCTTCTGAAGTCATAAAGGATATAAATATCTTCTTTGGGTATCAACAATGCTTAAGTTTTCCATTGTAAATAACATTTCCGCCTATCTACAAAGAATCTGTAACTGAGATGGGGCCCCCACTGCAACAACTCCTACTGGTCAATCAGGAATAAAAGGGAGAGTATGAGAGAGAGAGAAAGAGACAGGCAGACACACAGACAGAGGCAGAAATAGAGAAATCAAGAACCTGGTGCACACCAGTCAATAATTGCTTTTATAAAATAGATTATTCAAAAACAGTTGAAAGACATCTCTCTATGATTATCCTTCATGTCACATTTCTAATAAGAATTCCAGATGGAGTTATTATTTTTAGTATAGTTAAATGAAGGTAGTAATTGCATAGTGTACATGACAATAATGTGCAAATATTTTAAACAGAGGTAGCATATATAAAATATAGCAATTACAGATTCAATTTTACATAATAGTTACAAATTCAGATTTATATCGAAGTACAAGTTGCTTTGGTTATATAAAACAATTTCAGATTAAACTTTGTACCAATGTACAAATTATCACAATTAAACATATAAAATGATTTCACATTTGTATTAATATACAAATATCTATGCTGGTAAAAATTGTCGTTAGTTTTGCCCAAACATTCACCTAGAATTGTGTATAGGTAGGCAGAACAATCTACCTTTATCTATCATATCTATCCCCCTTCTCTTCTTCAGAAGATATCTTTGATAATATATTATAGTTCTGTCCTCCACTCAATTTTCACTTAAAACTATTCTAACAGAATAAGAATTACCCACAACCCTCAGAACACAAAACTTATTGGGAAAGGGGGCATAGTCTTTCATAAGGTTGCTTCCTGCTGACTTAAGGGCAATGACATCTCTTTGGGATCCTGTAAAAACTAAAACAATGGTTAGATCTTAATAGACTGACTATATACATCTATAAACATTTTCAGAATAGTGGTTAACTCCATCTGGAATTCTAATTAGAAGTGAGATCTGAAGGATAATCATAGAGAGCTATCTTGCAGCTGTTTTTGAATAGTCTATTTTCTGAAAACAATCATTGATTGGTGCGTACCAGGTTCTTGATTTTTCTATTTTTGCCTCTGTCTGTCTGTCTACCTGTCTCTTACTCTCTCTCTCTCTCTCTCTCTCTCTCTCTCTCTCTCTCTCTCTCTCTCTCTCTCTCTCTCTCTCTCATATTCTCCCTTTTATTCTTGTTTCACTAGTAGGAGTTGTTACAGTGCAGGCCCCATCTCGGTTCCAGATTCTTTGTAGATAGCTCATAGGAGGAAATGTTATTTACAATGGAAAACTTAAGCATTATTAATACTCAAAGAAGATATTCATATGTTCTATGACTTCAGGATATTATATGCAGACAGGATGTTTGAAAGGTACAGATACAAAGAGAAACAAGGTTTAAGATGAAGTCACAATAATATTGGTCTGTTATGTTTACCACTTTGGGTAGAGTACCTCCAGCACCATAATATCCCATTGGGGGTTGACCTGAACTGTTCTGAGCATAAGATGCATCACTACCCTTTTCCAGTATTGCAATGCGATCCTCCCATTCTTGAATTTTGGATATTATGGGTTCCCATTCCTGGATTTTGGATACTACAGGTTCCCATTCCTGGATTTTGGATACTACTGGTTTCCATTCTTGAAGTTTAGATACTATTGATTTTTCTAGAGCTTGAGTGTCCTGATGAAGCAGTCCTTCCAAAGACCTCACTGAGTCAGCAATTTTTCGATCCCCATCATTAACATAATTAATGATTTTCTTGTTCTCATCATTAATGTAGTCAACAAGTTTCTTGTTTTCATAATTTACATAGAGCCTATATTTCTCTTGTACAGTGTTATCCTTATCTACAGAGGAAGCCTTATCTGAAAGCTTGTTGTAACCAATTTCCAGAGTATCCATCCTTTTTGCCATTTTAGTGCTTGACAGTTCCACATCACATACCTTGGACAGTAACTGTCGATTTACATTTTGCACCTGTTTAACCTCCTCTGCCACTGTAGAGTTCGATAGTTCCATAATACATAATCTGGACAATAATTGTTGGTTTCCATTTGACAACTCTGTCATCATCCTCTTATTTTGAAAAATAAAATAGAGAAATAACCCAAAAAATAATAGGACTGGGGTACTGAATCCTTCAAGATATTCATTTAAAAATTTATCAACCACCATGGCAAAATATGACCTAAACTCTTCAAAAGAATAATAGTCAGCCATTGTGTCAATTCAGATGTAATTACGCTGTTTAGTATACAGGTGTCACAGTTTCGTTCAATTTCCTACCCACTGTATGGTAGATGCAAAGACTCTCAGCAGCAGAAAGCTGCGGGCTGAAAACCGAGTGCTGCAGGGGGCTGAAAGCAGAGCCAAATGCTGTAGTAGGCCGGCGAGTTGAAAACCGGTCCTGCGCACTGAACGGAAGTCTTGCGTCTGCGCACTGATCTGAAGTCTCGCGTCTGCGCACTGAACTGAAGTCTAGCGTCTGCACACTGAGTTGATCTCGCGTCTTGCACTGAAATCTCGCCCCCAGGCAATGAGCCGAAAACCCCCGCCTACACACTGGATCAGCTGGCTGGAAACCGTGCCCGGCTAGCAAGAGGGAGCTTTAAGCCCAAGTGAACAGTCTGTATGTCCCCTGGCTTCTTACAGTTTAGGGCACAGGGCCGAGGACGTTGGGAGCCAGATGTAGATGGAGTTTTACTTTCAAGGCGCCAGTCCAAAATTAATATTTATTAGAATATAAATTAACACTCACAATATTAGTAACAGCTTATGGAGGCACCTGAACAAGGACTGGCGGATCCAAGCGATGGACAAGCGATGAAAGCGCGATGGAAGCAAGATGAATTCCGATTCTGTCTGTCCAGCAGCCAGCAGCCAGGAACCAGGAAGAGAGCTCCTCCTGTCCCAGCAGCCACTTATCAATGGGCTTGGCCACACCCCCTCCAGGGTCCAGGAAGTGTCTTCTGACCTTATCACCTGACACCTTAATCCCGCCACATTGGTCCCTAAGTATTCTTTCTTCTGTCTCACACCAGGTGGCTTTTCTGATACAAGACAGAATTCTTCACATTTTCTTTACCAATATGCTTGGGAAAGGGAGAAAGCCACTTGCTCCCAATCCAATCCAAATCCTGCCCTATTAAGAGTCAAATCTATTTCATCATTACCCTGCACAATAGGGCCTGAGAGACCCATGTGCGCCCTTATATGTGTTATGTACATAGGATGTATCCTATCTCTGATGATATCTTGTAGTTGTATGAACAGTAAGGTCAAGTCTGTATCATCAGGAATGAAGTCAGCAGTTTCAATATGTAAAACAACTCTTTCTGCATATTGAGAGTCAGTAATTACATTGAGAGGCTCTGTGAAACCCAATAACACCATAATAATTTCATATAGTTATGACTTCTAAACAGAGTTATAAGGGCTCTGAGCCACCTTAATTAAGTTTTCTGACTTGTGGCCAATCCTTCCTAAATTGTTTGCAAAAGTATAAAATGTAGGGGCTCCAGAAATGAGTTTATCCTGTACCACATGTGGAAAGATCCAAATGGTTTCCTTTATGAATTGAATTCTCTTGTTTTGAGGATATTTATTATTAATCTCTCTTAAAATGTCACTACAAGCCTTTTGCCTAGATTCACTGTCTGTCTATACTCGTTCAATTTCTTCATTAGTCAAAGGCACAACAATTTCTGCAGGGTCCTTTCCAGTCAATTGGCAAAGTCTTAATTTGCCTTTGAAAAAAAGATCAGAAATTTTTTCAATATATGTCTTCATTTTCTTGCTTGGCCTATGTGACAGAAATATCCATTTTAATATAATGCTTTCTCTTTGCATTAAGATTCCCGTTGGAGATTGTCTTGAGGGTAAAATAACAAGTATGCAATCTAGGTCTGGATCCACACAGTCTACATGTGCTTCTTGAAGTTTCTTTTCCACCAACTATAATTCTTTCTCGGCCTCACCAAATAATTCTCTGGGACTTTTTAAATCCTTTTCATGGTCCAAATTCTTGATCAAATTAACTAGCTCATAGTTTTTTATACCAGTCATGGGCCATATATGAGCAATATCTCCTAGTAACTTTTGAAAATCATTAAGAGTCTTCAATTTATCTCTATTTAATTTTACCTTTTGTTGCCTAATTTTTTGTAAACCTACTTTATATCCTTAATGATTGATAGAATCTCCCCTCTGTACTTTCTCTGGAGAAATTTGTAGTCCCCATACAGGCAATATTTTCTTTAGTTTTTCAAACAATGCTTCTAATGTTTTTGGGTTTGGGTCTGCCAACAAAATATCATCCGTATAATGGTAAATGATAGATTGTGGGAAGCACTTGCACAGTAATTCTTGATACAATGCAGTTTCTTAGTCCCAGGCATCCAGAGGCCTAGACCCTGCTGTGCCAGACCCTTTAGCCACACAGCCGCCACTGCTCAGGCCCCCAGAAACAACTCAGATGCTTATATTAACTTCATGCTGTTTGGCCTATGGCTCAGGCACATTGCTAGCTAGCTCTTTAATCTTAAATCAACCCATTTCTATTAAGCTGTCTGCCATATGGCCCATGGATCATCTATGTTCCTTACATGTAGCTCCTTGGGCGACTTGCTTGGTCTGCCTGTGACTCCTGTCTCACTGTCTAGAAAAGACTAAGTTCTTAAAATATTTTAAATGTCATATTCTGTAGGTCTTAGAAGTATTTGAAGATTACCTACATAATTGAAATATATCTTTGTATATCTAAAAATCTAGCTAACATGCATTTCTTAATTATATATTACAATTCTAAATTGGTTACATAAACATCCTATCTTAAACAAGAGTAGAAAAATACATACAGCATAAGAGAATTGACCTTAAATTTGTATCAATAAACCAAAATCTATACCAATGTAAAACATTTTGAGATTAACAACTGATTTCCTGATCTAAGTAAATTCAATAATCTATTTTTTTAAATCATATATATATATACACCATATCCCCTTTTTATTCTTAGACCATCAACCATTTATAATGAAAACAAATATTTAGAAACAATATTTGGGGAATTTGGGCATAGTTTTCTATTACTACTTCCTACTGATTAAGGGGCATTGAAAATCTCATGGATTGTTGAGACTGGATCATAATCTGCCGTCTTGAAGCTGATACAGCCATCTCTTCCCTAGAGATTTTTTCAGGAGGTCTTGGTTGATGAAGCCATATTTTCCTGGAAGCAATCCACAGGTTCTCATTTTCTGTGGAAACAAAAGCAGAACTCTTCCAAAGCAACAAATACTTAGACATAAATTTCAAAATCACAATACCTTTAAAATATATATTCTAGTTTAACTTAGTAGCCTTTGCATTTGCAATCCATTGTCTTTCTGCAGTTAGCTCATTAACAGTAAAAAAATTAAAAGAAAACACAATAACAACCAAAATCCAGATTTTGTGTCTATTTTCCATCTTTATGTGGCTTATTATATTTTTATTATGCTATTTCTCTTTTTTAAGACTTTATCTTCTTTCTATTCTCTCTGAAGCCTATGTACCTTTTACACATATTGTAACCCATTTACAGGTTTTTGTTTTCATCTGAATCTATTTTATTGTGAATCCTTAATCATCTTCTAACCATAAGAGCTTTTAAAATACACTCTCTTAAAGAGCTGCATAGTTTTTGCCGAGGAAGGTCAATCATTAAGTTCTCTTAAAGAGACCACATCCCTGTTTGTGGCCAGCAAACAGAGCACACCCAAGAAAATGCTGCTACTAATTATCCGTCTTTGTTTCCTTTTTTTTTTCAAAATAAACAGAAATCTAAAATCAATCATATGCTACTGAGTCTTCTGTAAGATTTCAGGAACCCGACTTATTGTAGCTTACACTGCCTGCCATCAAGTCCGCCAGCGCCATTTTGAATGGGACCCAGATGCCATACAATGACCCATTTTGTATATACAATTTGGAAGCTGCCTTGGCTCAGTTTCTGTGATCTAGAACCCTTTCTAATCTTTCCCAGGCTTTAAGTGGATAATCGATCCATATTGGATGCCATCTGTAGTAGTGGGGGTTATTGGTCCTGGGCGGCCAGAGGGCCAGACCCACGGACCTGCCGCCCCAGAACCCTTAGGAGCCTGCCGCAACTATTCAGGCACTCAGAAATGACTCAGACACTTATATTAACTTTATGCAGTTTGGCCTATGGCTCAGGCACATTGCTAGCTAGCTCTTACACCTTAGATCAACTCATTTCTATTAATCTGTCTGCCACGTGGACCGTGGCTCACCTGTGTTCCTTACATGTTGCTCCTTTGGCGACTTCCTTGATCTGCCTATGACTCCACCCTTCTTCTACCTATGCTCTGATTTCTCCTCCTACTTCTCCTATGCTGCCTGTCATGGCCCAAAACAACTTCCTTATTTAAAGATTGATATTCACAGCATAACAAAAGACATTCCTACATCAATTTCTAGTCGTTGTTGTACAAAATATTGGCATAATTGAAACTATTCAACATTCCTTGGGGAAGGACTCTCCATTGGTACCTCTTAGCTGGCTCTGAATTATTAAGAGTAGGCACTGTGAAAGCAAATTTCTCTTTGTCCTGTTCCTGTAAAGGTATGGTAAAAAAAAAAAATCCTTCAAATCAATAACTGCAATAGGCCATCCTTTAAGTAGCAGAGAAGGCAGGGGAATACCATATCATAAAGAGCCCATAGGTTGAGTCACATTATTAATTGCTCTTAGATCTGTCACCATCCTTCATTTTCCAAATTTTTTCTTGACAACAAAAAACAGGAGAATTCCATGGACTGGTTGATTCTTCGATATGCTGAGCCTGTAACTGCTCTTGTAACAATTGTTCAAAAGCCTGAAGTTTTTCTCTCATCAAAGGCCATTGTTGAACCCAAATAGGCTTTTCTGTTAACCATTTCAAAGGCAGTGCTGTGAGTGCCCTTTTAGGTTCTGTGGTTATTGGGCAATTCTTTTGTACAACCTGAATGGCTGGTGAATTTTCTTCATAGTCCCTCAAATCATCATTTTTAGAAACATAATTGAGTCTCCAGTTGATATCAAAACAGGGAGGGATTTTAATCTGGGTATTTCATTGCATTAGGAGGTTGTGACCCCACAGATTCACTGCTATATCAGCCATATATGGCTTCAACTGTCCTGATCAAAGGCCAGAGAAAGTACTAATTGCTTCCTAACTTCTGGATCTGATACTGTTCTATGTACAGCCATGGCAAGCCTCTGTATAAAGTTGGTATAAGGCTCTTTTAAGCCTTGTTTGACCTTAGTGTAATGCTCAATTTTTTGACCTGGGTCCAAAATCTTTTCTCAAGCATTCAGTGCAGCAGTACATCATAGCAATAAAGTATGCTCGTCATAAGTAGTTTGAGTCCTCACATCAGCAAACATGCCTTCACAAAGGATTTGTCCTGAGAAGCAAAGAAACCCCTAATTTTCCTTGTTGTTCTAAGGTCCTGGCCTCCTCTCTAAACCAGCCTCTCTACTGTAAATTCTGACTTTGGTCCAAGACAGCAGCCATTAGCTGCATCTAATCAATTGGTCAAACCTGTTTTTTTGCTGACCATGAATTTATAAGCTGCTTTACATAAGTAGAGTGTATACCATGCATTGATATTGCCTCTTTAAAATCCTTGATGTCTCTCATATGTACTGGCTCATCGCTATACTCTACATATTCTGTGGACCCCGAGGTGCTATCTTTGTCTGAATAGTAGCTGGGAACTATAGTGGTGCAGAAGGGGGTAGCCCTGTCATGTTTACCACCTTAGGTAGAGTATCTCCAGTACCATAATATCCCATTGGGGGTTGACCTGAACTGTTCTTAGCATAAGATGCATCACTACCCTTTTCAAGTATTGCAATACGGCCCTCCCATTCTTGTATTTTGGATGCTACGGGTTCCCATTCCTGGATTTTGGATACGACCAGTTTCCATTCTTGAAGTTTAGATACTATTGATTTTTCTAGAGCTTGAGTGTCCTGATGAAGCAGTCCTTCCAAAGACCTCACCGAGCCAGCAATTTTTCAATCCCCATCATTAACATAATTAATGATTTTCTTGTTCTTGTCATTAATGTAGTCAACAAGTTTCTTGTTTTCATCATTTAAGTAGAGCCTATATTTTTCTTGTACAGTGTTATCCTTATCTAAAGAGGAAGCCTTATATGAAAGCTTATTGTAACCAATTGCCAGAGTATCAATCTTTTCTGCCATTATAGTGTTTGAAAGTTCCATGTCATATATCTTGGACAGCAACTGTTGATTTACATTTTTTACCTGTTTAACCTCATCTACTATTTTTGTTTTTGATATTTCATGACATATATTTTAGACAGAAATTGTTGGTTTCCATTCTTCACTGCTTTAACCTCATCTGCCACCGTAGCATTCAAAAGTTCCATAATACATAACCTGGACAGTAATTGTTGGATTCCATTTGTCACCTCTGTCATCATTCTCTTATTTTCAAACACAAAATAGAGAAACAATCCAAAAAATAGTAGGAGTGGGGTATTGAATCCTTCAAAATGTTCATTTAAAAATTTGTCAACCACCATGGCAAAATATGACCTGAAGTCATCAAAAGAATAATTGTCAGCCATTACCTCAATTTAGGTGTGATGACACCTTTTAGTCCACAGGTGTCACAGTAGTGTTCAATGCCCTGCACACTGTATGGCAGATGCAGAGACTCTCAGCAGAAGGAAGCTCCCTATAGACCCTATGTGGTTTGATGGGCCCCAGCAGGCAGAATACAATCCTTGGAAAAGGCAAATTCTCACAAATTAAGACAGGATTGTAATCACAAAATAGAAGAGTTTTTGGTTCCTTTGTTCGCTTGCACGAGTAATTTATAGTTGCCCAGGTCACAAGCAGAGACCACATGGCTGGCTGGGGTGGAGGAAGGCACTCTTGACTACTGGGGCCAAATGGGCAGAGCTACCACTTGAATTTGCAATTGCCAAGAGTCACAATCAGTGACAATGTGGGCTGGCTGGGGGTAGGGGTGTGTGCACACTTTAAACTCTGCTACTTGGGCTAGATGAGCAGAGCCGCTGTACAGGCAGCCAGTGGAAGGCCAAGTGGATGATGGACCTCACCTGAGCACTGTGCTGGCAGACCAGGAGGGCATGTGCTGTGCCCGCTGTGTCAGTGGGCCAAAAACCGAGCACTGCAGTGAGCTGAGAACTGAGCTGGCATGCTGCAGCAGGCCGGTTAGTTGAAAACCAAGTACTGCAGGCAAGAGGGAGCTTTAAGCTCAGGCACTGGAGTGCAGGCTCCCAAAACTGAATAGTCTATATGTCCCCTGCCATCTTAAAGTGTTCAAAACACAAAGGGACTTCATAAGGCCGTGGGCACAAACCCTGGGGACATTGGGCACCAGATGTAGGCAAAGTTTTACTTAGAAGGCACCAGTCCAAGATTGATATTTATTAAAATATAAACCAACACTCACAGTACAGGTAACAGCTTATAGTGGAGCCTGAACAGGGACTGGAGTCTGGAACGGTGGACGATGGATTCCAAACTGGTCTCTCTAGCAGCCAGGAACCAGACAAATAGGCTTTCCCTGGTCCCAGCAGCCCCTTATCAATGGGGTTGGCCATAGCCCCCTCAGGGGCCCAGGACCCTGGGTAAGCATCCTTGGATCTTATCAGCTGAGATCTGAATCCCACCACATAAGTCCATTAGGATCTAACCGTTGTTTGAGCTTTTACAGGATCCCAAAGCGATGCCTTCGCCCTTAAGTTAGCAGGAAGCAACCTTATGAAAGACTGTGTCCCCCTTTCCAATAAGTTTTGTGCTCTGAAGGTTGTGGGTAGTTATTATTCTGATAGAAAAGTTATGTTAGAATTAGGCTGAGGACAGAACAATAATATAGCCTCAAGGATCTCTTTAAAAGAAGAGAAAGGGGAATAGATAGGATAGATAAAGGTAGATTGTTCTACCTAGCTATAAACAAATGTTTAGCCTAATAATATAAAGGCTAAGCTAAAGACAATTTGCACTGACATAGATATTTGTATATTGATATAAATGTGAAATAATTTTATGTTTTTGATTGAGATAATTTACACATTGTTACAAAGTTTAATTTGAAATTGCTTTATATATCCAAAGCAACTTGTACATCAGTATAAAACTGAATCTTTAACTGTTATGTAAAATTGAATCTGTAACTGCTATATTTTATATACATTTTTACCTCTGTATAAAATATTTACACATTATTGTCATGTCCACTATACAATTACTACCTCCATTTAACTATACTAGATATAAAGTATGATTGCATTATTTATGATATATGCAGAAGATGTTTTATATAACTCTGTTTGGATGATATATATGTACATACATATGTAAAATACTGTTGTCACTTTATATGGTATATATATATCTCTGGCTAATGTTTGATAGTCATACTAGAAGTCATTCTTCAGAGATTATTCCCCCCTTATATAGGTAATTTAATTTTATAGTACAGGTTTTAATCCTTAGGATGATAAAAATTGCAGTCAGCATTACTTAAGTTGCCATGTCACAATCATCTCAGAAAAAGGTTAGAATATCATAGATAGACAGGAGTCTTCAACCATTTCATAGACCCAAAGAATATGGCCTTTAACATTTATTATTTGGAATTTGGCTGTGAGAGATGCGATAACTCCTGGTGTCACTGCTCCTTTCCCGAGATGGTGTTGAGCATCAAGGACACTCCTTTGGAGTTTGTGTTTTTGGCAGAGAATGGCTGATTGGGTGTGTAAAGAACTGCCCTTACCTTGATTGCTGACAGGACACACATGATGTTCCAGCTGGATGAACAAGATGACAGATGGAGACTGATGAAACCTGCCTGGACAGGATAAGACAGTCCCTCCAAAGTTGCCCTGCTTTTGGAAGCCACTACTTCCATGTGCTTCTGACTTTCGGGTGATACATTTTCCTTCTCTGGTCTTGAAGCAGTTGAAGAATAGGTATTTAAGGTTACTACTCTATTATCCCTTAGTGAGGAACATTCAAATATTGGATTTTCACTTTCCCAAGCTCCTGGAGGGGATGTGGCCAACCTGGAGGGGATGTGGCCAACCCCATTGAGAGGGGGCTTCTGGGACACTATCTTCCTTGTGCCTGGCTGTTGGAGAGACAGGATAGGAATCCATCATCCGTCCATCACTCGTCCACCATTCCAGACTCTAGTCCTGTTCAGGTGCGACTATAAACTGTTACCTGTACTGTGAGTGTTGGTTTATATTTTAATAAATATCTATCCTGCACTGGTGCCTTCTAAGTAAACTTTGCCTACACTCCCTATTTTGTTCCTGTGCTCTTGGGGAGGGAGGAGGTGATTATCAGCCTAGTGTGGAACAGCTCTACTCCCCAAGAATTGTCTTAAGGTTAAATTTGTATCATGAGATTTTATATAACCCTCAATAAATATTAATCTTTAAATATTGCAAGTGAATATTTCTGCAATATTGAAATGCTTAGTTTTGATGTTGTAGAACCACCAGATTTTTTTGATTATGCCATGTTGTTCCTTATGTTGTTACATGTATTCTTGCACTGGCATTTGCCCATTGCATCCTCAGTTTACTGTAGAATTTATCTGAATTTCAGAGAGCTGATTTAGGTGTATCTGCTCTGGAAATTTCTGTGTCTCAGGAAGCCTCTCTTGGTCCAATTTGGCTTATTTCTCTACTTGGTGGTAGTGTATTGTGTGTCACAGTGACTTCTTTTAATCCTATAAGTGCTGATACACTGTGGATCTCAGGTGGAAGCATTTGATCCAGTAGGTGCTGAGAAACTGAGGGTTTCAGGTAGTTGTTCTTGATCTAAGAGGAACTGAGGAACTCTCTTAGTTTCTTTGTCTCTTAGTCTTTTATACTAATGTGGGCTAGGGGTGTGTGGGATTTGGTTGCCACTGAGATTGTCAGGTGATGGCTTGGGTAGGGAAATGGGGTGGGGTTTTGGAGATGAGGGTGCCCAGTAAACTGTGTTTTACTGGGGCTTCTGGTCATCAGGGATTTTCCTGCTGACCTGAATTCAGTGCAGAACTGAGCAGGGGTGGGAATCCAAGGATGTGTCCCAGGGTAGGGGTCCTGAAGACTGGGATCTCAGCCTGGGCTGGGTGGAATGTCACTCACCTCCAAGTCAGCTGTGAACCAGGGGTTGCTGGTTTTCCAGTTGCCACTGAGGTTGCTGGGTGATGGAATGGGTTGGGTTGATGGAGGAATGGGGCAGAGTTTTGAAACTAGGGTGTCCAGTAAACTGGATTTTACTGGGGCTTATGGCCTACAGGGACTTTCCCTGTTGGCCTGGATATAAGGTAGACATGAGTGGAGGTGGGGATCCAAGTGTTGTGTCCCAGGGCTGGGGTCCTGGAGCCTGGAATCTCAATCTGGGCTGGATAGTATGTCATTAACCTTTTAGTCTTCTGTTGGCTGGGGATCTGTGTGGTCCAAGTTGCCTAAATTTATTACTTTTATTGTTATATATTTATCAGAAATAGTTCTGCATGTCATAGACAATTACGTAAAGTTCATTGTCTCCTTGAGTATATCTATTCCATAATCTCCCTTCTCTTCAAGCATGGAAGGTATACATCAAACATTAAAGTATATTTGTTATTTGTGAATAAAATTTTTGCATTTAGCATCTAGATGGTTCTTTAATATGATATCATATGAATAAAAAAGGAGAAAAGATGGGGAATAGCAGGAGTTTGGAAAGAGGAATGAGGAGAAAAGTGTGTGAATTCTATTGCTAGAAGATCTAGAATCTAATGTGATCTTTCATAGCATGAAGGTTATAGAATAGTGATTATGGAGGTGAATAAGAATAAGTACATAATATATTATCTTTGAGCTCTCTTACAATTAATGCACAATTATAAAGAGGTGATAATAATGTAAATATACTCTATTTACATGAATTCAACTTTGTTATTTTTATTCTTGACTACAAATTAGTTTGGAGTAACACTTGGTAAATATATATATTAAATATAAGATTAAAAATGAAGGAAAATGATCAAAGCAAGAGCAGAATTATTATTCCTTGCTTGGACATTTATGGAATGCCTTTCTCCATGTACTCTACCCAAGTGTATGGATCAGAAAACATTTTAATTTAATGAAACCTTGTGACAAACATTTAGTTTTGAATCCTCTAGCTGATTTTGCCAAATGTAGCTGTAAACCAATTCATAATCATTGTTGGTTCCAATGAGAAATAACACATTAGCATTACAGCTAATAAAGAAAATAAATTAATAGTAATATCAAATGATCAATAAAATTATAACACCATTTCTATTTAGGGTACATAGCTGGTAGATAAGAGATATGACTAAATTTTTGCTTCCAATTAGCTACAATTACAACTTACAGCTATATCATTCAGACATTTATAACCCCATCTTGGACAACCTTGATGACAATAAGGTGAGAGTTTTCCTGTAGATGGGAAACAGTTAAAAGGTAAGAATGAAAATTTACTGCAGATTGTCTTATCTAACCTAAGTCAGAATTGAAGGAGTCTAATGCAGGATTGTACATTGTCAGCATTTTTAAGAACAGTACACTTTGGAAAAGGGTCTCCAGACAACAATCAATCTTACTTCAGGTGCAGAATAAAGCTTCAGTTATGAATGACTACTTTGAAACTCTTTTACAAAACACATGTGACCCAGAGGGTGAGTTCTATAGCTTGAAGGCAAAGGCTTAGAATCTAATGTGATCTCTGATAGTGTAGAAGTCAGCAGATATATAGATTACATATAAAATCTTCATTAAAAATGTGTAATGGTCTAGGGATGGATGAGTCTGGAATTACCATCCAGAGAAATTTGGGTGAGGTCTTATTCTATAGTAAATGGTGTTCTGCCTCCATCATAACAAAATGATCACCAGGTCAATAATAAAATCCCCTTTTTACTTTCTAGATGCAATACAGGTATTTCTTATCTGTTGTAATGAGGACACATTCCTTGACAATTAACATTCCTGGTTATCACAGTGCTCCTCTGTGAGTACAAGAACCTCTGTCCCTCACAACAATAAAGATTAACTTGTTTACCTGAGAAAATTATAGATGTTATATAAATTTCATAAGAGATATGTTTTTTACTGTTAATAGAGGAATCAGCAAAATGTGGTAGCTGATTTAAAGTAAATCTCATGGTACAACAAGGAAATAAAAAGAATGATATGAAAATGAGTAGATAAATACAAATTGGTCAATAATAAAATGTTAAGTAGAAATAATAAATTTTTATTTATGTGTGCAATATACATTTACACATTATTACCTTTTTACAATGATACATTATAGGAGCTCAGACAATATAAAAGACTGAGTAAAGGCAGCTAGAAAAATAATTTAATTTTATTGCATATTAACTATGTTTTTAAAATATACTTACAGATAATAGTTTGCTATAACTAAGGCAGATGAAGCACCACAGTTCATATTCTGATGACTGGACACTATTCATATAAAGTGCTGTTTGTATTTATTTTCTATTAAATCACTTAATATTCACATTTTTATTGTTGATAAATTCAGCCTTTAACATTGCAAACTAATTTTTGTACTTAATATTACCCAAACAGATTTACTAGGTTCAAATTGTTCTCATAATATATTTTAAACTGAAATTCCTATGGCCAATGCTTGTGACACAGATTAAATAATCATACTGTTGTTTTGCTCTTGAATCCTGAAAACAGCTATAAAATATCCCAGAAAGAATCATGTAGACTCTGTTTACATTTTGCTTGAAAAATCTTTACTATTTTATAATTACTATTAAAGACTGGGTTTTGTTTTTCTCTAAGTCTTTCATCAGTGCTTAGTTGAGCATATCATAATTTTTTTATTGAAAATGTTCACTGTATCAAAGAACAAAATCACGTACATAATGATGTGACTAAGATAGTGAATGAATACACAAATTTTTCATTATAATTTTTTTCATCAAAGTCAGTTCTATGATATTTTTCTTTATATCATTACAGAATCACTGTCTTGTAATCTGACAGTTGTGGGAATGCATTTGTGTGTGCTGTATCTTTAAATAAAGGAGCTGTTTGATGGGTCATGGCAGGCACCATAAAAAAGGTGGGAGGAGAGTCAGTTCAGGTAAGAGAAGCAGGACGGAGTTAGAGGCAGACCGTGCGGAAGCCGCCGAGAAAGAGCAACATGTAAGGAACACGGGTGAGCTACGGGCCGCCACGTGGCCCGCAGATTAATAGAAATGGGTTGATTTAAGATATAGGAGCTAGCTAGCAATGTGCCTGAGCCATAGGCCAAACAGCATGAAATAAATAAAAGCGTCTGAGTCGTTTCTGGGGGCCTAGGCGGCGGTGCGCAGATAAGCGGTCCAGCGGCAGCTGTGAGTCCGGGACCTCTGGCTGCATGGAACCGGTGAACCTAATACAACAGATGGCGCATCCAACGTGGGCCGATTATCCACTTAGAGCCTGAGAAAGATTAAAAAGAGTTCTAGATCGCAGAAACTGGGCAAAGGCAGCTTCCAAATTGTGTATGTAAATCGGGTCTTTGTACAAATAAAGCATGGTCCGGGTCACATTCAAAATGGTGCCGGCGGCGGGCTGGCGGCAGGCAGTGTGAGTTGCAGCTGCAACAAGTCTCACAGAAGACTAAGTAGCATGTGATCGATTTTAGATTTCTGCCTATTTTGAACAAAAAGGAAACAAAGACGGTTTCTTAGTAGCAATATTTTCCAGGGTGTGCTCTGTTTACTGGCCACAAATAAATACATGGTCCATTTAAGAAAACTTAGTGATTCAGCCTAATTTGCAAAAACTGTGCTTCTTTTTGGAGAATGTATTTTAAAAGCTCTTAAGGTTAGAAGATGATTAAGGATTCACAATAAAACAGATTCAGATAAAAAGAAAACCTGTAAACGGGTTACAATGTTTGTAAAAGGTACATAGGCTTCAGAGAGAAAATAAAAATGTTAGAAAAAGTTTTTAAAGCGAGAAATAAAGTAATAAAAAGATAATAAGCCACGTAAAGATGGAAAATAGACACAAAATCTGGATTTTGGTTGTTATTGTGTTTTCTTTTAATTTTTTTACTGTTAATGAGCTAACTGCAAAAAGACAATGGATTGCAAAGGCTACTAAGTTAAACAAGAATGTATATTTTAAAGGTATTTTGATTTTGAAATTTGTGTCTAAGGATTTATTGCTTTGGAAGAGTTCTGTTTCTGTTTCCACAGATGAGAACCTGTGGATTGCTTCCAGGCAAATATGGTTTCATCAACCAAGACCCCCTGAAAAAACCTCTGATGAAAAGAGATGGCCAGATCAGCTTCACAGCTACAGATTATGATCCAGTCTCAACAATCCATGAGATTTTCAACGCCCCTTAATCAGCAGGAAGTAGTAATAGATAACTTCGCCCAAATTCCCCAAATATTGTTTCTAAATGTTTGTTTTCATTATAAATGGTTAATGGTCATAGTCAATCTCTTTCTAAGAAAAAACGGGGGATATGGTATGTGAATGCTTTTTTAAAAAATTAGATTATTGAATTTACAGGTAATCAGCTGTTAATCTCAAACTGCTGTACATTGGTATAGATTTTGGTTTATTGATACAAATTTAAAGTCAATTTTATTATGCTGTATGTGTTTTTCTATTCTTGTTTAAGATATGATGTTCATGTAACTGTTTTAAAATTGTAGTGTATAATTAAGAAATAAAGGTTAATAGTCACTTTTGATAATCAAACTTATAGTTAGGTTAGTTAAGATTTT
Organism: Phyllotis vaccarum; assembly: GCA_033318265.1. Taxonomy (NCBI): domain Eukaryota; kingdom Metazoa; phylum Chordata; class Mammalia; order Rodentia; family Cricetidae; genus Phyllotis; species Phyllotis vaccarum. Next base: position 45,712,678 of record JARWLC010000013.1, read on the forward strand.
TAGGTATACAAAGATATATTTCAATTAAATAGATAATCTTCAAATACTTCTAAGACCTACAGAATATGGCATTTAAAATGTTTTAAGAGCTTAGACTTTTCTGGACAGTGAGACAGGTCTGTTCCTGGCAGCACTAATTTACTTCAACAGGAAGGTGGGCATTGAAGAAACTCCATATAGAATCTCATCTATTTGTGGTGATGGTGAGCCACTGGAGAAGAAACTGTTTTTATATTGACTGCTTGACAGTATGCTGTTTAAACCGGACATGCAGGTTCCATGGAAAGATGACCTCTGGACTTTGTCAGAGCAAGCCAAGATCATCATTCGGGTTCCTGCTTTACAGAGAAAACTGTCAGACATTCTTCAAGACTCAAGGAGAAACAACGGATGAACTGTGCCAAAATGGGCAGAGCGGATTTCCTGCTTCACTGAAATGAAAAGAGACTTTGGGCCTGTAGGCTGAAGATGAATGCCCCAACTTTATAAAGGAACTTTGAGTGACTGTCCAGGCAGATAGATGTCATCTCTGTCCTTTCTAGATTTTAGAAGTCGTTTGCACTTCTGGTTTACTTGGGTAAATATTATATCCTTCTGTGGTCTTTGATGTAGTTGAAGATTAGATAGTTATATGTACAGTTTTTCTTAGTCATTTAAAAGATATATTAGATATAAAACTTTAGATTCATAAAGATAAGATAGATGATAGAGTATTTTCTTTAATTTTACTAAATACAAATAGACTAGATATTATAACTGTAATTCTTGCCTGATAGCTATTTTGTTATATGTAATTTTGCTATGATAAAATTGAAACCTTCCTTTTTGATTAGAGAGAAAGGGGGAAATGTGGGAATGCATTTGTGTGTGCTGTATCTTTAAATAAAGGAGCTGTTTGATGGGTCATGGCAGGCACCATAGAAAAGGTGGGAGGAGAGTCAGTTCAGGTAGCAGAAGCAGGGCGGAGTTAGAGGCAGACCGCGCGGAAGCCGCCCAAGGGACGACATGTAAGGAACACGGGTGAGCTACGGGCTGGGGCCACTTGGCCCGCGGATTAATGGAAATGGGTTGATTTAAGATGTAGGAGCTAGCTAGCAATGTGCCTGAGCCATAGGCCAAACAGCATGAACTTAATGTAAGCCTCTGAGTTACTTTTGGGGACCTGGGCGGCTGGGCAGCTGAGGGGTCTGGCATGGCAGGTCTGTGGGTCTCGGATCTCTGGCCGCCCGGGACCCAGAGAAACGCTAATACAACAGACAGTCTGTGACAAAATTTTAAAATATTAGCTATAACATTTCTAATTGTACATTTCAAAATTAATTTTTGTTGTATGAAATAAATAATTTATCAATTATAAAATATTAAATATACCACTGGTTAATTATGAAACATCACTAATAATACTAAAACATTTCAAAATGTTGAATAAAGTACATTTTGTTTAAATTTTCTTGCTTGAAACATTATCAAAAAGAAAATATTTATACATGGATTTACTTTATAGCTACATTTTACCTTGGCTACATTACTTAATTATTCTAAGTCAATAATCATTGCTACTCACCAAACAATTGAAAAGTCTTAACAAATTTGCTTTTGACATTACTTGCTAATGGACTGGCACTATTGAGTGCCACATGCCAAAGTGAAGTGTCTAGGGAATATGATGCATGTACTTCTAAGTGGGCATTAGATAATACTTAAATATTCTTAGGCTTTGATAATGAAAATTCACATACTAAGAGAAGCTGTTTTTAACAAACATAAAAAGGCAAGCTTGAAACATATTGATAGAATTTTAGCTAGGGTGAGTCAATCAGAAAAGCAATACAAGAAAATTTCAAAAAAAAAATGAGAAAAAAGTAATCCACATATTGAAGGAGTTTTTTTTAATGCCTTGTGTTTAGTAAGTGAAATGTTCAAAAGTGGAGTTCATACTCATTTTCACCAGGCAGACAGGGATAAATGTTCATTTCTCCATATCTCCTGGCAGGAAAATAGACACATAATAAAAATTTCTAATCATGTGGGCTTCACAGTCAAAATGGACTGTTTGCCCATCTTATAATTAAATGAACAGACATAAGGATAAAAAAAAAATATTATCTGGCTTTTACAATGAGTAAAATCTGTAAACCTACTGAGTACAATTTCTCCCCTTAATATGTCTCCCATGTGCTGTTCTGGCCTTAAGGAAAAATAAAACAAACAAACAAACAAACAAAAAAAAACAATAACAAAAAACAGCTTACCTGTGTTGGAATAGTAAGAACATCCAGCACAAAGCTCACCATTCATATAACAAATAGAGAATACAATATTGTATACTATAAGTTATGGGTAACTTTCTTCTTTGGTAATTAGAAAATTAAAATAATGACAAACACAAGTAATATATTCATGGATACTCAAGATAAATACTTATTCTTGTTTTATGGAGGCAGCAAGATTAAACCACCATTATTAATAGTAGCCTTCATACTATCTCTGTTATGACAGAATACAAAGCATACAAATGAAATTCACATATTCTGAGATTGTCCCAAGGAAAATATTTTTTTGCACAGGTATTCTAATAATGTTTACATTCTGTGTACCACCAATGAACAGGCTGAAGTTTAAGTTTTCTAAATTCTTCTTGCCAATAGTCTTTTAGTCACAGCAGATAGTCACTGTGATGCTACTAAAACAAACAAAAGATATTGAAATAGAGAATTAATAATTAAGTGGATCTCACAAGTGCCTTAAGAGTAGACTGATGACTGTTCTTTGAGAGAAAAACTAGGAAAAGTAGCTGGAATTCTTCACGTGTTGGGTTTAATATACAAATAATTCATAAATAGCCAATGCCAATTAAAATATGAAAATGTGTTCCCAAATTACAAAATAAATAACTAAACAGCATTATTTCTTTTTGTACTTTTCTGTCTTTGTTCTGTTTGGAAATATTGAAATCTTTTAATTCTTTTCCATATTTATATTCACTACTTTGAAATCTATTTATGGAATTGTATATAAATAGTCTTGGTTATGGAAAATTAGTAATTGTGGAGGAGAGAAGTTGTCTATTTTTTCATGTTACATTTTTTAAATTTATTTTACACTGGTATCTGCCTATCTAGGGTTAGATTTTGGTAAAGAAATTTTGTTTGGTTATTTTTTTGTTATTTTTTTCTTTTAATTTGTGTTTCCTCTCTTTTTCCAATGTGTTCAATGTTCAGGGAGATTGTACTATAGTATAGTTCAGGTTATGTTTTCTTTTGATTTGTGTTCCAGGTACCAAGCTTCACTTCCAGTCTGATGAAGAATTGTCCACAGAAAGAATCAGTATTAACCCACTCTGTCAATAGAATAGTGGGTGGCTACAAAAGAGATACTTGTTAAATACTGGTGAGTTTTGTGAGTATATGGGCCTCAATGGCCAGTGTATAGCAATATGTTAGTATGAATAGAAAGAAAAACAAAAAAAGTCACTAGTCATAAGAAGAGAACTAATGAAATTGTTCAACTGAACCATTAAAAATGACAAGGGTCTATAAGAACTCTCAGTCTAAAAATAGAAAGTAAAGATAGGAACTTACATACTGTTTGCAAGTTTAACCTCCAGACATGGGGAAATGTAATGGAAAAAGGAATAGATTTGGTAAAAGAATAAGGGGTTGGGGAAATACAGAAAAAAAATGAAAATATAGAAGGACAAGAAGAGAGAAATTCTAATCATAGTAAATAGTAAAGAGTAGGGGACAGCATAGACCTTCTATAATGCTCTATTATAAGAAACAACTGTAACTAATGAAGGATAGTTGTGTAGATATATAAGGTAATTAAGTTACTGGCCGAAAAGGAATAGCTGTAGAGAAGAGCTGGGTGGATATATAAAAACATAAAAAAATTTCCCTGTATGTTAATATCTTTATTGTCTTCCACATCTCCTGAGATATATTTTAATTTATGCTTGTCCTGTTTTCTTATCTATTTACAGATTCACCAGTTCATGGAGTTTTCCTGGCCCTTATCTATGGGCTATGGATACCTAAATCAAAATTTATCTAACTACGGTTCTGTTTTTTCATACTAGTGAACAGAGCTGGTGACTGTAATGACCAACACACTATTTATAGGTTTAGTTTGGCTCTAGCAAATGAACCTTTTCTTCGTAGGGCTCAAATAGAGGCCATGACATCAGTAGCTAAAATTTCCTTATATGACATTTTTACCACTGCTGATTTTATAGATTTTGGGATAGCAGTCTTTTAGTCCAGTGTTGTTGCAGTGGGGTTTCTTGGTCCGGGGCCAAAACCCACAGACTTCCCATGCCAAATCCCTTAGCAGCCTGCCGTCACTGCTCAGGCTCCCAGAAATGACTCAGAGGCTTATATTAACTTCATGCTGTTTGGCCTAGGGCTCAGGCACATTGTTAGCTTGCTCTTACATATTAAATCAACCCATTTCTATTAATCTGTCTGCCACGTGGCCTGTGGCTCACCTGTGTTCCTTACATGTTGTTCCTTGGGTGGCTTGCTAGATCTGTCTGACCCAGTCCTGCTTCTCCTACCTATGCTCTGATTTATCCTCCTACTTTTTCTATGGTGCATGTCATGGCCCAAAACAGCTCTTTTATTTAAAAATTGATATTCACAGCATACAGAAAGGCATTCTCACATCACGGTGTGTGTGAGGGATAACTTCACTACAACAGCAGTTGCCTTTTTTTTTCAGTGCCACCAACAATTCCAGTCCAATGGTACACTAAATGTGTCGGCCTGATGATATAAGAGTTTCATGTCAATTTTCAGACTGAATAAATACATGATAGGGTGATAAACTACTCTCGCTTCTTTTATTTCTGAAGTCAGTTATTCATTCCTATATAACATCTACTCAGTTATCTCACCCAGACATCCTTTTAGATTTCTTATGTTCTCAAGAAAATTATAAGATAAATGCATAAACTGTTTGTAAGCAATTGTCACTGATAAATTTTGAATTGTATATTGAACTTTGTTATTCATTTTCCTTTGAATACAAGTTCACATGTATTTTCCTGGAAAGAAAATTGAAAGTAGTTTTTTTTGTATACAATAAATTTTAATTAACACTTCATGATCTCATATAAAATATTTTATATTCTTCATTTTTAGACAAATAATTGATTATTTTTCACTAACATAACATGCCATATCCTTTAAGCTGAATTATTTTGATAATGAAAGTAATTTCAAAAGACATGAAAATAAGAAGGTTTTTTTTTGTGTGTGTGTTTTGTTTTTGTTGAGATAAGATCTCACTATGTAGCTCTGGATCCACTATGTAGACCAGGCCTCAAAGTTACAAAAAAATTTAACTGCCTTTTACTTCAAGTACAAGGATTAAAGGCATGTGCCATTTTACATGGATAATACAATAACATATTAAAAGTTCTCTTTTTTATTAATTTTGATGTGTATTAGTATTTTGTCTACAAACATGACTATGCACAATGTTCATACCAAGTGTCTACAGAGTCCAGAAGAAGGCATTAGATTCCCCCATGGAATAGTGTTATATATTGGTGGGAGCCACAGTGTGGGTTCTGAAAACCAAATACCAAAAATATGGAAGAACAATCAATTCTGTTAATATTTTGGTCTCCTAGTTTTTTTTTTAATTATGTGTTTTTTAATTGAATGTGCATGTAAAGGTGAATATGAGAATGTGAATGGCTATGCCTGCAGAATCCAAAGGTATCACAGTGCTTCAAAGATGCTTATAGGTAATTCTGAGTCTTATGATCTTGTAAGAACAGCATGCTTTTAAGCACTGATTCTTTTGTAAAGCAAAGATTTACATGAAGTTTTATTTTTTAAAAAGTAGCTGACCTATTTAGACAATATAGGACTGATACACTGAAAACAATCATTGTTTAAATGTTTATAAAAAGTTTTATGTCACAGCAAAAATGCCAAGTTTATAATAATGTGTTCACTGCAACATAGTTTGCATTACTACATAAAACCATCTTCATTTAAATAATACTAATATCAAAAAGTTTATTTATTAAAAAATTGAAGATTATAATATTATCCAATATTTTACTTTGCTGGATCACAAAGCTCAACTTTGCAATTTTATTAAATTTTATTTATTTTAGAATTCATTATGTGTGCTTGTGTCTGTGTGTGTATGTGTGATATTTAACAAATGTAAAATTATTGTTTTAACTGGTGTATATTTTATACCTCTTCATTCCTACAAGTCATTCTTATTATAAACATACAGATTTTATTTCATTAATAGCTTTAATAATTTTCTGATTTGGAAACAATATTTTGTTTTGGCTTCAATTATATTGATATCTGTATCATAAAAGGTATTAATTTATAAATACAACTTCTGTATTATTCTTAAAACTGTTTCCATTTGTGATTTAAAGAATAACTTTTGCCTTGAATCATTGTAATTAATTTATAGTTCTAATTTATTTACTTAAAATCTGAGAATTTTGAAGATTTCATGTCTCCTTGAAAATATTAAAACTATCATTTCTAGCTGTTTTTCTTTACATTAACAGTAGCATTTTTCTGTGAGATTTCAGTGATTGATAATGCTCCTAATATTAAAGTTTGCCTTAAGTTTTTAAACTTACAAATCTTTGTGGCAACTACCCATGTTCTGGAAATAACTTGTAATTATTATTGACATATAAAATTATATTCTATGTTTCTTAATTTTAAGTTAGCTTATAATACTAAATTATCCATGTAAGATTTTCAGAAAAAGACATAGTAGCTACCTTATCAAGGGTTTCTATTTGGTAGTAAAACATCATGATAAAAAGCAACATTCAGACAAAAGGGAATATTTGGTTTACACTTACATGTCACAGTCCAAGATCAGAGAAAATTAGAACAAAAACTAAAGGAAAAAACTTGGCAATTTGGATTGAAGCTAAAGCCATGGGGAATGCTGTTTATTGGCTTGACCTTATCATTGCCTTGCTCTGCCTTCTTATATTACCCAAAACAACCTGGTAAGAGATGGCAATCTGGCTTCCTCCGTATCAATAAGCAGTCAAAAATCCCCACAGATATGCCTATTGGCTAATATTATGTAGGCATTTTCATAATTGATGTTCTCTCATCTCCGATATGTCTAAGTTTATGTCAAGTTGACAAAAAACCCCACCCAGCACAGTATAAAAGGACAAGTAGCAAAGTGAATTTATTAATTTGTTTATTCTCTCTCTCTCATTCTTTCTCTTCCTCTTTCTCTTTCTCTGTTTCTCTCTCTCTCTCTCTCTCTCTCTCTCTCTCTCTCTCTCTCTCTCTCTCTCTGTGTGTGTGTGTGTGTGTGTGTGTGATTTAATGGGAAAGTTTTAAATAATGATATGATGAACAATAAAAAGGAAGATTTAGTGTAGGCTAAAAATACAATCTTTATATATTTACTGTTGCAAGAATAACAAAAAGTCAGAGCCAGATATTAGTAAAAGGCTGAAATATCAAAGTGAAGAAACACCACAGTCAAATCTCACCCAGCTGTCTTCCAGCTTCCTCAGCCTCACTCCTCGTGGCTTCTACTGCCTGCTCTGTCTTTCTATGCCTGCCTGAAATACCTGGAACTCCCTTGGTAAACCATCCTGGCCTCAAACTCAGATGCACTGGGATTAAGGGTATAGGTCACCATTTCCAATCTTTCCCTGTGCTCAGACTAAAGGTGTAAATTGCCACTCTCTGATCCTCCTGGATTGACTGTGGCTAGACCTCTTTTCTAATATTTCAGACTGGTTTTTATTAAATATGAAACATATCACCATAATTTATACTGTTATCATGCAGAAGATAATATTAATTGTCATTGTTTCTATTTGTCATTATACTTAAAAGTTTTTGCTGTTCTATTAATATTTTAGCAACATAACAAATAAAAAATAGCATTTACCCCTCATCAAAGAAGCTTTTTTTTCTTTTCCTTCTATTGAAAATAGATTCTTTTGTTGTATAATATCTCCTCATAATAGTTTTTCCCTCTACTTCTTCAAGTTCTTCCTCACCTCACCTGCCATCTGAATCTTTCTCTCATTAGAGAACAACCACAAAGAATACTTTCTATGGATAAGAGAGATACTATTAGAGAAATCCACAACTTTTCATAACACAAAGAATAACTGAAGTTGAAGTTTTCGGTCTTACTTAACACATCTATACCAAAAACTTAGAGAACATCTTAGAACAGGGTGTTGAAAATCTTTCAGAACCAGAAAAACAGGAGAGATTTGCTTCAAAATGATATTTTCTACATATGGCAAGGATGTCACAGATATGAAATCTCAAACGGTTACCTAATCGAAATCTAAACAATGACAGTACTAATAGTCACACAAACAATGATAAGGGATTATATCACAAGAACCCACTCCTAGCCTAAGAGTTATGGGCAATTGAAGATTTTAATCACAAAAGAGAAAGATGGAGAAGAAAAGAAAGAGAGAGACAGAGAGATTGTCAGTGACAGAGAAACACAGCAAATATGTATCAGTCTTCCCCAGGGATGAGCCTCCTAATTGGTAATTAAAAAACAAATGCTCAGACTAAACAAACACATTTATAAATAAAATTATATAGACTAAGCAGCTTATATTAATAAGTATATGTCTACACATATTTATTGGTGAAAGTAATGAGGATAAGGCTTATGTAGGTGGCTTGAGCGCCACCCAGGGCCATGTTGATGCCTCAACCTTCGCTTCTGCCAGGGCCCATGTCTGGGTGCATGGCCTTGATATAGCAAATGGTCTTTGTTGTCCAAAAGACTTGATGCAACAGAAGGCCAAGACAATAGAGTTGTACGGAGTTGGCTCTGTTCTCTCATTGGTTGTAACACTAGGAAGAACTGGAGATGCCCCTCTCAATTTAAACTCTCAGGAAAGAGGGTCATACACCTTAACAGGGAAGCACAATAGAGTTTACCTTGTTCACAACGACAAGAATGAGCTACCTGTGTGCATGAGAATGTGAGAGGAGGTCGAACTTGCAATGTGGTAAGGGAAAGATACCTCTGCTCACCCCTCATCACCTGCATTAAATAGAGGACCTGAGTTAGCCTCTCGCCAGTTATAGCACTCAGATGACCTGTCTCCACTGCTTTCTCCTTGTTGTAAGAGGTTGTCTATCCATGGCAATACTGGATAGCTCACTCTGGTGATGAGAACAAAAGAGACATGGTGGACTGACAAATTCTGCAACTACCCAGGAACAGAACCAGGGTTATCAGTTGACCCACACCAACATCTACCTCATCTATAATCTGATAGATCACATGAATGGCCCTGCAGACTCAAAGCTTCAGGATCTCCACATGCAGCAACAAGTTATATAAAAATCCCATTGCAGGTCCAGCATCTATGTTGTACCAGAAACCAGAGGCCTTAAACTAGATCAATGATTATGTAATGAGCATGTGCAAGTAAGGGTATATGGATTAAAAGGTTTACTGTATCATTCACTGTGCCACACAACAGCTTTTATAAGAAGATTTTATTTCCTTTAAATTTAATTGTATTTTTTTTGTGGGGGAAGAGAGGGATTACAAGGGCAGAGGACTGATATGAATGAACTGGAGAATGAATGTGATTAAGATGAATGATGTCAAAGACACAAAGAATAAGTAAAATGTTAAAAAAACAAAAGAAGAAGAAAGGCTAACCTCTGGAACTGATCACAAGCACCATTTATACATAAAGTTCAAACTGTAATTTCTGTTTGTTTTAGTCATCTTAATCTCCAAGTATTCATGATGTATAGTCTATTAACTATGTGGATATAATATTTATTTGTTAAAAATAATTGCAAATGTGTTATATCTTAGTCTGGTGACTTACTTTTTATATCCTAAAGGTAGTTTATGAAAAATTTAAAATGAAAGGCAGCCTCTGAGAAAAATTGCTTTAGCGTCCTAAAAACTAAGTTTTTTTCATGTTTTATTTAAAGTATGGGTTAAAAATAAACTTATGGGATTAATCAGAATATCTGATGATAAAATATGTATCTATGAAAATAGACAGTTTTATTCCTATCCATATTCTCTTGATGATGCAATGAATTGAATATTGGGACTGGTGGACTATATTTAAGTATTTTCTGACTTAGCTCTTTGGAAATTTTATAAAATATATATTTTATTTAGTTAAGCAAGATAGTCTTAAATTTTGTTCATAATACAATCAGATTTTTGTGATAATCCTGCACCAACTTTAAGAGAATGTAGTAATAGAAACCTGCACCACAAATCCCAACTCTTATTACCATTATTTATGTTGAATTTGAACATGGTATGTAAGGAAAGGGGAATTTTTTTTCACTTTCTCCCCTACTAATAATTATTGTCACTAAACTCTTATTTAAGTATTATCATTGTGTAGTATGAGGTTTCTGGCCTGGATTTTCAGGCCTAACCTCAAGGTCTAGACCCAGAGACCTGCAGACCCACAGACCCACAGTCCCACAGAGACACACAGATGCTTTCAATAGTTTTATGCTGATCAGCCTCAGGTCCAGGCATATCACTTGCTAGCTCTCTACCCTTCATCTAACCCATCTCTTGTTCAGCCCTGAGGCTGGGTACCTTTTCTTTAGAGTAGCATAGTTGTCCTCTGCTTCTTCTGGCTTCTTTCTGGCTGGCATTCTGTTCTGTGCTTCCTGTTCTCAGAGTTTTTCTTAGTCTGGTAGCCCTGCCCACACTTCCTGCCTGCCTTTGGCCAATCAGCGCTTTTTATTAAACCAGTGGGTGGGACAGTTATTTACCATGAAACAACACAATACCCCTACATCATTGCTCACTTTCTATTTTCAAAATTAAAAAAAGAAATCATACAAGGAGTAGAAAACATTAACAGAGATGGGGCTGGTGAAAAATCATCTAAACCATCTGATTTTGGACCTGGAGCTACACGGTTTGAAACTTGCCTTTCTGGCTCTTAATTTTGCTTTGTTTCAGTATTTTTCTACTTTGCCCCAATTCTCACGTTTGTCTGTTGAAATTGGAGTGAATGCATTTTTCTTTATAGAGCCTTGAGCCTGTAGGGGAATAGGAACTGAATGTGGTGGATTGAATGAGAGATTTTAACCATAGGCTTACACATTTGAACAAGTCGTCCTTTGATGGTGACACTGTTTGTGGACATTTAGGCTTTTCAAACTTGTTGTAGAAAGGTAGGCCATTCCTTAGTGTAGACATTGACATTAAGTAGCTTTGTCCAGTTTTCTGTTTTGGTTAAAGACACAATCTGTAAGCTTCCTCTTGTCATTCCTATTTCTTGCTACTTTACCTTCTTTCCATGATTGACTTATGTCCCTCTGTAGTCATAAGACAAAAAAAAAATAACAAACAAACAAAAAAACAAAACAAAACAAAAAAAACACCCTCTTTCATAAGTCACTTTAGGCAATGGTATTTTTCACAGCAACACAAAAGTAACTAATACAATATAAATGATTTAAGATTCTATAAAGATTATAATTATTCACTTAAGACTAGTAATGTTTTATGTATAAATTTGTGTAAAGTAAGATATTTTATTATGCCAGAATTTGTGGATATATACTGAAAATTTAATAAAATAGTCTGAATATCAGAGGACAGCCACAGAGCCAAGTCCCGAAGAACAAGGAGTGTTGACCTATACCTTTGATTGCATCAGTCAGGAGGCAGAGATCCTCTAGATTTCTGTGAATACAAGACCTAACAGAGCAAAGTTGTGATAGCACTGACCTTTATTGCTAACACTAGAAGAGTTGATACAGGAATGGAAATATCTGGGCAGAGAAAGAAACAGAAAGAAGGTCACCCTGTGGTCTGTGTGTTCAGTTAGTCTGAGGATTCATGGAGATAGTACCGGCTGGGTGGTAATTGGCTGTGGTTTATTCCATGTCTCTCTGATATTTTCCCCAATATCTGCCTCAATATTCTTTTGTAAAGCCAAATATAATTAATACAATAAAAATAATATTCATTAATAAATTTTCTTTATACTTAAACAGTTGTACATAATCAAACCACAATGTTTGCCTAAAAGCCAGAATAAATATCTTAAATACAAACAACACCCTAGTTAATTAGTAGCTGTTATCTTGGTAGAATTGAAATTCCTAGATACTTCACAATTATATTTTAAAATAAACTCTTTATTTCCCTATTTTTCATGTAGTGTAATACATTTGAATCATTCAGAGATTTTACACTAGTCTAAGTACCACAAATTTCTATTAATTTCATGGTAGTTACCTAGAAAAGGTATAACTTAACACAGTGTATTATTTTATATTTTTCCAACTTTATTAATTTTAGCCAGTCATATTAATATATATTAGTAATTCTATCACTTGGAATGTTACATATAGCAGAATTGGGGATTCAAAGCATCTTGGGCTACATAATAAGATTCTGCCTCAAAAACAGAAAGAAATTAAATAAACAAAAACAACTTAAAAAACTCAGAATTTACTGTAGAAAATTTGCATTTTCAAATACAAAATCAAGACTTATACATTTATATTACTTTATTTTAACCAAAAGGAAGTGTAAAAAATATTTTTAAAATATATAACTTTCTATAACTATTTTTAAAGAAAAACTCTTGAAATTAAGGTATCTATCAATACTGGTTTATTAGTGTGTTTGCACTCTCACAATGAATATTATTACAGTGAAGAACAACAATATCAGTTTCATTTCAGAAATGAACATAGAAAACAAATTTCATCTCTTAGGTCAGTATAGCTCTTGCTCAGAATTATGAGAAAAATATTTATTATATATATTTATTTTTTTGCTATATTTGTCAATATGAAGAAAATTTATAATATATTTATTTTTCTTTGAGCTTTAATTCTTAAAACTTTTATCTATTATCTATCTATCTATTTATTTGTTTGTTTGTTTGTTTGTTTTATAGCCCAACAGCAGTTTTCTCTCCCTCCTCTGTTTTTAGTCCCTCTCCCCACCTCTTCTCAGTATCCACATCTACTCTTCCTTCATTTCTACTCATGATAGAACAGACTTAACCATGGCATATCAAATTGATATCTTGCCTTATTTTAAGGCTGGGAAAGGCAACCCATTATGAAGAATAGATTCCTAAAAGCTAGCAAAATAGTCAGAGACAGCCACTGATTTCACCATTAGGAACCCCTCAATAAGATCAAACTACACAATAGTAACGCATATGCAGAGGACATAGTGCAGAACTATTCAGGATACTTGGTTGTCAGTTTAGTCTCTGGGAGCTTTTATAAGCCCAGGTTAGTTGATTCTGTGGATTTCTTGTGGTATCCTTGATCTTTCTGGCTCCTATAATTCTTTCCGCCTTTCTTTAGCAGGCTCAGGCCCAAACTCTACCAAATGTCTGACTGTGGGTCTCTGCATCATTTTACATCAATTGCTAGATGATGACTCTGGTAATTATTGGGCTAAGCACCAATTACGTTTGTCTTCCTGAGTCTGGGTTACCTCACACAGAATGATTTTTTTTAGTTCCATCTTTAAAAATATATGCCTCATTCATTGAAAGCTAGGCTCACAAAGTATATTTTTATTTTTTATGATGAAACTTTATTAGCAAAAGTTATTACAGTAATAGTATATTTGTTTTTAAAACAAAATGAACACATGCAAGTAAATAAATATACTAAAATATAATCCATGAATTCCACTGCTGTACATGTTGCACCCATGTTGAGGGACACCCAAAGATGACCAGGGAGCTGAATTCAATGCAAACACATGAGGGTTTTTATTGCTATGCACAGGTTTCATACGAACCTGGGTGGATACACTTTTTTCTGACACAGTTAAGTCCTAACCCTGAGGTGGGGGAGGGGGAAGAAAAGCCTACATAACTAGGGTGCTATATGTCTTGAGATTCCAGGATTGGGCAAAGGGGTACAGGGTACCGTTACATTGAGGTTTCTTTGCCCCGGGCGGCCAGAGGTCCAGACCCACAGACATGCCACGCCAGACCCCTAGCCTCCTGCCGCTGCTCAGGACCCCAAAAATGATTCAGATGCTTTTCTTAAGTGCATGCTGTTTGGCCTATGGCTCAGGCACATTGCTAGCTTGCTTTTTCATCTTAACTCAGCCCATTTCCATTAATCTGTCCTGCCACATGGCCTGTGGTTTACCTGTGTTTCTTACATGTTTCTTCTTTGGGTGGCTGGCTCCATCTGATCTGACTCTGCCATTCCTTTCCAACTTATTCTGATTCCCCACCTACTTTTCCTATGGTGCCTATCATGGGCCGAAATAGCTCCTTTATTTAAAGCTTGATATGCAGAGCATACAAAAAGACATTCCTACATCAGGGTACAGTAGCTATTGCCTGAAGTTTCTAACCCAAACCCAAGCCCTGAATCTTCTGACTGAACTTTCAGTGCAAACCTAACTTCTGAATCTATTGGCTATGAAGCTCACTCCCAGACCTGAGCCCCACCCTCTGGCACCAAATGCTCCCTTCCAGAAACAAAGATTTGTAAAGAAAAATTCATGCCTTCATATACACACGTTCAGTGGGAATAAAACTAATCTATCAAAAAATTCTACGATTCTATATTTACTTATATAGTAACTATCCAGAATAACTATGTATAATACTATGTATAATAACTAGCATACTGACAAAATCTAAATGTTCATTATAGCTGAAAAAATAATAAATGACATATATTTTACATTTTAAATATTTGTAATTTAAGAAAAATGTCTTTGACATACATATTACTAAGCTTTATAAATTTTATCTATATTCTGTCATATTTAAATACTGTTAAATGACTATTTTAAGTATACTAACTTGCTGTCCTAAAATATCCTGAAAAATACAAACAGATAGAATAAAATGGGTTTTAGTGGAGACAATCTTAGGTAAATAAGAAGTCTTAAAAAGTTAATATTTTGTGTATTAAAAGTTTCAGGAGCTATCCTCATGACACTGATATTAAACATCTTCTAACATAAAACTAGTGCTAGCTAACTAGAGTTGTCCTTCACTGAGACTATAAAATACTTTGCAGTTTATTCCAGGAATACTTACAGCATTATACAATTAGCCTTCAAGATTTAATTAAATTTTACTTCCTTCATCAAGAGTATTTCATAGACACTAGGTAGAAATATATTTATGATTTGTCTTTGATATATGTTTTAAATATTAACAAAACTCTCTGTGGGTCTAGCCCCAGATAGGTTTTCTCTCAGAGCTTCAGAAAAAATGCACTTCTGCTGTGGGGTGTGTGTATGTGTGTGACAGGGTGGGTATTTATTTGAATCCCTTCTCAGGAATCAAAGCAATTCCTTTTCAATACATCTTTATTGGAATAGTGATGGCTTGACACAACACAACATGGTGGTGATGGCATGGTATGACAGCAATAATGAAGGCAAACAGGCCAGTTTTCTGATAAGGCCCA
Source organism: Phyllotis vaccarum (assembly GCA_033318265.1). Lineage (NCBI taxonomy): Eukaryota > Metazoa > Chordata > Mammalia > Rodentia > Cricetidae > Phyllotis > Phyllotis vaccarum. Next base: position 45,728,118 of record JARWLC010000013.1, read on the forward strand.
AAAGTGGTAAAGGGTTGGGGGAGGGGCAGATGTTCTTGCTTGCTGGTTGACTAAGCAAACAATAAAGGGGTCTTTGCAGCCCTTTGATCTTCTAAAGCACCTCCCCTATGGGACAATATATGGAAGCTTAATCTGTGTCCTTAGACTTTCAAATTAGGATCTTGTGTTAATGAATCCAGGTACAGGGAAACCTTTGAAAGCTTTTTGTGTTAGTTAGCTTCAGATAGCTTTCTTATTAGTAGAACATACCTGAGAAAAGTTTCAAATAAATTACTATGTTTACTAGCAAGGATAACTATAGGGAAAGCAGACAGTAAATCTGCTCTGGCCAGGAAGAACAAAGGCCTGGAAAGAATACATTGTCTGGGTGACTGTTTTCACACAGGGATGGGGGACATATCCATAAATTCCAAGGAAGTAACAGATGAAGAGGGCTGCCTTCACACACAGAAAATCTCTGTGGGAAGCAGTTAAGTGCCTTCAAAGGCAATTAACTCCAAGCTCTTTGAGACTTTAGCTTTAACTCCATCAGATCCCTTGGCTCTGATGGGTCAGCCTTGTTGGTGGCAAACAGTCCCCACTTTGTATCTTTGTGGTTCCCAGCAAACTATATCAAATATTGGCCTGTTTAAGAAGCTCAAATAAATTTTTCTATTTCTGCTGCAGTTATCCATGGTCTATTTCATAGATGTAATTGTAATTGAGTTCAATTGGAAGTGTTCTAAATATATTTTTTATTAACCCCGCTAATTTTTTTTTATAATTTTACGTATCAAACACAGTTCTCCCTCTCTTCCTTTCTCCAAGGCATCCTCATATTTCCCACACTCAATTTCCTGTTGACTCCTAAAACAGGGTATGGCCTCCTAGGGGGGAGTAGATATAATCTGGAATATCAAATTGAGGCAGGACCAAGACCTGTCACCCATCAAAGCTGTGTAAGGTGTTCTTCTATTAGGTAAACCCTGGTCTCACTTCTAGAAGTCCCACAAACTCCCCAAGATACACAATTGCCATGCACACTCAGAGGACCTAGTTCAGATGCATGCAGGTTCGTCATGTCCAGAGTCAGAGAGCTCCCAGTAACTCAGATCATCTGTCTCTGTAGGTTTCCAAATTATGATCTTGACCCCTCACATCATATATTTCCTCACTTCCTCTCTTTTTTAACTGGATGAGGTAGAAAGGGTTTTTTTTTTTTTTTTCATTGCCAAGCATTGCTAACTATTATATAAAATACCATTGTACCTTAAATTTCAATAAAAGTGTCATACACATTGCATATTGTTAATGTTGCTATTTTATATCAGTGTAGAATCTGAAAACAGAACTTTGTATAATATATTACTCTACAATTCATCTTGGACTATTATTGACAAATTAATCATTTATGTTTTTTCACCCCATAATGGAAATATGCATATTATAAATTTGATAATACTAGTATAAAGATTTTAAAAAATTACTTCACACATTAATAGTAATTTATTTACATTTTAGCATGAACTGCTTAACTATTTTGTGTGGCTGATCAAATAAAAAAATAAATTGTATATTATGGTAGATTAAACAAAACCCAAAAATAAAGGACAAGAAAAAATAAGTCAGCAAACCAAAGTACTTGTTATTAAAATTGTGTAACTTAATTTGAACCTTGGTACCTCAAAGGGTTGAAAAAAAGAATAAATTCCAAGGTTTTCCTCTGACCTCAACAAAAAAGAGTTGAGTAGCTTATGCCCCCCCAATGCACAAATTAATCCACAGACAAAGAAATAAGTACTTTTAAAATATGGTCATAAAACTATATAGTGCATATGGCATAAAATTTTATGGCATTTTAAAAAATGACATAAAACCAAGTGGCATAGGGCTTTGATTCTAACACTTTGGAGGCAGAGGGAGGCTGATCTCTGTGAGTTCAGGACCACCCCAATCTAAAGAGCAAGTTCCAGACAGGCTCCAAAGTTACACAAAGTAACCCTGTTTTAAACCCCACCCCCAGTAGTAATTAAATGGAAATGAAATAAAAATTATTTTAAATTTATGAGCATTATAGAAAAATTAGTGCAGATAAAGATAAATAATATCAGTAGTTGACAGTAATAATTTTAGACCTTTTTAAGAACCTGACATGAATATAGAAATGTGGAAGAGATAGATGGAAACCATATTATGTGTAGAGAAATAAAATTCAAAACAATGAATTTAGTAAAAGTTGTAGATAGATATCATGTATTGTTTATTTCTACATAAGGAAGAATAAAACATAGAATCAGATTGTATAATTGGTGAACTCATGGAAAATGGGGTTAAAAAATAACTGAGTTAAGTAAAGTTATTTAAATTATAATTGACTTTGATAAGAATCTTTGGAGGATATAAATAATCTGGTAGTCTATTTGCTATGATCCCTCTACTCAAACATTCCTGTGTTATCATTTCCCCTACTCAGATAATTTAATTTATTAAATCATTAGTTATAATGGTTAATATGTATAAAGGTATTTTTTCTCCAGGTATGGTGTTTTATCTAGTACATATCACATATATGTTCAGTATGACAATTTGAGTAATCTATTGCCTTGGAGGTACTTTTCTGGGAGCACATCCCTAAGATCTTTACAAAATGCAATATATAAAGTTAGCATTTTATATAGAATGTCTATTTTGACAGAAATATATTAAGAGGAAATGACCTAAGGTTCAACATGTAAGAAGTAAAGTAGCTGTATTGAAAATTTTTAGGGGGTTATACACCTTACAAATAAAAATTACAAAAATTATAAGGTTATTTAAAACAAAAAATACTTTGTTGCAAAATTTATAATAATTTGGAAGTGAGACAGAAAAAGTTACAGCATGAAGAGGTCAATACAAAATATACTTTGCTTGAGCAAGTATTATAACACTGAGCCCTTGTATCTAAGCAATTCACATCATGATTACAATTTTTATACCTGATATGAAGTAGAAGTTTCTATTATTATGTTCCAAAGAGACTCTATTTATTAACTTATTTCTAAAGGCTGGATCAAGGAGAAAATTCCAGTTTATATACAATATATTAGTTCATTTTGACACTAATAGAAATTTAGAAATTGCTAATTTAAATGAAATCCTTTATATTTTACCTCCTTTATCCTTGTGTCAGTTATTTTATTCAAAATTATATAACACAAATCTGTGCGGTTTGAGATTAAAGAATATGCCTGATTCATACAATGAACAAACACAACAAATGAATAAATATTCAAATTTAAAATCATTAGTTAGGAAATAAATATCTGGTTACTATATATTGTTAGCTAACATGCTTGTGCAGACTCTGACACAATAAATAACCATAGGGATTTTAATAAACAAAGAAGAATTAACAGTGAATTACATTTAACTGCTGTAATTCAGCCAAGCCCTTTGCTTTAAAATACTGTATAGACTAACCTATAAAGAAGAAAAAATGAGAAAGTTTTAAGCTTTAAAACAACTCAGAAAAATGGCTACCAGTCAAATCATTGTAGATTGGTTTTGTACTCTTTGCTCTTTGAGAATGGACAACCTAGATCCCAATTAAATAGAGAAGTATGCTTATTAATGAATGCCTGGTCTTAGCTTGGCTTGTTCCTAGCAAGTGTTTCTCATATTTTCTCATCTACCTTTTACTCCTAGGCTTTAAGCTGTCTCTATTTTACATTTCTTTTGCTTTCTATGATACTCCATTGTTGGATATGTAATTGGGTGACTGGTCCCTGGCATCTTCCTGTCCTACACCTTTTCTCATTCTACCCTCCTCTTTTCTGGAACCTAGATTTTTTCTTCTATTATTCTCTCTGCCAAGCGGACATATCTGTTCTTTTCTCCTGCTTAGATTTTGGCCATTCAGCTCATTATTAGGCCAATCAGGTGTTTTAGACAAGCAAAAAAAAAAAATACATAGCTTTACAGGGTTAACAAAAAGCAACATAAATAAATGCCACACAACTTTGCATCATAAAACAAATGTTCTACAGCATGAATGGATGTAAAATATCTTTAACTAATATTTCAGTACAAATTATTACTGTTAATCAACACATAAATATGTTACCTGTGTAGTAAAATATGAATGTAAAACATCCATAATATAGTACCTGTGGTAACATAACAAAACTTGATAAATAGATGTTTATAAATACATAAATAATTTAGTAAAATTTTTAAGTTTTTTTAGATAGGGTTTTCCTGTGTTGCCCTGGCTCTCTTGGCAATTGCTTTGTAGAACAAGTTGGTTATAAACTCAGAGATTTACCTTTAAATTTGTTGTGATGTAAGTTTTTCAACAGCTCATAAAAATTTTAAATGAATTAAATAATGCACCATATAATTTTAAATAAATTTCCTAATAATTTATATATTACTATTTTATTAAATAAGTATGGTTATATAAATAAGTATCATAAATTTAACATGTTAATATATCTATTTTATTTAACATGTTAATATATCTATATTATATACATGTCATCATGGATGTGTATATAATTTTAGAAAAAATATTTATTCATTTATAATGTACACTGAAAACCTGAGAGTTTTCAAATATTATGTTAGTGTCAATTAAAATAATGTAATTCTACAATTTGTTTGGTTATATAATGGGAACACAATAATTTTTATATTGGATAAGATAATCCATATGGATGGTATAACTATATGTAATCTGGGTGATAAGTAGTTCACATAGGACATAGTTACTGTGAATCTGATTTTTTTAAGTAAGAGCTACTGCAAAGGAGAAAGTTTCTAAACACCTTTTTTCATTGACAGAGATTATTTTTGAGAAGATTTTATTAATAATAGGTATTTGCATAAAAATTGAAGGGTACTGTGAAGTGTTTGCACAGGAAATTATTTAAGGAAGAAACTATATACCCTATCTGACAAGACATGCATAAAAATGGATTTACTATAAAGGTATGCAGATGATACAACTCAGAGTAAAAGAACAGAAATTTGAGTTTGCAGCAAATACAGTTCTATTTCATATAGAAACACAAATGAGGAATTTGAAAGGTAGAGAAACAGAGGTATCACTTTGTCATGTAATAGCTAAATGTTTTATATTATTTGAATCTATGCACAAATTGATAGCTTAAGTTATTCTTCAATTTTTCAAAAATATTCCTCTGGAAAAAGATTTAGTACTTCTGGAAATCTGTGATTTCTTTAATTTATTAAGCATGATAGGTAAAAATTGCTAATTACTAATGTTGTTTGTTTTTTTCATGCATACAGAAAATAGAGTTAACTATTATTGTATTGAAGCCAATAAAACATAACCAGGTACGATTAATGTAATTTCCAGGTACATCTTTGAGTTACATTTGTTCTTCTACATGTAAGATATTAAGAACCAGAATAACTTGAAAGCCAGGAAATGGTCATGCCAAAACCCACATAAACCCACTCATCCCTCCCCTAAATTCAGACAAGCATGGAAAACCCATGCTGGACAGCAATCCCCAGTAAAACACAATTTTCTGGTCACCCCCATCTACAAATCCCGACCAAACCCCCAACCCACCACATCACTTGGGGATCTCAGTGGCTACTTGAGATCCATAGTTTGTCAGTATCTATTGGACCAAGAGGTATACCTGAGACCCAAAATTTACCAGAACCTATTGGATCAAGAGATTCTGTAAGATCAAGAGCTCTTTCTGAATCAAGAGTTCATATTGGACCAACACTGGCTCCCTGTGACAGAGATTCAACCAACTCTTATTACACCAAGGTTAGCTTACTGTGACACAGAATGTGCTACCTCCAAGTAGACCAAGAGCCCAGATTGGACCAAAGGGGCTTCCTGAAACACAGACATAACCAAAACTTATTGCACCAAAATCAGCTCCCTGAGATTCAAACAAATCATGCTTTGGTCCAAGGAAGCAATGGGCAGAAGCTTGTGTAAAAATACATTTAACAACATAAAAAACAATATGGCCCTATCAGAATCTGGTGGTACTACAACAACACGACCTAATCACGACAATACAGAAGAAGCAGAAGGAAATAACAATAAAAATGACTTTATGAAGATAATGGAAGTTTTAAAAAGGAAATAAAATAAAACTCTTGAAGAAATAGATAAAAAGACAAATGGAAATTAGAAAAAAATCAACAAATTCCTAAAAGGAAAGAAAGAAAAAAAGCAATAAAACAGGTGAAGGAAATGTTTCAGTATTTTAAAATTGAAATAGAAACAATAAAAAATACACAAACCAAGTGGCTGTTGGAAATTGTAAATACAAAAAAAAAACAAACAAAAATAAAAGGGAACTACAGATACAAGCATATACAATAAAATACAAGAGATAGAAGAGAAAAATCTCTGATGTTGATGATTTCATGGTAGAAACAGATATGTCAGTCAAAGAAAACACTAAAAACAAAATGTTATAACACAAAATTCCTAGGAAATATGGGACACCATGAAAAGACCAAACCTAAGAATACTAGGAATATAAGAAAGAGAATACTAGCTCAAAGGCACAGAAAATATGTTTAACAAAAATCATAGAAGAAAACTTTTCCAATCTAAAGAAGGAAATGCCTACAAAGATACAACTAACTTACAGAATAACATACAGAATAGTCCCCCAAAGTCTGCTAGTCATATAATAATCAAAAAATTAAACCAACAGAATAAAGAAAGACTATTAAGAGCTGAAAAGTCAAAAGGCCAAGTAAATTACAAAGTTAGATTCATCAAAATAATACCAAACTACTCAGTGGAAACAATGAAAGCCAGAAGGTACTGACCATATCTTATACAGACACTAAGAGAACAGGGTTGCTAGCCTGTACTATTATACACAGAAAATCTCTTAATCACCATAGATGGAGTAAACAAGACATGTCATGACAAAACCAATTTAAACAATGCATATCCATAAATCCATTCATACAGAAAGCACTGGAGAGAATACTTCAACCTAAAGAAGCTAGATATACCCAAGAAATCCCAAGAAACAGACAAAAGCAAAAACAAAATATACTAAAAAGAAAAATATATACACACTATCACCAAAATTAACAGGAACTAACAAAAACTGGTAATTACTATCCCTTAACATCAATAAATTCAATTCACCTATAGAAATATACAGGTTAACACAATGAATATAAAAAATAGAATCCATCCTTCTACTGCATGCCAGAGATATGCCTCAACTTCAAAGGTAGACAATGGCTCAGAGTAGAGGGTTAAGAAAAGACTTTCTAGTCAAATGGACTTAAGAAAGAAGCTGGTGTAGCCATCCTAATATCTAACAAAATAGACTTCAAACTACATTCAATCAAACACAATCAGAATCAACATTATTTATTAATCTCAATCCTGAAATTTTATGCCCCAACAAAAGGGCACCCACATATATAAAAGAAACATACTAAAGCTTAAATCTTACAACAAACAACACACATTAATAGTGGGAGAATTCAACACCCCACTGTCAGTAATGGTTATGTCTACCAGACATAAATTTGACAGAAAAATAAGGGATCTAACAGGATGTTATGACTCAAATGTACTTAATAGATACATACAGAAATTTCCACACAAATAAAAAGAATATACCCTTTTCTCAGTACCACATAGAACTTTCTCTAAAACTGACCACATACTAAGTCATAAGACAAATATGAATAGATACAAAAAATGGGAATAACTCTTTGTATCTTGTCAGACCGCCATAGACTAACAGAGTTCAACAATAACACAAACCACAGAAAGTCTACAAACCCATGGAAACTAAATATTTCTCAACTAAACCACCTCTAGGTCAAGGAAAAAGTAAAGAAAGGAATTAAAGACTTCCTAGAATTTAATGAAAAAACATTCACAATATATCCAAACTTATAGGACATAATAAAAGCAGTGTTAAAAGGAAAATCATAGCACTAAATGCCTACATAAAAACAAACAAAACAAACTTGGAGAAATATCCCAGAAAAGAGTTAACAGAAAAGTTAAAATTAAAAACTCTAGAATAATTAATTAGATAACTCATCTAGAAGGTGTAGATAGCAGTAAATAATCAAACTCAGGGCAAAAATCAGTAAAATTAAAACAAAGTGAAAAATACAAAGAATCAGTGAATTAAGGAGTTGCTTCTTTAAAAAAGTCAACCAGGTAGACAAACCCTTAAACAAATTAACTAAAAGGCAGAGAGAGAGAGTTTCCAAATTAACCAAATCAGAAATGAAAAGGGTTACATAACAATAGAAACCGAGAAAATCTGGAGAATCATTAGGTCATACTTCAAAACCCTGTACTCCACTGAATTGGGAAACCTATAAGAAAATAACAGCAATCTGTACAGGTACCATTTAAATCAAAACTGAATAAATGAACTAAATAGTTCTATATGCCCCAAAGACATAGAAGCTGTTAATAAAAGTCCCCCAATCAAAAATAGCCAAGAACCAGATGTTTTCAGCATAGAATTCTGCCAGATTCACAAACACGAATTAATACCAGTACTCCTCAAATTGTTCCACACAATAAAAAGAGAAGAAACATTGCCAAATACTTGTTATGAGTATACAGTCATGCCGATACCAAAGCCATACAAAGATGCCACAAAGAGGATTATAAACCCATATCCCTCATGAATGTTGATGCAAAAATACCCAATAAAATACTGGCCTACAAAGATGCCACAAAGAGGATTATAAACCCATATCCCTCATGAATGTTGATGCAAAAATACCCAATAAAATACTGGCAAACCAAATACAACAACATATAAAAAATTATTTATCCAGAGATGCAGGGATGGATCAGCATACAAAACAGTCAGTGTCATCCATTATTTAAACAACCTGAAAGAAAAAAAATGATAATCTCATTGGATGTTAAAAAGTCATTGACAGAATCTAGCACTGCTTCATGACAAATGAGCTGGAGAAGTCAGGGATACAGGTAGAAGACATAAACATACTAAAGGCAATATACATCAAGCAGTCAGCAAACATCAAACTAAATAGAGACAAACTCAAAGCAATCAAACTAAAATCAAGAACAAATCAAGGCTGTCCTCTCCATATTTATTCAATATACTTCTTGAAGACTTATCTAAAGCAATAATACAACAAAAGGAGATATAAACATAAAAGTAAGAAGTCAAACTGTCATTATTTCCAGATGATATGATGTATACATAAGTAACCCCCAAAATTCTACCAGGAAACTCCTACAGCTGATAAACACCTTCATCGATGTAGCACTATAAAAGGTAAACTCAAAAAAATCAATAGCCCTCCTATACAAAAATGACATTATGGCTGAATAAGAAATCAGAAAAAATAATTTAAAAAATCACCCCTTACAATAGCAGCAAAAACATCAAATGTCTTTGGGTAACTCTAATCAAAAAAGTGACAACCTGTATGACAAAAATGTTAAGTCATTGAAGAAACAAATTGAAGAAGATATTAGAAAATGGTAAGATCTTCCATTGTCTTGGAAAGGTAGGATCCCCATAGTAAAACTGGCTATTTTACCGAAAGAAATCAACAGATTTAATGTATCCCCTTCAAAATTACAACACAATTCTTCAGACCTTGAAAGAACAACACCCACATCATATGAAATAATAAAAAATCCAGGATTGTCAAAATAATATTGTTTAATTTTAGAATTTCAGGAGGCATTAGCATCCCTGACTTCAAGCTCTACTATAGAGCTACATCAATAAAAATAGCTTGACAGTGGCATAGAAGTAGACTTGTGAATCAATGGAATTGAATCAAAGACATTAATTCACACACCTAGAACCCTGATTTTTGACAAAGAGGCCAAAAATATACAATGGAAAAATAGCATCTTTAACAAATGATGCTGTCATAATTGGATGGTAGTATATAGAAGAATGCAAAAAGATACATATCTATCACCCTGCACAAAACTGAAATCCACATGAGTCAAAGACCTCAGCATAAACCTAGTTACACTGAACCTGACAGAAAAGAAGTGGAAAATAGGCTTTAGCAAATTGGCACAGGAGACCACCTCTTAACTATAATACCAGAAGCATGGTTACTGAGAACAACAATTAATAAATGAGGCCTTCAGAAATAAAGGAGCTTCTGTTATGCAAAGGAAACAGTCAATAAAACAAAACAACAACGTATAGAATGGATAAATATCTTTCTCAGCCCTACAATGGACAGAGGACTGATCTCTAAAATATATTGAGAACTCAAGAAACTAAGGGTCAAAAAACCAAAGAAACTAATTGGAAACTGGCACAGAATTATCAACAGAATAACTCCAAATGGCTGAAAGACAAGAACTACTTAACAACCTTAGCCATCAGAGAAATGCAAATCAAAGCAACTCTGAGATGCTATCTTACAACTGTCAGAATGGCTAAGAACAAAAACACAGATTACAATCTTTGTTGGCAGGGATATGAAGCAAGGGGAAGACTCCTTTTGTGGCTGATAGAAATGTAAACTTTTACAGCCCTTTAGAACTCAGTATGGCGGTTCTTCAGAAAACTGGAAATCAATATACTCAATGATCCAGCAAAACCACTATTGATGTACATTCTAACCCCAAGGTTATTAGCTCAACTATGTTTATAACTGTAATATTTGTAATAAACAGAACCTGGAAGCAACCTAGATGCCCCTCAATTGAAAAAATGAACTAATCAGCAGAAAAAAAGGGCATCCTGAAATTTGCAGAAAAATGGATAGATCTGGAGAGTATCATCCTGAGTGAGGTAACACATACCCAGAAATACAGAAAATTTATGTACTGATTCACTCACAAATGGATTTTAGACATAGTGAAAAGAATAACCAGGCTACAATCCATACCTCCCCAGCAGCCTGTAACAGGAGAAAATTAGAGAGACATCCATAGTTGCTGCTGGAACAAGGACATAGAGATCATGAGCGGGGATAGGGGGAAAGTGAGAGGAAGTGAGAAGTGAACATAAAAGAATGGGCAGGTGCAGGGGTGGGGGAGAGCAACAGAGGGAAAGCAAAGAAATTGATATTCTAATAGAGGGACCATTGCAGAATTAGAGAGAAACTTGATACTAGGGAACACCCAAGAACCCGAAGCATAAGCCTAGCTGGGACACCAAGCAAGAGGGAATATTGGCTTTTCCATGTTATCATATGAATTATTACCCTAATTGCCATGTTTGAACCTTCAATCAGCAGCTGATGAAGGCAAATGCAGTGATCCATAACTAAACACCAGGCAGAGCTAAGGCTCCAACTGAAAAGAGGGAAGAGAGATTACATCAGTTAAAGGATCGGAATCATGATAGGGAGACCCATGGTTTAGGCAGTCCTTTGCTGTTGGGAGCTCCCAGACTCTGAGGTAACAGCTGACAAACCTTCATGGAATAAATCTAGACCCTCTGAATGCAGATGAGAGTTGAAAGACATGGGCAGTTTATAGAGCTTGCTGCATTCAGACCAGGGTCTGTTCTAGGTCCATGAACTAGCTTCTCCAAACCCACGTCTAGCAGAAAAACACCTTTCTCAGCCTTGATACTTGAGGGAGAAACTCAGTACTAACACAACTGGACATATCAGACTGAACTGATTCCCCTTGGGATTCCTTGCTTTCTCTAGGTAGGGAAGGGGGTAGGAGGGAGGGTATTGACTAGGGAAGAACTGGGAGAATGGGTGGGAGAGGGAACAGTCATAGCTATGGGGAAAATTAAAATAAAATAAAATACATAATTAAGTGTTCACATAGTTGAAGCAACCATTTGTTAATTGGAAGGCAGATAAAAAATGTCTTCATTACTGCTAAGGCAAAGAAAGGAATAAAAGTAATGGGAATATTAAATTTTTAATTATTCAAGGCCAAAATAATATTAATCAGGAGGACATTATGTTCACTAGGCTTTTGAAACTCAGATTCATTTTTATCTGGTAAAGATGAATTTCCATCAGAAAATTCTCACTACTAGGGTGAGGACAGTTTATCATATTTATGATCAGTAATTCAGGAAATGGATGACACGGACAGTTAGAGGAAGATAGAACAGAATTCTATTAAATAAAATACTTTTTTAGAGATCTATCCACTGATCCAAATTCTCTCTTTAGCTCTATATAGTCTTTCTGTATCTTCTTTTTGTTTTGTTTTGTTTTTTTTTTTTTTTCCTGTGAGGATAAAATGCCCAGTTCTTTTCTTAATGACAATTGAAGATTTTCATCACTGACTATTATTTTGGGATGAAGAACCAATGATTAGGTGAAAAGATTAAATAAATGTATTTTTATTTAAGAATTCTAAAATTCATTTTACATATCAACTACAGATTACCTTTTCATTTCTCCCACTCCCCCACCAGCAGCCCTCTGAACTGCTCCTATCTTTTATTCCAAAATGATAAGGCTTCCCACGGGGAGTTATCAAAGCCTGTTACATTAGTTGAGACAGAACCAAGATACCCCCATCAATGTTGAGCAAGGAGTTTCATCATTATCAATGGGATCCATAAAGCCAGTTCATGCATCAGAAATAGTTCCTAATCCTGATGCTGGGGGTTCCTCAAACAGTCCAAGCTATGCCACGGCCATGCAGAATCCACAAATCCTGGTCTCAGGTTCATGAGTTTTCATGATTATGGGTCAGTTGTATCTGCAAATAATCCACTCATGATGTTGACCTCATTCATAATTGCATAATTTCACTTTCTTCTCTTCAACTGAATACCATAACTAGATCTTAATTTCTTCAATATATTCATTTGAGAAAGCATCTTCAACTATGTCAAATTTACTATTTTAATGATAAATTTTAAATGGTCAATTTTATAATCTGTCTTCACCATATACATTCTATGTTGAAAATATAGTAGAGAGTAATTCTACAAAAAGGTTTAATAATCTAGAGAAGAAAATATGCAATTAGGTAGACAGGATGATGTCTGACTACTTTAATGAATGTTATTAAATCAACAGTTTGAACAAATCAGAAACAATGTCATTGATCTTGAACCTATAATTAAGTGTTAGCAAAAATATAATTAGTTACTGACTTTGACTGAAAATATAATTTATAAGTAATCTTTCAGAAAAAAATATTAATTACATTTCATTATATCATTAGTTATATAAGAGGTTATACATTTGTCTAGCCATTTACATAGAGTAAATAAAATTTTCATACAAAATTAAATGGCACAATTATGTTATGTTAAATTTGACTCACTTTAATCTAAAAGAGATAACTTTTAAATCACAAACTTTGGGAATTTCATAAGTCAAAATTAGAATATTATTCTATTATACTGCTTGCTTTAAGCTCAAAAATTGTTTTAATAGAGATTAAGAGAAAAAAATCCAAAAACATAAACAAACCAATATAAATTAGGTGAAAACCCTGGCACCCATCAAGAGAAAAAAAGGGAGGAAAATCTCAAGCCTTTTAAGTGAGTCATTAAGTAATAGAGTCATCAGAAGAAAATGGCACATTTAGAATTAAATGTGGGCTAATGAAATGAAGAAAGAACCTCCAAAAATATTCTTTTATGTTATATTGAGATGAATACTTAAATTTATATATAGACATTTAAGTTTTTCCTTGTATTAAATTTATATATATATATACATATATATATTTGAAAAATATATTTTAGTGTGGGATGGTACAATGTATTTAATTTTAATGACTCTCCTTTAGTCTCACGTTTGTTCTTTACAAACATTCATCAAGCAAGTTCAGCAGAGATTGATTAATTTTATAAGAACTATTTACTTTATCATTTATTTATGTTTTAAATATATTTTCATTTGATTGCTTGACATACATTACAAAATTAATTTTTTTGTCTATTGTTTGAAGGTTAGTTTTTATTTCCTATATAGTACAAAATAACACCGTCTCTGCCCTTAAACACTATGATCACGATTAAATAAAACCACACATAAAATGTATTTTTCTTTGAATAAAAGTAATTATAACTTTTATATAGCAATTACTTCTAAATAACAATAATTTAGCCTATGTAAATTATGTTCTTTGCTTCTGGATAGCTGAGTCTTTTATAGTAGAATATATCTTATACAATTTTATGTCACCAAATTTGAAAGATATAAATTAATCTCTATGTAAATCACCAAAATAACATACATCCTACCAACCTTTAATACTTGGCAGATTAAAGGTGTGTTCAGAAACAGAAAGAATTAGAAGAATCTGGGTGGAGTCAATCACCCTAGCCAAGCAAAGGTGTGGTCAGAGACAGAAAAAGTTAAGAAATGAATATATAGTAAAGACAATTTAAAAAAGAAAAGTCTAAGTGGTTTAGAGTGTGTTGAAAATATATATACATAGGTTAGAGAAAGAAAAAAAGGGTAGAGAAAGCCCTTTTAAAATAAAGAGTAAAATAAATAAACAAGCCATAGAAAAATAAAAAAACAAAGAATGTCTGAATACTGTATATTATTGTCTTATCTTTAAGCTTCTTGACTGAAAATGAAATAGTAAAAGCGGCTAAAAGACAGTTGATTATAAATGCTTTTGGATTAATTCAACCTATATATTTTGTAAGTGAGTTAACTTTAAAATTGAAATGCAAAAATATGCTACTTTGGAGAAGAGGTTTTGTTTTTTGTTTTTTGATTTTTTTTAAATTTTCACAGAAAATGAGAAGCTGTGAATCTATTCCTGGATAAAAAGCATAAAGTTTGATAGATGAAGACCCCCTGGAAATTCTCCAATGGAAATGGATGGCCCAGATGACTCAGCATTTCAGAGCACCTCTGTTGAAGTTTCCCAAGCTCTGTATCCAGAACAATTTCAGACTGGATGAGATGACTCAGCTTTACAGACTATTCCACTAAAGACTTATGCATAATCCTACATTTTTCTTTGAATTCCCATGAGATTGCCAGTGCCCCCATTCAGCAGGAAGTAGCCTAGAGAACAATGCCTACATTCCCAAAATATGGACTATGGATGTTCCTGTTTATTTACAGTGTTGTTTATAAGTTGTTATAGATAAGGGTGGAAAAGAATATTAGATTTGTAGTTCTTTCTGTTCTAAACAGAGAAAAGGGGATATGTAGGAAGATTATGTGGTTCCATTGTAAATAATTGTCCCTGCCTCTGAGTTTAATAAAAAGCACTGATTGGCCAAAGGCAGACAGGAAGTGTGGGCGGAGCTACCAGACTAAGAAGACTCTAGGAACAGGCAGAACAGAGCAGAATGCCTGAGAGAAACTAGAAGAAACAGAGGACAACTATGCTGCTCTGAGAAAAGCTAGTGAGCCACATGGCTAAACAGGATAAGAGTAATGGGTTAGATTAAGGGTAAAGAGTAGGCAAGTGATATGCCCAGGCCTTAGGCCAATCAACCTAAAAATATTGTAAGCATCTGTGTGCCTCTGCAGGTATATGGGTCTGTGGGCCTAAACCTTGAGGCTAGGCCCGAAAGTCCAGGATAGAAACTTTGCACTACACATTAACAATTGAGAATTCAAAGAAAATATTTCATTAATTATCCTATTTTGATGAATCCAAAGGATTATACCTAATGCACTTTCTTTCTAACTTGTATTACTACCTAAAAATTATTATTTTGATGTCTCTTAAACTTACATATTTTAACTGCAAACTTTCTTTTCTAAAACTATCACTAGAAAACTACTACTATGTCATCTTCAACTACCTCAGAGATCCAAGAAGGAAATAATATTTACCCAAGTAAACAGGAAGTGCAAGCAACTTCCATAATCTAGAAATGACAGAGATGGACAGTCACCCGAAATTCTTTTATAAATTTGGTGCATCCATCCTCAGCCTACAGGCAAAAAGTATCTTTTCATTTCAGTGAAGCAGGAAATTTCCTCTGCCCATTCTGATATAGCTCATCAGTTGCTCCCCCTTGTGTGCTAAAGAATATATGATAGTTTTCTCTGAAAATTAGGAACCTGTAGTACCATCTCAGCTTGTTCTGTCGAAGTTCAGAGGTTACTTTGCAATGGAACCTGCATGTCCAGTTTAAACAGCATACTGTCAAGCAGTCAGTACAAGAACAGGTTCTTGTCCAGTGGCTAACGATTGCCACAAAGAAAGTAGACTCCATGAACAGCAGAAGGTCAGGTTTAAGAATATAAATCAGGCTTGGTTATACATGCTCTGCTGCTTAAATTCAGATAATGTCATTTCTGTGTATTCAGAGTCATTGGACATAATTATCCTATAATTAGGGACTTTTCAGTAAACAAAACTATTTTATACATTTCAGCTTTTGCTCTTAGGTGCTATTTTATCATTAATGGTGGATATATATGTATATGTTAGATAGTCACTAATATGAAAGATGCCAATTCAATCGATTCATGTTTATTGATTTGTGTTGTTTTATCTTTATCAATAGAACAATGTGCCAGTCTGTGGATAAGCACAAATTGTATTGGCAACAACCTTTTTTTATGGTCTCTTATTTGGACTTTTTGTTCCATAACTCAATTAGATATACTCCAATTAGGGTAATTGAATCTCTTTTTAGTATCAAGAGATATTTATAGTTGGGGATGTGACTCACCCATTATTTGTCAATTTCAAATGGATTACCTTCATATATATATGGGTGTGTGTGTGTGTGTGTGTGTGTGTGTGTGTGTGTGTGTATGTGTATAGTGTGTATGCATGTGTGTGTCCCTATTATTTCAGCTCATAAAATTTATACATAGCTACCTATTTTATTGCCCTTTTTTTTCTAATCACTTACAGGTTCCATAGATTGTAATTTGTTTGCCATTTTCTAGGCAGATACACACTGGACACAGGGAAATATGACTGAAAAACTTTGCCAAAATGGACAGAAAAATCCTTATAATTTCTGCTTCACTGAAAACTATGACAGATAATCTAAGCCTGTAGGCTGAACAAGGATGCCTGATATTACTGAGAAACTTTGTGTGACTGGCCAGGCAACCAGATGTCTGTCATTTCTAGAATACTAAAAGTGCCTACAATGGTCTTTCTGTGTACTCAGCTAATATATTTCTGTGGCCTTTGATGAAGTTATAGACTAGAAAATTATAATTTTAGATGTATTTAGTTATAATAAAAGATAAAATATATATAAAGATTTAGCCTCACAAAATAAGATAAATGATAGTATATTTTCTCTAATTATGCTGAATATAAATAGACTATATATTGCAACTACAATTCTTGCTTGATAACTGTTTTTTATAAGTAATTTTACTATGTTAAAATTGAAATCAACAGAAAAGTTGAAACGATATGGGATGTCATTCTCTACACTGTGAATATGCTTTGCTACAATTGGCTAATGAAGAGGTTGTTTGGGCCTATAGAAAGACAACTAATAGTGATGTGGGAATGTCTTTCTGTATGCTGTGCATATCAATCTTTAAATAAAGGACTGTTTTGGCCCATGTTAGGTACCATAGAAAAAGTAGATGGGGAATCAGAATAGGTAGGAAAGGAAGGGAAGAGTAAGAGACAGATCGACCCAGCAGCGAAAGAAGAAACATGTAAGGAACACAAGTGAGCCATGGGCCACAAGGCAGGATAGACTAATGGAAATGGGTTGAGTTAAGATGAAAGAGCAATCTAGCAATATGATCCATAGGCCAAACAGCATAAAGTTAATATAAACATCTGAGTCATTTTGGGGGGCCTAAGCAGCAATGGGTAGCTAAGCAATCTGGTACTGAAAGTCTGTGGATCTGGACCTCTGGCTGCCCTGAGCCAAGAAACCTCATTGACACAGTATAGGTATGTAGGAAATTGAAGCAGAAACAAAGGAGAAGTAGGGCAGTCAAAAGAATCTAAAAGTTGCCACCAAGGAAAGGTGTAATGGAACACAGACAAAGCCATAGAATATGTGACAATACATAGATTGATATAAATGGGTTGAGTTAAGTTGTAAGAGCTAGTTGGTAATAAGCCTCAACCAAAGACCAAACAGTTTGTAATTAATATAAGCCTTTGATTAACTATTTTATAAATGGCTGCTGGAAAATAGGTGGGAGAGATTTATTTGAACAATAAGAGCAATAGGCACAAATGAGTCAGAAATCTTCAAGCTACAATAGATTTTAGATACTAAACTTCTATCAGGTGTGGAGTTGCTAAAAATATATTTCTGTTTTGTACGTTGGCACATCTTTTTGAATGATGGTATTCCAGTGGTTCATAGACTATTCAGTTTCATGAGATTTCATTTCTTACTTGTTGGTTTTAATGGCTATGCTAAAAGTGTTTTATTCAGAATTTCTTTCTAACAAAGGGTTCAAGATTATTCGCCACTTTATTTTCTTTCAGATTAAATGTATCTGGTTTGTTTATAAGCCTTTGATTCATTTGAGATTGAGCTGCTCAACATGATAAATATAGATGTATTTGGATACTTTTATAGGCAGTGATTCAGATTGAACAGTACCATAAGTTTAAGATTTTTTTTTCAGTATTTCTGTATTCTTTATAAAATCCCATGAATTCGTAGTTATAAAGATTTATGTCTGGGTCTACGATTTTATTATACTAATCAATGTTTTTCTTTTTCTCTGCCAATATCATTTTATTTTTTATAATTGTAGTTCTGTAGTACAATGTAAAATAAGGATATCTTCAGACCCCCATTGTCATATATTAAAGTCATGCATGACAGTCCATTGATGTGGGATGTCTTTCTGTATGCTGTGAAATTCTACTGTATAATAAATGAACTGTTTTGGCTTATGGCCAGTGGGAAATTAAAGCATAGATAAAAGGTAAGTAGGGTCAACTCAAGGAGAGACACAATCGAGCTTACCAAAAAATCAGCTTGTAAAGGAAACACAGGTAAGCCATGGGACATGTGCCAAGACAGATGAATGGAAATGGGTTAATGAAGAGGTAAGAGCTAGATAGCAATCTGCCTGAGCCATAGGCCAAGTAGCATGTAATTAACATAGACATTCCAGTGTCTATTTGGGGCTAAATGGCATTGGGTTTGTGTGCCTACCCAAACCTTTGGGGCTATGTCAGAAAGACAAGGCCAGAAATATTGCTACAAATAGTGTTCCAAGGTGTGTCACATACACTCAAATAAAGCCTAAGAAATCTTAAAAGGGGTTTTTGAGCAAAGAAACAGAACCAAAAACAACTTCTGACTTCTGCCTCTTAAGTGGGACATGACACAGACATCATAGTGTGGTGTGTGGACCTGATCTACAAAATGTTGGGTTTTTGGAATACATCCTAAGCTTCAATAAGGCCAGTTCCCAAAGTCTCACAAAAGCCTCAGTATAAGCATGAGTTGCATATGATACCTTTAAGGTAGTAAATCTTACAGGCAAAAAAAAGAAGAGAGTCAAAAACTACATTTTAGTAGCAGTGTTTTCTTGTGTCAGCTCTGCTTGCTTGTGTTGAATAGAGATATAGCTTTTAAAATAGAAATTGGACTAAGTCTTAGCGACAATAACCAGCACAGGGCTCATTAATGAGGCCCTGCCACCAAACATTTAAACAAGGTTCATGAGTAACAGGCAGCAGTGCTCTACTTGGTGGTAATATGGATCCTAAAATTTCCCAGAATGATAACTGTGGCTCTTACCAGTAACCTTGATAACAAGCTAAACTATCTATGAAGCTAGACAAGGAGTTGGTTAGAGCCAGCCAGCTGCTCTAGCCAAACCATTAATCCTAGCAACACCTTGGAAAATTAAAACTGTTTTCAGAACAAAAAAATAATTGTAAAAGATAAGAGATACTCAGTTAGACAGATTAAAAATACCTAATTTCTTTGAACTGTGTTTAAAAATCTATGTTGGCTTGAGAGAAAAATGAAAATGGAAAAAGGATAGAGAAAGTCCTTTAAAAAGTAATACAGTAAAAAAATAATAAGCCATGTAGAGATGGAAATTACAAAGAGTGTCTGGACAAGCTGCTAAAAGTAATTCGATTTTAAATGCTGCTGTACTAATCCAACCTACATATTTTGTAAATTATTTAACTTAAAATTTGAATCAGAAGATATATTTCTACTTGAAGAAAAGGATTTTCTGTTTATTTCCACAGAAAATGAAGTTTATTCCCAGTTACAGAAAATAGGTTCGATCAAGGAAGACCATTTAAAAAATCTCTGATGGGAAAAGCTGGCCACATTGGCTCAAGAATGCCAACTAAGATGATACAGGCTTAGGACCCACATAATACTGCCAGAAATCCCAATGAGCAGAAAGAAGTAATAGAAAACTATACAAAATTCCCCAAATATTGTTTATTAATTTTTGTTTTCATTAGAAATGGTTAATGATCATAGTCAATCTCTATCTAAGAGAAAATGGAGATATGATATAGAAATAATACAAAGGATAGATTATTGAATCTACTTTCATCCAAAAATCAACTGTTAATCTCAAAATATTTTACATTGGTATATGGGCTTTGGTTTATGAATTAAAACTTAAGGTCAATATTATAATACCGTATATGTATTTCTATTCTTTATTATGTTTATGTTATTCCTTTATATTTGTAATGCATAATTAGAAAATACAGATTAATAGTCATCTATGATAAAACTTGTGTTAAGGTTTTTAGATATACAAAGTTGTATTTTAATTAGGTAATATTCAAGCACTTCCAAGACCTACAGAATATGGTATTTAAAATATTTTAAGAACGTATACTTCTCTGGACAGTGAGCCATATCTACTCTTGGCAACACCAATCTGCTTCAATAGGGATATGGGCATCAAAGAAGCTCCATACCGAGTTAACTTTCTTCATGGAAAAATTTAGCTACTAAAAAAGAAATAGTCCTTGGCTGACAGTTTGTGCTATAAACTAGTAATGTAGACCCAAAGGAAAATGACCTCTGCACTTTGGCAGAACAAGCTGAGATGGTCCTTCAGATTCCTGTTTTGCAGAGAAAACTGCCAGACACTCTGAAGGACACATAAAGAAGTGACTGATGTATTTACCCAAATGGACAGAGCAGTCCTTCAAATTACCTGCTTTATTGAAAGGTATTCCAGAGACTCTAAGCTGAAGATGGGTGCCCCAATGTTACAGAGGAATTTTGGATGACTGTCTAAGTATCCTGATGGCTCTGTCATTTCTAGAATTTGGAAGTTGCTTATAATGTACTTCCTGTTTACTCAGGTAATATTCCATTCTCCTGTGGCCTTTGATATAGTTAAGGATTGGATAGTTATAAATTTGCTTTGTTAAAAGGTATATTATATATAAAACTTTAGACTCACCAGGTTAAGGTAGATGACAGAATATTTTATTTAAATTTTATGAATACACATAGACTAGATATTGTAACTGTGATTCTTGCTTGATAATGTTTTGTTGTATGTAATTTTCCATATTAAAATTGAAATATTCCTTTCTGATTAGACAGAAAGTGAAAAGTGATAGGAAATGTCTTTTTGTATGCTGTATGCTATGAATTATCATCGGATAATAAAGGAACTATTATGGACTATTTCAAAGCATCTTAGAAGCAGTCAAGAAATACAAGGATAGATAAAGAAGAAAGGGGTAGAGTCAAGAAGAGATGCTGTGAGCTGCAATAGAGAGAGCAGAGATGCTAGACGATGCAAAGAAAGAAGACAAAGTGCTGCTCTTATAAAAGATACTAAGCTATTTGGCTAATCAACAGTTATTTTAAGAGCTAACAGCTAGCAAGCAATATGACTGAACCATAGGCCAAACAGCATATGATTGATATAAGACTTTGTGTAATTAGTTTGGACCAAGCAGCTATGGGTGTTATATTTAGGACAGCTGGTCTAGATCTTGGGGCTACACTGGGCCAGAATATCTTGATATAGTCCATATATGTAACACCAGAAATGCAGTATTGGAGACAAATAAAAGCACAAAAATACACATATACCTGGTTACACATATACACAAACCCAACAATACATATACACAGTGTACTCACAAACACATATATAAATAAAGAAAACACAGATAAAATAACAAGATGCTATTTTGCAATAACTAATAAATTAAACAAAATTGGGTAATATCTATTTTATACTTGAACACTTTGTTTGCTGTTATGTATCTAAGATGACAAAGATGTCACACATATTTTTAGAACACCACTGTGGATAACAATCTGTTTATAGTTACTTGGAATACAGTCCACTATAGTTGGGATGATATAGTGACAGTTTCATAGCATTGTACAATGAAAGTATAACACATTAGAGTTTATACTTATTATTGCTATGTAACTTTTTTCATAAAACTTTTTACTTCATTAATAAATCTTAAATAAACCAAGTTGTTTAAACTGAGAAAGTTATTAATTATTCATAAAATTTTGAACAACAAACTGACTTTCCACAGAATATTAAGATATAATACAAAATGTTTATCACTTATGACAGATGTTGGAAATGTTTCTGTTCAGTGATTTTGACAGGTTTAATTTTCATAATTTTAATGACAGTTGATAAAATGCAAAACCATTAAAGTGTAAATAAAACAAATATATATATATTTTTAGATAGTCTTCCTTCTCTGATATTTTATATTTGGGGGATTTAATGCATGGCATATATTGATGTATTAATATAAAAATCTTAAGTGTCAGTCAACAAAACTGTCTCTCACAAATTTAATAGATTTTATATGATATAAATAAATTACATTTTATGTTACATTTAAAAAACATTAATATTTCTTATAATAAGAAAATCAGAATATCTTTATTATTTTGTTTTACAATATATTTTATGGCAGATGTAAATATTGTCATCTCTTTATTTCACAGTGAAGTATAGTGAATACATAATAGATTATAAAAAAGTGAACAAATTGTTATTTTCTGCTAAAACTACATAAAATTTCTATGTATTATAATTGTGTTATATTGGAGGATGCATAAATAATAAATAAATATTGAATTCATACTATTTCTTCATTAAAAATAAAATCATAAACTGAAGATTTCTTGCTTCTTAGAATTCTCAATTCCTTGTCTCTGGTAAATGTGAATATCTAACATGTACCCTGATGGTCTATACAGATACTTGTTACTACTACATAAATCTCTGAACTTATATTTATGAAGTAAAAAAATGTAAAGTATAATTGAAATAAAATATTTTTGTATTTTTATCACACTTATTTTTTTGCTTACTATTGTTAGACAATATTTATCGTTTGCAGTTGAAAACTGGAGGCAATCATTTTAAAGATATTATTTTTAGAATTTATGACAGATGAAATTAGAAAATCTTCTGGCATGTTGCTTCATTTAATAGTGGAAGCTATCATGCCATATATTCCTTTCTACTTGTCCATCCCATACTATTTTAATTTACTGATGCATAAACAAAAAATGCCCTTTTAAGCATCCTAATGTTAAACATCAAGATACCATTCATTGTAAAATGTTAATATTGTTTAACAGTCTCTCCTCTATTGGCTAGATCACTTATTATTAAGTAGATGTTTCTTAAATCTCCACAATTAAAAAACTAAGTTAATCAAGAATAGTTGATACATATGTCTATTTTGTATGGATAAAAATGTCCATGTTTACTTCTATATTATTCTTAAAATGTAAATATTCAAATAATTAAAGGCACTATATAAATCTTGTCACAGATTTGCCTTGTTTGAATTAAATATTTTTCTACATAAAACTTAAAACAAAATTAAACTGCATAAGCTATTCAGAACCATTTGCTTTATTATCTTGTATATACCAATTAGGACATTGAGAGAACCAATGCTGGCATTTAATAAGTTCAATTTTATTTCTTTATTCTCAGATTATCAAAATAACTTCTCTCTGTATATGAAGCAAAAACAATGCTAGAAATAGATTATAAAATATAGTAAATTCATGTAAAACAGGTCAGATGAATAGATGCAAAGAGGGTTAGGAAAATTACATGGACACACATAAGTGGTACCATGATCTTGAATATTGCTATCACATGTCTATTTCTAAATGTAATTAACTTTCATTGACAACTTTACAGATACAAAGGACATCATCAATAAATCCAAGTGAAACCATGTTTTACATGAGAAAACAATGTTAAAATTTAAGAAAAACTGTAGCAAAACATGATGAAAATCATTGCTATATGGACATCCATACTCATACATATTTCATAGAATGTTTAGTTCAGAGAACAACTCAAAATTACAATTATTTTGGGTTTGAATAACTGAATGTTTAAAATACATAGCAAACTATAGGAAAGGAACAAAGCAAGATATCACTTTAATCTCAGCATTCTGAAGGCAGAGGTCAGAGGATCTCTGTATATTCAGAATGATAATGATCTACATAGGAAGTTTCAGGATAATCAAAGTTACATAAAGAGATCACTTTTCATAGAAGAAAATAAATAAGCAAGGTAAGAAAATGAATAACATCTCTTATAAGGAGGGAGATGTTGTTAAAGAAATCAATAGGGATTTTCAATTGAGAGCCTGAAGTAGATAAAACAGCTACTCAGGTGAGGCTTTCAAGTAAAAGAAGAATAGCAGCAAGCAGAGAGAAAAACAAAATATTTCCTAATCAGACTACATAAAATAGTCGAGAGAAATCATTGTGAGTAGAGGTGCTAAAACAGTCCAGTGAGCTAATTGGGAATTTGGGGTGGAGAATTTTCTCTGTTAATTAGTCCCTGACTTTTCTTCCTTAACACAAATACTTTTCAAACATGTAAAGGACAGCAGAAAGCTTAATTTGAAGCTCTTAGTTATGTTCAGTCTTTCCATTTTAATAAAACTCTTCACAGGAATAACCAGAAGCTTGATTTTTTTTATTTGATTCTATATCCAGTCAAGTTGACAACTAAGATTAACCATCAGACTCATGTAATATATAACTCTGATTCAAGGCAGTGCAATGTTATATGCTCACAGGTTTTCTATTTATAAGGTGTAACCAGATGTTTGAAAATGTTTGCCACATGATTATTAGGCACTTTTTTGGCCTTCCATTACCACCATAAGAACTTTTCCATTGTAACTTGATGAGTAACTGGAGTCATTGAACTGAAAAATTTATAATAACAGTCATTGCACTTCAGGCCATCGTTCATACACAAACATATGGGTGATTCCTTTCTGTGCATGTGAACAACTTCAATAAGCAGCAGCAGCAGCAGCAGAATTTCAAACACCACACCTGGCATCAAGTCTCTTAGAAAGACTAAGAATATTAATCAAACCCAGTAATATTTTGCTAATCCCTATAAGGTTTTTAGTTAAATATTGCCTATTTTTGAATGTATCTAAGAGTTTTCAGGCATTCATTACATAATGTGTTGAAGTAATAGATAATTGTTATACACCTTAAAGAGTACTATCAGCTAATGAGACATGACAGTAATAAGGAAACAGTTCTGTCTAGGTCCAAAGCTGGTCCTCTACAACAAAGAAAACAAATCCAACAGATTGTAGCATTACTTCCATTATTATGTCTAATTGTGATTATTTATACTACTATACCATTTTTAAATCATAAAAATAGTAACCATTGTCTTCATAGAAGTTGTCAAATAAATTATTTAGCTCTTTTCCACCAATATTAAGAAAATGTCTCTAGAGCTCTCTAGCATGTTAGGAACAAAGACTTTAAGAACATATTACAGAACTTGAAAAAGCTTTTATGAAGATGATAAAGGTCATAAAAGAAAAAAACAAATACATCCTGTAAAGAAATGTATGAAAATAGAGAACAGAAGCAAATACACAAAACAACTCAAGACAAAAATGTGAAAATAGAACCAATAAACATAACCCATACTGAAAAAAGTCTGAAAGTAAAATATTTAGAAATGTGAAAAGGAAAAACAGAGACAAGCATCACAAACTGAATAAAAGAGACGGAAAAGATTATGTCAGGATATATTCTGTAGGACTTAAAATGTTTGAAAATTACTTATTCAAATTATATCTCTGTATGACCTTGAAAACATACCTAACATAACTACATATTTGATTGTTATAGATGACTATTAACCTGTATTTTTTCATTATTCTAAATAGATTGTAACAATAATTTCAAGGACTAGAAATTTAAATTGTTAAACGAGTTGCATAGGTACAACACATTAAACAAGAGAAGAAACAAGTATGTAATATGTTATTACAAAAATATCCTTACATTTGTATGAATATACTAAATTTCATACCAATGTAAAACATGTAAGACTAGTAATTGCTATTTTAGTTTAAAATTGAATTCAGTAATTTATCCATTTCTCTTATCATTTCTGTTTTCCCCCTTTTACTTTTTTGAATAAGATTTCTAAATCTAATCTTTCTTCACCTTTTTTCCTTGACATTACCAATAACAACTTGAAATCATTCCCCCTAAAATGAGAACAACGCAATCAAATGATCAAAAACCACCCACTTTCTACCTTTGGAAAATGTGGGCATTGTGTGTTTCAGACTGCTTCCTGTTTTTTGAGGGCACTGAAAAAGTTGGTGTAATGGTCAACTTCTGACTGGTATAGTCTGTGAGGATGGATTATCTCAACCAGTAGCCTTGAGATTTTACTTGTCTGGATGCAGAAATCTGAAAAAATAGTAAAAGAAGCATGGAAAAAGTTTGGATCATCTGGGACAGCCATTTTTGTTGGTTTCAGATTCCTTAGCTCTAAAAACATACAAACTTTTAAAGGTAATATACATATCTGCATTAACATAAGTATAGACTGCATGTTATACACAAGCCAGCCAAAGAATGATTTTTTTTTGTTTTATGTTTGAGCAAGTAAAAATATATGTCACTTGTCTTATTGTTCTTTGTTGTTATCCAATGTCTCTCAAAAACTGTCAATTATTCATCAAAAGTCCAAAAATTCAAAGACAACACAGTAACCTACAGGATACACACTTCATTGATATTTCATATCTCTTCATATCTTATTATAATTTTTATTATTTTATTTCTTTATTTAAAGACTTTATCACTTTAAACTATTTTTTGATGATTGTCTATGCCCATTTTTATTTAGGCCTAAGCACATTGTTTTTATTATATTTAATTGTTATATATATATATATATATATATATATATATATATATGTATGTATATATATATTTTACAAACCGAGCACTCTTCTCCCTCCATCTCTTCTTCCCAGAAGGCTGAGGTGGACAAAATTGAAAAAACTTTAAGAACCTGGTGGTGCTGCTCTTTGAACCTGCTGTGATTTTCTTTGGTTTCTTTCTTGAGAAATTCCAAATCCACCCCAACCACATCTACTGCATGATTAAACCAGGCTTAGACATTGATGAAAATGAAGTGACAGAAGATGAGCTCAGTGCTGCTCTTTCTAATGAGATCTCCCATTTGAGGGGGATTGGGTGATGAGAATGCCTCTCAGATGGAAGAAATTGACCCCTGGGAAGCCTATGCTCTTTTTTACAGGTTATCCCTGTCTCCCACGGCAGCCTTGATTATTATGACCCACGTAGCCCTCTGGTCATGTCTATGGAGAGGGTCACTTCTATCCTATCTTAAGGCAACAAAATCTCGCGCATAACACCAGGGTTACATATTGTGTATTTTTTTATTTTGTTTGTTTTTTGCTAAAATTAAAAGTATGAAAAATTGAAAATGTATATGTAAATAAGAAATTTAAATAATATAAACCCTAGATAATTTAACAAATCATGTAAACTTTCCCTCTATCCAGAGAAAGCAGATTCACTGGCTTATCTAAATGAATATTTCTCTAGCTGTATTCAAAGATAGAAACACTAAGATACACTAGTCTACAAAATACATGACTTTACAACGTCATATCTATGACACACGCTTTTTAAAGTGGTCTAAGCTTTTGGAGTAGCCACTATCATATCTGAGATTGAAAACAGTGATCTCCTCTGATTCCTAATGGGGGGGGGGGAAGTATGTAGATCAGTTTCTTTGCTTAGAAAAGAAACTAGATTTAACATCACTCCTTTAAAGTCATAAGGTACCAAAAGTACTTTGCCAAACATCCAACTAGCTGAAATTGGTGGAAGCAGCTAAACCAGTCTGCACTGGCTTAATACACATATGCGGGTTGGCTTTGTGATGTCACTGGCTGCCAGCTATTAGTAGGCAAAAATTCTCTGAAGCACATGGACAATGGACCCTCAGCTTTGGCTCTTCTAAACTGTATTTATTGTGTTGTGCGACTATCAGTGGCCAAGGAGAAGGTTCAAGAAGAAGCAGAGTGTCTACAGGCAGTGACACTGCCAAGCTCCACATGTCCAGTGTTCCACAGGGTCTAGATAACTTGTCACTAATGCCTACCACCCGCAGCTATGGTGGCTTTGGTCCGATATTGACTCGCACAATGCTTCTGTTCTTTAGGCTGGCATGGCGGCTGCACATCAGCTTCCCCTCTTTTTACATCATGACTTCTGTGATGCTCAATGTGCATATGCAGGTTCAGATTGAACTGCTCTGAAGGCCGTCCCTTAACTGAAAGAATCACCCCAGGCTTATCACATAGACCTTATAACATGACTGATAGAAAGACCCTGAACATTAGCCTGGCAAGGGTGAAGAAGTCTGGAAGAGATGAACTTAACAATTATTCAGCCTTAAGAAAACAACAGTAAAGCAAAGCGTTTGCCCTGAAAAATTAACTTTCTGGATTAATGAGCCTTCAGTTGAAGAAAGACTATCTTTATGTTCTCGGATTTGGAAATTTTTAATGCTGACATTGGTAATATTTCAGAGAGAAATTGTCCAGCCATAGAGTACAGAGCCTCAACGGAGAACCTGAATGTCAGAATTACCAGACCAAACAAAATATTAAGAAATGGGAAGATTTACGTTTTAAGTTTGATCCTACCAAGTGCTTATTTTGATGGGTCAGATGCTGAGTTATAATCACCTTGACTGCTTTCTGAGCTGTTCACAATCTTCTATGCTGGTCTTAAAGTTCTCCTGAAATACGAGACAAGATGTGGGCTTTTTAATTTGTAATCATTTAAAGTTCATCATTTCAGGGAAAGCAATAGAATAAAAACAACACACACACATGAACTACAGATAACACGCGGGTTTCTGGCTGTATTGATCTTTCATATTAGTAATCTCTTCTGTTATTGTTGAGGGACCAATCAAATAATTAAAAATAGGTTACTGTAAAACATTGTCTTAGATTTTTTTCACTGCCATTCAGTTCCTGAATTGATTTTTATGACTAGACAATTTTTACTCTTTGATCAGAAAGACATTTTCATCCTGGTGTATTTTATTTAGGAAAGAGGGCTTATATGGTTCTATGGAAACCAGATGTTGATGTTGGGTACTTTTTTTTTCCATTGCTAGCTTTCATTTTGAGACAGAATCTCTTCTGGAACCTGGGGCACACTAATTTATCAAGGCTGGTTGACTGACCAAGCAGACACAATTATCCTCCAATCTCAACCTCCCTTTTCACTTGTTGTCATAGACATGTACTACTGCTTCCAACAATGTCTGTAGTTTCAGAGGATACAAACACAATTCCTTATACTATCATACCAAGTAATTTACTGAATCAGTTGTCTCCATAGGCCCAGTTAACACATTTTCAATTGTGCTGAACAAAACTCAGACTTGGGAAAAATTTGGGGGAATATAATAATATTTAAGAATATGATGGTTTATCACAATTTTTATATACTTCACATATCCATTTTAATAGACTATTGCCCCAAATGTAGTCTGTTTCAGCTTCTCTGTGATCAGCGAATGGAAGGGCTAGCTCTATGATGTGAGAATGTCTTTCTGTTTGCTGTGAATATCAATCTTTAAATAAAGAAGCTGTTTTGGCCCATGACAGGCACCATAGAAAAAGTAGGTAGGGAATCAGAACATAGGTAGGAGAAGGGTGGAGTCAGACAGATTGAGCCAGGGGACCAAAGAAGAAACATGTAAGGAGTACAGGTGAGCCACAGGCCACTTGGCAGACAGATTAATGGGAATGGGTTGAGTTAAGATATAAGAGTTACCTAGCAATGTGGGTGAGCCAGAGGCCAAACAGCGTGAACTTAATATAAGTGTCTGAGTCATTTTGGGGGACCTGAGCAGCAGTGGGTGGCTAAGGTGCTTCCAGGTGGCAGGTCTATGGGTCTGGACCTCTGGCTGCCTGAGGCCAAGAAAACATTATTTTAACAACTCTATTTTTATTAAACATTGCCTAGCTTTAAGTCTATTTTATATAATAGTTTTATGAGACAGCAAAATGTAATTTCCCTTCTCACACTTCTCACCATCCACTTTTAAGGTATATGTTAAATGAAGACTCTGTTAAATTGGTAATATTAAATCTGCAACAGTTTCAACTCACAGTACCACTAGTAACTAAAAATTAAAAAGCTTTGACAATATTTTCCTGTACCAAATATATAAATATGCAAGTCAAATATTTTCCTTATAGAAGTTCTCTGATTCATGAAATGAGATAACTTATATAGCAACATTATTTTTAAAGATAATCTCTTTGCCATTTTTGTAGTTTTAATAAAGACATTTAAAAGTATGTTTTGGGATGGAATAAAGAATAAAATCTCTTCATTAGCATAAAATGAAAAATTCAGTATTTTGTTACTGGATACCTCAAGATAAAAACAGCTCCCTAACAGTTAAATAATACTACTTGCTTAATGTTGAAACTTAAAGCATGGGAAACATAAACATATAAATCCAATTATAAACTGGCCATAAATCATAAAAAATGTGTAAATGGCAAAAATCTATAGCATAAATTTTAGATTTAAACATGCAAATGTTAGAAGACCTGTTAATTTTGTCCCTTCTCTTGTTTCTATTCTGTCTCTTTAGGTGACTAATATTCACAACAGCGAGTTATTCCTATTTTTTTCAGTAACTGTATTATTTGTGTGCTGTCTTTGTTAGCACTTCAATTAATATGCTGTGTTTAACAATAGTGATCAAAAAGCTTTTTTGTGCAAGAGAGCATGTTTTTTCTAAGAATACATGATAATTATGGAAATGCACTGGGTACACTAATTAAAATGTACAATACCATTTATTGTTTATGGAAAGGTTATACATAGAATATAAAGGTCAACTCAAATATAAAAATTATAAAATGTAAACATAGAATAGGCCCAGAGTCGTACAACTGTTTACTATATTCTATATTCCAAAAAAGTGAGGTTCCTCGATCAATGTTTTGACACTGCTTAAAACTAATAGCATGTCTACAAGTTACTGAATAAGAAAGAAAGAAAAAATTTGAACTTAACTGTAAGAAGAAGAAAAAAGGAATAATTTCTAATTGAATTAGGAAAAAAGCAGACAAGCAGAAGAAACAATACCTGAAAAGGGAAAAATGCAGAGTCTTATTCCTAGATGAAGAGTTATGGGCAATTAATTCTCTGTGCTATGAAATATGTTAATAACAAGTAAAATTGGGAAGCAAATATAAGCATTCCCACCAATGGCTGTCTAAAGAGCTATTTTTAGAGACTTCCATCCAGGAAAATCTATGATTCATAGTTCAAATAATAAAGAAATTGAGATTAAGTCAGTGTACAAAAGAATTTAGTTTATTGAAAATGAAAAGAATGTTTTACTAGGGAAGAACAAAGAACACCCAAAGTGTAGGGTACTCTTCAGCTATAATTCTATGAAGAGGTGAACATTAGGTAGATATAAACTGAAGTTGATGAGACAAAAGTTGTTAAAGGCGATTTAACATTTTAGCAGTTTGTATATAACTATACTTGTATGGTCTAGTTTGTTTTCTGTTGGCCGTAATAAACGCCATGACCAAAAGGACTTGGAAATGAAAAGGTGAATTTGGCACAATTTATGAATGAAAGCAGTCTGAAAAGGAACTTAAGCAGGACCAGAGGCCAGAACCATGAAAGAATGCTACTTACAGGCCTTCTTACCCCCAGGCTCTTTTAAACTTTTCTTATAAAGTCCAGACCCACATTCCTAGGAATAGAATTGCCCACTGTGTGTGTGTGTGTGTGTGTGTGTGTGTGTGTGTGTGTGTGTGTGTGTGTGTGTGTGTGTAGGGGGGCTCTTTAAACAATTGGTCATCAAGAAAATGTCTAATAGACTTGCTCAAAGGATGTCCAAAGGAATCTATTTCCTTCTATTCACTTTTTTACATACCACCAACGTCCTCCTTTCCATCTTTCCATGCTCCCTCCAGCTTCACCCAGCCCCATTCCTCCATCTACTCCTGAGAGAGGGTAAGGACTCCAAGGAGGAGTGAATACAGTCTGGCATATCCAGTTGAGGTAGTGCCAAGACCCTCCTCCCAGTATCAAGCCTAAGGAAGGTATTCCTCTATAGGGAATCGTCTCCCAAAAAGCTATTTAATGCATTAGGGAATTAGGGATAAGTCTGTTCCCACAGACAGAGGCCCCACAAACTACAAACTACGTGCCACACAACTATTATCCACATTTGAAGGGCTTAGTTCAGTCCTGTGAAGGGTCCCCAGCTGTTAGTCCAGAGTTCATAAGCTACCAAGAGCTCAGGTCAGCTGTCTCTGTGGATTTCCTCATCAAGATCTCAGCCCATATCTTATAAAACATAGCATGAATAAATCTTTTAGGCTTTGTCTGAAATGCCATTGCTTCTAAGTGAGTGTTTTTGAAAAATATTTTAAAGATCATTTGAAAAATAGTTATGTGAAGTAGAAATAACTAGTGATTCCTATTATATATAGAATTCATGTCCAGTTTCATTCATTTTCTAATAGAAATATGTTATTGACAAATTAGCAGATTGTTTTGTGTTTGTTACCTTTCTTGGTACTCTGAACAAAGTTAAGAAAATAAAATGTTCTGCATAGACCAATTATTAATCCAGACTGAATAGCTTAATTTTATTGAGGTATATATTTATTTATGGTCTTACTTTCCATTTACTGTTTTGATTTAATGAAACTGACACAATAGAAGGACATATACAAAGACTATTGTCATTAATTATAGATAATCTCTAACTCAAAAATATGAAATCATAATTTCTTCAAATTCAGAAAGATTTTGCACTAAAACATGATATCACAATTAAAAAAATAACTTACTTCATTTTATAAATTGTAGTCCTTCTTTAAGTATACTCAAACTTTTATCATTGAAGTTTATCTTCAAGAAGTATGAATAATATACTTAAAAAATGTCAAGAAACTTGTGTTCCATCTCCATGTGTCTCATGATAATCTCAAAAATCAAAAACAAGTTTAATCACAAGCATTTCAGATAGGAGTTACTGAACCTGTAATTCATTTAATGTTATTTTTTAAAAAAAACTCATTTGTTCCATTACCTCTGAGTTTTTCTTTGGCATATGTCATATAAGTTTTCAAGATTATTTTTCTCAAAAGATATATATGTTGTATAATTTATATACCAACTTAGAAATTATAGTTAAAAATATAACCACCACTACAATTTTCCAAATTCTAAAGAAGACTAGAATATATCCAAATATCTGTAAGCTAAGCTCATGGCTTAAATTAGCTACTTTGCAACCTCTGCTTATGGGGTCTAAGGACAGCTCAAACAACATTGAATCTTCTAATTTCCTTAGCATAATTAAAATTCAACACTGAACTTGCCATCTTTAATTATAGCACAATTATACTATGAACAGTTGCCATGATATCATTTATTCTTGAGTGTGATTATCTTAGGCAGCTGCCCTGGGTTTGTTGCCATAGGCCTTATTCCCTTCTGGCAATGGCACAATTGTATGATTTAAGGACACATAAAATTACTTGCAAAGTAAATGTAGGGAAAGACAGTGTTGGAACAAGTACACATTTAAATTTAACAACTGAGAATTTTGCTTCTAAAATTATGAAGCAAAATCATAGCTTATAATTTGTAATATGTAGAAATTTCATAATCTTCCATTTTTTCTTTACAGTGTATTCTGTAACTAATCCTCAAAAACAATAGATGAACTGAAATAAAATTTATTACACAATCTGAATAACACATTAGGTCATAATACATATCTCAGTGCTAGAATGTATTTGCTGAAAAAATTTTTGATAGCATTTTAAACATGTTTTTATTATCTTATGTTTGAAACAAGACCGGAAGCCATATCTTTGTCAATGTAAAGTAAAAGCAAAACAAAACAAATAAAAAACTGAACATTTAGCACAAGAAGAGTATCTATGGTAATTTAACTTGAACTCCATCCAAATTTTGCATTTTAAAATGCAAAATAATTCAGTTGAATGAAAGATAGCTGAAATCATTGTTGGAGTTGACTATTACCTCATTAGTTTGAAGTTAGGTTAGGCACGTACCATGAAATTCAAATTCACAAGCCATTCATATTAAAATGTGAACTGTATAAACTATTAAGTGAAAATTGTTTAAATATGCTGAGAAGGCTGAAGACAGCACTGAATAACCTTAGCACATGAGTAACAGTGGAGTGAAAGTTGGAATGATATTCTTCCACTTACATACTCATATTTGAGCATTTATGGTTTAAATAAATTCTGCTTTTTTTATTATTCTCAGTTATATTACTCGCATATTACTTTAAAAGTACTTTGTATATTTTTATTCCCTTGAGGCAAATATCCAAATACATTTTCCTATATGGATAATAAGGATTTGAAAAATGATGACATGATGGCATACATTAACAAAGACTGAGAAAAAGTTACATAATATTATTTTTGCATTTTTTATGTAATATAATTACTCAAATTTATTTTCTTATACAGATAAATAAGACATAATAAAAGGGGGTTATATACATTAACAACGGTATGAAAAAGATATATACTGGTTGTCCATCAATTTTTGGAGAAATAAATTTCGAGATGACCGTAATTTAGACTTCACCTACACAACTTATTATATCCTTCTTATATCAAATAAACTAGCATGTTTAACCTTTAGCATATGTTTATCATGCAGAGGATACTTGTGAAATACTTGTTCAATTAGAAGTAGAAATATTGGTCAGAGTTCTCTAAGGACCAGAACTGACAGAAAACATTCTCCCTCCCTCCCCTCCCTATATATTTATATGTAAGATAGTTGACAAATATTTAAGATATTTAAGCAATCAACACATGAGGATGGATGTCTCAGTAGTCCTAATGAAGAACAGAAGGCTTGGACAATTTATGAACACCTGCTTGTTTACAGTCTACTTTGGAATCCCAATCAAACTGGTTCTAATATTATTGAATGAATGTAATTTTCAGGTAGAGTGAGGAGGAAAAGCTACAAAAAATAATGTTTTCATTTCCTTTTATCTGACCTGTCACTAGAAAGTTTCAACTACATTTTTGAATAAATTTTCTCCTTTAACAATGAGATCAATAAACTCCCTTCCCGGAATTTCTATGAGGTAGTGTTTTATTTGAGTCTAGAAGCAGTCAAAATGACTACTGAAATTAGAAGTTAAGCATGATATTAAAAAAATAAGTTCTAATAAAATACTCAACTAATGTATTTTTAAAGATTATATAGGCTAAACATCTAAGTGGACATATATACTTCCTTTGACTTTAAGAAGTTTCAATTACTATGATATAGCAATTTGTAGTAAGAAATTTCTGGCCCCGTCCAGTTGGTGATTCAGACCCACAGACCTAGCGTCCCAGATCAATTAGCCCCAAATAATCACACAAAGACATATATTTCATGCTGTTCAGCCTATGGATCAGGAATATTGCTAGCTAGCTCTTGCATCTTAATTCAATAAAATTCCCATTAATCTGTCTTGCCATGTGGCCCTTTGCTTACCTGTATTATTTTTATGTGTTGATTCTTGGAGAGCTGGATGGTGTCTCTGTCTGACTCCACCCTCCTCCTATTTGTGCTTTGATTACCATGCCTACTTCTAAGATGCCTGCCATAGCCAAAGATAGTTCCTTTATTAAAGAATGATCCCACATCAACAATTAACTCCAATCAAAAGACACAAAATAATACTATCTTTATCCCTAGCTGGATATCTTTATATCCACAAGTTAAGCTTACTTTTAGGTAAATCTTCAAATACAAACGACATTTTGGAGCACATAAATTAATGTAATCTTACTGTGGAAATAAAGCACAGATAGCATAACTGTCAATGTTCTTAGTTTAAACAATGTAAAGTTGTAAAATAAAGGGAACAGGGACCAATAAAACCAACTATGTCTGGAATTAATAGAAAGTAATAGGTGAGATTAATTGAGTAATTTCTACTTGCCACATTTTGTCAAATATGAGGTTTGTTTCATCAGAAAGATAAAATATCTAAAGATATTTTTTCCAAAAAAGAAATTATCAGGACTTCATAGTAATTTTAGAATCCTTGGATAATAAAATTTAAATTATTTAATTTGTAGCAACTGTATGTAAGTGGAAAGAAACTGGAACTTATGTAATATTTATCTAAGTAGGACAAGCCACTAAGCAAAGCAAGTAAAAATATCTAATTGACACTAAAGTAAATACACCTCTATTAGAAAAAGTGTTACAATAGCTAACACATATAGTTAATTGAATCTTTGAAATAATACTACAAATGAATATTAATATTTCTATTATATATCATATCTGAAAGTGCAATCAAGCCAATTTTAGGTCCAAATTAAAATTATACA
This sequence comes from Phyllotis vaccarum, assembly GCA_033318265.1. NCBI lineage: Eukaryota > Metazoa > Chordata > Mammalia > Rodentia > Cricetidae > Phyllotis > Phyllotis vaccarum. The sequence continues at coordinate 45,764,722 of JARWLC010000013.1, forward strand.
ATTGTTTAAATTTTTTATTAAAAAGAATAAGGAAAATATTTAAGAAATGGAGATATCGGTGAGATTTTAATTTATCAATAAGTTTAAAATATCAATTTTCTTATGGTTGATAGTATCAATAATAACTTAATAGAACAAGTAAATGAAGGAAAGACCACATTATTCAACTATTCAGATTCATTTATGGTACTGGAAAAAACAAAAAAAAAAAAAAACAAAAAGAATCTCTTTCTGCATGGCATAATGAACACTAGAGCTCTATATGCTGCCAAAAATTTCTAATTATAATTTGTAATCACTGGCAACATCACTCTAAGTCTAATATTCAGGTTATTCAAAGATCTTTCTTAAAAAAATTCAACAATTTTAGAATCAATTTGGATTGCTTTGAGCAATGAAGTTTTTTTCCAGTCACTGTTATAATTCTACCTAGTTCAGAGAAGAAAGCTCACTAGCTTAGTGAAATTTGTCAAAAGCAGCAGAAAACAACTTGCAAGGGATGAAGGCTAATGAATTTGGCACAAACAAGTAGCACATAATCATAGGCATCACAATTGGAGTAACAAAAAATGCCACAAACAACTACTGAAAGCATCCAGGAGCTTAGAAAGAAATTTATATAAAATAATCAAATGTCAAATGAGAGGACCTGATTATTTTAGAGACAAGAGGAGTTTCCATAACAAAACTTGCATTTTCATATTTGTTCAATGCTGTATGAGTAGAGTAAGGGTATATTTAGATGTCAAAACTAGTTAAAAATTAGTTGGTTCTTAATAATATATTTAAGTTTGTCTTAAAAGGATTTTCCTCCAAGGAAAATAAGTTATACGTGGATATGTAGGAACATACAAAAGAACATTTAGAAAATAATAAAATAAAACAGATACTGGTGAAAAAAAAATTGTGCTGTAGGTTATACTTGATTTACATTTGACTCAAGGAAAAAAGTTTAATCCAGTAGGTACAGTTTTTTGGTTGAAAGTGATGGGATGTTGAGCTACTGAAAAACACTCTCTCGTGTTTAGGTCTATTGTTTGGCCTCTGTCAAAGACATGATGCAACAGTGGTCTGAATATTCTTTTCCCTTGCTATGAGGTCAGAGGCTTCAGGAAAAACTCTAATGTGATCAAAACAGATGAGAAAATATTTTGTTATTAAAAATTTTTTTCCACGGGTGACCTGCAGTAATGATTTCTGCCAATGTGTTGCCTACACAGAAACTTACTGAGGGTTTTTACATAGATCTGTCTGCCTATATGTGTGAAATTCTGTGTTTAAGCATTCTCTGTCAATAATTTGCCCATAGCTACCGAAGAATAATTTTTGTACTACATTGTAACTTTATTTCCAACTGGCTTAAGACTTTCTCAGTTTCTAGGGCATTGTTTATACAAATTAGATGTGCTAAGCACACTATATTCTAATATTTGTTGACATTCAAACATTGAAGTTAAACAATATAACACAGAACATCTTTTACTACTACCAATAGAAAATGTTAAGGCTTCTATTATGCTGATATTGATCAAAGTTCTAGTTAATAACATTGAGAATATTTTACTTTTATGATCTGTGATAACTGTGGTGGTATGAAGAAGAAATATTCCCCATACAAAAATTTGAGCACATGGACCTTATTTTGTGGCACTTTATTGGGAGGTTTAGGTGTTATAGCCTAGATGGAGGAAGTACATCATGAGAAAGGGCTTTCTTTACCTTATTTCCAGTTTGCTCTCTCTGCTTGGAGCTTACAGTATAAAAAGTGAGCTTTCTGCTTTGTGCTCATCTCAGCATACTTTCCTCTTGTTGTAAAATACCTGTTCTCCCAAAGTGTACAATACATTTTGAACAATAAGCCAAAATAAACCCTGTCTTACTTTAGTTGCTTTGAGCATGGCAACCTATCATAGCAACAGAAAGGTAACTACTAAAACACATGTGACTTACTAAACTATATGTGTTCAAATCTGTGTGTAAGATTTCCTGTTAAATCCAAATTATAAAAAGAAAGTAAATAATAAATATGAGGTAAATTATAAAATATTGTTTTAAGAAATACTGGAATAATTAAAAACTGCCAATATAAAGGTATTACATGTAAGAGTGACACAGAACATTACTCCTTAAAAGTTATTCTCTTCTTCTAAGGAGCTTATATGTTTGAAATTAAAAAAAAAATTCCTTTTGGAACTGAAAGAATTTCTCAGCAACAGGCAACATTTAGACATTACAAAGTCCTAACTAGATGTACTCTAAGTGCTGTGTATAGTACTGTAAAATTTTAAAATAAAATAAGTAAAATTTACATTAATAAGTTTATGTCAATTAAACTTATTAATCTTGTTAAATAAAGTTTGATTGTATTGGATGATATAAATTTCACTTTATAATTATTGTCAACTTGTTTGCCTTCTTCAACATTATTATTAAGACATGATCCAGATCCCCAAGAAGAAACATGTAAGGTAACACAGGTGAGCCATGAGCCTTGTGGCAAGACAGAATAATGGAAATGGGTTGAATTAAGATAAAAGATCGAGCAAGCAATATGGCTAAACCACAGATCAAACAGAATGAACTTAATATAAGTGTCTGTGTGTTTCATTGGGACTTCAGGATTGATGGTTCAGATAAGTAACAGTGGGAAGATTTGGACTGTGGGGTTAGTCAGGGTCAGAAACCTCTTACTACAGGCAATGTAGGACCGACTCCCACAAAAAGCCTAAGAAAGCTTAAAAAGCATTCTAGAACACAGAAATGAAGCCAAAAGCAGCTTCCAACCTGTATTTCTGAAGTAAGTTGTAGTACAGAGTGTCATGTGTGGCTGAGCTACAAAATGGTGTTGGGCTTACAGTGGGCAGTTTAAGTTTCACCAAAGCTGGTTCCTGAAGTCTCATAGAAGACTCAGTATAAGCAAGAACATGCACATGATCAATTTAAGCTTTCTGTTTATATTGAACAAAAAGGGAACAGAGTCAAAGACAGCTTCTTAATAACTGCATTTTCTTGGGTCTGCTCTGTTTGCTAGGAGTGAGCAGAGATGCAGCCCCTTTAAGAGCAGCTTTATGACTCAGCTTTATTGGCAAAAACTGTGTGGCTCTTTAAGAGATTCTGCTGCTGCCAAATGCTTAAGTGCAGTGGACAGTGGGAAGCAGAGATACTCTACTTGACAGTGTAGACCCTAAGATGCCCTGGAGTTGAGGTGGTAAAAAGTTTCACAATATTTTATGCTGCTTCCAAGAATTGGGAAGTTAAGCATGGCTCTGGTACCTCTGCCATGTTGAAAAGCTGCTGAGTGGGGCAGAGCCAGCAGTCAAAACAGTGATAACATTTTAAAAGTTTTTCTGGTTGGAAAATGATTTAAGAATATGGAATAAAACAGGTTCAGATGGAGAAAAATCTCTAAATGGGTTACAGTACTTGTGAAAAAGAATATGTAGACTGTGATTTAAAAAAATGGGTAGAGAAATTTCTCTACAACAGAGAAATAGAGTATAAAAATATAATAAGCTATATAACGATGGAGAATAAAGAGTCTGGGTTTTGACCAATATTGTGTTTTCTTTTAACTTTTTAACTTTTAATGAGCTAACTGCAGAATGACAATTGATTCCTGCTGGCTCGGTCTGTGGGTCTGGACCTCTGGCTGCCCTGGGATCAGAAACCTCATTGTAACACAATTGATTGCAAACAATGGTAAGTTAAACAAACATATATATATATATATATATATATATATATATATATATATATATATATATATATATATATAAAGATATCTTGACTTTGAAATTTGGGCCTAAGGATATGTTGCTTTGGAAAAGAGGTTCTGCTTTTGTTTCCACAGAAGATGAGAACTTGTGAATTGTTTCCAGGCTCTTATAGCTTCCTCAACCAAGACCACCTGAAAATTCTCTGATAGGAAGAGATGGTCTCATCAACTTCAAAGCTAAGATGATAGATGATCCAGCCTCAGGACCCTCAGAAGATTGCCAATGCCCCTTAATCAGCAGGAAATAGTAATGGAAAATTATTTCATAATTCCCAAAATAATGTATATAAATGTTTTTTCACTATAAATGGTTAATGGTCATAGTCAATCTCTTTCTAAGAAAGGTATATGGTATATAAATAATTTTTAAAAGATAGAATACTGAATTTAGTTTAATCTAAAAATCAGCTGCTAATATAAAAATATTTTAAATTTTATGGATTTAGGTTTACTGATACAAACTTAAGGTCAATTTTGTTATACTGTAGGTATTTTTCTACTCTTGTTTAAGGTATCATGTATATATAACTCATTTAAAATTGTAATATATAATTATGAAATGCAGATTAATAGTCATCTATGATGACCAAACTTATAGTTATGTTAGTTAGATTTTTTTGGTATACAAAGATATATTTCAATTAAATAGGTAATCTTCAAACACTTCAAATACTTACAGAATATGACATTTAAAATATTTAAAACTTTTCTAGACAGTGAGCAAATATGCTCCTGGCAGCACAAATCTACTTCAAGAAAATGATGGGCATCCAAAAAACTTTGTTGAGTTTACTTTCTTCGTGGCAATTGTTAGCCACTGGACAAGAACCAGTTCTTGTATTGACTGCTTGACAGAACACTGTATAAACTGGACATTCCTGAATGTCCCGTCAGAAAATGACCTCTGAAGTGACCTTTGGCAGAACAAGCTAAGATGGTCCTTCAGGTTTATGCTTTGCGGAGAAAACTGCCAAACATTCTTCAGGACACAAGGAGAAGCAACTGATGAACTATGCTAGAAGAGACAGACCAGTTATTCAAATTTCCTGCTTCACTGAAAAGTGTGCCAGAGATTGTAGGCGTAGGCTTGTAGGTGGAAGATGGATGCTCCAACATTATGAAGGAACTTTGGGTGACTGACAAGTTAGACAGGTGTCATTTCTGTCATTTCTAGATTTTGGAGGTTGTTTGAAATTCATGTTTACTCTAGTAATCTCATATCCTTCTGTGGACTTTGATGTAGTTCAAGATTTTTATAGTAATAGGTATAGCTTTTCTTAGTTATTTTAAGAAAAGTACTAGATATAAAATGTTAGACTCACAAGAATAAAGTAGATGATATAATATTTTCTTTAATTATGCTAAATCCAAATAAACTAGATATTGTAATAATTCTTGCTTGATAGCTATTTTGTTATATGTAATTTTATTATGTTGAAATTGAACCCTTCCTTTTTGATTAGACAAAAAATGGGAAGTGATGTGGGAATGCAGGATGTCTTCATGTTGTGAATAGAGGACTGTTTTGGCCATGACAGGCACTGTAGAAGAAGTAGGCAAGGAACTCAGAGCATATGTGGGAGGATGGAGTCAATTGAGACTTGATCTAGCTACCCAAAGAAGCAACATATAAGCTAACACAGATGAGCCACAAGCCACATGGCAGGACAGATTAATGGAAATGGTTGAATAAAGCTGAAAGAGCTATCTAGCAATATGCCTGAGCCATAGGCCATACAGCATGAAAGTAAAAACACCAAAAAAACAAATTTATTATCATATTATTTTATTCTAGTGAAAAATTACAAATATGTACTGAGTAATAATAACAATACTGTTCAGATGCAATAACCCATGATGATCTTTACCACTTTGCTTCTATAATCTCTCCTTACTCTCCTTGACTTGATTGGGAGCTCCACACTATGGTTTTAATATACTCAGGAATTATTATCTATTTCCCCATTCCAAAGAGATTCATGGATGTCTCTGTTAGGTTCCTCTTTCTACCAAGCTGCGTAGTATTTGTGGATTGCAGTGTGGTTATCTTATGTTTTACATCTAAAAATCTACTTATAAGTGACTACATACCATGTTTGTCTTTCTGGTTCTGTTTTAAGTCAAGTTTTTTCTAGTTCTATCCATTTGCTTACAAGTTTAAGGATTGTAGTAGTGGGGTTTCTGGGTCCCAGGCAGCCAGAGGTCCGAGACTCACAGACCTGCCACCCGAGACCACTTAGTAGCCCGCCACCACCGCTGCTGCTCAGGCCCCCAGAAATGACTCAGACACTTATATTAAGTCCATGCTGTTTGGCCTATGGCTCAGGCACTTTGCTAGCTAGCTCTTACATCTTAAATCAACCCATTTCTATTAATCTGTCTGCCACGTGGCCCGTGGCTCACCTGTACTCCTTACATGTTGCTCCTTGGGCGGCTTCAGCTCGGTCTGCCTGACTCTGCTGTGCTTCTCTTACCTATGTTCTGATTTCTCCTCTTACTTCTTCTATGGTGCCTGCCATGGCCCAAAACAGTTCCTTTATTTAAAGATTGAGATTTAAAGCATACATAAACTCATTCCCACATCAAAGGATGTCTTTTTTTTTTTTTTTACACTTCTAAGTAGTACTTAGCTGTGTAAATGTACCACAGTTTTCATCAATTCTTCAGTTGAGGGCCATCTAGGTTGTTTTCAATTCCTGGCTATTACAAATAATGTTGCTATGAACATAGTTGAACAAATGTTCTAGTCGTAAACATATGCATCCTTTGGGTGTATTCCCAAAAGTTGTATTGTTTGATCATTAGGTATATTTGTTCTCAGTTTTCTGAGAAAGTACAATATTTGTTTCCAAAGTGACTGTAGAAGTTTACATCCCTACCAGGATTGGTAGCACCTTAATCCACATCACATTCAGCATAGGCTGTTAACCTATATTTGTGTTCTTAGCCATTCTGACAGGTATCTCAGTTTTATTTTGATTTGAATTTCCCTGATCTATAAGGATTTTCAGTAATTCTTTAAGGGTCTTTTGACCTTTTGAGATTATTCTGTTGAAAATTCTTTATTTAGCTCTGTACCCATTATTATTTGGATGATTTTGTTATTGGTCTCTAGTTTCTTGAGTTCATTATATATTTTAGATATTATCCCTATGTCAGATGTAGGATTTGTGAAGATCTTTTTCCATTCTGTAGGCTGCAGTTTTGTCTTATTGAGCATCTTCTTTACCTTACAAAAGCTTCTCAGTTTCAGGAGGTCCCATTTGTTAAGTGTTGTTCTCAGTATCTGTGCTAGTGGTTTAATAGAAATTGGTCTTCTATGCCAATGTGTTCAAGGATATTTCCCACTTTATATTTGATCAGTGTAACTGGGTTTTTCTTGAGTTCTTTGGCCCAGTTGGGCTTGAGGTTTGTGCAGGATAAATAGATATGGATCTTTCTGCATTCTTCTACTTGCCATCATCTAGTTATGCCAGCACCATTCATTGAAGATGCCTTTTCTTTTTTCCATTGTATATTTTTGGCTTCTTAGTTAAAAAAAAGATGTTGAAATAAGTGTGGATTACAATATTACAATCAGTGTCTTCAGTTCAATTTAATTGATCCTGTATCTATTTTTATGCCAATGCCAAGCTGGTTTTATTATTGATATTCTATAATAGAACTTGAAGGCAGGGATATTGATGCCTCCAGATAATTTTTATTGAGAAGAATTTTGGTGATCCTTGGTTTATTTGTTTTTTTTTCATTTGAGGTTGAGTAGTGTTTTTTCAGTATCTGTAAAAAAAATGTGTTGGAATTTTGATGGAGATTAGATTGAATCTGTAGATTGGTTTTAGTAAGACTTACTATGTTGTTCTTACCTATTTGAAAGCATGGGAGAACTTTGCATTTTCTGATAACTTCTTCAATTGATTTTTTTAATGACTTAAAGTTCTTGTCATTCAGGTTCTTCACTTCTTTGGTTATAGTTACCCCAAGATATGTGATGTTATTTATGGCTATTCTAAAGAGTAATTTTTCTGATTTCTTTTTAACCCTTTTTATTATTTGTGTATAGGAAAGCTGCTTTTTTTAAATTATCTTGTATCATGCTATATAGCTCAAAGTGTTTATCAGTTTAAGGCTGCACAGTTAAATATTGGGGGTCACATAAGTAAATAATTATATCTTCTGCAAATATTAAAAGTTTCCTCTTTTCCAATTTGAATCTCCTTGATCTCTTTTTGTCATCTTATTGCTCTAACTAGAACTGCTAGTACTGTTATATTGAGTAGATAATGTGAGAAAGGACAGCCTTGTTTTGTTCCTGATTTTAATGGGATCAATTTTTTATCTCTCCATTTAGTTTAATCTTGACTCTCTGCTTGCTTCATATTGCCTTTATTATGTATAGGGATATTCCTTTTATCTCTGATATCTCTATGACTTTTACCATGAAGGAGTATTATATTTTGTCAGAGGATTTTTCAGAATCTTATGTGATGGTCATATGGGCTTTTTCTTACATCTTATATGGAAGATGACATTGACAGATTATTTTATGTTGAACCATCACTAAATTTTCTTGATGAAGTATATTTGAACATGGTGGAATTTTTTTCTTATGTTTTTGGATTTAGTTTGACAGTACTGTATTGAGTATTTTTGCCTCATTGTTTATTTGTTTTGTAATTATTTTTCTTTGTTGCATCTTTGTGTGGATTATGGTTCAATGTGACTCTAGTCTTATAAAAATGTTATGGATATCTTTCTTCTGTTTCTCAGCAGCTTCCTGAGACACTGACTCTAGAAGTCTCCATTATGAAAGGTGAGTTACACTCCTCTCAGATGGTCAATCTGGCCAATCTCCATGTCTGGGAAAAGGGGAAAATCCTGTGTTCCCCAACCCCATTGCAGATGCTGTGGCAAGCAAGCAAGCAGAATGTCTGTGGGTCTGCCATTGCCCCTCATCTGAATCCTGTAGCATAGAAATCTGATTCTATTCCCCAAACCCATCTATTCCATCTAACATAAAATGCTTCCTAAGTTGCAGACTTTGGAGAATCCTTCATAATAGATGAGTAACCTCCTTCCAGCTGGGAACTTGGCTGGCCCAACCTCCAGACCATAAATCTGTTTCAATGCCAGTACCTGGCTGTTTTTATTACTGTAACTCTATAATATACCTTGAAGCCAGGTATAGTGATGCCTCCTGAAGTTCTTTTATTGAAGAGGATTGTTTTGACAATTCTTCGTTTCCTTTTATTCCAAATGAAGTTGAGTTTGTTCCTTCAAAGTAAGTAAAAATCTGTGTTGAGATTTCCATGGAGATTACATTGAATATGCAAATTGCTTTTGGTAAAGTTGCTATTTTTACTATGTTAACCATACCCATTCAGGGGCATGGGAGATGGAAGATCTTTCCATTTCCTGGTATCTCCTTCAATTTCTTTCTTCAATGACTTAATGTTTTTGTCAAACAGATTTGCCACTTCTTTGGTTAGAGTTACACTAAGATATTTAATGCTATTTGCAGCTATTATAAAGGGTGATGTTTCCCTTATTCCTTTTACAGCCATTTTACCCTTAGTGTATAGGAGGACTATTAACTTTTTTGAATTAATCATGTACCTTTCCACCTTGCTGAAGGTGTTTGTCATCTCTAGGAGTTCCCTGGTAAAATTTTGGGAGTTACTTATGTATATGATCATATCATCTAAAAATAGAGATAGTTTGACTTCTTACTTTCCAATCTGTATCCCCTTAATCTCTTTTTGTTCTCTTATTGTTTTAGCTAAAACTTCTAGAACTATATTGCAAAGATAATGGGAGAAAGGACAGCCATGTCTTGTTCCTTAACTTAGTGGGATTACTTTGAGTTTCTCTCCATTTACTTTGATGTTGGCTGTCTGCTTGTTGTATATTGCCTTCATTTACTTAAGTATATTTTTTCCGTATTCCTGATCCCTCCAGGACTTTTATCATGAAGCAGTGTTGGATGTTGTCAAAGTATTTTTTTTCCAGCATCTAAGGTGATGATCATGTTTTTTTTTTTTTTTTATTTTTTCTAGCAGGCTGTGTGGGAATGCATTTGTGTGTGCTATATCTTTAAATAAAGGAGCTGGTTTGGGCCATGGCAGGTACCATAGAATAGGTGGGAGGAGAGTCAGAGCTTAGGTGGGAGAAGCAGGGTGGAGTCAGGAGATCGAGCGAGCCGCGGAAAGAACAACATGTAAAGAACACGGGTGAGCTACGGGCCGGGCCCACGTGGGCCACAGATTAATAGAAATGGGTTGATTTAAGATATAAGAGCTAGCTAGCAATGTGCCTGAGCCATAGGCCAAACAGCATGAAGTTAATATAGGCGTCTGAGTCGTTTCTGGAGACCAGGGCGGCAGGCGGATAAGCAGTCCGGGCAACAGATCTGTGGGTCCGGGACCTCTGGCGTACGGGACCCGAGAAAAACCCTACTACAACAAGGCTGTTTATATGATGGATGACATTCACAGTTTTTCATATGTTGAAACATTTCTACATCTACAGGATGAAGCTTACTTGATCATGGTTGATGATTTTTTTTGTTGTGTTCTTGAATTTGGTTTACCAATATTTTATTGTACTTTTTTGTATCAATGTCCATGAAAGAGATAAATCTGTATTTTTTTTCTTTGTTGCATTTTTGTGTGTCTTGGGTATCAAGGTGATTGTAGCCTTATAAAGAGTTCAGCAATGTTCCTTAAGAAATGACATTTTTAGGGCTAAAACAAAAATGATTTTACAAATAATATCATAATAGACATTAAGAAAATCTTGTCTATATTAATTCTTCCTTTCAATGATTAATAAACAATAAATTTCTTCTACATTGATGTTTCCTATTTTTAGTATGGTAAAAAAAAAAGACTGTGTCTTAAACTAATTCCTTTTTAAAAGAAATTCCAATTGAGTCATCAAATATCCTAAAATGATGATTTAGATGTGCATGAAGTGAGGTAACCACCTAGTGAAACAGAAGCATGAGGAGACCAGGAAACCTCAACCCACAAGGAAAGGAAAGCTACTGTCCTATAAACATACCTAGGTGATCATGGAGAAGAAATACATGTAGTAGAAACTGCCTAAAAGCCAGAGCTAGCTCAAGGCTCTCTCTTAACAGAAAAGTTAGCCAGCCAGGTACTGGCTTCTTCCATACGCATCTCCAACCTCTGCAAGTAGCTTTGTAGCCATTATAAAGTGAACTTTTTAAAAAATGTATTCCCCAACAATTGAACATCAGTTATTTCATAAACTCTGTTTTGTAGTATAATATAAAAAACCCACACCAGATATTGGACAATGTATCAAAGAGATGGAAAAATAAAATAAAAATAAACCACAGCCACTTCTCACCCAGCTAACTCCTCAGGCCTATCTCCACAAATCCTCAGTCCTCAGCAGAAAACGAAATGATAGCCAGAGCTAAACTTCTTTTTCTCTCTCCACTCAACTATTTCACTTCCTGGTTAAACATTGCTTATGCTAAAACTAAAGATGTCTCCATCACCAGACAAATCTATTAGGCCTTAAACTCACAGAGGTCCAGGTAGGTATCTTCTGCCTGAGAATAGGTCACCACTCCATGACCTTTGTGACTTGACTTTGAGATGATTTTCTCTGTCCTCTGATTATTTCCAACTATTTTAAATAAATATATAATATATCACTACAGTCTTCTTTATATATGTTGGATATATATATATATATATATATATATATATATATATGGAAATCAAAAAGTTGATTAAATTTCTTAAATAGGTGAGACTTACCCCATATAAATTAATTGTCTCAAAGTGTAAAAGTTCTAAGATATTAGAAGTACATATAGTACAGGACATGTGGTAACACAGAAAGGTGATGGAAATGAACTTTCATGAATCAAAAAATAATTTATCAGGATTAAAATTTATTGAATTATTATTCTTGATTTTTAAGCATCAAACTGTGAGAAAAATAACATTAGTTTTTTGTTGCAATGAGGTTTCTTGGCCCCGGGCGGCCAGAGGCCCAGACCCACAGACCTGCCGCACCAGACCCCTTAGCAGCCCAGCGTCACTGCTCAGGCTCCCAGAAATGACTCAGATGCTTATATTAACTTTATGCTCTTTGGCCTATGGCTCAGGCACATTGATAACTAGCTCTTACATCTTAAATCAACCCGTTTTTATTAATCTGTCTGCCATGTGGCCTGTGGCTCATCTGTGTTCCTTACGTGTTGCTCCTTGGGCAGCTTGCTGGATCTGCCTGACTCTGCCCTGCTTTTCTTACCTATGCTCTGATTTCTCTTCCTACTTCTATGGTGCCTGTCATGGCCCAAAACAGCTCCTTTATTTAATGATTAATATTCACAGCATATAGAAAGGCATTCCCACATCAGTTTTTAAAGATACTAAACAATACATTTGGTTTATCTACTCTGAAGAAAATATCTACTGTAACTCAAGAACAATTATTATTTTTCTAGAGAAGTAGGTCTATACTCTTATGCATGTCTTTTATTTACAGATTCAGAACTGAATAGTATGTAACTTATAAAATGGCCTTAATTTTCAAAATGGTTAAATTCATGAAAAATTTTTACTTGTATATTGGAATAAGCCTATTTTGCCTTAAGAAATCTTTTGGCAGTAATACAGTAATTGAAATGTTTATGATAGAACACCTAGTGAAAATGTCAGCGGAATGTAGTAATGAAAACTGGATGAAAAGTTACTATTACCTATTGACTGGAAAATTCGATTAAATTGTGTTTCATTTAAATAAACAATCAAATTAATGTTTACCTGTAAGGATTTCTGAAAACAAAAATATTTGATCTTTTTTTTTTACATTGCCAATACTAATAAAATTTGAAATAAAAATTATTAAAAATAAAAATTCATTAAAATGAATTCAAACTTGAAATTTAAAACTTCCTTTTTACCCATTTAGCAGAAAAATAGAAAGCACATTTTATTGAGAATTACAAAGTTATATCGAACATTATGTGATGTATAAGTGGTCTGATTTTGGAGAGGAGATAGCTACAGAGGTTTCCATGTTAAAAACTTATTTGTCATTACAAAAAGTGTTCAGAAATAGTTGTATACTGAAGGATCTATTTTAATAGAAGAATCTGTTGAGGAACTTCTAATTAACAAACTATTGGAGAAGGGCTTCTAATTGTAAAATGTAAGGCCAAACTGAAAGAAAGATTGATCAACTACAAACGCTCCAACATTATATGTTATTATATGTTATTTTATCAAAGAGTCTGGCACAATGGAGCCAAGTGATCATGAAAAAAAACAAACAAACCTCTGAAACCATGAGCCTAATTAATTATTTTCTCTCTTTAGTTGAATTCTCAACAATATTCTTCCATAGAAACAAAATATGAAAAAGATATAATAGGTTAAATTGTATCTTGTTAAAAAGAAGATGCCATACCATACTTGAGGAGTTTATGGCTTATAAATAGAATTAGTAATTGTGGAATCTCTAAATATGGCTCAGATAAAATAATTATTTTTCAAACACATTTTTAAAAAATAATATAGATACTGAAGGAAAAAAATCTATAATCTATTTAATTACTTTAGTTAAATCTTGTAATGGATATAGTGTTCCAGCATAGTCAGTTTGAGACTGCATTAACATAGACAGGGATGACTCAAGAAAAATAGTTATTTCTAGAGAACTATGATTATACTCTTTAACATGTCTTTTATTTACATAAGTTACAATTACCTAAGAAACACTTTACTAATTTTATTACTATTAAAATTCTATATGAAAAAATAATAAATAAAAGGTAAATAAATAAAATTGACAGTAGTAATGGAGAGATGAATCAGTATATAAGCACTAACTGGCCTTCAGGATCCGGCTTCAGTTATGAGCTTCCACTTCGGAGCTTATAAACATCTGTAAATCCAGTTTCTAGCAATCCATCACTCTCCTGTGTCCTCTTTATATATCAGGCATGCATGTGGTATACAGACATATATATATATATATATATATATATATATATATATATATATATATATATATGCAAAATATAAATACACATAAAGCAAAAAATATATTTAAATAATAATACATTTTAAAGGCACACAGGGCAGAGTCACAGCAGACAAAACGTTTTTTAAAAGTTCCTTATTTGAGAAATGCCCATGTTCCAATTTTGCAAAGTTCTTACATAGAGAGCTGCTATCCATGGCCAGTGAAAACTGTTGGTTTTCAAGGCAATCACTATGTCCTAATTTTTAGGAAACAATATTACTGACCAGAAAAAGAGAAGATATTTACCTTCTTGAAACAGCAATTTAAGAAAATCTGTAAGATGGAACTGACTGATATTCATTTAAATTAAATGACAGTGTGAATGTTATATTTCTGAGTAATTTATTGAATATTTTAGCATCTATGTTCAAAAGAGAGATTTGTCTGTTATTCTCTCTCTATTTCTCTCTTTTTCTTTTTATGAGTCTGTGTGATTTGGGTATCAGAATGACTATGGCCCTATAAAATGAACTTTGTCTTATTTCTTCTGTTTCTACTTTTGGAATAATTTCAACAAAATTTATAATCCTTGTTCTTTAAGATCTTGTAGAATTATATGATGAAAAAATTCTTGTCCTGGGCATTTTTTTTGGGGGGGGGGGCAGGAGTTGGAAGAATTTTTGTGACTGCTTCTGTTTACTTGGGGAATGTAGGACTATTTAAATTGTTTATCTGATCTTGAATTAACTTTGGTAAATGGTGAGAAAATTGTTGATTTCTTTTAGATTTTTTGGATTTTCTCATTGTCTTCTGTTATGTTCCCCTTTTTACTTCTTAATTTGTTAATTAGAATATTCTTTCTCTGCCTTTTAGTTTGGATAAATGTTTGAAGGATTGTAGGAACCAGAGTAGTCAAGAATATCATAAGAAAACCAATAGAATCAACTAGCCTGAGCTCATAGGAGCTTACAGAGCCTGAACTGATAACCAGGAAAATTTCATGGGACTGATATAGACCATCTGCATAAATTTGATCAACTAAGCTTGGTCTTATGGAGGGACTCCTAACAGTAAAATCATTGAAAACTGTCTCTGTCATCTACACTGGCTTTTGGAACCCTATTTTTTATATGAGATCATTTATCATAGTCTTAATACAATGCAAGGCTATTAATCTTTCTATAACTCAATATGTCATATTTTTTTCAATATACATGAGAAGCTTTCTCTTTTATCCAGGTATTAGAAATGATTTTTTATTGTTTCTCAGGTTGCTTCTAGTGATAACTTATTATACAATTGGCAAAGCCTTAATTAATGTGGTGTTCATCTGCTACCTGGAAGCTATTTCTTCAGAGATGGATATGGAATCTTTATATGGAATCTTTTTTAATTGTTTCTCATATTTATGTATTCTATTTCTTTTTATGTGACTGTGTTTGTGCAGAAGTGTATTGTGTATGTGTGTGTGTGTGTGTGTGTGTGTGTGTGTGTGTGTGTGTGTGTGGTGTTTGGAGAGCATTTATAAGGGCAGTTATTTATGGAGGACAGAGACAAACTTGTGGTCATCAAATTTTACTTCTGCTATATGATTTCTAATTTTCCAACTTAGGTTGCTGTAGTTGATTTATGTGATTTATGATGTTACATTGTAAATAATTGTCCCACCTACTAGATTAATAATAATAATAATAATAATAATAATAATAATAATAATAATAATAATAATAAAAACGCTGATTGGTCAAAGGCAGAAAGGAAGTATGGGTAGGGACACTAGACTAAAAAAA
Source organism: Phyllotis vaccarum (assembly GCA_033318265.1). Classification (NCBI taxonomy): domain Eukaryota; kingdom Metazoa; phylum Chordata; class Mammalia; order Rodentia; family Cricetidae; genus Phyllotis; species Phyllotis vaccarum. The sequence continues at coordinate 45,780,295 of JARWLC010000013.1, forward strand.
ACTCTGGCAACAGGAAGAATAGAGCAGAAATTCCACAGAGAAGCCAGAAGATGCCGAGGACTACTATGTTGCTCTGAGAAAGGTACAGAGCCGCGTGGCTGAACAGGATTAGAATCATGGGTTAGATTAAGAGCAAGAGCTAGCAAGATATTTACCTGGGCCCCAAGTCAGTCAGCATATAATTAATACAAGTGTCTGTGTGTTTTATTGAGACTATGGAACTGTAGGCCAGAAAGTCTTGATCAGAAACCTTACACTACAGGTTGGTTGTCAACTTGAATGCAGCTTACATCAATTCTAATAAAAGGCTCTTGTAATTTCTGTAAGGAACTTCCTAGATCAGATCATTTGAAATAGAAAAAGGCATCTGGGTCTTTCTGGCATCAGTTGAGATAAAAGATGTGGAAGAAGAAAATTTGGATTTTTGTCTTTTTTGTCTTCATTCTTGCAGGACAGTTTATTTATTCTGCCATGGCAGCATCTTATTCCTGTTATAATGAGCTTTTTCATGCGTTTATCTAAACTGAGAAACTAGATGATTTTACAATCTTCAGTGTGAGAGAACCATTGTTGGACTACCTAGATAATATTCAGTAAGTAAATCTAATAACTTTCATATATAGAGATATATATTTGCATATATAAGCTGTGTATGTATATATGCACATGTATCTGTATATGTGTTAGTGAAGTTAGATTAATACAAGCATATATTTCTTTTACTGAAGACTACAAGCAGCAGTTCTGGAAGTATTCTATATCTCTCACCTTGACAGATATGTCTCACATGTATACACACACACAAACACACACACACAATTAAAGTAAGATAAAATTTAAATAATATTGTATTCTACTAAATATTATTGGTAAATTCTAAGATTAGTTAGATAAAAAGAACATCTACTACAGAAAAATTCCACCATTTCTTTTTAGTTGACAGAAGAATACTTATTCGTGGCCTATAATAATAGTTCACTCAGTAAAGTGCTCATAGAACAGGCATACTCTCTCAGTATGATTCTGAAATACAATGGAAAAGTAATTAGTAGGCACAAGGTATTCCCAGCAGTGTAAAGACAAAGACAAACAGAAACCTGGGGACACTGATGAGATACATTGAGAATCCCCAGGATACAATGAGAGACTGAGTCTCAGGGAGAAAATGTATATGGGTGCTAATGAATGACACCCAAGGTTAACCCACTGAATTCCCATGCATTTGCATAGAGATACATTTAATAAGGACTAACTTGCACAGAAACAGTGGGTAGGTAAATCTGAAGGCTACAAATCTAATATATATTACTTGTTTACTGCCTCTTGGGAAAACACCTACAAGGGCTAGGTTAATGCTTGCTTAAGATACTTTTCAGAAACTTGAAGATTATATTATTAATGTGTTGACAAGTCAATAGAGTATATAAAATTTTCATGCATAATAAGAATTAGATAAAATTTTTGGCACATATGTGTGTCTCAATGGTTATCCCTTTTTTTAAAAAAATGTCATATGTAACCTAATTGCATATAGATCAAACAACCACTCAAATATGTTTTATTCAAGACTGAGTCTTGGTTAACAATTATTCTTGATGTGAATTTCTTTTATAAAACTCTTGTGATTTTTTGGTACATGAAGAATCTTTATTTTCTCAGTCATTTCATTAGGCATAGACCAAACCAAAAGGAAAGAATTTTACAAAAGATGGTATCTTAGGATTTTCTGAGCCAAGTCTGCCATGAACAAGGCTCAAAAGTTTACGACCAAGTAAATGGCACTTTTTGGATTCACGCTCAATGCCTAGTGAAAGATACTCAATTATTTAATGATATGAAAATTAATATTAGGTGGTACTCTCTTTGTATAGTAGCCAGATCCCACTGTTACTAGTAATTCCCCCCTTTTGTTTGAAGCTGAACTTCCTATGCAGAAACTTGCTGATCTTTTTTTTTTTATGATACATGCCTTGATCTCTTTCTTACTGTCTCCGTATATAATGACCTTTTATGTGGTGTCAGGCTAAGTCTGGTGTGAGTAGAAACCCAGCAGCCTCATACTCTGTATATCATATGGCCAACACCAGTAGAATGTGACAAGATACAATGCTGGTCCCAGGAAGCCAAGTCTGTAAATATCATTCTAGATTTACAGAACATGTAAGTATGCCCTGTCCTATACATGGACAAATATAGGGTTGGGGTTTATGGCAAAGTTTATTGCTCATTTCACTTTCCAAGCAGGGTATTTATCTCTGAAGTGTGCTCTCTGCAATGAGAGGAGAATTGAAAGGTAAGATAAAATGATACTTTGTATGTTGTTCAATGTGTCTTTTCTCACATTTGTATTGCACATTGGCACTAAAATCTCTCACACAGTTCCCATGAAGCAGTTTTTTTTTTTTTTTATCTATGAAGATATTTTTATGTATGGACAGTTTTTCAAATTAATGTTTCTATGGGGAAGAAAAGCCCTAGAAAATTCCATTCCATCTTTCTGTACTGAATTGTACTGCATTTAATATACACTGCAGTTGTAGGGTGGTTTTATTTTGTTTTTTGTTTGTTTCTTTGTTTGTTTGGGTTTATTTTTTTGTTTTTAGTTTTCAGGTTTCTGCTGTCTTTGCTTTTGTCTGCTTGGTGCCGTTGTGTTTTCCTAGGTAAAATACCACATTTATCTGAAAATTTTTTCCTCCATAATTGATTGTTACATCTGAGCTCTGTTGATGCAGTGTTAAGGCATTATTGAAGGTAATCAATGTATAATCTTATGATTATATCGATCTTTTCCTCCTTCCCTCATTGACCCCATTCTATACTTTGTGCTCGAGGAGCTTTACAGCCTTTGCTTTTACACTCTTATGAGTCAGAAGTATTAGAACAGATTTCAGTCCTGTAGTTTCCCTTCTCCTTAGTCATGTACTTGTAAAGTACTTGTCCTGCAGGGAACAACTTTATTATGATGAGCATAATGTTCTGGATATATTACAAAATGATTGCTTTTTCTTTAAAATTGCCTGAAGCATAAATGCACTTTTCTCAGATCTTTACCATGAAAATCTTTTAAAGGGTCTGGCGCTAAAATTCATAAAAGAATGTAAGAGAACCTGTAACTGAGACTTTACAGTTTTCAAGGTGTCAAATTTGTCCACATTTAGCCTCTGATAATATCAAAATATTCCAAAAATTACTGATTTATGTAGTGATGTGGGAATGCCTTTCTGTATGCTGTGAATAGCAATCTTTAAATAAAGGAGCTGTTTGGCCCATGACAGGCACCATAGAAAAAGTAGGAGGAGGAATCAGAGTAGGTAGGAGGAGCAGGGGCAGAGTCAGAGACAGAAGGAGCCAGAAGCCCAAAGGATCAACATGTAAGGAGAGAGAGACCAGGCCAAAAGCCTAAAGAAACAATATATAAAGAATACAAGTGAGCCACAGTCAACGTGGCAAGAAAGATTAATAAAAATGGGTTGAGTTAAGATGTAAGAGCTAGCTAGCAATGTGCCTGAGCCATAGGCCAAACAGCATGAAGTTAATATAAGTGTCTGAGTCATTTCTGGGGCCAGAACAACAGCGGGCAGCTAGGGGGTCTGGGGCTGCAGGTTTGTGGGTCTGGGCCTCTGGCTGCCCTGGACCAAGAAACCACATTGTAACAGATGGCGTCTCTGGGTGGGCGAATATCCACTTAAAGCCTGAGAAGGTTTAAAAAAGGTTCTAGTTCACAGAAACTGAGCCAAAGTAGCTTCCAAATTGTATATTTGAAGTGGGTCATTGTACAGAGAAAGCATGGCGTCTTGGCCACATTTAAAATGGCACAGGCAGGCTGGTGGTAGGCAGTGTAAGCTGCAATCAAGCCCATTCCATAAGTCTCACAGAAGACTCAGTAGCATGTTATTGGTTTAAGGTTTCTGCTTATTTTGAACAAAAAGGAAATAAAGACGGATACTTAGTGTTCTCCATAAACTATGATTTTCTTAATTTGTTCTATTACGTATACTGAAGAATATACCATCTTCCTAGTATTCCTAAGTATTAGCAGTGCTTTGATATATTTTAAATACTTTTGAGTTTCTTTCCATGGTGTCTTATGACAATTTTAAGTCCTTCATTTATGAGAATAAAAGCCAAAACATTTTGTTTCATGTTGAATAGCATTCTTCAACATAGAATTGTATAGTGTATTTATTTAAACTATAAATAATTAATTTAACTTTATCCTTGCCTATACAGTTTATGGTATTTCTACATTAATTCTTGTTTCCAAGAAAATTTGTATTTTTATGTTATCTGCATGATTTCTGCTAGACATGAATCTTTTTCAAATGTTACATCTCTGTAGACTGTGATTTTCTCTGTTCAGTGGTTAAGAGCACTTGCTACTCCTGTAAGTAGCCTGAATTTGATTCCCTGATGCCATGTGGCAGCTCATAATCATCTATAACTCTAGGTTCAGAAAATCTGCCTTTTTCTGGCCCATAGCCAACTACATGCATGTGGTACAATATATGCATACAGGCAAAACCCTCTTAAATATACAATAACAATAAATACAATACTAAGAAATCATGTCTTATAATTTTTGTTGAAAGCTGGGTATATTATACTGACTAATAATAGCTGAGTAAAATTGGTCTCTGATAGAAGAAACTTTTTCTCAAATTTTCTTTTACATGTTTGCTGTAAGCCCAAATACTGAATTCACCCATTCTTTTTTGTGTCTTTGTCCTTGAATTTAATTACACCTGACATTTTTTTCAGAGTCTTGCATATATTTAGTTGCATATATTGGTTAAAATTGGCACTGATGTGCATATGCACCATTCATGGTATTTTTCTATAATGCATAAACTTCAAATCAAATTAAGTCTTTAGTATAGTTTAGTATGTTATATTATTTTGTGATCCTCAGAATATTTCCTAACATATATCATGTTCTTCATGTTATCATTGGCTTATACATATCTGTAATTATTGTCTAAAGTAGTTAATTTTTATAAATTCAACTTTCTTTAAAAATTAGCTTTTTAATTTGAAACATGATTTAAGTTAGCACTATTGTGTATGCAATAAATATTTGTGAGTCTTCTAATTAATTTAATTTAAAATGTGATGTTTTAGAGCTAGGAAAATTGATAGGTGGTTAATAACCCTGGCTGCTTTCTTATAGGACCTAGACACAATTGTTAATATCTACATGATATCACACATCTTTTGTTAACTCCAATTTCAGAGTATTCAGTTCCCAATTCTGGCCTTCTTAGATACTAAGCACACAAAGAGGTGCTTAGGTCAGTATGAAACCAAATACTTATATAAATAAAATAAAATTTACACAAACAAACACGATGGCATTTTCATTCTGGTTAGAAGATATTTCCACAATCATCACTCATATGTATACTAGGAATTTGAGTCTCTTATTCTTAAAAAAAATGTGTTTTGTTAAACTTGGGTTACACACACACACACACACACACACACACACACACATATGCACATACTATTAAACTTTTTCATTCTGATTCAAAACTACCTGAAAATCTAGTATTTTCTGGTGCTGTAGCAATTTTTCTTCACACTTCTATCCTATACATTATATTTTCCCATAGACTCAGAAAGCCCTTTTATCTTACTTGAAAGAACATCTAATCTCAGATATCAGCTTGAGTGAATCCATAAACATTAAATATCCAAGCTACTGAAGATTTTTTTGATTACTTTATTTGAAGCAGGAAGACTCACTCTGTGGTTAGACCATACCCTAAAGTGGTCTTAGTGACAGGTCCCTTTGGTAAAGTGCTAAAAAATATTTCTATGGAAATAATAAATAATATTCAGGCATGCAAATTAGTCATTATAAAATAGATGCACAGTTTTAGTCTAGCTTTCAGATGAATGTAACCCTGACTAATGTATTGACGTAGCATTCTGTAAATTTTAGCTAAAAGAGCCGTGAGTAAGTTAGTTACCTATTGCACACAGTTGTTTTCATAACATTCAGGGATTTTAAATGATCAAAGTTTCAAGTATAAATAATTATGAATGCCCAGAGAAGAAAAAAAAGTGAGAGCCAATACATGGGATTAGAGAGTTTATAAATGCAGACTTTCAGACATAACTTGGCTTTTAAAACCATTACTTCATGGCAGCTGTAGTTATTTTCCAGTTAGAATTCTAACATGCAGGGGAAGGTGTTCTGAAGATCTCACCCCTAGTGAAACCGTTATTGGCAGTTGATAGTTCATGATGGAAGGAGAGTCCCTTTCATTTGTGAATGTGGCTTCTCATAAATTGTTCCTGTACCAGTGGATGAAGACAGAATCTTGTTGATATAGGCAGCACAAATTATAATCAAGGGGGTAATAATAAACAGCAAAAATAAAAACACATGAAACTGAGAGGGAGATAAAGTGAAGGATATTAAGTGTAAATTCAAGTGAGATAGTGTTAGATTAATATAATCAATATCCTATATGTACATATATACTATATATAATGGTTATATATATATTTGGAGTGTTCAAGGAATAGGAGTACTTAAAAACAAATAATATTATGTGAGGGATATTTTCTATGAAAAATCATCAAATTGTCTCTAGTAATGTGATCACTTGGCTCTCATAGAGATTTCTTTTACTAGGCATTATATCATAGATATAATGAAATTATAGTGAAAAGTTAAGCTTTCATGTGGCTTAAATTTTCTCTGTAGGTTATTTACTTCCTTCTTGGTCAAACTGCAAATCTCATGTACCACAAATCTTTTAAGAGATGGAAATGATGCAAAAATCAGTTTAGTTATGTTAAAAGCTATTCCATTACTATATTTAAAAATATTATTACTAGAGTTCAGCTAAAAGTTTTCAAATAAATTTCAAGATTAGATGTACTAAGTGTGCATATCCTTTTCTTATGTATGTTTTGAAGACATTTAAATATTATTCATTTTTCTTTTTTATTTGGGAATCAATATGGTCTTTAATTTTACAATATATTACTGAGTACTAGGTCTAATTTTATTTTCAACTTAATTGGGCATCTTGTCTTCCCATTTTTTTAAGTTCTAAAATTCTTCCAATTCAATTAAATAGTGATTTCTTTGCTTTTCCTGCTCAAAGAAATCTATTATTATAAAAGTCAAGATTATATTCACTTATTTTGGTGTTTAAATTTTAATGAATATGTACTGATTGTAAACATTAGACATAAATATTGTACTATTTCAATAATTATATATTCCATGCACAAATCAAATCAAGATAATTAGTATTTTCTCTAATTATCATTTTATATTTACAGTATTCCTGTTATCCAGATCTTCAAAAGCTTTAGTGTTTTTAAAAGTTTGACTGTGTTATTTGCTGCTTTAGAATTAGGGATATAGTACTGAAGAACTAGAATAGTTTCAGTTCTGTCTCATTACTGTATTTGTCAAAATGTTGAAAATTGTCTTCATGTATAGGTTAATTTTGACCAAAGCTTATTATATAGGCTTACAGAGTGAAATCAAACATTAATTAAAAATATATTTTATATGGCTATAGTTATATTCATATATTACATTTTCTCCTGATTCTATGCATAGGTAGAAATAAAATATACATAAATATGCTAGATAAAAATTTATTTTTAACTATGACTTATGTAAATTTAAAAATGAGATCATAGTGTGTAGTAGCTATTCTGGACTGTAACTAGAAAAGCAAAACATCAACTGAATGGTCACTTCAATCAATTTGACTGTGGGCCTGTCTGTAGGCCATTTTCTGGATTATTCAATAATATAGAAAGAACAAGGCCACATTGCATGGTACTATTTCCTATAAGCTGGGCCTAAGCTGAATAAGTAAGGTTAAGATCCTATGCCAGGGAAAACATGCCTATGAGTACCATTTCTTTAGAGCCTCTGCTTCAGTTGTTTGCTCCAGGTAGATGCCTTGAGTTCTTGCCTTGGATTCCCTTCATGAAGAACTTTAACATGTAAGCCAAATAAATACTTTCCTCTCTAAGTGTCCTCTGATAATGGTATTTTATCACAGAAACAGTTGTCTAATTAGAACATAGAACCAATAAAGTCTTCCTACACTGAATATTTTGGGTATATTTGCTCATTATATAACTTTTATAACATGTCATTAAAAGCTTAATGAGCAGCACCATATGACTGAAATAACATAACCCCTGGATAACAGGTAGTCTTCACAATAACACTAACATTTTTAATCCCATTATCTTACTTCCAATATGCTGAAAGAGTACCCAGAATGGTAAACAGATTTAGAAGGCACAGGAAGAAAAGATCTAAAATCTACATAGATGTCTTGCATTTTTTTGTACAGCTTCCAGTTGAATGTGCAGTTCCATAAACACCACCAGCAAATGTGTGAAGAGAAATAGTTACCATAATAACCTTTACCCTGTGTTAATAAAAAGTAATAAAATAAGCTAATTAGTAACTTTTCTTTTTTTTAATTAGATAAAAATAAAGTAGAAGTATCAAAAATACAAATTCAAATAATGGTAACAAGAAAGATAAAATAAGTAGAGTAAAATCTCACAATTATCAGAAAGTATCAACAATAAAATGTCATTTTAAACATGAATTGAATAGACTTAAGTCATGGCATATTTATTAATTATGTTATATTGGCATGGTTTCTATTTTTCAACTTTCATCCTAATTTGCCTTCTTCTAATTAATATTTTTAAATTAGCTTACAAAATACTATTTTATGATGTTTTGATACATTCTTAGTTTTAATTGACTCTCCCTTGACATTTTTTGTCTCCTCCACCTCCATAATGCTATCCTCAGACTTTCTCTATAAATATCCTCTTTAATTTTTAAATTATTATCCACCTTAATTTTTCCCTTGTCACTTCTTAATTCTTTTCTGACATACCCCTTTTTTACTTCCCTAAATTCTATAAATACTAACTCATAAATATAAATGAATAAATTAATAGACATATAAAATAGAAAGTAAAAACTAGGTTCCACAATGAGGCAGAGTATTCAGTATTGGTTTTTATGAGACTATACTACCTTAATCAGTGTATTTTCATTTCCATCTATTTTTGTGAAATTTTTATGAGGCTTTCTTTATAGTTAAAAAAGATTAATTGTATACATGTATCACATTTTCATTATTATTTCATTAGTTCTTAGACACCCAAGCTTATTTTATATCCTGACTACTATAGTTAATATAATTCATTTATTTTTCTCATGTTTTATTATGTTTCAATTTTGAGAAATGTCTACTCATGGAGATTGGCTTCAAACTCATAATCATCACATTTGTCTCCCATGTGTGGAGATTACAGATATATGCCACTATACATAAGAGTAATTATGAGTATCATAAATAATGTACAAATGGTGTAAACATTCTTGCTATTTACCATAAATAAAGCAACTTTTTTCTAATTCTAATATGATAGATACAGTGAAAAAATGTTATAATTTGGGATAGTTTAAATTTGTAACAAACTTTTATGTATATAGATTAGAAAATGGCAAAAAATGTTTTGTGTCTAAAAGTTGTCCTTAAACATTATTGAGATGATAAAAGATATAAAAAATAATGGGTTAAAATAGGAAAAAATTAGGTCATTGGTATTGATTCTCTAGGAAAGCTTTTATGAATTTCTTGTAGTACCTAGGGAATAAAATATTAAAGCAACTTAATATTAAATCAAACCTGGGCACTTGAAATATTTTTGATTTCTCTTATATCTATTTTCACTGCTGCGATGGCGTCTACTTTGAGGCTTTTCCAATTATTAACATTTTGATGTGATAAACTTGAAAATTTTGCTGCCAAACCTAGAAGCTAAATTTGAAACCATATTACATATAAAATACTTCATTTTGAGTATTTTATGTTAAAGCCGAAATCCTTGAATAAAACATTTAGTAAGCAAATAAAATCTATTATTGAAACTTTTGGTTGTACGTTGGGTGAGTAAGGGATAAGTAATATTTCAGAAGCTATGAGGAGAAAATCTTGAAACAATATGTATTAGTATTATATTAATGAGCTTTCAGAAAACTTTGAAATTCATGTGAGAAAGTTGTAAAAGTGGTTAAGAGCAATGGCTTCTTTATCAGAAGACCTAACTTTAATACACAGAAATCAAATGGTAGCATACAACTTTATGTAACTCCAGTCCAAGCTTATCTTTTGTCTATTTCTCACCTCACTGAACACAGGGCACCCAGATGGTGGACAGACGTATGCAAACAAACCATCTACACACATAAAATAAATAAAAGACTGTTTTTAAATTAGTTTTATTTATGTTTAAAAGTTCTTTTTTCCATAACTACCACTGCTTCCCCTCCCTTTACTCCTTCCATTCCTCCCTTAGCCTCCCCACACTGTATACCCTATCCCTTCCCCAATGAGAGGAAGGAGTCCCAAAGTGAGTCAGTACTTTCTGGCATACCTAGTTGAGGTAGGTCCGAGTCCCTCATCCCAGTATCAAAGACGAATTAGGTGTTCCTCTATAGGGAATGGACTCTGAGATGTCAGTTCATGTACCAGGAACATAGTTTGATTCTACTGCAAGAGGCTCCAAAAATTGTTGTCTACCTTTGAAGAGTTTAGTTTTCTTCCGTGAAGTTTCCTCAGCTATATCAGGCTGTAAACCACAACCCCTGAACAGCTAGCTAGGTAACAGGAGGAATTTAAGAGACACAGTCTAGGGATCTGCATAGGAAGGGGAAATAGAGAAGATCTCCCGAGTAAATTGGAATCATAATTGGGAGCAAGCAAGGGGATGAAGGAACAAATCATGACAGAAAGATAGTTGAGTGGGAAGAGAAACAGAGAGTGAGGAAAAATAAATGGCTATCTTTAGTGAGGGAGCCACTATGGGGTTAGAAAGAAACATGGTCCTAAAGAAACCTCCAAGAACCCATAAGATTTCTCTGGCTAGTACTCCAAGAAATAGTGGAGAAGGTACCTAAACAGGGCTTCCCATATATGAAATGAATGGTCACCCTAATTGTCATTATAGAACCTTCATTCAACAATGGATAGCAAAGATCCATAGCTAAGCAACAGGTCACACTCCAGGTCCAGAGAGAGAGAGAGAGAGAGAGAGAGAGAGAGAGAGAGAGAGAGAGAGAGAGAGAGAGAGAGAGAGAGAGAGAGAGAGAAAGTATATATGAGTAAAGGGATCAGAATCATGAAGAAGAGATCCACAGAGAAGGCTGACTGTCGCTATTGTAGCTATTGGGAGCTCACTGACTGAAAAAAGATACATTTTAAAAATTAAAAATCTGAAGAGACAGTTTAGAGTTAAGGAAGTAAGCCAGAACTTTCATGTTTTTCACATCAACATCATCAAAGCTATGAAAACAAATTAATCTATACTACCTTACTTTCATATTTTATGCCAATGAAGAATATTTATGCTTATTTTTTAAATGACTATTGAAATGTTTAACTATAAAATTACTGTGGCACTTTAAAAATGATGTATTGTAATTAAAGTGACTTTTGTTTCTCACAGCAAGCCAAATTTATCCATTGTCAGAATCTGTGGTGGCTATTGAAAGGAGTAGTCATCTTAGCTTCCTATTTAGTATAATAGACAATGTATAATTATCAAGGTCTGCATTTAGTTTATGCTAAAACTCACTAGATTTTCAAGATACAATATTCACCTTGGGATCCTCTCAAAGAAATAGCATACAATTTCTGTAAACAAAACTACTTCAGTGCAACTTAACCAGACAGCAACATCATAGTTTTTCTGCCACACCAAGAGAAAACCCAAATATACTAGTTGTTCAAAAACATACATATAATGAATCAGCTTGATTATTGCTCTATTTCCTCATCTCAATGTTTCATTTCTTCTATGAGCATGTTAGAATATGTAGGCTTCTTAAAGTTCATTTTAACTGACCACTATGGGTTTGAATAAATGAATTTTATATTGTTTTCCCTTGCAACTTTTAAAGGCCAATCTAAGACTTAATCCATACATAGCAATCATTTTTTAAACAATATTTTTTCATATTTATTTATAGAAGTTCATGTGAACACTGTATTTATATCACTCTCATCTTTGAATCTCCTCCCTTGCTGCCTTCAAAATTATGTTTGCTTGATAGTTATCGTTACATACATGTGTATATGAATAACAGTGCAATATTTTGACAAAATTTTCTCCCGTATTCTTATGATTGCTATTCTACTGTGTATTCTGTATATTTATTTAAACTGCTTTAAAAAGACAATTGCAATTAATTTTATTACACATGGATATCTCATATAATCAGCTTTTATAACTTAAATTAATGCAGATATAATCCTTTTATGTATTTTTTAGTTAATTGTTTTATTTATAAAAATAGTCTCTTTTATTCATGCATCCCTCTGTTCCCCTCCCCTTCCCTCCTCCCAAACCTTCCCAGTCAGCCGTCAGCTTCCCCTCATCCCTATCTCCCATCCCCTCTCCAAAATGTGCAAGAAGTCCCAAGGTGGGTCAGCTCAATGTGATGCATCCACTCCAGGCAAGTCTTATTTCCTCATCCCAAAGTCAAGCCTGGGTTAGGTGTTTCTCTGCAGGGAATGGGCTCCAAGTTGCCAGCCCATACACAGGAACAAAGTCTGATCCCACCCCCCCAAGGCTCCACATACTGCACATGCCAATAGATAGTTGCCTACCCTTGGAGAGCCTACCTCCTTTTCCTGATGGTTCCCAAGTGGTTGTTCTTAGAGACAGAGATCCATGGCTGAGGACAGGCCTAGCTCCTGGTCCAGCTGAGAGAGGGTGAGGAGAGTCTGTATAAGCAAGAGTATAGGGATTATTAGGAAAATTCCCACAGTGATGGCTGGCTGGAGCTCTGGGAGCTCACAGAATGAAGAGCATATATAATCTTAAATTATAATTTTTTTCATGATTAATACCCAAAAGTAATGTATGTATGTTAGTAAGTTTGTTATGATGACCATTTGTCAGAAAGAATTAATGTCACTTGAAAACAACTTTATAAAATAAATATACACCACAAATATTTAAAGTATAGATAATACTTGATAAATAGTATTTGTAGTACTATTTATTAGATGGGTATGTTGGATTCAGTTAGTCAGTGACTGAAACTTGTAAAACTTAAAGATTTCTATAAGGATCAAATTTTTTCTTCCACGTATGATACTTTATGTGGTGTCTAATAAAAGAGAACAAAGCCTTTTGTTAGTGATAAGTACACTCAAACATATGGACATAGACACAGGGATATATTATTACAACAGAATACAGAAATGTAAAACTCTAGGTATTTACAACAGACAGAAATGAATGATGGGAGAATAAAGTAGAAAGTTTAAATCTGGTTTTGACCTTGGTCAAATGACACTAATAGTAAGTGATTTGTTTTGTGTTCTTTTAACATTGACATAATGCTGCATCAACACACTGGTAACTGAGTTTATTAATAAATTATAACTGATAGCATAAACACGTATACAAAAACACACATGCACTCACACTCACAAAACTTTACAGGATTAATGGGACCATTTAGTTTTGATTATACATACATGTGTTCTGGCTAATCATATAGGATTAGACAAACTATGTGGGAACTGATCCCTTGAAGAAAATTATTCTCCTCTCAGCAGCCATTGGACACCTGGTATCTCTTTATCTAAGAGGTGGCCCAGGAATAATTTTAACTGCCCCATTGACATATCAACTAATGGTGTCATTATACTAGTATTGTTGAAGCATCTATGTTGTCTAAAATAGATGAGTACATTTTAAAATTTACGTTTCTCTCTCTCTCTCTCTCTCTGTGTGTGTGTGTGTGTGTGTGTGTGTGTGTGTGTGTGTGTGTGTGTGTTTATATGTGTGTGCATATGTGTGTTCATGCATAGCCAAAAAGAGGGTGACAAGTTCCATACATCTATATAGTTACAGGTGATTTTGAACTATTTAAAATTGAAGCATGGTCATCTGAAAGAGTGACAAGTTCCCTACATCTATATAGTTACAAGTGATTTGGAACTGTTTAAAATTGAAGCATGGTCATCTGAAAGAGCAAGTGTCTTAACCAGTTAACCACTTTTCAGTCCAAGAGACATCTTTCAGACAGTAAGATGTTTATGGATAATTTTTAATATGTTGATCTTATTGAAGAGGAATTAAGAAATAATAAATGCCTCAATTTAAATCAATAATTCATTATTTAATTTGTAGTCTTGGCAATTTAAAGAATTCTAGTTTCAATAAAGATGACTTTAGAATTATTTGCAATGTTTAAGGTACTTTCTAGTTTAACAGAATTTAGCACATCTCACTACTACTATTGTTTATTATCATTAAAAGCATATATAATTAATTATTTATAAATCATAAACCATTTAATTTTTTATACATTTTTTTCAAAATTTCTTCAAATATTATCAGATTTCTAACATGCTAGTTTAGAAATCAGTTGTTTAAAATGGAGATGTAGATATTCTGATAAACAAATTATAAAAATGGCAACTACTTCTGATGTTTTGATGGTTCCTCTATACCTTTTCCCTGCCACATGTGCAGGTAGTTCAGCTAGTGAATGTGCTTGCTGTCAAGCCTGTTGTTTTAGTTGGTTTCAAAGGACCCACACAATGGATGGAGAAATATCATATCACTCAAATTGTCTTCTGACCTACTTAGGAGCACTCTGGCAAATGTGTGTATCTATAAATTTCCTTGCTACTTTGAAGGTATAGAGTTTGTGCAGTTGAACTTTGAAAGAAACACTGTCTCTGAGGGAAAAAAACATGCAAGCCTGAAACTGTCCAGCAGGCTCTTTGCAGAAATCTTGTAAAATGACAGTTCTCAGAAGACAGGAGTGAGGTAGCCATGGTCCCTCAGAGTCTCCTGATGTGATCTTCTCAGGATAAGTGCTCTTTACATAGCTCTCCATGGGGCATTAAGCCAGGAATGGAGGTCAGTGCTTGGTTCTGAAACACAAAGATTTTGATTTTCAAACATCCAGACAAAGATAAGTAGGATGCTGACAACTTTAAGAAATTCTTCCAGCATTGACTACAAAAGGAGCTTTGGCAGTCCTGCCCATTAGCCAGATAAGAGTGGGGTTACTCAGGACTGTGGTAACATCCCTTTCCTGATAGGTAACAACAATGTGTATGAAGTCATAGTCATGGACAAAAGGACAAGTAACATTAGTCACAGATACATTGTATCTCATACCCTCGTTTTGGTAGCTCAGTGACTGCTTCTGCTGCAACCTCAGGTCACCATTCGCACATCACTATGACCCATAAAAAGCAAAGAAGGACTGAAGAAACATCATGCCCTGAGTCAAAAATATTGACATTCTATGCAGTTGGTAGGAGAAGGTCAGAAGGAGCTGTACACAGAGAATATGCTCTATGGCTCATAGGGAATGTTCAAGTTTAAAATGTAACATACATTTTCCCATTTTTGTTCCTATCTTCTCTGGTTAACACCAGAGGGACCTGCAGAAGCAGTGAAACTGGGGGCCTTGAGGGACCCAAGAGAAGATACATGACATTTGGGGACGGTGGACTTGATTCAGTCAAATTGTGAAGCCATGTGGTTTTAACTACACCAAATTTCTAGTTGTAAGGTGTGGCTCAAACTTCACTGCCATTTGTGTGCTACAGGAAAAGTGTCTTTAGAAATACTATGTAAATGCTAGCTTTATTGACTGAAAGACGTTCCCAAAGAGCAGGTCATCATAATCAACAAAACTACATCTTATGTCACTTTCACAAACATGAGTTTCTATATGGTCCAGATCATCTGTAATGTTCTTTCATTTAGATATATCAAACAGAACATGTTTGGAATCATCATACTTTTGAGCTTTCTTCCAGATAGAGCTACAAATTTAAGTTGCATTGTAAATGAGGTGGAAATATACTGTGTTTGTAGGCCTCAGGAAGGTAGATGTATCTTTAAACAAACTACACTTTGAAATCTGACCAAGCAACAGAAAAGTATCCTAATTGTCATGCAAAGCACTATACTTCATGCATAGTTAGGTATCCTATCTATTTTGTCAACATTGTGTTCGGGGTGGAAGTACAAAATGCATCTGGGAAGGTCTCATCAGAGGACATAGATATTGATCGTGTGGATAAAATGAAACCCAGCCCAATGAATAATTTATCAGTGAGAAACTCAGAAGAATTATCTAGTATATTAAAGTTTATATGTATCAATTCAGATTTTGACAGGTCTTCAAGATTGAAATCTAACATTCAATATATGATCAAAGATGTCTCAACTAGGATCCAGGTCCATCTTGAAGATATAGAATCTCCCAAAACTTCCTTTACTACCCAGAATCTTTATAAATTTTACAAAATATGTGTTTGATCCCTTACATAGAGGTGAGGGGCAGAGGCTATTTGAGAGAGTGGAGTGAAGAATCAAGAAGAATCACATATACAGATATATCATCCAAAACACCAAGATTCTGGTATAAGATAATTCCATACATAACTTTTGAGACAAATATGACACCCATGACAGAATGGAGAGCATTAGATTGGACAAGTTAAAGGTAGAGACTTTGTCCAGTAGCCTATAGGAAGATCTGGCTTATAACTTAGGTGATGCCAATCAGCATTGTTAAGGTAGAAGATGAGTACTGAGCTTTCCTGGATGGAAGCCAAGATTGAAGATTTGAATATGACATTGGAAAAATTGAAATCAGAGATGGAGGGAAAAGACACAGAAAGTAAATACTGTTGAACTTAAAGATGAATTAGAATAACATCCAAGGGTGAAAGTTCATGACAATTTCATTATTTTTGATTTAGAATAATTCCAGAACCAAAGGCATGACATGCAAAGAAAAATCAATATTGTCCCATGCTTGATACCTTTATAGGTAAGATACCTCTCACAAAACAAGGAAGAAGACCAAATGACCTAGTTATTGATGTACTGGCAGGATCTCTAAGTTTGTTTTTTTGAGTCTATTTCCAAATAGTAGTTATTTTTATGCAGTTGCAGAGCTTCTAAACTAAGGGAAAATATAAAGGTGGCAGAATTTGCTTCTTAATAAGCCTTTTCAGGCTACTATTTTTTAAATATATGTTTGACTTAAAACTCAGCAATATTTTGTTATTGTTTACCTCATATAATTTATACTATTTTGTATCCTTTATATCTTCAAAATTCTGTAGAAAATAAAGTTTTACCCGAAATAATTTTGAGAGGCTAGCTTAAAATTTTCTTTTCTGTCTCAATTTAGTAAAGTGGTTATAGCCATTAGATTTTAGTGAAGTTGATTAGTTTTATAGTAACTGTCCTTGAGCAGGACATGTGTCAAATTCACTAGCCTTTTATATTCAAAGCTACATTGCCCTCAAACTCTTAAACATAAGGGTGTAATTATAGCCTGTACATTTGGGTTATGATTACATGTACCTGCAGGAAATTACATGATTGTGTTTTTTCCTCTGCCACTATGGCAATATGGGTCCCAGAAAAAGATGTGCCATTTGCCATGGTCATAATGTAAAAAGGCTATTTGATTCCTTCTGGATTATCACTTATATTTTGACTGACAGGATAGTGCATTAGTCTTTCTCCTTTGTAAGTATCTCCTATAGCACATTCAGCAACAACAGGCATCCACCAAGGCAACTCTCCAGGTGTAAACAGCTCTTAGATATCCAACTCATAGACCTCCACAGGAGGTTATGCATGTTTGGCTTCCAAAAATTCAAAGGCTACTGCAATGTTCTCCTTGTCTGGTGTTACTTACAGAAATGGATGCACTTTGATGGCTGGTAGTCAATGATACATGAGAATTCATTTGACAATCTTACCTAAGGTACACTTCAGTTGCTAAGCCTTCCTGAGACATGGTCAACAAGGCAGGAGCAAAGCATTCTGACAGGTGCTGAATACTCACTTAATAAAATAAAAAAAGATGAATTTGTAGTAAGACAGGAAGGACCATAGAGTTGAGGAAATTGGCTCAAACCAGTTGCCAATGCATGCACATACCATACTTCCTTATGAGCCAACCTGGAGTGTGTTTGAGTGTCTAGCAACTGTCAGAGATTCAGAATATTACCTGCCAAAGAGGAACAGCTACACAATATCTCCAAATTATGACACGACCTGGGTACTTGTAGGAAAATATTCTTGTTAAATAAAAAGAGGGGTAACTTATTGTTAAATAAAAAGGTCTGTCTATAGTTTGCTTCACAACTGACTTCCAGGGTCTGTGTCATTGACTCTGTGTCTTCTCACCTCCTTCCCTAAGAGAATCATTAGGACCTAAAATATGTATCAATACACTTGAACACATACAGTACACAGACACAACTTATTTAAATATAAATATTTTAATAGAGAAAAGTCCAAAGCCAAACATCACCCCATTTGACATACTAGCAAGACAATAATACAAAAGCAAACAAACAAAACTGCAAAAATTATAGCACAATTATTTGAAAACTGAATTGAATTATAATTGTGTTACATGTAACAAGTTACAAAGCCTATAATTTAGTATTCTTATATCTAATCATGATCATTGAAAATTATTTATTGAAAAATATTTTCAAATCTCTATTAAAATAATAAAATTCTGAATGGGAGAATTTCATTGTTAACTTCAGAAAATCATGAAGTTGGCTTTACCTAGAAGGACTGAGAGGCATGAGTCATAAGTTTTTCAGTTTCATGGCTTTTGGGTACCAAGTTCCTACCAGTTTCTGAGAGACCAATGCATTCCTTCAAGTGGTCAAGTATTTGGCTACTTTGTGTTTCTCTGTATGTTTTGTGTCAAGAAAGCACAAAATCTTGACAGGACAACTAGTCATAGATAATAATCTCATGTACCTTGTAGAGCTTGCCAGTTTCCTTATATCCTGGCAACTTAAACTCTATTAATCCTGGCAATAGACATTGTATTCTGTTTATGATAAAGGTATAAAAATCTGATTGTTCACAATAAAATTGTCACAGTCTTAGTGTTGCTGTGGCTCCTTTAAGAGACCTAATTTAATCCTTTGTGGTCATATTAGGTGACCTTAGCATGGTAAGTAAAGACAGAGACTTACAGTTCTTGTAGAGAATCTGAGTTTTGTTTGCAGCATCTACATTGGGGAGTCACAACTGTTTTTCACTCTAAGTTATGAGTATCCAACTTCATCTCCTGACTTCTATTTGTACATGTACTATTTATTATACATAACACCCACCCTATATATACAAAAAGTTTTGTAAAAGTTTTATTGAGTATCTTCATGTAAGTGGAAAGCATACTTATCTGCAGCTGTATTTATTATAATGAAATAGTATAAAATAAAATGTTAAATACTTAATCATCTTTATTATTGAATTAATATCTATGAAAAATTTATGTTAAGGTCCGTGTACATAAAAGCAAAATTTGGGTTTAAATCATCAGTATATTGAATATATAATATTCTATATATAGTAAATATATATTTATATATTTATTTCTATGAAATTGGTTTATTACTTTATGTATAATCTGAAGACTATTATTAAGATATCAATATTATGTAGGCATCAGTTCACTATACAATATTATATATTATATGTTTTCTAACACTTATTTTATTAAACAGGGACTGTGGAGATAAACTATTTTAATAAAATCTCAGCATGTTTTATAAGCAGAACTTGTTTTGTTATTTATTTTTCATTGTTTCTTTTCATATGCCATTCTACACAGCTTTGACTTGGGAATCTGCCTTTATTTAAATCATTTCTAAGGAGACTTATTTTATTAAAAATTATATTCATGAAGTCAAAGTTGCAGTTATAAGGAAGTTGGCTCAGGTAAAGGCATATTTCTGCAAAAAAAAAAAAAACCCACACATTTCTTTGGTAACTTGCTTTAAATTCGACTCAATGCTGTTAATTATTAACATTCAACTTTTTAAAAGTGTAGACAAGGCTTAGTATGCTTACTTGAAATAATTATAACACATTGTGATTTTTAGAAACCTAAAAGAATAAAATTATAATATTTTATCACAGCAAATGATAAATTGTTCAGAATTTTGATACCAAACAATTTGCAAATTTGTGTCAAAACACCACATGTTACACATGTAAAAAATAGTTACATGACAGCCTTTATTAAAAATTGCAAAGCAAAATAAATGGTCATTGTTAATAAAGTTACATAATACATTTTAATTGGTTAAAATTTTACTTTGCTAAATCTCTATTTCAATAGAATTTAGTAGTTTGTAAAAAATAAAAAGAGTAATTTTTAAAACAGATCCACAATGCCATATGATGATAACAAGAAATAACAGAGTAATATATCCTTTAAAAATTATAAAATCTAATTAATCTGCCCAAATATCCTCAGATATATGTTCTTCCACCATACTAGGTATCATAAACTGAGAGAAAATTCATTCTCTTTTAGCAGCTATTGTTTGCCTAAAGATTCTTAGCAAGGTGTTAGACTTGAGGTTTACATCATCCTTCCATGCTAAAATTTTGTTTAGTTTGAATTTGGAAAACTCTAGTGTATGACATTACAAATTCTGAAATTTTTATAAGAGCAATAAATATAGTATTTATTTGTAGGTCATGTTATCTTGGACATTCCATTTTTCTTGGAGCAAAATCTCCACACACATATTCATAACACAATTTCTGAAATTGCAGGTCAATACCATGACCACTCATCTGACATATCCTAAGGTATCCACATATTTATTTTGGATATTGATTTCAATTGTGATGTTTTTAAATACTTTTCACTTAAATGAATACATAATAAAATATTCAATGATAATAATAGCATATAAAATAAAATAATATATTAAATCATGAATTGTGCAGAAATATTCTTCATACATTATAAAAATTTATTATACAAAAGATATTTCTGCCATAATGATGTAGACATTTTTATGTTCAAACTAAAAAGGAGAAAGAGAAATTTAATTACAAATTTCAATCAATGCCAAACCCTAAACTGTTTATGTAATATAAAGGCTTTTCAAGAAATCTTCTTCAGATCAAAATTCGACTTTTTAAATTGAATATAATTGTAACATCACCCCTCAGTCTGACATTTTGGCCTTGAACTAAACAAATTGCCACCCATTTTTATCAAGCTGATTGTAATGTGTTGGTGATGGTGTCCCTTCTAACCCAGGACATTAATTTCTAAATTTAAAATAGATTGAAAAGAAAAATGAAAAATATTTTCTCTGGCAAAGTAGTGGTGATCTGTGAGTAACCTTAAAGTTCTTTTATCTTTGAGGAAAACACCCATTTTAAAGCTTAATATATTATGTGGCATATTTTTTTCTTTTTTACTACATTCATATATGTAAGCATGTAGGAGTGGCCGGTTGAGTACATGACACAGTACGCATGCAAAACTCATAGGTCAACTTGCAAGAATAAGTTCTTTCCTTCTACTATGTGGGCATTGGCAGTCAAATTAAGGTTCTCTGTTATGGAAAGGGTGGTAATTTTGTTTTTGATTTGCCATGATAATAGCAATATCTAACTATTGCAAGTCTATTTTTCTAAAGAAGCTATCACTGTTTCTGTTGGTAGAATCTTATCCTTAGTGTCTGTCAGGATACCTGATAATGACTTGTTTACAATTAACTAATGTTATTTTATGGTTGCTTTCACTGTTCTCTTAAAAATATAGTTTCTGAAATTTTACAAAATTAGAAAGCTAGGAACATTCTCCCTTTAAATTCTGGTTTCTTGTGGTTCACTGATCACATTTTAAATTTATTTCTCCTTATATGTTGTTATAAGAAGTCAGGAAGAACCAAGCTATTACTTCCATACATTTCAGAGAAACACATTCACCTTTGCCTAAAGAGAATTTTAGTAGTTAAGAGCAGTAGCTGCTCAATCATTATGGCCAAACTTTAGACCCCATACTCACAAAGCTTGCCAGAAAGCTCATGTATGCTTTGATTCCTAGCTCTGAGGAGACCAGAAACATGGGGAGTTGCTGGGGCCTGCAGATTTTTAGATTGAGGAAGAGCAACCTTTTGGTTCAGGAAACAATCTCCCACATTTTAAAGGAATATTCAGATAAGGATAGAAGAGGACAGTTGGTATATTTTCCTGACCTACACACAAATACATATTTACATCAGCACATACATGTTCACATAGAGTAGTTTAATTAGTTATGCAAAAAGGAAAAATATCTTCAACAAAATATTCAACTTTAGCATTTGTCAAATATGACACCAACACCATTCCACCAAAAATTTTGCTCCTTTATAACAATGATCACTTTAACCCCATGTTGAACAATATGTTCTTCATTTTCAATGTATAATTCATTTATTTGGTCATTATCTGCATTTTTACCAAAGACTTGTCTATCAAATGTTAACAAACTTATGCAGAAAAGAACAGAGACATTTTGTAAAATACTTGTCTTTGTTATGACTCTTTGTTAGTTTCCTTTAAAGGACTTGTCAAAGTAGTGACAGGTTTTATTTTTTTTTTTTTCTGCAATGAACACCAAAATTGTTTCAAGTTGTTCAGAGCTGTTTTAACTTTGAGGTAGTATTTATTATATAACAGCTTCAGAACAACTTTTGCAATAATTTATCAGAAATTCTATAGTATAGAAACAAACAAGAAATATTTTTCTCTTATAGGGTTATATGTTTATGTTAAAGAATTGGCATATACAATATTTAGTAATGGAATGGTATTTGGTTATCAGATGCCATACAACAACAATCATTTTCCTATGTAGTCAAGAAAGAAGCCATCATTTTCATTTTCTTTAAAATATGTTAATTCAATTAGTGAAAATTTCATTCTGATAACCAAATTAATGCCTATTGAACTTTTGTAAAAGTAAAAACCGATGAATATTTTATACTTTCCCCTAAAACATAATTGCATATTCATTCTTCTTCAACTGTGAGAACAACAATAAAATATTTGTATTTTTTAAGGCTGAAATTTAGGAGTAATCATTATGTTGCAAATAATTTGAGTGTGAGAGCCTCTTTTTGGCTAATGATGAAGTTATTACAGGAAGATAGTATACTGTTTACTCTGATTCACCCAACTTGCCCTGAGCCAGTAGCTTCCAGATTTGTTGTCTCAAGCATAGGATGAATAAGAAATATTTACAAAGAGAAAAAAATATGTTTAACAACAAATGTGAGAAAATCTCTTGTGATAGAGTGTCAATCCAGACAAGAAAATTTTCATGCTGCTCAGGTTAGTGGCATTTTATGGTATGAAATGTTTGGAGGCTAAAGTAATATTTATTGAGATTAGTAACTATTCCTTTGTAAACTTTGCAGGTCAAACCAAACTTTACATTCATTCCAAGTCCCTAAAGCCAAAGTGGAGATGTTATCATGTGTTGTTTATAAATTTGTCAAGATTCCCTTTATCTGTTTTCATCCACAAATTGTTTCACTCGAGTTTTAGGATATTTATACATTTCCTTCTTTGTCTTGTTTTGATGCTTTGTGACAATCTTATAATTAACCACAGGCTGTCATTTTCATTGACTATGGAGATCTAATTCCTGTCTCACCTAGCTACTGAGAAATGCAGGAAATGAGAACTTGACAAAAGTCAAGAAAAACACAACAAGCAATGCTAGAGGAGAGCAATTAATTCTGTTACTATTTTTAAAATGTAGTTGGATAGCTATTGATTTATTAAAAATACATGATATACCTCAAGTGACTGAAACACCATACCAATTCCCTAACATATAAATGTTTGAATAGACAGTAATAATTTTTATCATTATTTGATTATTAAACATTGTATACTTTTGTCAAATTAAAATAAACATATACAATAACACTCATATGTTAGGGAAAATGCCGTTTCTAGATAAACTTCATTAAATTTGCAATGTTTACATAGAGTAGATGTGAATTTGTGTAAATTTATATATATTAATGTATATGATAAATAATGTGTTCATTGCCACTCTTTATAAATTATCCTTTGCCATGTTACTTTCTCTTCCTCTCCTTTGCTTTTCCAAAGCTGTATGCTTTCTTGAAAAGGAACAAATGATTATCCTTTCTGCAACTTAATAACACTATTTTTTTTTTACCTTTATAGAACATCTGTTGAACTACTTTCGAACAACTAATGCAAATTTTTAAAAATTATATAACACACAGCTTGAAAAAGATTAATATTTCTGCTTAAAGAAATTACAGGACCTGGCCTGAAGAGATCAAAATCAAGTTAAATGTTACTGCCAGAAGGAAAAACAAAAAGTAAAGCAGAACACACAAAGAGAAAAATATAAAAATATTTTATTTTAATATTCAAAATAGAGATAAAAGTTTGGTGTTAGTTATAGATTGAAAATGTCAACACTTTGGCTCATATGCTCAAGGCTTACATCACTGGTGATGGAAATGTTTTAAGAGACATTGTTTGGCTCTAGTAAGTAGCTGATTCTATATCTTATGGGTGTTAACTAGTTTTGACCCTTTTCTCTACCTCTGCCTTAATTCCTGGTTCTCTTTTTTACCACCCTCTGACTGCCATCCTCAGCTCACGCTCAAAGTAAAAGCACCAGTCAAAAATTGACTGCATAAGACCTGTAAAATCATGAATCAAAATAATTTCCTCATTATATTTTATAGGTATTGGTCATAGCAATGAAAGTCTTACAAAAGTGTTACTTTTAACTTTTTTAAGAAGCCTAGTTTCTGAGATATAGCTAGAGTCCTAAATATACTATGTAATTTTTTCATAGCATTTCTTAGATGATTATAATTATTATTAGTATTTGCTCACAAATGTTGTGTTGATTCAAGTTAGTGAAATTTTACTATGTAATAAAGCTACATATTTTGCAAAAAAAATATTTTCAAGGTCAACTTCTCAAAATATGCTTACAAAGATTAAAAAAAGGTTTATGGGAACCAAGATAATTTATTGTAGTACTAGTAACAATTGAAGAATATAATTATTACCATGTAGCTTCATTAAGTATGTGAATAAAGAATTATTGAGAAACATTTTACATTATTATGTGGAAGAATTTTTGGAAGTAAATTAATTTTGAGTAGGAAGAATAAATTGGATAAAAGATACCTTAGTTTTAACAAACAAGAAAGAATAATTTCAATCTTATCCTCTATTTCAGTTGTTGCCAATAGCAATATCTTTAATGGAATGTACATTCTTCATTCAATCAGTAAACAAAATGAACTGGAAAATACTGTATTAAAAAAGAAAAAAAATTGTTTCCTTACAGAGTATTTGATATCATGAGGAAGGTCTGACTTGAACCAAACTTAATAGTCTGTTATAACTATTCTATTCTTGTAGTCTCTTGATTCCCTTCTCTGCCATGGGATATGATGTAGGCATACTTAGAACTTTAAAAGCAATAGCTTGGCTCCAGGAAGTAGTCATGATTGATTGGGCATGGCTTGGATGGTAATTTGTTTTACCCCTTTGTGTATCTCTGCCTTGCTTCCTATCAACTAAAAATTAAGCTTCTTCTGCATCTTCTCTTTCTTCTTCTCCTCCTTCTTCTTATTCTCCTTCTTTCTTCTCCTCCTACTCCTTTTCCTTCTTGATGTTTTGTGGGTTTGTTTTGTTGTTTTTCTTAAAAGAGGTTTCTTCTTGTATCCATGGCTGTCCAAGAACATATTATTTAGACAAGGATGGCCTCCATCTACCTTTCTCTGCCTCCCAAGTTTTGGCATTATACTGCCCAGCAAGCTGCTATCTTTTCTAAACCAATCTTTAGTTACCATGATGTTCTTCTTCTCACAATCAAAGTGATAGCACCAGTCAACAATGCAATGAGGGAAACCTCTGAAAAATTAATTTTATTATACATTTGTCTCTACCACTAAAGAGTCTTTTCCCAAGGTACTTTAAAAACAGTCTCAGAAAGTTCCCTGAATGTTTATATTAATTCTTATACATATTAATCAATTAATTGTTCTGTTTTAAAAATTTCACAAAATTCCCAGAAATACTTTAATTATTTTTCATGTTTAGAATGAAAACTAATAAAGGGGATTTTGAATTATATTTATTTTTTAGAATATAAGTTCCTGAAATTAAATAAAAACATAATTAAAAATAAAATAAAAATAAGTTTGAGGTAGGTAGCATCAAAATTTATTATTTCTTCTATTACTAAAACCTTGAACTCATCATATTTCAAACAAAATGTGAGAACAACAAAATGAAACTCTAATTTTGATGAAACTTGCACATTTTAAACAATTGTAAATTAAAGTGAGGGTTAAGATATTACTGTTTTTACTCATAAATAGGCTTTTTTTGAAAAGTAAAGCTGTGTGTTTATTTTATTATTTATTTATAAAAATGTCTTTTTTATCAATCCATCCCCTGTCTCCCCTCCCCTTCCCTCCTCTCTATCCATCCTGGTCAGACTTCACCCTTCCCCTCCCCAAAAGGGCAAGAAGTCCCAAGCTGGGTCAGCTCATCATGGCACATCCCCTTAAGGCAAGTCCTATTTACTCATCCCAAAGTCAAGACAGGGTTAGGTATTCCTCTTAAGTGAACAGGCTCCCAGATACCATCCTACACACAGGAAAACAGTCTGATCCCACCTCTTGATGCTCTACATAATGACCATGCCAATTTACAGTTGCCTACCCTTGGAGGGCCTAGCTCTTTTTCCTGATGTGCCTTCAGTGGCTATTGACTCAGGGGTTAGCAGCACTAGCTCTTATTCCAGAGGTTCTGAGTTCAATTCCCAGTATCTATATGGTTCACAACTATTTATAATGGGATCTGATGCCCTCTTCTGTCATACAGGCAAAATACTGTATGTATATTCATATATATTTCTAAAATTATTATATTGCCAAAACCCACAATTTTTCTCCATAACTTATTGTAATGCAAAAGATTTCTTTTTATAGATAATTTACTATTTCAACAAATGAAATAACAAAATTATGTCTTGAAATATAAGAGAAATAATAGGTAATAACAATCTTTAATGAAGTACATATTTTTGAATATAATAGGCTGTCACAAAATTGTTGGTTCCAACATGCCACACAGCAGCTTTTACTATAAATCTAACAATCTATAGTTTTAAACAAGTATCCTGTTAGCAAATTCTTAGTACAAGTAACTTTGGTACAACATTTAGAAAATATCAAAAATAATTTTTTTATCTTGATATATGTGAAAACAAAGGTGACAAAACAAGCATATCAAAGGGAGTACACATGGAAAATTAAATCTTACAAAGTGAATCTCTAATTTTCTTGAAAGAAAAAATATTTAATTTGACCATTAAAAATAGAATTTTAAGAGTCTTAAAACATTCTAAAATCACCATATTTCACACAAATTCCTGTTTATTACATAATATGAAATATGCTTGAAGTTAATATTTTACATATGAATGAATTCATGCACGATATCAAAGAATAAGTGAGTCTGGTGGAAAGGAAAATCTGTCAGTCTGTAGTGGGTAATTACCAAAATATACCTAAAAGAAGAATAAAAACTTAGACAATTGCAACTTATTTTTATTGACCACTGATGTGATTCATTAATATAAAATGGAATTCAAACTTTATATTGCTTTTAAAGATATTAACATTATTCTTCTAAGAGATCCATACTCAGTTTTGCCATTCTAACCTACTCTATACTTAAATCACCCTCAGTATTTTTTCTTAAAAGAAAAGGATGTCAAGTGTTCTGAAAGGTAAGAGACAATGTTTACTGGACTCGACAGAACCTCTGAATTCATATACTGATATCTGTGCTGTTATAAACAAAATTTTCACATAGAGAAGCCAATCAACATTTAACCATTTAGTGAAAAATAGTTCATGAGCTCCACTCCTAACAGTGAGGATATTGAGAATTAATGGCTTCTGAGGAAGGGAATGTCATTTTACTTTAAGGATGTATCACTTTTAAGTTGACCACAATCTAGTGGATGCTCCCACATATAGAAGTATATTAACAACAAAAATTAGATTCTATATATTATTTTAATGAAAACACAAAAATGAGTAATTAGACGTATGGTAGTGGATCTGGGATGAACTCAAGGAGAGAAAGTAAAAGTGATCAAGCTACCTATTTTCAATTTTGAAAGAAGTAATTAAAATATGTTAAAAATGATATGATAAAAGAGGTGATATTAATTTGTAACATTTTTCATAATATATTTTATTTCCTGAATTCACTTGCTCTTGTGATTCTTAAAAAAAAAAGTGTGTGATTTTTTTAACTTCATAAAACAATGAGAAACACTTATCTATCCTTTAAATACTCCCTTATGAGAAATGATTAATTATGCCTACACTGAGCATATTGCTAGCTAAAATGGCTTTTTATAGTAGGCCACACAAAGAATTCACCTAACTTTCCTGCCTCAGTTTGATGAGAAACACCAGCAAATATTTGATTGCCTCCCTGTAACTTAAGATAGACAAGATAGATTTGCTTTTTTTTTTTTTATCACATTTATTTACTCCTATGTTCTTGATCCATACAACTCCTATTGTAAGAACCGTCTGGAAGTTTGACACTTTGTACTACTAAGATATTTATTTCCCAACAGTGGCTCTAGTGATTGAAATCTGTACATTAGCAAACTGTTAACTAAAAACAAATTGTTATCTTTTCATCATGAGCATCTTTTCCTGAGTCTTTCAATTTCAGGGATAATTTGTCCTTCCCATTTTTTTTTTTCTTATTTTCAAAGCATTCTAAGTGCTAATTCATATGTAAACATGCCAAACTAATTTAAAGAACTGAACCATAGTTCTGAAATCCTGATTAATCCTGACATCACAGAGAAACATGCATAGGATAAAATTTACTTAAATTACAGTTTAAAAAGCATACTAGCATAAAGCAGACATCAATTTTTCATGATAACCTTTTTCTTATATTTCATGCCCTATATTTTTGTAGAAAGCATTTAATATAATCAAAATTTAAAATAATTTAAATTTAGAATAGATTTAATTATATTTTGTTCAAATGATTAGAATCTCAATATTGATTCAAGATTAGTAAAAATATAATTTACCATATACCTTTAAGGAAATCATTTTAATTTCCTGGTAAGTCTTGTCTTTGACATGACATTTTCACTAGCTTGTATATCTATTTTTCTATATATTCATTTTCTTTAACAAAATGTCAAAAGTAAAGTATTGTTTTCTCAAAATTTATATTTTTTAAATTATAATTAGCAAGTTTATTTATAATTTTATAAAGCTTAACTATTGTAACTTATAGTTAACTCATTGAAACTTATTAATTTCATTAATGTCTCTATTTAAATTTAAAATTGACAGACAAACAAGTGGGTTAATTGCACATGTTTGAGTTTTGTGTACTAATTTTCTACTTACAAAGCATAAAAATAGATTCTAAACATGGAAAATTAACAGTAAGAAATAAGATAAATAATAACAATAAAAGTTTTGCCATCATGATGAATTTACCACTTTTGCCACTACTGGAATATATTCTTTACATCTTTAAACATAACTATAATACACATGCTGTGTATTCTGCAAAGGTTTGTTTCTACAAAATGCACAACATTATGGCTTATCTTGTTCCCGAAAAGCACACATTGTTTATCCCTAGAAGGCATAGACTT
The DNA here is from genome assembly GCA_033318265.1 of Phyllotis vaccarum. Lineage (NCBI taxonomy): Eukaryota > Metazoa > Chordata > Mammalia > Rodentia > Cricetidae > Phyllotis > Phyllotis vaccarum. Next base: position 45,809,942 of record JARWLC010000013.1, read on the forward strand.
ATTTTGCATCCATAAATAATTTCTTGAGCTGGGTGTTAGAAGAGGAGTTTGTGAATTAGAACTTCAATAGACTTCTGAAAAAAGCCTAATTTCATTGGCCTCCACTGCACCAGTCCCGAAATTCAAGTCTTATTAACTATCCCATTACAGAGTGTCATCTTTGTAGAGTTTTTTTTTCTTCTTTGTTTTGTTCTTTTTTGAGACAGGGCCATTGTCTGTTACCAAAGCCATCCAATAATTTTCTGTCTAACTCAATGTGGCATTGAATAAGTGATGCCCTTTATTCTGCCTTCTAAGAGATGAAATTACAGGAATGGGCCATCAGGTACTGAAAGTCATTTCTATAGCCGGATGTGTCCTGAGTGCTTTCCAAATCATCAGTTCTCAGGGAGAGATGGATTTTAGGTAGGCAGCATTGATAGACAAGATGGCACAAGGAATTAATTTAAAATTCTACTTCCGTTTTTGTAACATTAAAACCAAATTTAAAGATGATTTTATAAAAATGTTTGAGTGGGCTTTTCACAAGAGATTTAATAACATAGAAAACTTTGCATATTTCTTTTCATTATTTTTTATGTACTGTGCCTTACCTGAAAGCAGAATTCTTTTCAAGTGCTGCACTATTGTTGGTGGAGCAAATGACTTACTACTTACCAAGTTTAGTATACTCAAAGTAAATGAAATCCTGATATTTGCCTTAATATTCAGTAAAATTTGAAAATAAAACATCTTCAAGATAGTTAAATTAAGTCATTATATAAAATAGAAATAGTATAGGGGTGTTATATATAACAGATGTGAAAATGCATGGATAAGTTAATTAAATTAATAGAGTTCTGAAGCTGATATGATAGTAGCTATCTAGACATTAAAATTCTATATTTTGTTTGTTAAATTCACTACAACAAAACATTTACATGGTCCAATTATTTTTTTATTTTTTTATTTTGACATTTAAAAACTCTTCTATTAATATAACTTCTAGAATTATTTGGTATGATTTTTGAAATATCATAATGAATAAAAACTATGCAAAATAACAAAAATGTTATGGCTGAGATTCCTCTAAAGTATTATTTGCATAATTTTGACATTTTGCTAAGAGTATACAGAAACTGGAGAAATATTCATATAAGAACCTTCTAAATATCATTAAGAGCCATGATAATTTCTTTTGTTGAAACTTTTCCTCTATTTACCTGTTACCCTATTGTGCAGCCAACAATGGCATGGTCCCTTTTCAGCCAGTCCTAATTCCCTCATACAGTGTTATCCTAAGAGCAAGAAGCTGATGATCTTTTCATAATCCCCCAAATGTATGTGGAATAATACCTATTTTAGAAAAAATAACTGAGTTTATTCATCATATAACTCCAGCCTACAATAGCAGATGTCTCACATATTTTTAGAAAAATTAAAACTCCTGGACAATGCTGGTCTCATAAAATTGTTAGGAATAATTTACTTTCTTTTTTGGGGGGGGGAATTGCTATTATTGTGGTTCCTTTAGAACTTTGGTGCATCTCAGAGAGAAGGTAATAAATTTTGGATTTTAATTTTATGGGACACATATACTTTCCCTTCTGATTCAATTTTGATGCGCTCAGAGTATTTTCTTCATCTTTTGGTTATGTTAAGTTGTTGCAGTAATACTCAATTGCAATATACCATACAAAGGATTCATATTTATTAAGAGGTATGTTAACACTTGCTGATACAAATTGAACCTTAAGACAATTATTGAAGATAGAAATTATCCTACGACAGGGGTGCTGCTCTGCTCTCTGAGAACACAGGAATGAAACAAGGCAGTTCAGAGTTTCGGCAGCCTCTTCAACAGGGCTGGCCACATTCTGTTCAAGCTTCCAGAACTCCAGAGACATACCTCCAAGCCTTGTCAGCTAACACCTCAATCCCATTACATCTCCCCCTTTTTGTCTAACTAAGAACATTCTAAGCTAAGGCTATATATAATAGGAACTATTATAAGGTATTGTCTGAGGGAGGAAAGGGAAAACATAAGCAGGGTCAAACTACAACTAAAACCCAACAAGTATAAGGTACATCGGTACATTACTAGAATAATGGTAAATGGTAAGGTATATACTTTACTTAAAAACTGTTCATCTTGAATAGTAAAAATATAACACCTGAATGTTCCTTGCTAAGAGATAAGAAGATAGCAACCTTAACTACTTAGTTGGAAGCACAGTAGAGTTACTTCTAAGTTTTTGGAGAAGACAGAGGTGTTCTGCTACCTGGACAGTCACCAATAGTTTTTCTGCACCATTGGAGCATCCATTATTTTGGCTATTGGCCTAGGATATCTGACAGATCTTTTCAGAAGCAGGGAATTTTTGGAGAGAGCATCTAATCCTGTCCAGGCAGGTTTCATCAGTCTTCATCTGTCATCCTGTTCATGAAGATTGGATAGTGTGCATACACCTTCAGCAGTCAAGGCAAGACAGTTTTTTGCCCAACTAACCATTCTGTGCCAAGAGGACAGACCCCATAAGGAGTGTCCTTGATGCTCAACAGCACCTTGTGAAAGGAACAGTGGTGGTGCCAAGAGGACAGACCCCATAAGGAGTGTCCTTGATGCTCAACAGCACCTTGGGAAAGGAACAGTAGTGCTAGTAGTCATTTTGTCTCTCACAGCTGAATTCTGAATAACAAAATGTTAAATACCATATTCTCTGGGTCTATGAAATGGTTGAAGACTTTTGTCTATCTGATATATTCTAGCATGTATCTGGGAAGCCTAGGCAACATATCTGTTACAGGGCAAGCCTAAATAATGTTGACCTGTAGTTCTTATCATCCTAAAGACTGAAGCTAACATTGTAAAATTTGGTTATCTATAAATGGGTGTACAATCTCTGAATGAAGACTTCCAGTATGACTATCATAAAAACATTAGCCAGAGGTACATGTTCCATGCAAAATGATAACATTATTCTACACATATAAATTTATCATATACAAATTATCTAGATAGAGTTATACAAAACTTCTTGTGTATATATTTATGACTAGTATAATTTTATTTTATATCTAGTAAAGTTAAGCAGAGGTAGAAATTGCATAGTATAAATGATAATAATGTACAAAATTTTTAAACAGAGATAGAAGCATGTGTAAAATATGGCAATTATAGATTCAATTTTGTATCAATATACAAATTACCTTGGACATATAAAATAATTTCAGATTTAAATTTGTATCAACATACAAATTATCTCAATCAAACATAAAATGATTTCACATTTGTATCAATATACAAATATCTATACCAGTGCATATTTTCTTTGCCTTATCTCATATATTTAGCTAATAATTATTTACAGGTAGATAGAACAATTCACCTGTATCTATCCTATCTATACTCCTTTCTCTTCTTTAAAAGGAATCCCTGAGTCTATAATATTGTTCTACCCTCAAACCAATCTTAACTTATACCTATCCTATCAGAATGATAATTATCCATAACCCTCAGAGGACAAAACTTATAGGGAAAGCAGCATAGTTTTTCACAAGGTTGCTTCCTGCTGACTTGTGGGCAGTGGCATTGCTTTGGTATCCTGTAAAAGCTAAGACACTGGTTAGATCATAATATACTTAATATAAACATCTATAGCCATTCTCAGAGTACTGGGTAAGTCTACCTAGAATTCTTGTTAAAGATGTGACATAAAGGAAAACCACAGAGAACTATCTTGCAACTGTTTTGAATAATCTGTTTTCTAAAAGCAATAATTGAGTGGTGTATACTAGGTTCTTTATTTCTCTGTCTCTGTCACTCCTTCTCTCTTTTTTATGCCAGACAGAATTGTTGCGGTGGGGGCACCATCTTTATTCCAGATGCTTTGGTGATTGCTGATGGGGAAATTGTTGTTTACAGTGGAAAACTTAAGCATTAATGATAGCACATGAAGATATTTGTATCCTTTATGTCTTCAGAAGAAGATTGTAAACAGAGAAAAAAATTAAGGTTAGGAAGGAGTAGACACACAGAGAAATAGGAATAAAGATAAAATTACAATAATAACGGTCTCTATATAGTCTGTCTTCTGTCCCACACCATGTGGCTTTTCTGATATGTGACAGAGATTCTCAAATTTTCTTTAACAATGCAATTGGGGTTAGAGAGGGAGAAAGATACTCATACTCCAAAGCCAACTTTACTTATAGTCAAACCAGGACCACATTTTTTGAGACATATAGATGTAAGATATAAAGCAGTAAGAATTGAGAAATGACTCAGTAGCGCATATTAGTTCCAGTTGTTCTCATAGTCCTTTATTTGTAATGCTTTCATAAAAATCTTCCTTTAATTTCCGGTGTCCAAACATTCAACATGAATTCAATGTCTTAAATATGGCTGTATTAATTCTTCTATATAGACAAAAATGTGACCCTGTCCCAGTCTTGTTAAATTTGTTTTCCTTACCATGTATAATATCCAATTTTCATATTAGGGGATTGATGTGGTAATGCGTTTATGTATGCTGTGAATCTTAATCTTTAAATAAAGAAGCTGTTTTGGGTCATGGCAGGCACTGTAGAAGAAGTAGTAGGAGGAGAAATCAGAGCATAGGTAGTAGAAGAAGGGCAGAGTCAGGCAGACCAAGCTGAAGCCCAAAGGAGCAACACGTAAGGAACACAGGTGAGCCACGGGCCACGTGGAAGACAGATTAATAGAAATGGGTAGAGTTAAGATGTAAGAGCTAGCTAGCAATGTGCCTGAGCCATACACCAAACAGCATGAAGTTAATATAAGAGTCTGAGTCATTTCTGGGTACCTGAATGGCAGGCAGCTGGTGGCTAAGGGATCTGGCATGGCAGGGTCTGAGCCTCAGGCTGCCCGGGACCGAGAAACCCCATTGCTACAGATGACATCCAACGTGAATCGAATATCCACTTAAGGCATAAGAAAGTTTAAAAAAGGTTTAGCAGAAAATGAGCAAAGGCAGCTTCCAAATTGTGTATATAAAGCAGATCATTGTACAAAGAAAGCGTGGAAACTGAGCAAAGGCAGTTTCCAAATTGTGTATATAGAGCAGGTCATTGTACAAAGAAAGCGTGGCCTCCGGGTCACATTCAAAATGGTGCCAGTGAACTGGCGGCAGGCAGAGTAACCTGCAATCAGGTGGGTTCCTGAAATCACACAGAAGACTCAGTAGCATGTGATTTATCTTAGATTTCTGTTTATTTTGAACAAAAAGGAAACAAAGATGGATAATTAGTAGCAGCATTTTCTTGGGTGTGCTCTGTTTGCTGGCCATGAACAGGGACATGGTCCTTTAAGAGAACTTACTGATTCATCTTCCTCGGCAACAACTATGCAGCTCTTTAAGACAGTGTGTTTTAAAAGCTCTTATGTTTAGAAGATGATTAAGGATTCACAATAAAACAGATTCAGATGAAAAGAAAAACCTGTAAATGGGTTACAATATGTGTAAAAGGTACATAGGCTTCAGAGAGAATAGAATGATGATAAAATCTCTAAAAAGAGAAAGAGAGTAATAAAAATATAATAAGCCATGTAAAGATGGAAAATAGACACAAAATTTGGATTTTGGTTGTTATTGTATTTTCTTTTAATTTTTTAACTGTTAATGAGCTAACTGCAGAAAGACAATGGATTGCAAATGCAAAGGCTACTAAGTTAAACAAGAATATATATTTTAAAGGTATTTTGATTTTGAAGTTTGTGTCTAAGGATTTATTGCTTTGGAAGTGTTCTGCTTTTGTTTCCACAGAAGATGAGAACCTGTGGATTGCTTCCAGGCAAATATGGTTTCATCAACCAAGACCCCCTGATAAAAATCTCCGATGGGAAGAGATGGCCATATCAGCTTCAAGACTGCAGATTATGATCCAGTCTCAACAATCCATGAGATTTTCAACGCCCCTTAATCAGCAGGAAGTAGTAATAGAAAACTACGCCCAAATTCCCCAAATATTGTTTCTAGATGTTTGTTTTCATTATAAACGGTTAATGGTCATAGTTAATATCTTTCTAAGAAGAAAAAAGGGATATGGTATATAAATTATTTTTAAACTAATTAGATTATTGAATTTACTTACATCAGGAAATAAACTGTTAATCTCAAAATGTTTTACACTGGTATAGATTTTGGTTTATTGATACAAATTTAAGGTCATTTCTCTTATTTTGTATGTATTTTTCTACTCTTGTTTAAGATAGGATGTTTATGTAACTGATTTAGAATTATAATGTATAATTAAGAAATGCATGTTAGATTTTTAGATATACCAAGATATATTTCAATTAGGTAGGTAATTTCAAATACTTCTAAGACCTACAGAATATGGCATTTAAAATATTTTAAAAACTTAGACTTTTCTGGACAGTGAGACAGATCTGCTCCTGGCAGCACCAGTCTATTTCAAGAGGAAAATGGGCATCGAAGAAACACCATATGGAGTCTACTCTATTTGTGGTGATGGTTAGCCACTGGACATGAACCTGTTCTTATATTAACTGCTTGACAGTATGCTGTTTAAACTGGACATGCAGGTTCCATAGGAAGATGACCTCTGAACTTTAGCAGAACAAGCTGAGATGGTCATTCAGGTTCCTGCTTTGCAGAGAAAACTGTCAGACATTCTTCAGGACTCGAGGAGAAGCAACAGATGAACTGTGCCAAAATGGGCAGAACAGATTTCCTGCTTCACTAAAAGGAAAAGAGACTCTGGGCCTGTAGGCTGAAGATGGATGCCCTAACTTTATAAAGGAACTTTGGGTGACTGTCCAGGCAGATAGGTGTCATCTCTGTCCTTTCTAGATTTTAGAAGTCGCTTGCACTTCTGGTTTACTTCGGTAAATATACCCTTCTGTGGTCTTTGATGTAGTTGAAGATTAGATAGTTATAGGTACAGTTTTTCTTAGTCATTTAAAAGGTATATTGGATATGAAACTTTAGATTCACACAGGTAAGATAGATTATAAGAGTACTTTCTTTAATTTTGCTAAATACAAATAGACTAGATATTATAACTATAATTCTTGCTTGATGGCTATTTTGTTATATGTAATTTTGCTATGTTAAAATCGAAACCTTTCATTTTGATTAGACAGAAAGGGGGAAGTGATGTGGGAATGCATTTATGTATGCTGTGAATCTCAATCTTTAAATTAAGGAGCTGTTTTGGGCCATGACAGGCACCATAGAAGAAGTAGGAGGAGAAATCAGAGCATAGGTAGGAGAAGCAGGGTGGAGTCAGGCAGACCAAGCTGAAGCCCAAAGGAGCAACACATAAGGAACGCAGGTGAGCCACCAGCCACATGGCAGACAAATTAATAGAAATGGGTTGATTTAAGATGTAAGAGCCAACTAACAATGTGCCTGAGCCATAGACCAAACAACATGAAGTTAATATAAGAGTCTCAGTCATTTCTGGGAACCTGAATGGCAGGTGGCTGGTGGGTAAGGGGTCTGGGTTTGGCAGGGTCTGGGCATCTGGCTGCTCGGCACTGAGAAACCCCCTTGCTACAGGGGATGAGCAATTACTTCTCCTTATGAGGAGTCTTTTTTTTTTCAAAACAGATCTGTATTAATTTTGTTGGCACCCATATATTTTCTTGTCCTGTGGAAACAAAAGCAAAGCCCCTACCCCACCAAAGCACATCCTGACTTCTATTTTGATCTCACCACATCCTTGAAGTAGACGTTTTGTTTTATCTCAGATTTCTCTATCACTCAATGTCTCTCAGTGTCTCTTGTTCCTTTCTCATCAGCATTAAGAAAATTTAAGATCGATAAAACATCATGCAATCTCCCCATTTTTTTTTTATTTCTGCTTTCTGTTTATGAAGCATCTCTTTCAAAGTACAGTGACATCTATCCACAGCTTCTTGTCCTGTGGGATTGTGTTGTATTCCTGTAATGTGCTTTATATTATAATATCCAAAAATCAGCTTCATTTTTTGGAAAACTTATTCTGGAGCATTGTCAGTCTTAATCTGAATAGGAATTCTTATTATGGCCATGAATTCCAAAAGGTGAGTAAGAATGGCATCAGCTTTTTCAGAACTCAGGGAAGTTTCCCATTGCATTTCTTAGTAAGTGTCAATGGTATGATGTACATATTTCTTCTTTCCCAATTCTGGAAAGTTAAACACATCCCATCTATCAGATCTCATTTTTCTGTCTACCTTAGGATTACTTACGGTGGGTAAAGATGATTGATTATAGAAGGAGCAAGTAGTACAATTCAGTAGAATTCTTTTGACCTGATGCCAAGTTATGGGAAAATTCTTCTTTAGTCCTTTACTATTAACGTGATGTCTCTTATAAAATTCTGTGGCATCCAGCATGTTTCCTATTAATAATCAGTCAATTTCATCATTACCTTGTACCAAAGGGACTGGGAGACCATTGTGTGACCTGATATGCGTTATTTACATGGGACAAATTCTATTTCTAAAGATATCATGTAGTTGTATAAAGAGTGAGGTTAATTCTGTATCATCAGGAATGAAATCAGAGTTTCAATATGTAAAACAACTCCTTCTGCATACTGAGAGTCAGTTATTAAGTTAAGAGTTTCTGTAAAATCCATCTACACCATAATAATCACATATAATTCTGACTTATGAACAGAGTTATAAGACCTTTGAGTCAACTTTATTAAGTTTTCCAATTTGTAACAAGCTTTTCCTAATTTGTTCACATCAGTATAAAATGCAAGAGTTCCAGCAAAGGGTTTATCCCATAACACATGAGGGAAGATCCAATTAGTTTCCTTTATATATTGATTTCTTCTATTTTGGGGATATTATTAATCTCTCCCAAAAAATTACTACAGGCTTTTTGCCAAGGTTCACTGTCTTCCCACAATCGATCAATTTCTTCATTAATTAAAGATACAATTTCTTCAGAGTCCTTTATAGTCAATTGAAGAAGTCTGAATTTACCTTAATAATCAGATCAGAAATCTTTTTGATATATGTTTTCAGCTCTTTACTCAGCCTATATGGCAGAAATATTAATTATAATATAAAATCTTTTTGCAAATGACACCTGTAGGAGAATGTCTACAGAGTAAAATAACCAGTATGCAATCAAGGTCTGGATCCATGTGATTCACATGTTCTTCTTGTAATTTATTTTCCACCAAAGCTATTTTTTTCTCAACTTCATCAGAAAATTCTCTGGGACTATTTAAATCTTTATCACCATCTAAAGTTTTGAATACATTAACTAGTTCATGTTTTTTTTTTTTTATAACAATGATGGGTCGTAGATGATCAATATCCTCTAGCAGTTTTTGTAAATTATTAAGAGTCCTCAATCTCTTTCTATTTGTAGTCCCCAATCAGGTAATATTTTCTTCAGTTCTCCAAACATTCTTTTTAATGTATGTATGTTTGTGTCTGCCAACAAGATATCATCCATATAATGGTAAATGATAGATTGTGGGAATTGTTTGTGTCTCACTTCTAGCAGCTGTTGTACAGAATATTGGCATAAGGTGGGACTATTCAACATTCCTGTGGAAGGACTCTTCACTAGTACCTCTTAACTGGATGTGAATTATTAAAAGCAGGCACTGTAAAAGAAAATTTTTCTTTGTCCTGTTCTTATAGAGATGTGCTAAAGGATGACCCTTCAAATAAATAATTATAACAGACCACCCCTAGGTAACAGAAAAGGCAGGGGAATACCATATTGTAAAGAGTTCATTGGTTGAATAACTTTATTAACAGCTCTAAGATCTACCACCATCCTCCACCTTCCAGATTCCTTCTTGACAATGAATACAGGAGAATTCCATGGACTTGTTGATTCTTCAATATGCTGTAATTACAACTGCTCTTAAACCAGCTGTTCTAGAGCATGCAGTTTTTCCTACATCAAGGTCCATTGCTGAACCCAAATAGGCTTTTCTGTCAACCATTTCAAAGGGAGTGCTGTGTCTTTACAGATTCAGTGGCTATTGGGTTATTCTTTGAACAACCTGAATGGCTGGTGATTGTTTTGCATAGTACCTTAAAACTTTTCTTTTAGAAATATAATTGAGTCTCTGGTTGATATCTGACCTGGAGGGATTTTAATCTGGGTATTTCATTGTTGTAGATGGTCACAACTCCATAGATTCACTACTATGTCAGCCATATACAGCATCAACCTACCTTTTTGTCCTTCGGGTCCTATGCATTCAAGTCATCTTACACTCTGTTTCACCTGAGATATTGTTCCAATACCCATAAATTGAATATTCACCACATGTAGAGGCCATCTTGGATGCAATGATTGTGGGGTTATGATCAAAACATCCGCTCCCATATGACTAAGCCTTAAATATAAATAATATCTACCTACATTTCCAATTTTGGTCTTTGTTCATTTAAATGTCTGCCAGAATTTTTTTTTTTTGATTTTTCTAGGAACTGTCAATTTCTTCCTTAAATTTATTCTATCATTCAATGTCATATGATCTTCTATTTTAGGCACTGGATTTCCTACTCATCCTAAGAAGGCTGTTTCTCTACTGTGAATAGATATGACTGAACCTTCTTTGGCTTTGAATTCTGATTCTGGGGGATTCCTAGCCTTCTCCTTCAATCATTCCTAAAATGAACATTATTTCCAAAAGTACCTTGTGTACAATTCCTTTTTATATGTCTTGGTTTACCACAGTTAAAGCAAGTGATGCCTTGATTCCTCACTCTAACATTGCCAATAGCTTGGCCTATCCAATTCTCTTTGTCACAATGGAGACATTCACCATTGATTGAATACTGAATCCATTCTTCTATGGGTGATGATCTGATCTTTAATGGCATAAGCATTCTTTTACATTCCAGATTAGTATGGTCAAAGGCCAAAGAAAGTATTAACTGCTTCCGAACGTCTGGATCCTACACTGCTCTATGTATAGCTTTGGTAAGCCTCTGCAGAAAGTCAGTATAAGGTTCTTTTAAGCCTTGTTTGACATTGGTATATGACTCAATTTTTTGTCCTGTTCTAAAATCTTTTCCCAAGCATTCAGTACATCAGTATGGCACAGCAGTAGTGCGCATTCATTGTAAGTAGTCCGAGGCTTCACATCAGTAAACAAGCCTTCACCAAGGATTTGGTCATAAGAAATGCAAAAGCCCCTAATCTGTCTCAGGAACTGTATGGTCCTAGCCTCTTCCCTAAGCCAATTTTCCATTGCAAATGTTGGCTATAGTCCAATACAGCAGCTGTTAATTGCATCTGAATATTAGGAGTTCTTTGATTTTTCACTGACCGTGCATTTAGCATTTGTTTCACATAAATGGAGTGTATTCCATGGAGCAATATGGCTTGCTTGATATCCTTGATATTGCTCATGTGTATTGGCTCATAATTATACTCCACAAATTCTGGGGACTTCCTTTACATTTTCTTTGTCTGAACTGTAACTGGAAACAATACAAGTGGGGAAGAGAGTGTACTTTAATGCTTACCACCTTAGGTAGAATGTTTTCATTTTCATAATTTTTCATTGGAGGTTGACTTGAATTGTGGTATGGTCCTATGTAGTTCAGGCATTGATAGGGAACATCTGAAAGAATATGATATCTTTCTGGTATCATGACAGAGAATATAGAACTTTAAAGTAAAGATTCCAAAAAGTGAGATACAGAAAGATCACTCCTGTGATCATCATCAATTATCATTGTTGAGAAAGCTGAACATTAATACTATAATCTATCGACTGATAAGCAATAAAGATGTGGTATGTAAATGAAATTTCCCCCAAGTATAAAACAGACTTGGAAAACAAATGAACCAAACTGTATTATCACAGGACCTTTAGAATTATCTACGACATTAGTCTAAATGAAAAGCTGGTTTGATTGAGGCAAGAATCGTAGCATCATATGCTAAAAAGCAAACCAAAGCCACTGGTGTCAAACAGACAGTGTGTTCAGAAACTTCAGTAGGAAAAATCTAAACTGTTACACAATAAATTAATATGAGACAAAAAGTAATTTTGAATTGTTATGGCAGTTTTCAGAACACTGGCAATCCTATGGAAACCCAAAGAAAATTTAGGATTATGATCAAGTCCCGAGCAAAGTAGTCTGAGACTGAATAATCTCAGTCATCAGCCTTGATGCATTTCTGAATATAGAACTTAGAGAAAATTAAAACAGAGGTATTCTAAAATTCTTGACTACCTGGTAATTCATTGCCACCTGAGATTTTGAAGTTCTTCCTTAATAAAAACCTATTTTCTTTAAACCAGAATACAAGAACACCTTCTTATTTTGTGAATATAAAATAGCCTCTCCTCAAAATTAATATATCTTCTGATATAAATTTTAAAACAAAGATATTATTTAATAATATAGGGGGTTTAATCTGCGGCATGTAAAATAAAATGTTTCTTAGTTCTTTCTTTTTCCTCTGCTGTCAAAAATCTTAAAGATGACACAACAATATACAACATCCAGACTATCTGTGTATAGTCCATCTTTACGTAGCCTATTTATTTATTTACTCTATTTTTAAAGAGTTTTTTAAAATATTTATTCCTTTTTGCCCAAGTCTACAAATCTTTTTTGAGACACTGTAAACTGTTTTGAGGCTTTAAAAATTATCATAATCTGTCTTTACTATATATCCTTTTTTTCTGACAACATAAGTTTAATCTGCTAAGCAGACATAGCTAATATTAAAGCTGTGCCTTTGGCAGTTGGCTCCTCTTTATTTCTTGGTTTACTGGGAGACTTGCTTCATGGTAGAGGTACTGACAGAAGCCATATTTATTGTCACAACTCTGCAGAATCAATAGGTCCATGGCACCACCAAGAAGCATGCTACTGGCTGCTCAAAATCCTCATTTAAGTGTTTGGTAGCAGGGCTTCTTAAAAGAACCACATGCGTTTTGCCACTAACTTAGAATCAGAAGACATCTCTTAAAGGTTTGTTCACTATAAGAAAACAAAGCCCACCCAAGAAAATACTACTACAAAGATGTTGTACTTGACTATTGTCCTGTGTCTAAAATCTGTTTTTAAACTTTCTCAGGCTTTATGTCAATGTATGTGCCCTACCTTGAGTATTAGATCTTGGGTGAATTTTAATTGATCTTATATTAAAAGCCTGAAGACAGATATTGCGACAGTTGCTAAAAGATGAGAGAGACATTTGATTAAGGATATATCTTATTGAATATATAGCAAAGTAAAATAACATATACATCCAGATAATGTAATATATAACATTCCATATATAGCATTTTTATTAATATTTTGTTGTAAGTTCTAGTGAGTTAAAATTTAGAAAAAGTAAATAACAGTAGAAAAACTAATATGTATTTTTACATATGTTGAACTAAAACTGAAGTCTCTAAACATTTTTATTCAAAATTAAGCTAAGTAAAATTTTCTAGACAAGGTAAATCAAATATAATTTTTCATTTTATACTTTTTGTTAAGGAATTAGAAATAATTGATTAGGCAACAGCCCTTGAATCCAGGAGGTTCTGCATTTCTGTACTGGGCCAAACTTACATTGAAAACTATGCAGTGTCATGTCTATATGAGCATGTACAAATTTTTCTTTTCCAATGTTTTATAAGTAGTGTGTTACAAAAATCTACAGTGTTTATTTATATTCACATGAAATTTAAAAACATTAAAATAACAGAGAAATATCAGGATTTTCCATGAAGTATGATAGTAATGACTATACTAACTTTAGCTTAAGGATGATGAAAACATTCTGAAATTGATTGTGATAAGTTTTGCAGGATATTGAGTTTTTAAAATACATGCATTTTTTCTTAAAGTGGCTACATTGCTAAATAAATTGCACCAAAAATATTAATGTACATATTGTCTGAGTATAAGTTATAAATACAGTAATTAAACTATCTTTTATGTTCTAGCACATGTAATAGAATAGTAAGTAGTATAAATACTAAGCTTTGAATTATTTCTAAATACAATGCTTCTGAGAAATATATATACATCTTTAAGATTTCTATGCCTAAAAACAATAATGAAAACTACGTTATTTCCTAAAAATTTAAATTAGTATTTTGTGTATACCAATACAATTAAGCAGGCAAAGTTTAGACAAAATATGATGTGATCATCCTTAAATGAAGTTAAATTCTGTTTAAAGTAAACAAGATTGAACTCAAAGCTTTCTATTTACTTGGTGAAATGGAGTATGTCTGCCATCTACATAAACTAAGACTATATACTTAAAGACTTTTGGTGGTTGGGTATAATTTTTGTAGACATATATCTAAAGAAAACAGGGCTAATTTTGTGTTATTGTCATTTATTCACTAGAAAACCTATTATTCATATCACCTTGTCTGTGTATCACTTACATTATTATAAAAATTATGGTTGTTACTTGAAAAATGATAATACCACTCAGAATTACTCTCCTTGGGAAAATTTCATTTTAATTTATAGCAATGTCTTGTCTCTTGAAAATTTCATTCACATTTAAATTAGTATATCTTAGGAAGATAGTAAATCTACCTACATCCTAGTTCTCCTATACTTTTTGAAACTATTAATTTGATTAAAGTGTACCTGTTTCCAGTGGCATGTCTAAAAGCTGCTAAGAGGAAAGATTATAACACAAAGTATAAAACAGATGGTAGCATAAATCTCCACATTGTTGGATAAGGAGACTGTATTCAATTTTAAATTTAAAAAATAAATGATTAAGTAATCATTAATATCCATCTTTGAAATTTTGTTCTCATTAGAATATCAAATGTCTTAATACATATGTGCTTGAATACTTATCTCTGCTTAGTGACATTTGGCATTTTGGAAACTTTAAGATGTGTAACCTGTGGTGATGTAGCCTCATAACGATTGATAGTATTAGGAAGTGTGGCCTTATTGGAGAAGGTGGGGCCTTGTTAGACAAAGTATATATCACTGAGGGTATGTCTGGGGGTTTTATATTCTTAAGTAAAGATCATTATCTCACATTCTTCTGCCTGCCAATCAAGATATTGAACTCTCAGCTACTTTTCCAGAATTATGTCTTACCTACATACCACCATTTTTCCTGCCATTCTGAAAATAAGCTAAACATTTGAAACTATAAGCCAGTTCAAATAAAATATTTTCCTTTCTAAGAGTGGATAAGGTCATGGTGTCTCTTAAAAGCAATACTAACCTTAACTAATACAGGTCTAACTGATGAAAACAATTATGTTCTGTCATATCCTGACAGAAACAGGACATAAATTTTAAATGACTAGCTGCTGTTTCAAGAACATGACGTTCCCTACTGATGGAGCAATTAATGTCACTGTGTCTATTCTACCATGATGTACTCAATTTTCTAACATCATGAGTCTAACTAAACCTCTGTTTTCTTTCATTAGTCAGTCACTATTTTTTTAAGGTATTTAAAAAATATCTATCAGAAATATAAATTCCTTAAGTAAGGGTGTTAAGCATGTAAGGTGTCCTTTGTTTCTGAATAAAACAGAAATAAAACCATGATGTTTTAGATATGCAATGTATTATCAAGAACAATCAATTTCTGGTTTAAATATGTACACCGTTATTGCATTGATAATGCTAATCTTTATTTTCTTCACTTATATTGTCATTATAGTAAATTCTTTACTTTTTATTTGCATTATTTTTGAGAATATTTATATATTTGATCACATTTATCCACCTCCCTCAATTTTTCAAAGATCCATCCTCCTGTCACTACCCAACTATTTAAAAAAAAACATACAAACAAAACAAACATAAATAGCAAGTTCATTATATTTTGTCAATTACCTTTGTACATGTGGCCTTCCAAGCAACCATGTTCAATATACTTGAGATCACACATAAACAAAATGAACTCTCCCTCTCCCAGGAGCTATTGATTCCCAAGTGTTCTGAAATATGTCCAATTACTGGAGGTAGATGGAGCAGGGACAGAAGACCAAAAATCTAGAAAACAAGAACGAAAGAAAATACTAATTTATTATGATCAAATGTCTTAAAATATAGCATACAGAGACAATTTATAAACATATCAAAAATGAAATCACTAATGAATAAAATCTATTTGAAAATAACATATTTCTGATAAAGGTCTTCAAAATCAACAGTTTCTCAAGAAAAGGAAATGTGGCTACATAACACAGGTTACCTTTTAAGTATAAGAACATGCATTTTAGCTATAGCTCCAAAAAGGAAAAGGATTACAAAAAAAATTGGACTGAATAACAATAAAATAAATATTAAAATATTATAATATCTAAACCTATCTTTCATCCAAAGTGAAATAAAAAACAAATAAACATTCTAAATTCTATTATTACTATTTGTCTTCATAAAATTGCAAATTAAAGAGAAATAAAAATAATATTATACAACGTTATTGAATGTTTACATTATTATTAACAGCAATAAATACAGGAGAAGATATGTGACAATAAATACTTCTCCCACTCATTGCTAACAGGAATAAAAATGGTAGCAGTACTTAGAAGACAGCTTGGAAATCTTTAGTAAAATTAAATGATCATCATTGCCTTTGTTCCAACATTACACATTAGCATTTTAATGCATTTGAATACATTAACAATAAGAATCTAGGCCACCATTTGTAAAATATTTATTTATAATAATTGTTTAGTAAGAGAGTTGGAACAGAAGAATTAAAATATTTTTAATAAAATATGATCTATCCACACAATCAATGCTACAAATGATTTAACTACCAAACTATCAAAAAAACAAGTAAGAACCTAAAATAGTTATTTCTGACTTTAAAAAGCCAAGATTATAAAGTTTAGTAATAATCCAATTTTGTGGGACTATAGAAAAGTAAAAAGATGAAAAAAGAATAGTATTTCTCAGAAGTTGGCAAAGAAAAGGGTTGAAGGAATAAAGATTATACAAAGTAGAATATATATGTGTGTGTGTGAATAAAATAATGGTTTATTAACATTAAATGGGATAAATGGTTTGAACATAATTTATAATGTCATCTTCAAACACAAGACACAAAATCTTTCTAAAAATTGAATGATTCTAGAACTAGTGAGGAACATAAATAGTATATAAAAAAAGAAGGAATCAATGGTTTGAACACAATTCATAATGTCATCTTCAAACACAAGACAAAATCTTTCTAAAAATTGAATGATTCTAGAACTAGTGAGGAACATAAATAGTATATAAAAAAAGATGGAATCAATAACGGAATACATGCAGAATGACAGATAGACACACACACACATAGTACAAAACCAAAGGTACACAAATTCTGATCAGGTGTATATTAATAATCAGAAACTAGCTTAAAGTGTTCTCATTTTTCAAATTTAAAAAGATGTAAAACATAAATATTATACATTATGTTTATATCTTGAAATATAACTTTTAAAATCTGTAGTATTAAAACACATGACTACACAAATTAATAAATTTTAGAAATTTGCAAGGCTCCAAAGCAAAATTTTAAAGAATCAATGTCAGTTTCCTAAGGAGAGGGATGCATAATATACATCATGTATGCAACACATCTTAGGCCCAAAAAGTCTACAAAGTGGACTTAAGGAAGGGGGCAAACAAATGAAGGGAGAAGATACATGAAGAATGAGAGCAAGACAGTATTCTGATCAAGTTCTAAAATTTTATTCTTCTTAGCAGTACATATAGTCTTTTAGGGGGAAAGCTAAGAAAGGTTAAGCAGGTGAGGAATTCACAGCTGCAGGGTATTCTGCCAATAGGATGTGTTGCCATGGAGACCTTTCTAATCTTAGCTATTGTTCAGCCCTAGGAATATTACCTAATTCCTGGGAGGGTACTCATCTAACTGCAGGCTAACAGCAGGGGAGGCCACCTGGCTTCTAGGAAGGGACTCTTCTAGGGAAAAGTAAGCTTAATATGATGGTCCCAAAATGGCATCACCACTGCTAAGGTTTTTCTGGCCTAGGGCACCTTCCGTGGGAAAGGAGATACTTTCAACAGAGAAATTTGAAAAAGTGTTATCTTGGCCAGTAAAAGAAACATCAGCAGTGAGAATGTAGCTCAGCAAGAGGACACTTGACTAGAATGTGTAAAGCTGTGGGATCACTCCCTATATACACATACAAAATAATCTACAGTTGTAAAGGATATTAATGTCATATAACCTGTTATATGATGAAAATGGTGGACATGATACTGTATCTGTGGCCTTCCTCTTAATAACTTATATGCCATGGTTTATAATTCACGAATTATTTAACAAATTATTTGACCAGTAAGTCTGAGAACTTTCAAGTTCATAAAAATATCATGCTAATGTGAAAATAGAAAAATCCTGTAACTCTCTCCCCCTAGACCCCTTCCTGAGGTCACTGAAACTAGCCAAGGTCGAGATGGCTGCTTGAGACACACCCAGCAGCTTGAGCCTAATAGATACTTCCTGAATTCCTGAGACCCACCTAGTAGAACAGCTTGACTTTCCAAGATAAGGCTCTGAGACCAGATCTAGCAACCTAGGTGGGGTCACCCAGAAAAAGTCCTGCCATGAGAATTGTTAACTGTTAACTGTTTGAAGCTTGCACAATGTGTCCTGCTCCAGGAAATGAATGTCCCCAGGTGGTCCCCTGCCCACAGGTCTCCTGTTTGCACAAGACTTTCACAGAAAATAGCTTGCCTGCCTGCATTCCTAAACTCTGTAGCAGACCTTTGGCCCTGCCCTATTAGCACACCAAGCCTGCTCATACCCCCTCCCCTATCTAAAATGGGGGAATGTAAGACCTCCCCTACCCTAGAAAAAGGCCCTAGACAAAGGACTGGGCGCGCCAGCCATCCCAAGTGGCTCGGTAGCCCGCAGGTCCTGCGTTATTCAATAAACCTCGTGCTGTTTGCAGCTGATCTGTGGCTCGGTCCTCCTTGGGTCATGGGGTCTCCTCCCGAGGAAAGGTCCATTTCTGGGGGGGGGGTCCCAAACCCCCGGGGGTCTTTCACTAAATACCTGCTGACATCAAGTTGAGCCTAGATAGCAATGACTACTAAAAGTAATGTGTTTTCATTAGTGGTATTATAAAATGGAAAATCAATATTAAACAAAAACTGAGATAATTCAAGTAACTTGCACTTTTGTTCATAAATATTAATGAGGATAAAAGATTATTTGTTTCTAACCAATTCATATTTGTTTTTATTTTCATATAAACTTGTGAACATGACTTCAGCTTAATACACAAATAAAATGTCTTGGTATTTAAGTCTCTCATGAAGTACTTTGTACAATCTAAAATAAACACCTTCTTAATTTCTAAATTATGTAGGATTATTTTACATGGTGAGACCCATAATTTTGGTCTAAAAGTTTCCATATTATTTTGTTGCAAAAAATAAATTTCAAATGATTTCTATTAGCAAATCAATATATAAAGATTAATGTAGAGAGAATTTTTTATGTTGCTTGTTTAGTACATATTCTCTTTATATTTAAGTTAGTTCTATAAATTTATATTGTATGAATTTTTCAAGGTACTTTAGTTTAGAGCTATGTAAACCTAGATACCCTTCAGCCAAAAAATGGATGACAAAAATGTAGGACATTTACACAATAGAGTATTACTCAATGATTTAAAAAATGACATAATTAAATGTGCAGGCAAATAAGTACAATTTAAAAAATCATACTGAGTGAGGTAACCCAAACATAAAAATACAAACACAGTATTTACTCACTCACATAGCAAAGAATGAACAGGCTAGATTTCAAAAACCCAGGGAAGATGGGTTGAAAGTTGAACCCTAAGAGGGATACATATAGATTGATCCAGAAAGAAGAAATGGTTAAGACCTCCTACATAGATAACCTGGAAGAGGGGTATGTAGAGAAGAGAAATGGGGTTGGAAAATGAGGGTTTGAGAAGGCTGAGTTGGGAGAGGGTGTGGGAGGTGAACAATGAGGGAGATATCCTGACAGAGTTTATCATGGGTTTAGGGAGAAATTTAGTGCTAGGAAAGTCCACAGGAACCCACAAGGAGGTCTCAGATAAGTTTCCTGGAAATGCTGGAGTGGGTTCCTTAACTT
The DNA here is from genome assembly GCA_033318265.1 of Phyllotis vaccarum. Lineage (NCBI taxonomy): Eukaryota > Metazoa > Chordata > Mammalia > Rodentia > Cricetidae > Phyllotis > Phyllotis vaccarum. The sequence goes on from JARWLC010000013.1 coordinate 45,829,987, forward strand.
GCCTTCCCCTGTAGAGAGATTGCTAAATAGCCCTAATTGTCACCATCAATAGAACCTACATGCAATGACTGATGGAAACAAATACAAACATCCACAGGTAAGCACTTGGCTGACCCCTGAGTTCAGTTAAAGAGAGGGAGGAACCACTAGAGGAGCAAGGGGAGGATCCAGAGTGCAATGAAGTTATCCTCAGGGACAGTTGACCCAAGCAAATGTGAACTCATTGACTCTGGACTGAAAACTAATAAGTCTGCATGGGTCCTAACTTGGTTCCCTGAATGAAGGTGACAGTTTCTCTAGATGAACTTTTTGTTGACCCCCTTGCTATGGGGACAGAAAATATTCTGGTTATATGACCCAGCTTTTTGGAGCCTACTTCTTATGGTGAGATGCCTTGCTAAAACTTCATATAATGAAGAGAAAATGAATTAGGCCTAAACTTGATATATTGCCTATGATTATATATATATATATATATATATATATATAGCCTATGTTGACTGCTCAGCGGAGACCTTATCCTCTTTGAGGAGTAGATGAGGTGGAGGAGGTGAGGGAAAGACAGAAAAGGGAAGGGAGGGGAACAGTGGAGGGCAGATAAAATTTTTATTACTAATTAAATATATTTTAAATTTTATTTTTAAAAATTAAAATAAAGATGAAAATTTTTAAAGTAATGGTTATATTCTCAGAGGATAGAGCCTGTCATAATTTACATAACTTTACTAATTAGATCTCACAACTGTGAAAATACAATTAATTCTAAAACTGAGAACCCACAATTTTAATTAAATATAATTAGGTGTACATTCTCTCTCTCTCTCTCTCTCTCTCTCTCTCTCTCTCTCTCTCTCTCTCTCTCTCTCTCTCTCTCTCTCTCTGTGTGTGTGTGTGTGTGTGTGTGTGTGTGTGCACATGTGTGTGTCTGTGTGTGTGACTATATTTAGGCTACATCCATATCCATGTCAATTTATTTAAATTATAAATCATGCTAAAAATTCTACAAATACATTATTAGTAATAGACATTTTAAAAGTCAAAATAAGCACAGATGAACGAACTTGTTCCAGACATAATGGTCCTTAGTTTACTTTTGCAAAACACTTCAACGTTCAAGGAAAGAATAAACTGTGTCATGCCTTTTCATATTCTTTTGCCTTTACAGAAAAGACTTAATTAAAAAATATCATAGTATTGTCTGTTAATGAGATGATGTGCATGATAATAATGACTAAAAAGACTTATTAGCACCGAAAAGAAAAGCCTAAGATTTTATTTTAGCAGAAAATGATACTAACTAGAGTTTATAAAAATGTCCATATAGCTCTTATGAGGATTATGATAATTGGATCCCTCTTTCAATAAAGTATAAAATATAACAATAAAATAAAATACACTCCTAAGATTATAGGGAAAAATCTCTTTTATCAATAAATTATGCTTTATTTATTTCCAAGGTTAAAAATAACAATTACCAGTTGAAACCCTACAGAAATACAAGAAAATTTACAAGGTAGCAAATACCAATAAAACCTGAGACCCAGAGAGTTAAGATTCCTGTCCAACTGATATCTTATGTATATCTACTTGACTACTTTGAATCCCCTTTCAGATGTTTAAAAGTATTAGTATTACATATCTCTGGAAAAAAAAATTTAACTACACCTTAACAAATACTCTAATCTAGTATTAAATATTTATTTTACATTTATTTTCATTCTTTGTCTGTTATCAAATATAACAATTATTATCTTCTAGCAGAGTGAGAAATGCTGAAAGCAGATTTTGTGTTTATTTCCATGACAGTGCCTATGGGTCAAGCCAGTTACTTGTAAAGGCTAAGCAATTGATCTATCACTTAGCTTCAAATCTAGCCCTGTTATTTGACTGTAGTTAATTGTTATTTACTGCAGCATATGTTAAAAATATGGATTTCTATATTGTTTTAGTACCTTATTGGAGTTCAATATTTAGACTTAAAATCTATATTCTAGCAATAAACAGGATTTTTATCATAATTTCTCCCTTTATATAATTGATGTCTCAATATATTCAAAAATGGGATAAAAATTAAACTTAAAAATTGCTTTTTAAGAAGTGCTCAATTTTAATAGGAAAAATCTTAAATGATTGTGACCTGCTTATCGATCAATTATCCTCATTTTTTGTCCTGGAGATCATCATGTTATATAGATAATACAAAGGACATAATGAATCAATTTTGATTTAAAAGGACTATTGTTTCTGACAAAGTTTAGCACCAATTTCTTTTGTTCGGATACGTTTCAGAGATTCAGAGCTACTTTGAAAGCCCTTCAAGAAAATCATATATTTTGTATTTGTATGATATTAATGGGTTACTGATGTATGTATTATCAACAACACTTTACTGTCATAATAGTAAGGAGAAAGGATCAAAGTAATATAGTAAATATAAAATATCATAGTCTATATTTTATTTTATTGTTATCTTTTACATATGTTATATTCTTAATAATTGTAATTAACATGAAAAGAAATATAATTCAGTAATACATCTTATGTTGTCATTTATTATTATTCACCTGGAAATTGTTCTTTCCTGACCTCCTTTCCTGTACTTTTTCTTGGTATTGTTTTTTCAGTGAGTCATAACTTCAGCATTCTTGAATAAACTAAAAATCAATAATCATTGTAGACTTTTAGTAACACTTACTTCTACTAATCAGTGCTATCTTACCCCAGGTATAATAATTAATAACAAAATAATATATGTTTAATGAATTTTAGTTATTAAGTAAATATTAGAATTATGGTACAACTAGTAGATATTTTCCTTTTAATCCTGCTTAAATAATTCATGAGCTGAAAGTGTTTTTATCATTGCACTAAAATATTTTCCATTGTAAAAATGTGTACATGTTTTAATAATAATATAGTTTTATAAGAGTTAGAAAATAATACATTTGATACCTAGAACTGATTTGCCTATCCCAGGACATATTTTCAAGTACATGAAATTTTACTTTGAAAAGAACATTTATTAATCCTACTGAAATATTTAGCTTGATACATTAACAATTTTCTTTGTAAAACAGAATATGAAGATATGGCTCATTTTTCTGTATTTTCCACAATGCAATTGTGCATATTTCATAGTCATTTATTTTTGATTCTAGGTATATTGTTACTTAATGCACACCCAAAATAATAGGTAACTTTTCACAATATCCTTTTTTGTTTTACAATACACATCACTAAAGGAGAATTTTGACACATGTTCATTTGTGTATAAAATTTTATTTTTTAAATAGAGTTAATAATTATATTGATAATTCTTAAAAGATGTTTCAGTACTTTTATTTATTTAGTATGCTTTATTTACATGTAATTAAATAACTAAACAATTTTTTCCAAATATATAATGTATTTATATATAAATATACTGTAAAGTGAAATGACAAAGCTAATTAACATACTCATTAATTTATTTATCATATCTAAAGTTGTATCTAAAAATTTTAAGTATGCATTAACAAGAGTCACCATGAAATACAAATTCTAGAAATTATATAACTGAACTGGTTACTATTTTTCCAATATCTTCTTTTTTTACCCTACTTTCTAATGACATTTTTTAATGAAAATAAAAATCCCTTTAAAAAGAAAATATTTAATTGATAGTGGCTTTCCTACAGTTTGAGAGGTACAATCCATTACAATTATGAATTGGAGCATGGTAGCCTGAAGGTATATATGGAAATGGAGCTGAGTACTGTATTTTAAAGGCGACAGGAAGTTACTGTTACCTGAAAGAAGCTTGAGAAAAAGAGATCTCAAAGCCTGCCCCTACAATGACACACTTCCTCAAACAAGGCCACAACTCCTAATATTGCCAGTCCCTTTTAGAGACATTTTTTTTCAAACTGCCATAGTAATGGTGTCTCTTCACAGAAATAGAATTCTAAGTCAGAAGCAGATATCAGGAAGTGGCTTATTGCTGTGATAAGCCTGACTGTGATTCTCTGTGAATATTTGGATTTTAGATTAGGAAAGCAGCAGAACTTTCAGTGAGGGTTAATAGTCCATATGAGGAAAAAAAAAAGTGTGAAATACAGTGGTGTTAAGAATAATGTAGATGATGACGGACTAGATTTTTCAGAGGAAACAGAAATTATTAAACAGCATAGAAACCATTCTTGTGATATTTTGGCATGGAATGTGTCTTCTTTCTGCCCCGTACAAAATATCTGCCTGAAATTAATTAGAAAGTTTTGGATTGAAGGCCTTTTCAGAGGAATTTTCCAGGCAGAGTAGTATTGATATTGTCAGGTGATTTATAGTGGTAAGTTTTATACAGATCTATAATAGCAAGAAGAAATTTTGCAAGTAAAAACATAAAAAGTACTGTTTGGGGAGAAACATAACACAGAAAGTGTAATTGTGATAAGTCCAGTATAGAAGAAAATACAAAGATTTTTAGAAAACTTTATTATAAGTATAATATATTAATGGTGATTAGGGAAATACTCCACAAAAATAATCTTATATCAGGAAAAGGAGCTAGAGAAAATGTTAATCATATTCCTCACTGTGTTTTCTTCTTCAGCTCTGCCTCTTTCCACAACCTATAAACCATTTGGCTTCTCTTTCTTTCCCATATATTTGCTCATCATTTTCGCATCCACCTGCCTGAAACTACAAGGTTTCTGGCAGTCCTGGGAATGCCTTCAACCAGTCTAGACTATGAAGGAATAGTATCAGTGGCTCACACTGACCAGCTCAGCTACCATCCATAATCACACTTTGGACCTTGGCCCAACCTGCACCTATGTTATCTATGACCTGTTGGAAGACAAGAATAAACTGGTTCTGTAGAACAATAACCTAAGGATCTCCATAACTTGGGGCAACAGTAGGATATCCAGATGGAGTTTATTGTTGGTCCAGTGATGATGGTGTGCAAGATGTCTTGAACCAAATTAAAGACTAATTAGAAAAAAAAATGTAGATGAGTCTTACTCGATAAGAGGATAAAATTTCTGACACACAGAAGTTCCAATGCCACTCAGATATATGAAAAGATGGAGTAGGATACAGAAGTCTGAGACCAGAAAAAGTTTACTAAAGGATAAAATCAATAGAGCACAGTAATTAATACAAAATGATGTGGTGTCCTGCCTCTTCATTCCCCAGGGATAGAAGAAGACCAAACTTAAAGCCACTCTTCTTTATACTTGCTTCCTGCTTCAACCAGCCCAAGAGTGTCTATGATCATTCCCCCACAAGTTCTTGTCAGGTAACCTATCTCCAATTAAGACCACACCCATTTGACTAAGCCAGTCCATACAACTGACTATTGAACCAAATGGCATAATTTCTAAAACATTTATCCTCTTTTAGCTTAAATAAAAACTTTCTAATCATAACCTAATAAAAACTTTATAAATACGAACTATTACTAAGTATTGGCCAGAACAATAAAAATGTAATAATCTTAATAAACAATGAAACTGTATACAACAAAAATAATTATCAAGTAAAAAAATACATCTTAGATGTCCAGAGCATAGGTAATTTTACCTTTATGCCTGTCCCTCTGGTAGAGCCTGTCTACATATCAAATAAAAAATTGCCATTGCTGTCCATAGAACAATATTTCATCTATAAAATTATTCAAATATTGGCCTAAAACAAAAAGACCTGGACAAACAAAAACAGTGTCTTGAAGATTTAGTTCATTTTTCATCATGTGAGCTATAACTAACTTTTGTGAAACTTTAGCAAAGACACATCCAAATAATAAAATATAAAGACAAGGGTGGTTTTTCAAACACATTTGTTGTAGATTTCTTATAGATCATTTTTGACAATATAATTGTGGACAATATTATAACTGTGGAATCCCGGTGACAAGACACAATGCCTACAACAGTAGATCCATTTTTGCCAGCACCACCGTGGATGATCCCATGGAAGTAATTTCAGCAGTAAAATATTGATCCATGAACTGGAAGGATATTCAGTTTTGTTTTTAGAATAGGTTTAATAATCTAAGCTAAGAATAGAAGTAAGATTAAGAAGCATCTATTACCTGTCAAACTAGGGATGGAGAAGGGTTATTTTTATCTGACCAATGGCAAATTCAGCAAGTCCACTAACAGCCCTGATGGGAAGAAGATGCATCACACCTTTGCCAGCTCATCCTGGACCCCATCTTCAAGGTGGTCAATGCCATCATGAATGTCAGCAAAGAGGAGACAGCCAAACTGATTGAGAATCTGGACATCAAGCTTAATGGTGAGGGCAAGGAAATGGAAGGTAAGCCACTACTCAAAGCCAGGATGTACCACTGGCTGCCTGCTGGGGGTGCCTTGCTGCGTATGATCACCATCCACATGTCATCCTCATTCATTCCATAGAAGTACTGGTGTGTGTTATGTTATTAGGGGCCATCTCTGACAAAAGCCGCTTCTGTACCTTTGGTAGAATGTTCTCAGGGTGGCATCAACTGGACTCAAGGTTGGAAGCATGGATCCCAACTCCATGCCTGACAAGAAGGAGAGGAATACCAGTAGCATACACCAGGGCCACTGACTTTCCACTTCTATTAAGTCCATGAGTTGCCCTGTTGTCATTGGCAGTACAAGTGTCTTACTCAGATTTTTTTTTCTCCATTGTAGGCCCTTGGAAAGCCACAGTGTCCATCCATGACATGTGTGCTCCCCAGCACGTGGGGTGGGGTGATAACTGGGAATTGGCCTATAGCCACACCCCAAGTGTGCTTTGTGCCCTGGCCTGTTCTGACTGTGCCTGTGGGCTCATATCTGTATCCCATGTATGTTCTATGCCCTGCCCTTGTCTGGCTTGGCATGTGGGTCCATAGAGCCACCTATTGTTGTGTGCTCTGGGTCCTGACTTTGCCAGGTCTTGCTTGTGCACATGCTTGCTTTCATGTGTAAGTATGTGTGTGTGTGCGTGCGTGCGTGCGTGCATGCGTGCGAGAGAGAGAGAGAGAGAGAGAGAGAGAGAGAGAGAGAGAGAGAGAGAGAAAGAGAAGTGGTTAGGGAGAAACCCTATTTTCTTGCTTAAGCCTCTGAGGCCTGTAACCCTCTAGCAGCCAGCTGCGGGCTCCTGTTTCTGAGAAGCCACCTCTGTCTTCGTTGCTTTCTTTGCTGTCACCATCTGCATCCCAGCTCCAGCTTCAGCTGAGGCTCAGTCTATCCACCTTTCAAGCTGTGGGAGATTGGTTAGTTTCCTCAAAGCCCTATGCTGCTGCTGCACAAAGGGCAGGAAGAGAGAGCAAGCAGTGGGACAGAGAATGGTGAGGAGGGGAAGGAGACCAGGCTCTGGAGTACCACTGCTGCCATCTTCTTTCTAAGCTCCAACCCTGATCATGACTCACAAGAATATCCCGTTACCGTCAAAAAGAAAGAAAGAAGAAACAGCTGCTGAGAAATGGAAAACAATTTTACTTTTGTGAAACGGAGTTAAAAAGTAGCTCTTCTCAAGACAAAGGAAAAGAAGAAAATAAATGAGAGAAGAAAGGAAGAGCTTAAGAAAGCAGAGGAGAAAGATAATGACTAGCAAGTCATTAGTAAATATGAAAAGCACATGAAAAGTTTTGATTGGCAGGGTGATGCTTTAAATCTTTTTCTTCTTTAAGTGTCTTCTACAGCACATCTGACAGCAGCTGGCAACAGCTAAGGTAATTCTGAAGCTTTTAATATCTCTTAGACATTCTGATTATAGCCCTCCACAGGATCATATCCATGCCTGGTTCTCTGAAAGTTAAAAGGTGCCACATCCTCTCTACTTGGGCAGCTCTCCAGGAACAAACATTCTTCAAGGGCAGATAACACGTAATCAATGACAGTTAAGAACTTTTGAGACAAGTCAACCTAAGATAGACACAGTCCAGTTTCTGAACCCTCCTGAGATGAAGTCTACAATGTCAGGGGAAAGAACACTGACTTCCACTGAACACCCATTAAATAAAATTAATAGTATGAATATGTAGTAGGACAGGCGTATAGGGACAAGTTAATAGACAAAAATCACTTGCCAAGGCATGTACTTCCTTATTCACCAAACTTGAGTTTGCCTAAGAGCAACATCCTCTGTACAATGTTCCTGATTGTTCAGAATCTGCCTAGCAACAGGTAATTCCCAGGGTTGCTGACCATTAGTAATCTGCCTAGAAACAGATGCTTTAAGATCTCCTGATTGTGGGCAGTAAATGAGGGGCAACATGTAATATCATCAGATTGTTGCACAGCCGGTGTGCTTGGAGGAGGGTATATAAGATTCTCTCCATTGTTAATAAATGAATACTTTTTTAACTGACCCCAGGGGTTTATGTTATTGACTCCAAGTCTTCTCATTTCCTCCCAGGAAGGAATTGTTAGAAACCAGCAACAGACTTGTAGTTGAATTTTATTATGGTTTATGAATTCTCAATATATTCCAGAAATGTAAAAAAAAAACTAAATATTCTTTACATTCTGAAGTTGGAGTGGATGTGAATAATAACAATGAGTAATTACAAAACATAAATGTATACCTCATTCTCACCCATTCTACTTGAATGAAATAACATTATATATACTTTTATTTTATATTAAATTTGTCTTTGAACCCTTGTAGAAACTGTATTTTCATTTTTGTGTGTGTATGTATGTTAGGCTTATTTTTTATTGAAAGTCTATTGATAGGGAGTTCAACTCATTTTAATGGTATACAAAAATTAATTTCTGATTAAAGTTTTTTCTAAGACCAATTAACCCACAAAAAAAACCCAAAATAATTTGCTTTTAAGTATAATTTAAAGGGTGGTAAATAAAGAAAGTAATAAGTTAAACATATTATATGGGGTATTTTCTTCTAATGAAAAATGGTTATTTTAAGTACAAATGCAGTTTATTGAATTTCAACACCATTTTACAAACTTAAAAATATTAACATCCCAAAAAATTATAAGTTAAAATGATGGTATAATGGTGGGCTTGTGTGTGTGTGTGTGTGTGTCTGTTAGTTTTACAACCATCTCTTCAAATAGGTTCTGCATTTTCAAATTACATTGTACCCTTTCATTTATTTATTTTGATGGTTAAACTTGTCAGCTTAACTTGACTTAGAATCAACTAGCAAATAAACTTCTGAACATGTCTCACATGATTTTTCCAGTGATTTTAGACTATGGAAAATAACCACAACCAGAATATGAGCTGCTTCATTTCCCTGGATAGGAATTCTAGACTAATTACTAAAAGGATACAGCAGAAGAAAAAGTAATAATTTCTCCATGCGTTCTGGCTGTATGTAGATTTACTTTGGACAGCTATTTCACTTATATAAAACCACATCTAGAACTTTCTCAGCAGTCTACCTATTTAGGCTTTGTGGACTGTACTTTCAAAGTGTAAGTTCCAATAATACTATCCTATATTTTATTATCCTTGGGTCATTATTCACGGCAAGGAGAAATCTGATTCTTTTCAATTTCATGTAATTTAAGACAACAGTTGTAGTTGATAGTTGTTTAAAGGAGTTACTTGTTCTTGTTTTTGGTTTTTGTCAAGTTGATATAAACTATAGTTGTCTGGGGAGAGGAAGCTTATTTTCATGTTGTTCTATTACAACAATAGAAAGAAAATTAAGACATGAGTCCTGAGATTATTGAAACATACATAACTTCCTATCTCAATTAAACTAATCAAAATAATCTCTAACACTCTCATCTATAAAGTAATCTCATCTAACTAATCCTTAACAGATACATGCCTAATCCTCAGATGATTCTAGAGCCTTTCAACTTGAAAATAAACATTTACAAATTACAGTGCATGTATTAATTTGTTCCTAAAGTTATGTTTATCCAACTTCAATCTCCCACTTGATATGCTCACTGGATATAGAGTGAAGATGCTAAAATTAAGATCTTGAAAATTTAATTTGTTAATTTTGTCTACAAATATTGTTCAACTGCACAAATCCCCATCTCAGGTGATGTAAACTTTTGAGCAAGTTGCTCAAGCCAATAAAACAGATGCATTTCTAGTTTTAAAATTCAAATTATATGTATGTATGTATGTATGTATGTATGTATGTATGTATGTATGTATTTTTATGTCTATGGGCATTCTGCCTGCCTGTATATCTGTGTACCATGTATATCGTAGTTCCTAGAAAGGACAGAAGAGGGCCTGGGATGAAATCTCCTGGGACTGGAGTTACAGAATGCTGTGAGCCAACATATAAGTGTTAGAAATTGAACAAAAATTCTCTGTAATAGCTATTGATTCTCAAACTGCAGAGTCAAACCTCCAGCCCCATCTTCTAATCTTTTTTCTCATGTTATATATCAATGAACAATTAAAAGTCTGGCATACTAATTTTAATTTAAATAAAAAGTTGTTTGTTACATGATATTTTCAATTACACTAAATTCCAATTTAGTATTTTGAATGTCTATAGTACCTTGACAATTTCAATATTTTCTAAAAGTTGAGTCGAATATATCTAAAACACTTCCATATTATAAAATATTGTCTGTAATCAGAAGAAAAACAGAAATATGTAAGTCTAGTATTTAGATCACTTCTTTGAAAATATTTCCAAATAGTTTTTGAGTCACTTTTAATAAAAACAAAATGTGATCCCACTCATTAAGAAATTGTATCAATGGAAAATTGAAGAAAAACATTACACAATGCATTAAGATATTTTCTGAGCATTCCTAATTTAAAAGGCTACAAAAAGGTAAAAATTTGTGGTTTTTATTTTCACTATAAATTAAATGTATATGAAACACTATTCCAACTACAGCATAAAAAATCTAGAAAATTAATTTGAAAATACAAATTTTGGGTTATAATTGAATAACAACTTCCAGAGTTATCAATTATTTTCTTTTTACTTTATGCCCATACATTATTTTTATATACAAGATTCTTTGCAATGATACAATAAGCATTGCAAAATGAAAATTTAAGGTTAATTAGCTGCTATCATTTTCTATGTTTTGTAAGAAGATAAACAGTTGTATCCATGAAGATTGTTATGTTCATGCTTTCTAAATTTGACATAGTACTGTAGGAATACATTTTATCCTACTATTTCCATTCTTCATAAATGACTTTTCATATATCTTGACTAAATTATTTTTATCTGTGGAATGTGGGGGAGGGTGGAAATTTTTATTCATTTATTTTGTAACAGTTTATCTGAACTGGTACATTGGAAATGGGTTACCATGTGATATTTTGTATATGTATACATTTAATAACATTTAAAGGTGCTCAAATATATCTGTTTTTCGTAAACATGTATCATTCTTCATGGTGAAAACATAGAAATACTTCTTTTACTTGTTACGAATACAGAGTAAATTATTATTATTTATATTTAGCTAACTACAATAGATTTTATATTCCTATAAAATTTAAGCTTACCATCTCTTGATTAACATTTCATTATCTGTGTGTCTTTTGCTCTCTAAAGCCTTTAATAAACCAACATACTTTATGGAACTTTCATAATGCTTATATCTTCCTAATACACATATGATTTAGATTATCCAGTACTTAAGCTTCTTTGTCTAACTTTCTCATCAGTATGATTTTTCCACTTCTATTCATGTTTTTGTGAATGGCATGAATTCATTCTTTAAATTTTTAATTGTATTATTGCATGTGCACACATAAATATATCACTATAACTATGTGTAGGTCAGAGAAAGTTTGCAAAAAGATAGTTCTTTTAATTCACCATTTTGGTTCAGAGATTAATATGTGGCCATGAGGCTTAACAGCCATCATTTTTTTCTACTATCTGACCTAACCAGAGCTTAATTTCTTCATGGTATTCTAAGAGGCAGAAATTAATTATTTTCAGTTTTTATAATTTTGAATAGATTTGCTTAAAAGAAGGTTCAGAAAGAGCCTGTGGTTGCATGAAAATAGTTTTAATCATTGCTAATTACTAAGAAATAAGGTATGAAAATAATAAAATATTATTGTACTTAGAAAAGCAAATGTAATAATTACAGTTCTCTAAAGTAACACAATTTGATAGAATATATTTTAAGGGCATTTATTGACTGGCTTATACATTGTGATACAGGTTGTCAAACAATTGTCTTAAAATAGAAAGGCTGTAAATCTTGTAGTTTTTCAAAATACTATGTTGGATGTCTTTGTATAATCCCAATATGAGGGTAGATAGATTATTGGAACTAATTTTGAGTTTATATTGGAATAAAGTTAATTTGATTACTAAATTGCAGCATCAGGATAGATAAACTTGCCAGTGAGAATAAAGGAAAACAGGATAAAAGCCCAGATTTAGAATGTATCTATCTTCTTCAAATACTCTGATTAAGAAAATTCCATACAAGAGTCCCAAACAGCTTAGTTTTAGTTGACTCCAGATGTAATCAAGCTGACAAGATTAGACATTATAAAATTCTAATACTCAGTTGGTGGGAATGGATATTAGTATAACTATATTAACAACAGTTTGGAAGAGCCCAAGAAAGTAAAAATAAAACAATATGTAATGTGTGAACTACAGTTCCTGGTATATATTTAAATGAAATAAAAGGAGCACTAAATATGTTTTCTATTGATTGTTATAAAAGTATATTTATTTCAGAAACTCAAGTATTTTATCACCTTCATTTTGCAAGATATTTTATGCAAACATTTTAATTCACTTACTCAGTTAAACTATTGTTTACACAAAAGCCCTGCTACAGTACTGAATTGGAGAAGCCCACTTCTACAAGTTTATGTTACTGGATCCTAAAAGACAAACAAATACAAAATAGTGAATTGATGAATACTGTGAAGTAGAAGCACAAAAGCTCATTCAATGAGGAAAAGACACAGTTACTATCTGTATCAGGATAAAAACCAAACGCTAATCTTGCCCCCACTTTTTGCTTTTTCTTCAGCTTTGGTAGAACATTTTACCTTGTCAAGACACTTTAGTTGTTATGGATTTAATCTTTCTTTATAACCCAGAAATTATTTCTAAAAAATATGGTAAAAAGATATCTTCTCTTTTAAGATTTTTTCCAACACTATTTTTTAGAGGCTATAAGTGAAAATTTTGATATTTAATCTTTTCATTTTAGCAATAGCCAAAATCTTAATACACTATTGAATAAAATAGTTGCATGTAACATAGAATGCAAACACAATCTATTACAAATGAGTTCTAAAACATAAAGTTCTGGGTATTAAATATTTTATAATTAAAAGTCAGTGACATGAGTGCCCTAAAGTTAAATCAGCTGATGCTTTACTTAACAAAATGCCCTCAAATCTGTGCCAAGTTGGCAAGAAAGACATATATTCAGATCAGTGTTTTATGGAGATTTAATGTTCTATAGCATTGCAATTAAGTATGTTACAATCATTTTTACATCTTTAATAATGTTAAGTTTAAAAGCAAGTTTTCAAAATTTGAATGTTGTTTGAAAGTCATGATAGTAATGAAAGATCTCCAAATTTAACCATAAAGACAATTATGTAATAAAATTATAATTTCTTTGTTCTTTACATCCTTGATTCATCCCCTACATGGCTTAGTTATTCCCCTTTGTGTTATTCATATAAAATCCCAGGGAATGCAAACAAAAATTAACAGTTGTATTTTCTTCTCAGAAAATAAACATTAAACTTCTAGTATGAAATATGCTCTTTTTATATAAAAATAATTTAAGATTTTTATCAATTAATGGTATATTATGACAGCTAATGCAATGTGTAGCCAATTTAATGAGAAAATACTTAAGGGAAATTAAGTAGCCATTCTATTATGGCTATATTAATGACTTCATATGTACATATGTTTGTGCTATTTTTCTTTCAATTTAAAGAAAAAGCAGGTAAATAAAGAAATTTATCTCTTATGTCTCTCAATCCACATATGCAATTTTTTGCCTAAAACAAGAATAATTTTCAAGTATATTGATTATTGCTTTAAACCTTAATACATCTAAAACATAAAAATCATCTTGTTATCTTTGAATTAATTAGAAATTCATAGAATTCTGTTATATGTGATGTAAATTTATATCTGCATACAAATGATGTATATTAAGATATTTTGGAAAAAAATTTTAACCTATTTTTTAAATAGATCCATAGATACAATATTATTAGTTTTCAAGAGAAAAATTTTATTATTCAGTAGCCTCTATCTAAAGACATTCAGAAATACTAAATTAATTAATCAAATCATAAGTATGTGTTACAGACAATACATAGTGGAGTCTGAAGATGATTTGTTCCAATTTACAGGATTTCTTATATTAATAAATTTTTATATTTCTCAACATCCTTATGTTTTCCTGTTATTTGTAACTTCGTTTTTTGACTTAATTTGACACAAAGCACAATTTTAGTAGTACAAAATGTAGATAGTTTTAAAAATTTCGAAATCTTGTTGTCTATTTCTATCATAATTCTACATGATTAAAGAGTAAAATGAAATGAAAATGTAAAATTACATAATTTTGTTTGTCCAAGTATCTTTTATTTTATAAGCAATGCTAGGCATATTGTATAAAATTAATCTGACTCACACAAATGAAATTCACAAACTGTCAATTTAATTTTTTCATCTATATTAAAAACTAAAATGAAATGTCACTTTCAAACTGCTGTCACAACATGTATAGAATGTTAGTAACTCAAGAACAGGGTGTTCTAGTGTGATTCTCTGTAACTATGATAAATCAGTAAACAAAACAATTTGGAAACGGGTCAGAGTTGATTGTTAAAAGAAGGCATGGATGGAACTCAAGTCAGGAACTGAAGAAAAAGCAATGGAGTGATGCAGTTTACTGCATTGTTTTCTTTTTTGCCAAGATTTCTTTCTTATACTACCCAGGACACCAGGACAAAGAGTACTATTATCCATAGAATACTGGGCTCTCCCACAGCAATCATTAATCAATAAATTACACTAATAGACTAGTACTTAAGGCACAACTAATCGAGGATAATCTTTATTTGTGATTTTCTATTCTTGATAACTTGACACAGAAATATATGACGAGTAAAACATATTTCCTTTTTAGTTTCACAGATTTCATATCAATAGAGTATAACCATAGCATAACTTTGAAGGTCACATATTTATGAATTTCAATAATTCAAAATTTCAAATCTTCTTTTATAGCCTACAGTATTTTAATGTAGAAAACTTGTAAAATAAAAATAGTCAAAATTTGTATGTCTATTATTCCAAAGGGGAAGAACCAAGAAATTGTAAAAAGAAGATCAATGAAAACCAAATTATACCTGCAAGTATATTAGTTTCTGATGTCTGATGTTTGGGATTCAATCATGACCTTTTATGTACCAAAGGTTTTGGATATCCCTATAATTCTGACTGTGCCATTCACAGAACATTCAACTTGTCCTTTAGGAATATTCTGGTTCCATTGTATACCTACTGCGGTCCTTTGTAGACATCCCATGTTCTGTCATTTCTAATATGTTTTACATTTCTTATCTAACTGAGCCTCTACCTTCACCAATTGTTTGTTTTGGCCTCTTGTAGTTAAAAGCCAAGACTCTATACATAAAGCCTTGACTCCTGAAGTTTCA
Source organism: Phyllotis vaccarum (assembly GCA_033318265.1). Classification (NCBI taxonomy): domain Eukaryota; kingdom Metazoa; phylum Chordata; class Mammalia; order Rodentia; family Cricetidae; genus Phyllotis; species Phyllotis vaccarum. Next base: position 45,845,589 of record JARWLC010000013.1, read on the forward strand.
ATTGTAACTGAGACTTTATCAGTGTCCTCTTCTAGATGTTGTATGAACTCTAAACCTACCAAAGTGCCAAACCTCATCTTTACTACATTACCCTTTCATCATGGATTTTGTATTACAAAAGATGTTGTACCTTTTTATCAATGGCCTCTTCTGGTCTCTCACAGTGGCACAATGTAACTTTTATCCATGGTACCCATCCTACCTACTAGCCTCACAGGAGACATTATTTTTATATCATACTGAGTTTTGCTAGCATTTTGAGGTGCTATATTGGGCCTATTAACTATAGACAATAGGGTGTCTAAAAAAACTTTTTCTATAAGATGTCAGCTGCATAATTCTGTGTTGTTCTTTTAAATTTTTTTCTGACAAATAAATCAGGCTTGTAATCAGAAGGCAGATATGCTACAGAAAATATTTGAAGCAGTAAAGAAAATATTGCTACATTGGGAATAACAAATTGCTCCTGAAACACACACACACACACACACACACACACACACACACACACACACACACACACACACATACACACAAAGGGGGGGGAGGGAGTCTATTAATTGTCTATAATATAAGATAGGTTTACAAAAAATACAACCACAGATAGTCAATATCAGAAAAGAACAATTACAAACTCTTAATGATTTTAAAATATGCTGGAAGATTTTAACTGACTATGGCCCACAGAGGACTGAAAATTCAAGAACTAACTTATTTAAAAACTTCTGAAGTGACAACGACTTAAATGTTCCAAGAAAATTATGGGCTGAATCTGAAAGAAAACTGAGTATGGTTAAAAAAAATGTATAAGATTCACATGTGGATCATTTGGATCTGGTGCTTGATTTTATTATGGTTACTTTACCTTCTATAAATTCTCCTACAGACATTTTAATTCATGGAGTAGGTTATATTATAGAATATTTTACCCACTAAAAGAACAAATAACTCAAAACATGTATACAAAAGTTTTCTAAATTGATTATAAAGGAAAATTGAAACTTCAATTGACAGGAATAGACTCAACATAAATTATAATACCTTTTACTAATGCTGAAATTTCCTCTTTATGTGAAGAAGATGAACACTGACCAAAAGCTTACAGTAATTTTTGAGAGAGCTTATCAAAAACATTCAATAATTGCACATTTAACATAAATTACGGCCATCAGAGGAATATCTGTAGAAAATAATACTGACAATACTCCAGCAAATGTCTCTAGTAAAATAACATATTTTATATATTATGAAGTAAAGCATATTACAGGTGTACTACACAATCTTTCAAGATAAACAGCTATAAAAATATCTAATAACATTCTAAAATATATGCATAATAAACATAAATTAGTAGTAAAGATTTATTCAGATAGACTTTATAATGCTTTATTAACTTTAAATTTTCTAATATGGAGAAAGAAACAACAGATACAGAGAGACATTAGATAATAGAAAAAAGTTGTTAAATTAAATCAGCCTACATACTTTATAGTTGTGTTAACCACAGAATCAAAAGCAGGATATGTGCTATATTTGTGGAGAGCTTTTGCTTTTGTTTCCACAGAAGAAAGGGCATGGATAATATAAAAATTGAAAAACTATGAGATTTACACGAGACTGGTTGATTAGAAGAGGTGATATTTCATCATACAGCATGACCATTCTGTCTAAACTAACTTATAAGACTAACAGATTATTTAAATTTAATTAGATATCACATGCCAAAAAAAACCTTCTTAAAGTTATGATTTGGGCAACGTTCTCTTTATATTTTTCCAAGGGAATGAAGCAATACATACATCTAAAGAACCGTTCACACACACACACACACACACACACACACACACACACACACAAACTGAATAATCAGAGAAAGTGTACTCTCTCACCCCCCCCCCCCAAAAAAAACAACTGTCCTATTGGTAGGGTATATAACTTTTTCAAGAGGATAAAATTTCATAAATATTCCCAAATATTTGCTTCTGGTGTTCTCTACAAAGATATAATGCAAATTTTTGTCGTTTCAATTAAACAAAAAATTAAAGCAGGTTTTGGAATGAGATCCCAGCTCTTTTTCTCTAGTCCCAAACATCTTTGTCAAAGCAAAATACAAAATATCTGTCTCATGTCAGAAAAATCACCTAATATGTAACAAAACAATAAGCTTAGGGGGCTATTATATTTCTACTATTCTTATATTTTTTGTTTTATTTTGACTCTTTAAAGTTTTTCTTAAATTATAAATATTATTACAAAATTTATAGGATATATATGTGTGTATATATATGTATATACATATATATAATTTAAAATATTGACATTATATTAAAGGTCATATAGAGTACTAACTAATTATAGAAAAGGGATTCATCTACTATCCTGTACATAGTTTCAGGTTTGAGTCTATCATGTAATGGAGAATTAAGATTTTTGTGCTCTGGATATACAAAACAAACACTGGCCTTTTAGCATATTTGATCTGTTCCATATAACATTTAAAATGTTCAAATTCTCTGCAGTAAACCCTGATAATTCCTAACAGTCAGTGAATTTTGAAGTCTCCAAAAGGAGAATGGGCCATCATCAGGACAATTCTACCTGAATTATGGCAATACCACTAAGTGAAGAATTTCTACCCAAAGATCTACTTTGGACTACAAATTGGTCAGGGCCATTTCAAGGTGGCTAGCCAAGATAGTCTAGTCTTACAAACTACTCTAGAAATGACTTAAGATAAGCCCTGTACTTTTCCATTACAACAAATAATACAGTTAGCTTTTCTAAGACTTGAGAATTACATTTTTTTTTTCAGGGTCCCCCAAAGATGCTATTGCCTCCCAGACAATGAAAGTAACTTTAAAAACATGTTTCACATGTTCCCAACAGGTGGGGTGAATCTTTTTTGGTTGTCCTATAGGTTATGTATATTTGTCACCACTTGGAGAATTGGCTACAAATTGATATTGGTAATGGTCAGAAAATAAATAAATAAATAAATAAATAAATAAATAAATAAATAAATAAATAAATAAATAAATAAATAAATAAAGCTGAACAAAGGATATCAGATTCAGGGATCTTGTTATAAAAAGGGAGCATAGAAATAATAGTATAAAATAATAGATTATTTTATCTGCTTTAAAACCAATTAAGCAACTATAGCCTTAAATATTTTACACTTGTATGGACTTTTTATGCCGATATAAATTAAAGATTATTTCTCTTAGAATATATTCTACATAAGCTTCCATTATTGTTTCAGATATTGTATCTATGCAGCTCATTGAACAATGTAATGTAAATTTCTAGTCCTTAAAAGTTATTACTGAAAATTATTTATGATAATTAAAAATGCAGGTTAGTAGCTAGTTACTTATTACAATTAAACTTACAGTCAGGTTGTGTATGTTTTCTATGACAATCACATATTTTAGATAGGCAATTGTCTTCAATTTCTTCAGAGTTTTATAGAATATGACATTTAAGATGGTGTATGTTAAGCTGTTAACATGCTTTAAGAGAATGAAACATATCTGCTCATGGTAATTCAAATCTACTTCAGATTAGATGATAAGCATTTAAAAACACTCTATATGGGGTTTACTTTTTTGTGACAAAAGTTAGCCACTGGGCAAGAAACATCCCTCACCTCAATTACTGACAGTTACTCTCTAATTTGAACAAGCAGGGCATAGAAAAAAATGACTGCTGAACTTTGACAAGGCATGAGAATCATTCAAAAACTGTGTTTCACATAAAATCTGTCAATTAATCTAGGCCTGTGGGCTAATCTTAACACTACATTATTGCAGAGGAACCTTGGGTGACTGTCCAATCAGCCAGTTCTTTCTGTCTTCTCTTAGTTTTGGAAGTTATTTGCTCTGCACTTTCTGTTTATTCAAGTAATATATTTTTTCTGGTCTCTGATGGAGTTAAAGACTAAGTATTTATAGTTATAATTTTCCTTGATACCAAATTCAGAAAAAAAACTCACAAAAGTGGTATAAAGTATATAAGTTTGAGAGACCAAGTAGTAATGCAGGTCAGACCAAGGATCTACACTGTGTTTAGATGGAAGAATGGTGGAGGTAGGAGGCAAGGAGTGGCTTCTCCCTGCTTCTTAATCTTCTGGGTTCTTGCCTCAATATGGTGGAAGTTTAGGTATCTAACAAAACTTGCTTTAAGAACAAAGAACACAGAGGCAGCCACAGAGTTCGGCAGTGGTGGCACATGCCTTTAATATTAGCACACTGGAGACAGAATCAGTGATTCTTCTATGAGTTCAAGGCCAAACAGAGCCAGGCAATGATGGCACACACCTTTATTCCCAGTATTTGGGATACCATGGCTCTGATCCCAGTACTTGGGAAACATACACACATTTAATTCCAGCAAGAGGAAGTTTGAAACATAAAGTGACATCTGGGCAGAGAAAGAAATATAAAATAGGATGATACAGTATCTTCCTATTTTGGCTGAGGAGTTGGCAAGGTGAGACATATCTGTGGATTTTTCATCTGTCTCTCTAATCTTCTAGCATTTTCTCTAAAATCTGGCTGCAGGTTTTTATTATAAGACTAATTAGGATTCATGTAATACCCTAATAACTGCTCTTAATTTTTTATTGATAAAGACTAATTAGATTAACATTTTAATCCAGGATTCTTATTAATCATAGGCAATGTTTCAATCCTAGATAATCAGTTTCCCAGTAAAACTGAGGTGTCACTTAACGGGTACTGGTATCTTGTTAAGTACAGCTTATTTTCAGACCTAGCTAAATTTTGTTACAGCTCTGAAACAAAAAGTTATCTTGTGGTTTGTAGCCAAATAATACCAGCAGGTATTACAACTCTGAAAGGAAAGGTATCCTGGCAGTCAGAAGCTAATAATTACCTGTAAGTGTTACAGCTCTCTTCATGTAGGGGACCATTTCCCCAGCTAAGTGTCACAGTCCTTGCTCCAAGAAAGATTTTCCTAAGGAAAGTGTAACAACTGTTCCCTAGCAGGGGTGAATTTCCTTAGCAAGGTTGTCACAGCTCTGCTCCAGGAAATGGTACAGCTCTGCTCAGCTTCAGCAGTGTATAACACTTTGCTTCAGCAAGGAAGTTTTCTCCAAGTTCAGAAAACAAAATCTTACAAATTGCCACCTTGATCATCACTGCCTTGGTAAACTCTGCCCTTATGCAACTCTGTATAAGCCATGAACCAATTAAGTTTGGGGCTGTAGTTTTTGACTCTGGCAGAGGTAGCCAATCTCCTGCATTCTTCTTTTCCAATAAATCTATTGAGTGAGGTTTTTGGTAACAACTTTCTTTACCAGAGTGGAGTGGAGCAGAGATCTATCAAGTTTTGCTGAAGCATAGCAGAATTGCTACTATGCTTTTGAACAAGATCAAAGATTATTTGGATTTTGTGGTCAGGGACTGGTTGGTTTACTGCTCTATGACTGGTTGGTTTTTATACTCTTAGATTGGTTGGGTTTTAACTCCTAAATTAGTTATGGGTAGAGTAATTGTTTGGCTATAGCCTTAGACCATTTTTTTAAAAAATATTGCTCTTTTTTATCCTACAGACCAAAACTCATACTTGCTTAATTTAAAATAAAACCTAAATGACCTCTGATAAGAATCCCAAACATTTTTCTGTAATTTATAATCCTAGCTTTCACATTCTGAATTTTTCTCAGCATTACTTTCCAAGCTTTGACATTAATTTATAAGCCCTCAATGTTTTTCCCAGTCCAAAGTTTCTTAATACTTATGCAATCACAGCAAAACACAGTAAAGTTATTCATAATAATATCCTACTCTATGCTATTTTTTTTTTTTATTTTGGTTTTCTGTTACTATGATAAGACATTGACCAAAGAAATTTTGGGATGGTCACTATGATAAGACATTGACCAAAGAAATTTTGGGATGAAAAGAGTTTATCTTATATTTAATGCAGTCCATTATCAAAAAAGCAAAGGCAGAAGTTCAAAGCAGTAACTATGAGGCAAGAACTGAAGCGGAGACCATGAATAAACCATGCTTGTTTTCTCCCGAGGGTTCATTCAAATTGTTTTATTTCATAAGTTAGTACCACCTTCTCTAAAGTTTCACCATTCATGGCAATCTGGGCACTACCATATCAATCATTATTCCATACATTCTTTTCATCGACAAGCCCACAAGCCAATATGAAGGAGCCTATATTGTAATTTAGTTTTCTACTTCTTATGTGCCTATAGATTTTGTCACATTGATATTAAGTGACAAGCAGAACACACTAAGTTGGACATAAACACAATCATCCTGGTAGAAATTTTGAGTTTTAGAAGTCAGCTAATTCCTGTTGTTTCTTTATATCTGAAAATATTTGAGAATCCAATATGGTAGTGGGGCTTGTTAACTGTTAATCTTTGTTTCTTGATTTAGCCCAAGATTCTAAAATTATAGGCCTTTGCTTAAAGTTTTTCAAAAAACTAAAAACAATATTTTTGTTAAGTAAGCATAGATCAAATAAATGGCTTTTATTATTCCTAATAAATATATAAGGTTTATGGCACATTATTCTTTAAATATTTATTTATTGTTTAAAGTGATTCATAGACACTGTTAAATAGGTAAAAAGGGGTTTACCATAGCTAATCACAAGTCTTAATATTAAAGTTTTAATTAAGTTTTATCATCTCATATTACATTTAATATAATAATTTAAAAAATGATGTAATACATTGACATTATTATCACAATAACTAAGATGTAAGTTGAAAACATATACAAAATTAAAATTATTTAAAATACTTTAGAGCAGGTGGTTGTGGTACATGCTTTTAATCTCAGCATTTAGAAGGTATACAGAACTCTCAGAAGTTGATGGCCAGTATAGTCTATATAGAGAATTCCAGAATAGTCTAAGATAAACAAAAAGCCTTGTCTCAAATAAAAGAAAAAGGAAATAATCATTTTAGCTCCAAAATTCTCACTTTTTAAAAGGGAATTAAAATGTAAGAAAACTGCTTCTATTTGACCCTACAACAATACTGTGTGTAACAGGATACAATCAGGGATTTTTTTTCTTATTTAATTTTACTTTACTAATATTTTAATATATTTTTAAAGTTTTGATAAGTATGTACTCTATTCACATTATTTCTCCCTTCTCCTCTCTACAATAACCCTTAAACAGGAGGGATTACTGACGAATGCTTGGAAAAATTATAAGTGCCAAAAGATCATGATCCCTGCTAAAAAACTGTCTTCAAGGAAGCGACAATCATGAAATGTATGGATTCCTAAATAAGACCTGAATAATCTCAGCAGCAGTTGACATCCCTGTATAGATGGAAGAAGTCTCATAGGGTCCTGCTGGAGAGCTAAAATTAAAAGCTGTTCACAAAGGGAGAATTTCTTTCTCATCCATGAACTCCCTGAAGGTTTCTCCAAAATAAAGTCATCAGCCCTAAAAATTTATACATACAGGCAACATTTATTGGACTCAGCATGGTATGTGTATGTATTTATTAAAGTATACAGATGTATATAATATTAATAATTAAATAAAGAGAAATTATTTTAAAACATAAAACTCAAATATTTTCCATATTTTTTCTTTATGTGAGAATAAGTAACATACATCAGTAATAGGAAGATTCCAGATAAATCTAGGCATAAAATATCCTAATTATTAACAAGAAATTTTTTTATCAACAATGATTCTTACCTTGTGTCTGCAATGATTCTTAAAGCATACTTTTTTTTTTAAAGTAGGTTGTAGAAGATTTAGTCTTAAAGCCAATACATGTAATTTGAGTTCACAATGCCAAATTATTAAAAACAAGAAGTCCATTCTACACTTAGGAAAGGAACAACCTGATTCATATACATTTTAAGTTAAATCTATTTGCCTTTTAAAAATATATTATTCTTTTGAAATTACATTAAATTTATTTATTGTCTGCCTTCCATTTATATGTGTCTACATTGTTTTGTGAATATGAATATAGATTAAATTTTTTAGTATATTTACTTAATTTTAGTGGTAATATCATAGTATAAACTATTAACTATTAATTGTTTCACTCCAAGTGATAAATAATACTTTGGTATTCAGTTTTCAAATCTCAGTTAAAATCTCCAGTGAATATTTTATTTTTATATTAAAGTAATTAATCTGTTAATAATTACTGTAGTAGGATCCAGGTGTCAGCTGATAAGGTCCAAAGACGCTTACCCAGGGTCCCAAGCTCCTGGAGGGGGTGTGGCCAACCTGGAGAGGGTGTGGCCAACCCAATTGATAAGGGGCTGCTGGGACACGGGAGCTTGCTTCCTGGTTCCTGGCTACTGGAGAGACCGGATCTGAATCCATCATCTGTCCATCGCTCATCCAGCACTTGGATACTTCAGTCCCTGTTCAGGTGCCATTATAAGCTGTTACTAGTATCGTGAGTGTTGATTTATATTCTAATAAATATTAATCTTGGACTGGTGCCTTGTAAGTAAAGCTCCACCTACATCTGGCACCCAACGTGGGGCTCGAACCCATGACCCTGAGATTAAGAGTCTCATGCTCTACCGACTGAGCTAGCCATGACAAATCTCCATTGGAAATGGATGGCCCAGATGATTCACCATTTCAGAGCACCTCTGTTGAAGTTTCCCAAGCTCTGTATCCAGAACAACTTCAAGGAAACTGGCTGTGATAACCCAGCTTTACAGATTACTCCACTAAGGATTTGTACATAATCCCGCATTTTTCTTTGGATTCCCATGAGATTGCCAGCGTCCCCAGTCAGCAGGAAGCAACCTTATGAAAGACTATGCCCCCTTTCCCAATAAGTTTTGTGTTCTGAGGGTTATGGGTAATTATTACTCTGTTAGAATACTTATAAGTTAAAATTGGGTGGAGAACAGAACTATAATATAGCATCAAATATCTCTTTTGAAGAAGAGAAGGGGGATAGATAGGATAGATAAAGGTAGATTGTACTACCTACCTATACATCCTTCTAGCTGAACATATGGGCTAAGTTAAAGACAATTTGCATTGGCATAGGTATTTGTATATTGATGCAAATGTGAAATAATATGTTTAATTGGGATAATTTGTACATTGGTACAAAGTTTAATCTGAAATTGCTTTATATAACCAAAGCAACTTGTACTTCGATATAAATCTGAATCTGTAACTATTATGTAAAATTGAATCTGTAATTGCTATATTTTATATATGCTTCTATCTCTGTTTAAAATATTTGCACATCATTGTCATGTACACTATGCAATTACCACCTTCATTTTACTATACTAGATATAATATATGATTGCACTAGTTATGATATATGCACAAGATGTTTTATATACCTCTGTTTAGATGGTATATATGTATATACATGTCTAAAATTCTGTGGCCACTTTAAATGGTAATATACCCCTGGCTAATGTTTGATAATCATACTAAAAGTCATGGTTCAGGGATTGTACACCCCTCATATAGGTATTCTAATTTTTAGTACAGGGTTTATTCCTTAAGACGATAAAAACTGCAGTCAACATTACTTAAGGTATCATATCCCAGTCATTTCAGATACAGGTTAGAATATCATAGATAGACAGGAATCTTCAACCATTTCATAGACCCAGAGAATATGGCATTTAACATTTGAAATTCGGCCATGAGAGACACGATGACTTCTGTTGTCACTGCTCCTTTCCCGAGATGGTGTTGAGCATCGAGGATACTCCTTTGGAGTTTGTCCTTTTGGCAGAGAATGGCTGGTTGGGTAAGGAACTGCCTTTACCTTGATTGCTGACAGTCCACACATGGTGTACAAACTGGATGAACAAGTTGATGGATGGAGACTGATGAAACCTGCATGGACAGGATAAGACAGTCCCTCCAAAAATTGCCCTGCTTGTGAAAAGATCTGTCAGATACCATAGGCCTGTAGCCAATATGGTAGATGCTCCAGCGGTGCACAAAACCAGAGGTGATTGTCCAGGTAGCTGTGCTGCTGTCCTCTCCCAAATTTTGGAAGCCACTACTTCCATCTACTTCTGACTTTCAAGGGATACATCTTCCTTCTCAGGTATTTAAGGGGTTGATGAATAGGTATTTAAGGTTACTACCTCATAATAATTCCTATTGTACATAATCTTAGTTTAGAACCTTCTTAGTTAGACAAAAGGGGGAGATGTAGTGGGATTCAGGTGTCAGCTGATAAGGTCCAAAGACACTTATCCAGGGTCCGGGGCTCCTGGAGGGGGTGTGGCCAACCTGGAAGGGGTGTGGCCAGCCCCACTGATAAGGGGCTGCTGGGACCCGAGGAACTCTCTTCCTGGTTCCTGGCTGTTGGAGAGACCGGATCTGATCTTCCTGGTTCCTGGCTGTTGGAGAGACCGGATCTGAATCCATCATCTGTCCATAGCTCATCCATCCCTCGGATACTTCAGTCCCTGTTCAGGTGCCATTATAAGCTGTTACTAGTATCATGAGTGTTGACTTATATTCTAATAAATATTAGTCTTGGACTGGTGCCTTATAGGTAAAACTCTGCCTACAAATTACTATATCTACTTTACTAATTATTTCAATAAATTCTTTTAGTCAGTTTTAGTCATTGATTTTTTATAAAAAAAATTGCATTTGTAAGTGTGTGCTATTCTTCCATAAAGTTCTTTCTATTAAATTTCCAAAAAATAAAAAAATTACACTCTTCAATATAAATAATGATCCATAAATCACATATTATTTATAATGCTAAAATTTTTTGCGACATTGCATCCATCTACATAGCAAGTAGTTCCTTTATATTTTTGTAGATGGTCTAGTAAACTTTATAGGTTATATTTGAGACAATAAGTCCATACCCCTCCATTTGGGATGGAGACTGGAAATTAAGTGATAATTGTGTTGGAGACCAATTTATGCCCCTAGCTGTCTAGCAAACAAAGGGTTATATATTATCATAGTGTTTTTATTGAGAAGGGTTATTCAGACCTTTCTTCTACTTGAAGATTATGTAAAACTTGAGAACCTACACACTGTTTCTGTATCAATAAATGAGATATTCAAGTGGTCATTGTGGTCAGTGATATCCTCAGTATAAAAGGTGAAAAAATAAGCAGAACTTTTAAAGATTCAGCAGACAAACTGTTTCACAGAATAATCCAGATGCCATTTGGGAGAGCCATACAATTCCTTATTTAAAATTTTAATTTCATTCTGTTTGCCATCTTTCTGCAGTTGGCAGGTCCCATCCATTGCCAACATATCGAAGGTACATATATAGAAAGCCATATTAGTGAGCTTTTTGTTAACCAGTGGTATAACTTTGCCTTTCAATTTTACTATCACTAGTGGATAGAGGTAAAATATTCTATGTAGCCCTATGACTATCACTTCTCAGTTTCTTATAGTGTCCATTCATTATCTTCCTTTTGACAATAATGGAAGATACAGTGGTTGTAATATTGTCTTAATGATAAGGTTTTCATGGATAATCATATTCAGGTGTACTAAGTAGTTGGTGACATAGGAGTTATTTCTGACAGTCTTTAATGAGCCATACTTCTTGTAATTTATGCCCATTACACACATGAAACATCAGAAAAAGGGGCAGAGATAAAGCCTCTTTTGGCTTCACCTTTGAAGTGATCCTTAGCTTTCTCCATCATAGTAAAGACACTAATAGACTTCACAACATACTTGGTACCAGTTCACCCAATTTGATATTGACATGATCTCACTTCTAGAAAAAAAGGGAATGCCTTTACTACTGATGAAAAGTTTCTGGTTTAAGTTCTTTCTGCACAACAAATCATGCCATATGTGTAATCATCCTGGGACATGTGTAGCATGTAGTTGAGGTAAATAAAGGGATCACTGATTACAAGATTAAACATTTTGCTAGAATTGAAGGTAGCCATGCAGACCAAGTATCCAATGTATATAAATGTCTACTCTGGACTTGATCTCTGTGTCTTAGTAAGGATGCTGCCACTGTGTGAGAAGTTACTATCACGGAGTAGAAGGGAGGTTAAAATAACAGTTTTAAAATGAGAATTATTTCTGCAAACACATTCAAACAATTATTTTTCTTTCTTTTCTTTTGTGTTAATATATTTTATTATATTATGTTTTTTAGTATTGATTTATGAAAGCATGTCTTTCTTTTATTTCTCAAAACATTTATAATACTTCTGTTTTTTCTTTTACACTGATCACTTTAGGGTTATTGAATTTCTTCTGAGATTTATACATTTTTATCCCATACATATGGTTATTAAATACTGTATAAATTTATTTTGCATGTTCTTAAAGTCTTCATATTTATTTATCTAAATTATTTACGCTTATTCTACATACTGCAGAATTTAGAAAAGACAATTTGGTGCAGGTACATCATGTGCTTCAACCATTTTCTCTTTTTTGCATGTTTTTCTCTTCTCCTTTTAAAAATCCTGCTAGTCTAATGTCTTATCCTAATAGCCTTTCTGCTTTCCTGTCAAAAATAAATAATGATTTCATATACCTAAACAGAATATATTATGCATAAATGAAAGAAAATATGATACTAATTCTGCATAGCTTATTTTATTTAATATAAAATTCTCAAATATCATTTATTTGATTGCCAATAACATAATTCTGTTTTTTTTTAAAAAAAACTAGATAAAATATTTTAGTGTGTATATAATTCATGGTCAATATCCTTTTGTTCATTGATGGATATTTAATTTGGTTCATTGACATTGTATAAAAGAGAGGGATCATTAGCTGCTTCAGAGTCCCTATCCCAACTCAGTTTTCAATACATTCAGTATCTTGTTGTTTTCAGTGAAACCCTTCACTGTTTTTATATCAGGCATGCAAAATAAGGATGTGTTTTAGAAAGTCATGTATCACACATATCATTATTGGAGTAAAAGGTTCTTGTATGTCAGCAAAAGCACAAAGATACATTACAAAAATAAAGTCATGTTTTTTTAGGGACATCTAACAATCCTCAGTTTGTATTAAAGTAGATGTACTCATATTTTCTCTTAGTGTCTCTATTTAGTTACCAGTTCGTTAAGTACCTCTTTGTGTACACATACCATACATACATATACATATACAAATAAAATTTAAAAAATGTAAAATTTTAAGGTAAATAAAATATATTGTAAAAATTTTAATATTGAAATAACTATGACTATATGCCTGGAAACAGCGCGTTCTTCTAGGAAAAGCTAACACCACATACTTCTAGAATAAAATCATACAAAGGCAAATAAATGATATGCTCATCACTAATTCCAACTTTTTAAAAAAGAATTTATAATGCATAATGAAGCTTAAGCTTAACTAATACTGACTTTTGACTTCTTATTAACAAAACTATTATACATGCATTTGTGTACTAAAATAGACACAGAACAAGAGAGACCAAAATAGAAAACAATAACACATTAAATATAACACAAAGAATTTAGAATGCATTATATATAAATTTGCCAGAGTAGGATACTCAATGTGTTAAAGAAAAATAATTGCATGAATACTACAAACCTTATTTGTAACAAAATTATGTTTCAAGAATAAAGTTAACATAGATATTTTTGCATTTACGTGAATATATAAATCCACATAAAACTTTATGTCAAAAGACTCATTTTAAAAATTAATACAGTTCTTTATATTGAAATGAAGCATAAGTATCATGTAACAATAATCACAAATGGAGTTGATTTTAAAATTATGAAATAGTGTGTTTGTTTATTATTTTTTATCTTCTTTGTCTTAACATATGTTGAAACTATTACAAGTAGAGGTATAATATATTTGATAACCAAAACATAATAAGATAGGCACTCTTTTTTAAAGAAATGATACACCAAACCATAAAGGAAAGTTGAATATCTAATATCAAAAAATAATTTTAACACCAAAAGTTTTATAACTATGCTCTAAATACACCATTATCACCTAGTCTCAAATTGAAATCAATTTTCTAGTTCAAAAACACAAAGAAAAAAATTAAGGTGTAATTTCACTACACATGCCCCACACTCTTAAATAGAATTGTCTTCTCTTTTGCACTTCAAGAGGATACCATTTGTTTAAATCAAATTATTTATGTACATGAAGAAATATGGTGTGTGTGTGTGTGTGTGTGTGTGTGTGTGTGTGTGTGTGTGTGTGTGTGTGTGATGTAGGATGTCTTCCTGTATACTGTGAATATATTTTATTTCCATTTGTTAATAAATAAGCTATTTGGCCTATGACAAAGCAGCTTGGAGGGACATGTGACATCTGAGCATAGATAAAGGAGGGCAGAGTCAAACAGACATTTTCCACACACCCAAAAGGCAAGATATGAAAGTACTGACATGCCATTAGCCACATCGCAAGACATAGATTAATAGAAATGGCTGAATTAAGTTAAAAGAGCTAGTTTGTAATGAGCTTGAGCCATAGGCCGAACAGTTTGTAATTAATATAAGCTTTTGTGTGATTATTTGGGACTAAGCAACTAAGCGTGGATCAGGCTCTGGGGACAAGGTCATGCTAGAAAATCTGACTGTATATGTCCTTACTAGGCAAAGTAATTAAAGAATGTAATTCTCATTTTGTGTCTCACAGAGGGCAAAAGAATTACATTCAAATTCAACTCAAGTGCTTATTTCCATAATTTCATCAGTGACCACATATTTTTTGGAATCAGGTTACTACTTTAGTAAAGCACAGAGATATAACCACCAACTCTACTTTTGATTTCCAAAAGGTGCACTTATTGTGCTGTTCTACCAAAGTAAATGATATTACTTATTTTAGAACAATAATACCCTAACCATGTTAGGTGTTGTTAGTCAACAAATTCACAAGATCCTCAGGTTTGTGAGCCTCAAGAATCTCTGTAGGGAGTCAAAAATTCAATTGTAAGAATTATAGAATAAAATTAAAATGTTTTCTGCTGAATGTCCTATAAGTATAAAGAGGTGTTTAAGATCATTGTCATACTTTCATTAGAATTTTTGCCAAACATGAACACATATAAACATTTCAGTTATCAATATTATTTGATTTATATACATCCAAATGCAATGTCAGTTAGTGTGTCATAGAAGACCAGCAATACATTTCTAAATGAAGTTTCTGTTACATAAACTACCTGAGATTTAACCTAAAAGGCTCATACCGGTCTCATTCCCCAGACGTCTTTATAGATCACAATGTCAGCTTCTGTGCTATAGCTATTCACTTGGTAACAATTATATTGGCCTTCCTCAAGCATGTTTAATTAATGTTATTAGAAGGATTTATTTATATGTCTGTTGTTATGGGGTTTCTTGGTCCCAGGACTGCCAGAAGTCAAGACCAACAGACCTTCAGCCCCAGACTCCTTAGCCACCTGCTGCTGCTCAGGCCCCCAAAATAATTCAGACACTTATATTAAGTTCATGCTGTTTGGCCTATGACTCAGGCACATTTCTAGCTAGTTCTTACATCTTAACTCAACCCATTCTTATTAATCTGTCTGCCACATGGACCGTGGCTCACCTGTATTCCTTACATGTTGCTCCTTTGGGCTTCTGACTTGGTCTGCCTCTGACTCCACCCTGCTTCTCCTACCTATGCTCTGATTTCTCCTCCTACTTTTTCTATGGTGCCTGTCATGGGCCAAAACAGCTCATTTATTTAAAGATTGATATTCACAGCATACAGAAAGACATTTCCACATCATATGTCTTTTTTACATTATTGATAGATAAAAGATAAAATAGTTACCAAGCTTATACATTTCCCCAAAATTCATTCATGCAAAAGAAATATACTTACTTTTGTAAAGTCTGCTCAAACATATGTTTCTGTGTTAATATTTTACACTTTGTATAATTATCATTTATATAATGATATATCTTGTTAATATGTTATTTTTTTAATATTCTATGAGGATTTCTTTCACCAATACTGCATAATTTTAATTTCATTAAATATTTAGGCATACATATCATATTTCTTAATAATAAAATTGTACTTAACAATAGAGTTTTCAGACAAGTTTTACCCTATGATTATGTAATTCTTTATTTCTGCCTCTTTCTGAAGTGACTTGTAGTTCTAGTTAAGAATAGATATTTTATTGAGAAAGCACATAGAGAACTCATATAAAGAATCTCAAACATTTATTTTCCACATATGTTTTACTCAGTTTACTTGCTGATATAGATCTTTCTTCTATGCTTCTAATTAAAGTACTGATGATTAAAGTCAGAGCTTCACACAAGCTAGGTAAGTTCTTTATCCAGCATTGTTCTTTTCTTGAGCTTTTTGTCATGAGCAGTCTACATATGTGTTTCTTCAGGTAATTTGAAATCACCTTTTCCATTAAAATATCTATAAATTTCTCCTAGGAAAAGAGTATGGTAATAAAAGTCCATATATATATGTACCAGACCTCATGTATTAGAATAACTATAATATATTTTCTTTAATTAACAATGAAATTATAAATTATAAAAGTGATTATTATAATTTGAAATAAAAAATAAGAATAGTGACAATCAATCATTTATGATAAGAACATATAGACTTAATATTCATATGGACACTATACAGTAAAATATTTTACATTGTATATGATCTTTAATAAGCAAATAGTATAGCAAATTCATATACTAAATTTTACTTGAAGATCAAGATTGAAAGTTAAAAACAATTGTTTAATAAAATGAAAAAATACACTTTTACTGTCATTATAAGAATTCTTAACACTATTTATACGAAGTTTAAACAAGTCCCAGGGACAAAAATACAGTAGCTGCTTCAATCTAATCCACTTAAATTAAGGTTTCACCCAAGAATGGCATTTGTCTCAGTTCATCAATTGAGTGTCTTAATTGTTCTGTGTCAGCATTAATGATAAATCATTTCCTCCACATATAACACAAAAATTATCCTATTACTATTATTTTTCCAAGTAAAGACCTATGTAAGGATAAGTCAACTTCAGAAAAAGCAGAAACTGCAACAATATTTGTCACTCTGGTAGAGACCAAAGAAAATTAATTTTCTCATGAATAGATTATTTTATATAAATTTTAGAGTAATATCCTTCAATATACTTTGCCTATGAAATAATTTTGAACTGCATTCAAATCTGGAAACTGAATCAAGCAAGTTTGTTGTTATCTACCAATTTTTATACGCTATTGAAATTTAAGTAAAATTAATATGCCCTAGGCATACAATAAATATTCAGAAACAAATTCTGTCAGAGAAAATATATGCTGATTGATCTAACAACCATCATCCATTTATCTATGCATGTATGTATCTATAAATGTATGTATGTATCCATCTATTTATCTATAAAGACATTTTTTTTTCTATTTATAAAGACCTTAAGGGATTTCAGTTCATAATTCTTTCCAACCTAAGTTCATAATATAAAACAGTCACACAAAATTGAAAGAATTCTTATTGGCTAGGTTCATTGCTGGAAGATGCAATGTATACTATCAGAAGAGAAAATTTTGTATAAGTATTACCCAGATGTAAACTCGGTGAGCTACAATGAAAAACACATTTATTGAGATTAGGCTGGAACCTTGGAGCCCATTCCCAGCAGAAGAACATCTAATCCAGTCTTGATATTTGGATAAGGAAATCAAACTTGCCTGGAATGGATGCACAACGCTGAGCTGACCCACCTTGGGACTTCTTGTCTTTTTTAAGAAAGGGATGGGTGATTTAGACGGAGGAGGCTGAAGGCTAACTGTGTGGGATTGGGAGGAGGGAAGGGAATGGGATCCAGGGGATACATGAAAAAAAGAAAGACTATTTTAATAAATAAAAAAAGAGAGAGACAAAAAAACAAAGGCATTAAAAAGTGTTTGGAATTACCAAACACTTGCCTGTTGAATTTAAATCTTACTCAATAGGATGAAATCTATGTTTGGTACTAATATTGAGGTCAAAACCTGTGGCTATTTTCTTAGACTACAGGGGAGAATGTACCAATAGTATGCTTAATAAACATATATAAAACTAACTCCTAATCTTTTATCCTCATATCCATATGTTAATGCATCTTAATTCCCTTCAGAACAGCTTCCATTTATAGTAACTGTTGATTAATTCAGATGCACAAAGTTGTTTAAGTTGCAGAGAATAAGAAATAACAAAATGTTTATCTATAAATGCCACTCATGCATTATATCTCCTTCTCCAAATCATCAAGCTTCATTATGAATGAGGGGACATAATCTTATTAAGAGCCAAAGGCAATGAATAACTTAAAACAGTATCTTCTGAACAGAATAGGAAGGTTCATATATTAATTCAGAAATATTATGACATCAAGCACAAGATAGTGCAAGCCGAAGGTATAGGTTAATCCAACATAGAGAGCAAAGTTGTATACAAATACTTAACCCTAGCCCTACCAAGAGAATTTTTTTCTAAGAGTGTATCCTCTGGTAATAAAACTATACTCCAATGAAAGGCCATGAAACCAAGAAGATATGAACAGAACAAATAGACTTGATGGATGTGCAAAAAAATATGTAATAACAAGACATAGTACAAAACTCTCACATAAGTTTTAAACAGTGTAAACCTTAAAGACAAATTATACACTTAATTATAAATTTGGGGAACTTTTATCTCTGGTATTTTCTGCCATTAAGATTTATTCCTCAAATTTGTATTAGCCTTGAACAAAAATAATACTTTATTAAATGTTTTCATTTATTTAAAAATTACTTTTTTATACCATAAAGCATTTAGCATTTCTGCAGAAATGAAATTTCCTTTCTCAGAAATGATCAATTTCAAAATGTAAAATATATTTTTGTTGGTACATTGTTTTGCATATAGATTAGTAAAATGAAAAAAATTGATAAACAGAATCTTCAGAGTAGATTTTTATTTTAGTAATCTTTCATTTGAAGTATTTAAAATGTTGGTATTAATTGTAACATTTTTATATAGTGATTTAAAGACTAAAAATTTTATTTTTCTCATTGCTTGTGTGTGAGTGTTTATACACATGGTCAGAGGGAAGCAACATCTAGAGGTTGATTTCCTCACCATTTGGTTTCTGGTGATTAAACATTAGTCTTCAGACCTAGTGACAAGCACTTTTACCTAATGAACAATTTTGTTCATCATCTATCTTGATGGTTTAGACAGAAATGAAATTTTATTCTATTGCAAATGAATTTTAAAATGTACTTGGTTTTCTAAACCACTTTCTAAATGATACGTAATGCATTTGAAAATTAATACAAAAATATTTATGGATATTTTGCAAATATGCTTTAGAATAAGACTCCACTAATAGACTGCTTAGACTTTCAAACCATTATTTTTAATTGTTTGTGATTATTAAATCTATTATGATGACATTTTAGTGTGTTTTCTCTGAATAACATTTTGAAACATCACATTCATAAGAAAAAGGTGCAGGCCTTTAATCCAAGGATTTAGAGTACTGGCATAGAAAAACTTAATTCTAATATAGTGATGTATTTTTATAGGAGAAACACTTTTAAAAAAAAGAAATAGAATTAAATATGAGAAATATATGTATATTTTAAAAGGGAGTTGGAATTTATCTGTAATTTATGAATTTGACTGTAAGTGTATTCCTTTGAGATATGTTTTTAATGCTTACTTTTTTAGATACGGTAAGATAGTTTTGGTAGTTAGAATGAGAAATGAAGAAGATGAATTTTGAGTAATTGCTTCCTAGTTGGGGATTTTGGGTGGTTTTTTGAAGGTGCTTCATTCTTGATGAAAGAAGTTTATCATTGGGGACAGACTTTTAGGATTTGAAGTCTCTCCACCACTTAAAATTCACACTGTCCCGATTTTGCCTTAATATGTGAGAACTCAGCTTCCTTATCCTTCCACTTGTTTTCATTCCTATACTCTGCAATCATGAAACTAAAAGTTGACATGAACCCTCTCCATCTTGAGTTGATTTTTGCCATAGTGTTTTATCACCAAAGTAGAAATACAAAATAATACAGTAATTGGTACTAAGAGTGTGGTGGTATGGCTATGATACTCCTGACCATGCTATTTTGAAACAAATTATGAAAGTGTTCAAAACTGGTCTGGAAACACTACTAACTGTTTGAAGCTTAGCAAGTTTTTTTATGGAAATTTAGAAGATTGGTATGTTTTTTATGGTGGAGGTACAGAGAGTGGAGATCTGACTTCAGAAGTTTTATAGGAAATTAAATATTCTTCAAGGATTTTCATGTTTTATTTTAATCAAGAATATGAAGAATATGTTGTTTCTGTTCAAATGGGTCTAAATAATGTGCAGTGGTTAACAAGAAACCAGCATCACTTAAGGGAAACAAGCATATAAAACAACAAAAAACAATAAATGACCATGTATTTTGTAAAAACAAACAAACAAATAAAAGAAAAAAAAAACCCATGATCCAAATTCTTCATGCAAATAACTTATATAGATAAAAATAAAATAAAGTTTGAAAACAAGTAAAAATTATTTCCTACATAGTAATTTTATTTCTCTTATTTCATGTCATTGGAATTCATTTACAAAACTTATTTTCTTTTCTAGTGAAAATAAAGTATTTTATATAATATATTCTGATCATGTTTTTTTTTCCACATCCTCTGATAATATTCCTCACCTTCCCACATATGTTTCTTAGCTAAACAGTATAAAACTGTGATTCTATTTTTTTCTACTTTTTTTCTGTAGTAAATTTCCAGAATAAAATTACAAAATAAAAGGGAACAGAATAGTTGAGTTCACCAGGAACTGGTTCCAGGTGTATGTAGCAACATCATGTGGGTGCTTGAAACCAAAGGTGGGTCCTCTGAGAGCAGCTAATGATAATAGTCATTGAGACAACTCTAAATTCCATAAAATTTTTAATTTAGAAAATATTTTATTCACATAATTTATCATGTTTGCAAATTATCCTGTTCAATACATGGTTTAAAAAAGGTACAAACTGAGTACTTGGGAATTAATTTGTTAGCTTTTACAAATAGTCAAATATGTATTAAGAAGGCAAAGTAATTTTTATCATCTTAGTGAAAACTATTTCTCAATATTAGTTTTATGTAACAAAATGGCACATTTTAGTCTTTTATCTAGTGAAAAATGCATTTGATCAAATAAAAGACAGTAAGAGATATTATTTTTTTGTTTGGAATTAGTAGGGTACATGGGTCAATATCATCATACTCACAACAGAGAAAGTACATTAAAATATTGGCCACATTTTGATTGATGTTCTTGAATTCAAACCTTATGTAACCTTGAATATAAAACCAGCATAATATATAGGATCCTATTGTAAAAGTTAAATTAGTTTTCTAAAACCGCATTATGCCTTTTTCTGTATACATTTTTTTCTTTTATATTTTGTTTTACATGTACATATCTACCCATTCTAAGACCATTCATTGACAGGATACATTTCCAGTGGACTTGTTTTACTTCTTTATAATTGTCAATTATCTCATGTGTATTGCTCTATTTCAGGCTTCTTTATTCTTTCATTATTGATGTGGGAATGTCTTTCTGTATGCTGTGAATATCAATCTTTAAATAAAGGAGCTGTTTTGGGCCATGACAGGCACCATAGAAAAAGTAGGAGGAGGAATTAGAGCATAGGTAGGAGAAGGAGGGTGGAGTTGGGCAGATTGAGCAAGCTGCCCAAGGAGCAACATGTAAGAAACACAGGTGAGCCACGGGCCACGTGGCAGACAGATTAATAGAAATGGGTTGATTTAAGATGTAAGAGCTATCTAGCAATGTGCCTGAGCCATAGGCCAAACAGCATAAAGTTAATATAAGTGTCTGAGTCATTTCTGGGGGCCTGAGCAGCAGCAGGGGCCGCTAATGGGTCTGGCCTGCAGGTCTGTGGTTCTGGGCCTCTGGCTGCCTGGGACCAAGAAACCCCACTGCAACACATTATATTGTTTTATCTCTAACCAGATCAGTGTCTTGATTTTTGTATTTATGAAAATATGACTTAGTGAGTTGTACAATAACCAGGCAATATTTTTATACCTTTGCAAAATTGTTGCAGGGTCTACACCTTTCCATTTAGACATATGTAGTATGAGGTTTCTGGCCCTGACTTTCGAGCCTATCTTCAAGGTTTAGACCCGCAGATCCACAGACCCACAGAGACACACAGATGCTTACAACAGTTTTATGCTGATATGCCTAAGGCCCAAGCATATAACTTGCTAACTCTTTATCCTTAAACTCACCTATGACTCTTATCCTGTTCAGCTATCCACAGCTTGGTATCTTTTCTCAGAGCAGCATAGTTGTCCTCTGCTACTTCTGGTTTCTCTCTGGCATTTTGCCCTGTTCTTCTTGTTCCCAGAGTTTTCTTAGTCTGGTAGCCCCACCCACACTTCCTGTCTGCCTTTGGCCAATTAGCACTTTTTATTAAACTACTAGGTGGGACAATTATTTACAATGGAACAACATAATCCTCCTAAAGACATATGTGTATGTGCCTTTATAAAGCTTATAGGTTAACTATAGGAAGTAGCAACCCTTTGTTTCTACAAATGCAGACATTAAACTAAATAAAAATTATTGCAGATATCTTGATTTATGAATTTCATAGTTTATCAGAATTTTATATGTTTGAGATGAATAA
The DNA here is from genome assembly GCA_033318265.1 of Phyllotis vaccarum. NCBI lineage: Eukaryota > Metazoa > Chordata > Mammalia > Rodentia > Cricetidae > Phyllotis > Phyllotis vaccarum. Next base: position 45,868,238 of record JARWLC010000013.1, read on the forward strand.
GATTTAAGTATGTTGCTAGGGTTATTCCTAACTTTTCAATTCCTTTGGAAGGTTTAAATTTCGCATTCTCACAGGTTAATCCTTAATAAATAGGAATGAGATTGTATTTCTCTTGTTCTTGTATTTTAGGTACTTGCTGAATAAATCATTAATTTTACAAGAGTTTTTGAAAAAAATGGGAATTTTTAATTATTTATGTCACCTGAAAATAAGGACCAATTTGTTTATTGCTTTATAGTCTTCAAAATTTGTCTTTCTTTAAGGCTTTGCTCCAGCATAGAGTAGTATTATGTTTAAGAATAATGAGATTCTCTACTGGCCTTGTCCCTAGTCATCTAGGAAAATATATAGTGTATTTTTCTTAAAAATTATATTATTCACACTGATTATTCTCTATATGCACTATAGTTTTTAATTTCAGTCTATTTTCATTCTCTATGTATATGAAGAAATTTATTTCTACATCTACTTTTTAAAAAATAACGTCATGTTTCAGTCTTAAATTTTATAATATTTTTATTTAGTTACATAATCATGTAAACTTTTTTCTTACCTCCACTGTGTTACATATTGTTACAGAAAATAATTACTCCTTACTAGATTTTTTATGAAAGATAATTCATTGATTCAAGAATAAAATTAAGAACTCAGATGCTTTTCATTGTTTTTCAGTTTTTAACTTATGAATACAGCCATACAAGCTAGTTGTTTTTTTTAACAAATTTAAGTGAGAGAGGTTACAATACTTTCTCCTACAGAAGACAAGCACTTGGTATTTATTGAAGAGTTAGTAAATACATGTACTCTAGTATTAGTAAAAAATAATCTTGATTGGTAACTTAAATTCCAGTTTTTATAGATCATGTATGCTATGATGAAATCCAATTAGTTTGCAAAATAGGTCTCAATAATACTGTAATTTTGTATTATGCATAAATAAGTTAAAAATGTAAATCAACACAAGTTTATTGCCACAGACATGTGCATTGTTTTTTTCTATACAAAAACCCAAAATAGAGGAAAAAAGAAATTGGGAGATGGCTTCTTGAAATTAACTCTTCTAATAAAATATATATATATATATATATACTATACAATTAGACTCTGTTGCATCTTCAGAGTTTCAAACTATATATACATTTGCCAGCTTTTACAATGGTGTATTGGTGTGGCAGTGCCTATGATACTGCCACTTCTACCTTTCCTTTCTCTACTTTTTTTTTTTAATTTGAGGGATTTTGAGTTCATGAATTATGGTAAGACTTTGTTAATATAGATAGCCTATGAATTCCAATCTAAGCTGAACACTGCATTACATATAAAAATAGTGATGATACCCCTGAAGCCTTATAATTCTCATCAAACATTAACATTCCTTCTATAATTATTGCTACTTTCAAGATCTACGAAATTCTGTTTAGATAACAGAACAAAATATGATCTAAATATAATTTTATTGTGCTCCACAATAATTCAAAACTACCACCTTTCATAAAGCTTAACATATTTGAGATAATTATGTAAGGATCCTAAAGTTAAAACTGCTACTAATTTGAACAATAATCCACTTGGAGTCTGAATTTAATGTGACAATTCAGTTTTTACCTTCAGGATTTTTCTGTGAGACTTCATCTTTGAGAAATAACATCTTCTAAGTTTCTTTCTCAAGTTGCTTTTGGTAACAGTATTTTATTGCAACAACAGAAAGAAAATTAGAATAATTACATTTGTTATTACACGCCAATTCATGGTAATGATTAAGCTATATGTTCAACCAATTTCAGAAACACAACTTGAATACTAGTAAAACAGAAATATGAAGAAGAAATGTATAAAGATCTTAGTATAGGAGAAAATATTAAAAAATACTATTTTTTTTTAAAATGGTGATTCAGGATAAAGGTATTGTAATAATTAAGTAGAGGTATGAACCAACTTTTTTAAGCAGCTGCTTAAAACAAAGACCCATACTCTCACTTGCTACAGCCCTACCCAAATTGTAAAGCCCCCTGTGATGGAATTCAGGTGTTAGCTGATTAGGTTGGGAGGTGTGTCCCTAGAGTCCTGGGAGCCTGAAGGGGGTGTGGCCAGCCCCAGTTCAAAAGGGGCTGCTGGGATCTTGAGTACCCCATGCTTTCTTGGAGATTGGATCAGCATCCATCGCCTGGATCATCCTATAGCCAAGGAATTGTCCTAAGGTTTAACTTGTAATTGTGAGTGTTATAACCTCCTCCAATAAATATTAATCCTGTATTTGGTATATTGTAAGTAAGGTTTATTGTAATAGCTCCCTTACCCAAATGGCAGTAAAAGCAAATTCCAGTGTCCCTCCTGACAACAACTAAGCACTTGAACCAGGACTGTATGTGAAAAAAAGCTACTTCTTACTAGATATATTAACATTCCCATTGTTCAGAACTATAAGAATCATCTTTTTGAGTCCCATATGGAACCTCTTTTGCCTCATGCCCTGAGACCTTTGAACCTCTCTTTATAGTGATCCAATAAACCTTAGTTTTTTTATACTAATTTGGTTTTATAAGTTCACTCCCCATCCTCTCAAATTTAATGAGTATGTCTATTAATTTTAGAGCCATATATATTATCACCCAATGGTCTTTGATCAAAATGGTTAAGACAAGAAATATATTGCACAAAAATATGAATTGATGTGTGAATGTCTTTCTCTATGCTGTAAATATGAATCTTTAAATAAAGAAGCTGTTTTGGCCCATGACAGGCACCATAGAAAAAGTTGGTGGGGAATCAGAATAGGTAGGATAGGAAGGGCGGAGTTAGGAACAAACTGAGCCAACCACCCAAGAAGAAGCATGTAAGGAACACAGATGAGCCATGAGCAAAATGGCAGACAGTTTAATGAGTTAAGATGTACGAGCTAGTTAGCAAGGTGCCTGAGCCATAGACCAAACAGCATGAACTTAATATAAGCATCTGAATCATTTCTGGGGGCCTGATCAGCGGCGGGCGGCTAAGGGGTCTGGGGCTGCAGGTCTGTGGGTCCAGACCTCTGGCTGCCCAGGAACAAGAAACTTCACTGTTACAATGTATTCCAACCCACCCATGTTAACTTGGCATTATCCATTCCTGAACATCAAACATACTAACATTACAGAAATAAAATCTGATTACCCTAGTAGGGCTACTACTACTAATATGTTTGGTTTAAACTTTTATACTACTCTTCATTAGAGGTCAGGAAAGAAACTTGCTGAAGGTACCTGGCATAAAAAATCTGATGTACAGGATATGGAAGTGTAATGCTTACTGGCTTACTACCTCTGACTTGTTCAGCCTGAAATCTTACAGAACCAAAAACCACCACCTCAGAGATGACACAATATACAATGGACTAGCCTCTCCCACATCAAACATTAATTAAGTAAATGTCGTAGAGAGTTGCTTAAAGCCTAATTTTCTGGGGATATTTAGTCTCTCTTTTCTCCAAAGAACCTACCTTGTGTCAATTTTCCAAAACAAGTAGCCAGAAAACTGAAAATTTTGAGCTATCATTTTCTAGTATAATCAACCAACTAACTTGTGGTACAGTTTCACATTGGAACACCCCAATCATAGAAATGCTCTATTTCTGTTGGAATAGACAGAAAAAAAATATGTTTTGCTGTCCATTCACAAAATGCTGCTGCTAAGTCTTTATAGTCATTTATAAACACCTTATCAATATATTAGTATTGGAATTCATACCTATGGCTTCCAATCAAATAACTTACTCCAATCAAATAACTCACACTAATCATAGAAAATAATATGTGTTATTAGCTCATGCTCTTAAAACTTGATGATATTGTGATGTTTTCTACTTTTTTGATAAGGGGGGTAATGTCACCTTCTAAAGACACAGTTGTTACAGAACATCAGCTCTGACAATATAATTTGTAGGACAAGGGTGATGAAGTTTTCTTTAATCTCTGAATCAGCCTGTAGTATATGGTGAGGGTTTTTTTTTTTTTAGTATTCTATATTTATATAAACTGTGGAAAAGTATACTATCAGTTTCTGAGAATTTATTTTCTGATTAAAAGTATTATTAGCTAATGGATCTCATTTCATCTTAGGAGGATAATATGTCCACAAAGCTAGAAATCAGTGCTATCAATACTTGTAACCAGTTAATTTCACTCTTTATAGTTTGTGCTAGCTGTGATTTCTGACATTCACATTTATACAAGCACACAAACACACACACACACACACACACACACACACACACACACATGCAGAAACATATTTTTCTGAAGTTAAAACATGGCAATATTGTTTCTCCCTTTTCTTTCCTTCCTCTGCCATTTCCGATGGACACTCTTGATTTCTCATATATTCATAGCCTCTATTTTTTTACTTTTATATATATTTTCCAAAGTATGTAGCTATAAACAAATAAAATATGCTTGACAAATAAGGAATTATTTGCATGTATATGGTTTTGGAGGTGAAAAATTGAAACTGCACCAATTTGAGGGATGTTTCCCCAGGACAAATTTTTGCCACCCTCAGAATTCGTAGTTGCCTTTAGTTCTTTGTCTAGTTTTGAGTTTGTCCACATGACTTATCCCTTTTATATGAGTATGTCTGCTGGTGTTCTTCCTATCTGCTATCAAAGCAACAGCTCCTTACAACATACAGAGATGAATGATCTAAACTGCCAATAACAAATTAGACTCCTACTTGAAAATGGCAGTAAAGAATAAGAGGAACCTAGAACATAGAATAATTCTAAAGACATTTACTAGCATTACCAGGTAATGCAACCAATATTAATGTAGATACACAACAAAACCAATACAAACTACTGATCATTCAATAACTTCTGAATGAAATTGTCATCAACTTAGCATGTAAAGATTCATGATCAACAAAATTTGTTCTTTAGGATAAGTTGATCAAATAGTTACAAAAATACAGTCTATAATTGTGAATATTTCTTCTTTCTTTTATTATTAACAAGTCTGAATGCTTATAAGCTCACATGCTATATTCCTTTGATTTTACTTTTCCTTCTATGACATAAGATATATTTTACTAATCAGTCTTGATTGTTAATGGATTAATTAATTGGAATTCATCAATAGACACAAAAACTGAATAGACAATTTGAAAGTGGATGAATTGTGGAAAGTCGGACCTGTTTAGAGAAAGCCTATTATTGAGAGACAATATTTTTAGTAGTATATCTTGTCCTGATCTATTTCTGTTATATCTCTGCTATTCTTTCTGTTTGCCATTATTTGAGCTGGTATTGATATGTTCTGTCAACCAAGAGAAGTTTCTCTATTATATGTTTCATTCCCCAAGGTATTTATTGAATGTGCGGAGGTTCAAGTATTTATTAATTGAACACTACAAAATTATGATCCAAATAAACCTTTTCCTTTTAAGTATATTTAGACATTGTTTTGCCAGAACAACAATAAAAATGACAGAAAAGTACATATAAAATATTATCACTGCCCTTAAATTTCAGAATATTAAGGATAAAATTTAAATATAAAAGAAATATATAACCTTTCGTGGATTATGTGTTAATTGTTGCTGCAGGCCATGGGAATATATAGCAGGGTACAACTTGTGTTTGACAAGTTGATTAAACAGTCGTATAATTTCCTGATAGAGAACTATACTTGGCAGGACTATTAGGGTACTGATGGTTAATATTCAGGGTTTTTTAACCTGTCTATAATTTTCTTGGGTGTCACTGCTATGCCTCCCTAGGAAGACAAGTTGTGGGAACCTTTCCACAGCTAAACAAGAATGTGTCTTACTTTTGGGGTCATACTCATGGCTGTGATAATTTAAAATTGATTTTTGTTAAATTTACATAATTGTGACAAATAGAAATACAAGAACATTCTTTAGTGACACAGGAAAGTAGCAGCATTTTCCAGCCTAAAGACAAATAATTTGAAACACCATGACAAAGTCAACAGAAAATATACAAAGGTTAATTAACAAACTATGCAATTTACACAATTAAAATACAAAATGTAATAATTTCCAATATATTCTGTGATATGTCTTAACATTACCACAATTAACTTTAGAACTTCTTATTCTCCTTCCAAGATATTTACAATATATTTCTATTTCTACATTCTATTTTATCATATTTTTTATTGTGTATTACATTATCTTATTTTCTATGTAGGCAGGCAAGATCATTATATCTTTTGTGTAGCTTGTTTCATTTGTCATCATAAAATGCCCCTCTTTATTATTTGTAAGGATGCATTACTCAGAGCATTTTACTTAGGATTTGAGTCCTTGTTGTGACTTATTTTCACATACCACTGACTCCTGGAACTCTCTTGGGGTTTCAGCTTGTTCTTGCAGATATGGATGTTCAATTCAGTCTCAGTTAAATTGTTCATTTTTTAATCACTATCCTGCCATTTGTTTAGCAGTACTAAGTTTCAGGATTGTCTTAATTTCAATCTAGGACACCTGAGAGAATAAAAAAGAATAAAACTGTGGAGGAACATATCAAATTTATGATCTCAGGGCTTTGTGGTTTCTAATCATTTTGCTTGTGTCTTTGAACACCTTGCCATGTTTATTGACTTTTTAAAATTGTCAACAAGGAAATATGCATCAATATGAAGGAAAAGACAGAAAAACCAAGTCTAGTCTATGTTGTCTCAAAACCGGATTTCTTTACACATTACAAACAATGTTTTTCCTAAGAATAATCCAAATAGAATGTCCTTCCCTTGTAAAGTATACAGAAAGTCTGGCAAAGCCAGACACTGAGCCAACAATTGAAGTTCAACAATGGACAGACAAGGAAACATTTTTCCTTTGAGAAAAACACTGAGAGAGGTTTTACATGTCCCCATATCAAATCCAAGTAAGTCTTAACTTGTCATCTTGGAGAAAACATAATTTCCCAGAGCAATGAAGAACTTAAGGACTATTCTAAAAGTTTAATGCTCTGGACAATAGAACAACTATAGAAAATAGAATAAAATATTGAGCAAAAAAAATAAAGCAAATATTTTAGTAAAATTCTATTAATGCACAAAGAACAAAATTAAAATACAAATAAATGATGTTATCATTGAAGATCTGGTAGACACAGTTTCAGATGAAACAATAATTTGTCCAGAATTTTGGCATGAAAATTAAACCCTTCAAAAGGTAAATGGTCAACTTTAAGAGGATTGAAGCATTATCTCAGGCAAAATGTAATGTGCGATGGCTCAAATATATAGGGTCAGTAAGATGGTTCATTACAACAATGGAATACTCAGATTAATACTTCTCCAATTTCAGAAACAAACCATAAACTAACACAGGTTTTTGAGAAAAATATTAGAAGGTATTATGAAAAATAGTCACTGATAATTCAGGTTATACAAAAATATGACACACCAACTGCTGAACTATCAAAGGTACCAAGAGGACTATCTTTAAAATGGTTAACAGATCAGACTATCTAGGTTCAGAAAAGGATTGTAAAAAAGAAAAATTGCAGCCTTTAGAACAGTTGGTACAGCAGAAGTTAAATGCTCAGCATATTGAAGAATCAGCCAGTCCTTGGAATTCTCCTGTACTTATTATCAAAAAGAAATTTGGAAAGTGAAGAATGATAAGAGCTATAAGAGCAGTTAGCAAAGTAATTCAATCAACAGTCTCTTCATAATCTGGAATTCCTTTGCCTTCTCTGTTCTCCCCAAAATAGCCTCTTACAGTTATTGACTCAAAAGACTGCTTCTTCACTATACCTCTAAAACACAGAACAAAGAAAAATGTGTCTTTACAATTCCCCCTTAAAATAATGGTTGGCCTGTAAAGATATATCAATATATGATTCTCTCATAGGGAATGTTAAATAGACCCACTCTTTACCAATATCTTGTATAACAGCCATTAAAATTAATGTATAAGAAATTCCCTCAATCTGTCATTTACACTACGTGGACAACATCTTATTGACTGATTAAAATATAGACAATTCAGAAATAATATTTAAAGAAGTAAAAAAAAAATTACCTGTTTGGGAATTACAAATTGATCCTGAAAAAATACAAAGAGGAAATTCAAATGATTATTTAGTATATAAAATAGGTCTACAAAATTTAAACACCAAAAGGTGCAAATCAGGAAAGATATTGTGAACTATTAATAATATTCAAAGACTGCTAGTAGACAGTTCCTATATTTGGCTCACTATCAGGATATAAAATCGTGAACTGGATAATTTGTTCAAAAGCTTAGATGGTGACAAGGACTTAGACTTATCAGCTAAAGCTGAGAGAGAGATGGCTTTGATATAAAAGAAATTGTAGAATGAATATGGGGATCTTGTTATGCCAACTTTAAGTGCATTATGCTTATTTTACTCTCCAAGCATTTGCCTACAATAATTTTAATACAAAGAAAAATGTCATATTGCAATGAATATTTCTAACACATAAATTGAATAAGAAAATTAAGACACATGGAAAAGATTTATGGTTTGATATTTAGAGAAAAAAATAATATTTTGTCAAATTGAAAGAAATTGATCCATCAGAATCTGAACCTTTATCTAATGAAGAAAGAGACCAATTATTGGTAGAAAGTAAACATTGGCAAAAGCTTGCAGTAATTTGGGGGGAAATGTTAACAACAAATATCCCAAAATCAAAATAATTCAATTTATAAATGGAACTAACTGGATTATTTCTTATGTTTTATGGGGAATAGAAATCTCTAGGGACCCTATATTTTATACTGATGCAAACCAATCAGGAAAGTTGGTTTATAAATCAGAAAATTTAACTAAAGTACCTCAAAGCCCCTATAACTCTGTCTATATATCAGAATCATATGATATCATTATTATATTAATTGATTTTACAGAACCTCTTAACATATTTACTACCTTTCAGTATGCAGAAAGAGATTTTTTTTATACCTTGAAACATCTGACTTTATTCCTAATGAGTCAGAACTAGCTTTTCTGCTACAAGAAATAATCAGGAATAGGAAACATCCCAACTATGTAACATAGATCTAATCCCATACTTGTGTGACCGGAACTATATTACAAGATAACAATGAAATTGATAAATTATCAATTGTAAATATGCTAAAGGACCAAGAGTTTAATAAAAGTACATTACATCAATAGTAAATTTTTAAAAACAATTTCTTCACCATTTAGCAAACAGCCAGTTAAATTGTAAAAGTATTTCTTATCTGTTCCTTCTATAACCAAACTCCATTAACAGCAGGAAATAATCATAATGATATACATAAAAATAAAATTTGGAATTAAAATATGTATATCATATAATAGTTATGTTTTCAGGGTTTTAATGGGTAACTGCTTTAAGTTAAGCAAAAGTCTGATTCTGCAACCACAAATTTGCTAGGTTTTATGACCATCATAGGAATACCTGTACATATTAATACTTAAGATGCCCTAGCAAGTATATCTATTAAAATGAAAGATTTTATTATTATATAAAGCATATTACAGGTATACCATATAATCCCACAGGACAAACAGTCATAGAGTGATTAAACTGAATTTTAAAGGATATACTAAATAAAGAGAAATGGATAACAAATACACAAAGAAATAGAGTACATAATGCTTTATTAACTTTAAATTTTCTCAATACCAATGACAATGGAACAAGAGCTACATTGAACTACAGAAAAAAAAATGACTGAGTTAAAAAGTAAGCCTATTTACTTCAATGATGTGGTGACCACAAAATGGAAACCAGGATATGTGTTATGTTAGGGAAAGAGTTTTACTTTCATTTCTGCAGGTAAAGAAAAGCTGTGAATACCATCAAAATTAATAACAACTCAATTTGAACAGAGGAAACTTCTTGATAAGTTGAAATAATGGCTTTTCCACTGATGTGACAATATAAATTGTAAGAAAAATTGACCTAACAAGGGTCTGGGCAAGTTTCTGTGTTTATCTTTACAAAAAATTAGAAATATCTATCTTTAAAAGTCAAAAGACCTTGTAGATATAGACTTTTAAAGGAAAAAGGAAGGCTATACAGAAAAATGTTACAAGCAAAGGAGTATCAGACCTATTGGTATCAATATACACAACAGAGTAAAATTTCACGACTTAACATCTGTATCACTTTATTTGTAAGAAAATTTAAGTACCAGTTTAATTATAAATTAAAGCAGGCTTTGGAGATAGATTGTGGCTTTTCTTTTCTCTAAACACAAACGTGAGTATTAAAGAAAAATGAAAAATTTCTGTATCAGAACATTATATAAAAATTTAAGATTATATATGTACATTAAACTTCTATCATAATATTGATGATCACATAAAGTATTAACTAATTGTAGAAATGGCTTCATATAGCTTCTTGTACATTGTGTGTTTCAAGTTTGAGTATTTTCATCAGTTTTCTGCAGTGAGACATGATGATGCCTAACTGCAAGCTTTGAAGTCACCAAAAGAAAGAAGGGGCCCCACAGGTATATTTTCACATGGACAAGCCCTGTAGTTTTTCATTATGCAAAGACTAGATGATGAATAGTACAACTTTCTATCCTAGGACTCGATGATTGATTTTTTTTTTCTTTTCAGGATCCTTTAAAGATGTTGTTTCCCCCAGACAGCAAGAAGTAAATTTAATTACAAAACACTCATATTTTCAAGAGTTTGGGTGGATGGTTTTAGTCTTTCACTGGGTTATGGATAATTGTATTTACTTAGGATGACTGGTTAAAATTGTTATTGCTAATGTTTAAGAAAAAACAAGCAGGGGAAATTAGACTGAGGCTTCTTTTTAGAAAAAAAAGATAAAAACAGGGATATAGATATAAGAGAATAAAAGGTTAGATTATAGAATCTACTATGAGGGGGGAAAAGGAAATGAAGATAGAAAAGGATATAAGAGCAGATTAGTGAATCTTCTTTTTAAAAAGTAATTACTAGCTTTAAATATTTTACATTGGATGATTTTTTTATAAATTGTATACAAATTGTATGTACTGATACAAAATTGACATTAATTTTGTTACTTATATATTTCTATTGTTATTCAAGGAATTGAACATATGCAGCTTATCCAACAATGTAATGCAAATTGATGGTTTATTAAAATTATTATTACCAACTAGTCTATTAAAATGTAAGTTAGTAGTTAGTCATTACCATTGAACCTATTGACATATTAGATATGTTTTCAAGGTCAAACACTTATTTTAGATAGATAGTTTATAGGCTTCTTTCAGAGATTTACAAAATATCGTATGTAAGAGATATTTTGTAAATCTCTGAAAGAAAAACATAGGTTCTTTTTAACTTTATGACAATGAGAGTTTTCTGCTCTAAGTAGCATCAATCTACTTCAAAGAAGTTGATGGACATTGAAGAAACTTTATGGAGTTAACTTTCTTTGTGGCAAAGTTAGCCACTGGGCAAGAAAGTGCTCTTGCCTCAACTACTGACAGTGTGATGTCTGAAATGGAGAAGCCGGATGTACAAAAGAGGACTGCCAATCCTTGCCAAGACAAGGTAGCAGGTCTTTACAAATATCCTTCTTAAAATAACAAGTCTGTAAGATATGCTATGCCTGTAGGCCAAAGATGGCTGTCCCAAAGCTGCAGAGGAACATTGAGTGGGTGTCTAGGCAGCCAGATGTTTAGTCACTTTTCACATTTTATGGAAGTTCCTTGCTTGTACTTCCTGTTTACTTAGCTAATAGTGTTTCTTTGTTAGGTCTCAAAGTGAGTTGAATATTTACATAGTTATATTTATAGTTTCCCTAGTTATAGCTTCAAAAAAGAAACTCACTAAGAGGTATAAAGTTTATAAGTTTGTGAGAAATAAAAGATAGATTTTATTTGATAATACAAGTTAGAAAGAAAATAAATTAGATATCATAATTTGTCATAACAAATTATGCTAAATAATGGATATTTTTGAATTTGTCAATTGTTAATGAACTGGACATTATTGATCTAATTATTGTTTTTTATCTTGAATATAGCTATTTTACATACTGTATATAATTTTTCTTATATTAGTTATAGTCTTTATTTTTTATTTTTGACAAAAAAGGGGACATGCAGTGATATATTGTATATTTAATTAAAATAGTCTGAAATATCCGAGTACAGAGCCACACAGAGTCAACAACTGAAAACCAGGGAGTGGTGACCCAGGCTTTAATTCCATCATTTTCACTTGGGAGACAGAGATCTCTGAGTTTAAGGGCTAATAGAGCCAGGTTGTTATGGTACACACCTTTAATTATATCTCTAGAAACACTGAACAAGGAAGTAAGATAGCAGGGCAGAAGGGAAGGAGAGAAGGTAGGAGTTCAGCTTTCCCTGCCACTTCCCTTGGTGGCTGTGGATGAAGAGTTTGGAGTAGAAGGATTTGTGGAGAAAGGCCTAAAAAGTTGGCATGGTGTGAATTGGCTATGGTTTATTCTCTGTCTCTCTGATATTTCAGCTTTTCCCTGAGGCTTTCAGTTTTTATTATAATACCAAAAAAGAGTTTGTTAATTTGGATTTGATCTGGAATCTGGCTTCTCAGTGTTGATTTCATCTTCAGGTGCCTAGAGTTTGGTTTGTACTATTTTTTTTTTTTTTGTCTTGTGTCTTTTGATTTTGTGACTCAATCTTTTTTTCCCTCTTTCTGACTTAGTAGACTGACAAAGGGGACAGACTAAAAGTAATATTTCTACCATAATCTTGATTCTGGGCCACTTTCAGGACTTTAGAAATAGGGCATGAGAAACTATTAAACTATAACAAAGCATAAACTCACGATCTTTTGTGAGACCAAATGGCCAGCATTCAAAACCAGGTGGTCAATAGAGGGAAAAATTGACTCCTACATTTTTCTAGGACAAAATATCTGATTTTTGGCAAACTTGGACAGCCAGACCAGATTTCTTACACAGTCACTTGGAAGGAACTTTTAGATCACACTACCCTTTGGTTAAAACTGTTTATCTTAATAAGATCAGTGGACAAGACAATCCTTATCTTAAGGGGAGACAAAAGAACCCTAAGCTCTCTGTTCATGTAATACAAGGGTGTTTAGAGGATGAATTCATCTTCTAGTCTCTCTCTTACAGTTTACCTAATCCAACTCATCAGGTGTCTCAAGCGGCACAGAGTGGGTTCAGTGTATTTTGGAAGCTCACTAGAGGGAGGACCCAATGAGAAATTGCTTCAGGCCACTGACTCTGTGGCTCTCCATTTGAGAGCAGATGGCTCATTGGATGTGGAGGGCAATTAAGGTATGTAATATTGTCCTTTAGCCCAAGTGATCTTTACAACAAGAAAAACCAAAACCCCAGTTTCTCAATTTGAGGGCATTGTTAATGTCTTAGACTCTTTTACATTCACTCATTAGTCTACTTGAGATGGCTGTCAATAGTTTTTACAGGTTCTGTTCACCTCAGAAGAAAAGAGAGAGAGAGAGAGAGAGAGAGAGAGAGAGAGAGAGAGAGAGAGAGAGAGAGAGAGAGAGAGAGAGAGAGAGAATTCTGTTAGAAGTATAGAAATTAGTTCTTGGACCTCTTGGAAAAAACTTAACTGTCAGACCTGCCTTAATAAACCAAGGCTTCCTCTTCACCCACCCTAATAGGAATTTAACTGGGAAGAAGGTAAGGAGGCTCTGGATCTACTAACAGGTTCTGAATGGTATTTGTGAAGCCATTTGTCAACTCACTAATTTGTCCCATGTCAGTAGTATACTCCAGGAAAAGACAAAAGACAGAATATCAGTCTTCTTAGAATGGATTATGGAGGCCTTTAGGCCATACTTCCCTTTGGATATTGAGAACAAGGAAAAGAGATAAGCAGTGGTCATGGCCTTTGTTAATTAGGCCCCTTATGATAGTTGGTACAAGTAACAAATGTTAGATGGGCTTGTAGATTAAGAGCATCCATGAACTTTTAAAAATAGCTCAGAAAGAGTACAAACACCAAAATCTTCTGAAGATATAAGCAAATGAGGGTTTTGGCTAAAGAAAATGCAAAGCAGACTCAAAATATGGCAAGAATCTTCCTAACAGCCCCCACATAAGATCCTGATAAAAACAAACCTCAACTGAGTTGCCTAGCCAGAGGCTAAGGTAAGGACTCTCACCCAGGGTAGTGCCCCAGGCAGCAGTAAAACCAATGTGCCTGCTACAAAGAAATGGGACATTGAGCTAAACAATAACCTAAAAACCTCCAATACAAAGATTATGATTTAAGGGAAGAGTCTAGCAATGTACTGGATTCAAAATCTAGCAACCACAAATGAATAGAATACATGGGGTTCAGATTTCCTTCCTGTGCCCAGAGTAACTCTCAGAATGTAAGGAAACCTTATGGATTTTATAACAAATACTGGAACTCAACATTTGGTCTTAACCAAACCCCAAGGAAATTGATCTCAGAAAAAGTCCTGGGTGCAGGGAACCACAGGTATGAGTCAACATTTATGGACTACCTGAAGAACAGTAAATCAAAGAATGGACTGGGTAACCAATTCACTTCTGCTCATACCTTACTAAAAAAAGTATCCAGAGGTATTTTAAGAGACTGGGGAAATGTGCTTGGGAAAGCATCAAGCACCTGTGCTAATTCAGTTCAAGCTTGATGCCACCCTCACCTGAGTGCAGCAATTTGTCATGTCTTGGAAGATGAAGGAAATAATAATCTATCATATCATATCTCATAGAACTAAGAATTCTGGTCCCCTGTCAGTCATCCTGGAGCACTCCCTTGCTCCTTATTAAAACGCCAAAATTAAATGATTACCAGTCTTTGCAGGCATCTTGTGGAGGTCAGTTGCAGGTTTATGGCTATTCACTCCATCATGCCAAATATATAGACTCTTTAGAGCTCACTTCCTCCCACCAAGAACTGATATATGGTATTGAATATCACAGATTCTTTCTGCCCCAAATAGCCAGTCCTTTTTTGTGTTTGAATGGAAGAACCATGAAAAGAGATATAATGGAAAGCTGACTTGGACCAGGTTGCCCCAAGTGTTGAAGAACTCCCCAACCATCTTTGATGAGGCCCTACATAAAGACCTCGAGGAGTATTAGGAAGGAGACCTACAGTTCACTGTCCTGCAGTATGTGGATAATCTCCTGGTAGCAGCTGACATTGAAGAAGATTACAAAGTAATCATCAGTGATTTACTTACTGCCTTGGAAATCCTGGGATATCAAGCATCAGCTAAAAAGACCCAAATCTGCAATACTGAAGTGACTTATCAGGGATATGTTCTCAAAGGGAATCCTCTCCAAAGCCTTCAAAGAGAATGTACCAAAAACACTTGCCCCCATTTTAGGGAGGAAGGTTAGAGAATTACTCGAACCAGCTGGCTTTTGCCACCTCTGGGTCCCCAGGTTTGCAGAACTTGCCAAGCCACTATATAAAGCAATAAAAGAAAGCCAGCCTTTTTAGTGGACTGAAGCTAAAGACAAGGCCTTCTATAAGATTTTTCAAAAGGCCCTTCTCTCAGCAGCTTTGCTGGGATTACCAGATATCACCAAAAGGAAGGGCATATTTAAAGGGGTCCTTACTCAAACATTAGGACCTTGGCTGATGGCTTACTGGTCAATGAAACTCAACCTGGTGGCGAAGGGTGGCCTCCATGCCTAAGAATCATTACAGCCACTGCCCTGTTGGTTAAGCATTCGGACAAATTAACTTTGGCCCAAGAGCTCTTCATCACCACCTCTTATGCCATTGATGGAGTAATCATACAACCACTGGATCAATGGATGAGAAAAACTTGC
The DNA here is from genome assembly GCA_033318265.1 of Phyllotis vaccarum. Taxonomy (NCBI): domain Eukaryota; kingdom Metazoa; phylum Chordata; class Mammalia; order Rodentia; family Cricetidae; genus Phyllotis; species Phyllotis vaccarum. Next base: position 45,884,005 of record JARWLC010000013.1, read on the forward strand.
ATGGCTCACCAACAAAGCCTCCTCCTTAACCCCCCCTCACTTCCAGCTACTTCTGAGTACAGCCCTAAATTCCACATCACTGCTCTCTGATCTGGATCTGGAGGCCCCACTACATAACTATGTAGGAATCCTGAGCCAGGCTCAAGGACTGATAAAGAAACTATGAGACCAGACCTTGCCAGATACTGAGCTCATCTGGTATGTGTAATGAAGCAGCTTTCTATGAGATGGCAAAAGGTACACTGGAGTAGCTGTGGTGACAAATGAAGACACCATTTGGGCAATAGCCCTCCCATCTAGGATGTCTACCCAGAAAGCTGAACTGATAGTAATGATTAAGGCACTGGAGATGTCAAAGGGAAAGAGGCTAAACTTGTACACAGACAGAAACTATGCCTTTGCCCATTGTCCATGCCCATGGGACCATCTATTGGGAATGTGGATACCTTACCACTGAGGAAAAGACTATCTAAAACAAACAGGAGATTTTACACCTACTGGCAGGCTTATGGTTGCCAATCAAATTGACCATTAACCATTGCTTTGGGCATCAATGAATTGATACCCCAATAACTAAAGGGAATCAGAGGGAAGATCTATGTCAAAGAAAGGTTTGGACAGACAAAAGATGGCTTGTCCCTGATCCAAGACAATCCTCTGGAACTCCCTGAAAATTTGGCCTACAATACTTTTGAATTGTCCATGATATGGTGATTTCAAAGGGCCTGGAAGTCCCAACAACCAAAGAACTAGTGAATAATTGGCAATGGTAGATTCATTCCCAGATGAAGCCCTCCTCCATCACATTTACCACTCTACCCACCTTAGCACTTGGAAGATAGAATTTCTACTCAGGAAGTCCCTTCTAAAAAATCTTTGACCTCCAGCACGAGATTGAACAAAATAACTGAAAAATACTCAGCCTGATGACTAACCAATGCAATCAACCCATAAATCCTGGAAACATATTTAGAGGCACCATATCCACTTCCCACTGGAAATGAATTTTTGAGTCAAAACATGGAAAATAAGGTTATAAATATGTCTTAATATTTATAAATACATTTTATGAATTAGTAGAAACTTCTTCCACAGAGCATGAGACTGACTGCTCATACAGTTGCCAAAAGGCTACTTGAGAACATCATTCGAAGGTATGGTGTGCCTACCGTCTTGAGTTCAGAAAACAAACTGGCTTTCATCTCTCAGATAACTAAGCTTGGAGCAATGGTACTGGGGGAAAATTGGAAATTACATTGTGCTTACAGGCCTTACAGTTCATGCCAGGTTGGGTGCATAATTATGACCCTAAAAGATAACCTTGGATAATTAACCATGGAGACTGGTGGTGACTAGATGACACTTTTCCCCTTTACCCTCTATAGATATCATAACTCACCTTATACCTTGGGGCTGATACCTTTCAAAATTATTTTTGGAAGGCCCCTTCCTATATTACCTAACATGAAATCTGAATTTATTGCTGAATTTGATGTTAACCTTGCTGCGTCCTTCCAGGCTGTAGCTCTCATGTATAAGGATATGTGGTTCTAACTGAGGGCCATTCATGACACTGTTCTACAAAGCACACCACATAAGTTTTTGCCAGTAGACTAGGTCTTTTTACAGAGACTTCAGAAGGAGACCCTCATTCCTCACTGGAAGGGAATATACAATGTGATCCTGCCAACTCTGACTGTCCTAAAGGAAGACAGCATCACAGCTTGGATTCACTACACCCATGCCAGATCAGGCAAATCAGAAATAATCCCACAGAACTGTTACAGATAATAGACTCCTCAGATTGGATAATTGAGTGGTAAGATAACCTGCTCAAGTTCAAACTTCACAGGCAACCTCCATTATGAAGGTCCTACTTTTGTTGACACTGCTCATCCTTTGCTATCTAATGTTTCCTGGTAATTTACCTCAACCTACAGAAGTCACTGACACATTCTCCAGAGAAATCACTAAACCATCAGATAGAGGGCTTCTCCTGGAACCTTATTCCAACCTCTAGGATTTGAGGCACAAAATTTATTTCTGATCCACATAGACTCGTGGCAACCAAGAGAGAGAGAAGTTTTTAATGTGTGGCCGGGACACAAGACTGAGAAGTCCTGGTGCCTGCAATGTGGGGGAGCATAGTCTAACTTCTGTGCCTCGTGAAATTATGTGAATATTTGACCTTTTTTATAGACTCCACCAATATAATATAACCTAACCATTGTCTCTTAAAATCCTTTAGGTCCAAACGATCCTTTTAGAATTGCCTGTGCTATGGGGAATATTATGCAACCCCATTGGATTATGTTCACAGACTGGGAAATACTAATTCAGACAGTGACCCTTGCCTTAATAATATTTTTTTGATCTCAGTGGGTCACTCATGTTTTTAATGGTTTTTAGATCCCAATACTTGACCCTTGGACCCCTGGAAAGGCAGGACCAATTATTGGGTCCTGACATTGGTACTTGTGAAATGGAGAATGTGGAGCTCAGAATAGCTTGACCACACAGGAATATAGAGCCTACAACAGCCTGACTATGTGGCTTTTAATAAAAAAAAAACAGCCAGACTGTTGACATGAGTCTCTTTCTGGCAGAATCAGGTTGCTTCAGGAAGAGCCCATAAGTGGACACCACCCAGATAGGGCTCTAAGGGAAGTACCCAATATTCCAAACATTCTAATCTAATCATTAGGTAGTCCTAGAGCCCAGGGCACACCTAATCCCCTAAATCATGCTAAAATAACCCTAGACAAATGTCTGCCAATTGTGATTCTGAAAACTAGAAATCTCCTCATTCCAACTCTTACAATAATAATAATAATAACCCACCTTGCCCAAGCATGGGACTCTGGCCTCTCATTGTTGCATCAGAGAGACCAAGGTTAAGCTAGAAAAAAAGTTCTTTGTTCTTACATATGGAATTTATTCTACATGGTGGTCTTTTGGGGGGATCACCATCATCTGTGCACAGCTACTACTAAGCTTATTAATATTTTTATTACTGTGCAATGAATCTATAAATATCAATTTAGGTCTCACAGTTTCAGGTATCACCTTGTGCTTTTTATATTAGTGTTTCTATCAGTCACTGTTAAATATCTCTTTCTTTTTCTATATAGGTGTTCTTAACATATTTGCTAGTTACTCTACATCTTCATTGTTTTAATCCCAGTGTCATTATTATACATAAATCTTGTCAGGATATATATTTTGAATCATAAGACTGTGCCTTTTTGTCCACTGAACTATTTTATGATAGGTGTTTTTTGAAGACAGGCATTTCTTTGGAAGACAAGAATTCTAGGTTTAAAGAAATTGTAGCAAATATTTTTAAAAATTCAATTGTGTATAACATTTTTGGTATTTGCACTTGTACTGTGAGTTCAATATGTTCTCCAAATTTCAAGTGTTGTAGTCTTAAACCCAGTGCAATAAATTTAATATTTAAGATTTTTCAGAGGTTTGAACTCTTACTGTTTCTTTTGTTATAGATGCATTAACTCATTATTGAGTTGCTGTGTTAGTTTTATATTGCTTTGGAGATACCATGACTAAGAAAATTATAATGAAAACATTAAAATGAGGGATTGCATACAGTCTCACAAGGTGAATTTATGACCATTTTGGAGGATAATATGGCAGCAAGCAAATAGGCAGGTGTGACACTTGTGCAGTAGCCAATAACTTCCATGTTATTGTCAATGCCAAGGCAAATAGAAAGAGAAAAAAAATAGATCTGCCATGGTTATTTAAATCATCAAAACCAATTTACAGTAACAAACCTCCTTCACTAGGGTAACAACTCCTAACCCCTTCCAAAATACTTCCAACAACCTTGAGGTCAAACATGTAAATATGTGAAGCTATTAGGGTCATTATCATTCCAACCACCACAGTTACTAAGCTCAGTATCAAATTGTATTATGAGGTTTCTGGCCAGAGGTCCAGAACCACATGCCTGCAATCTCAGGTGCCTAGCCACCCAAAAATGTTTAGGCATCACCAAAATGACTCAGATGCCTATATTACTTTGGTGCTGTTTTGCCTCTGACTCAGGCACATTGCTAGCTAGCTCCTTCAACTTAATTCAACCCATTTCCATTATTCTGTTCTGCCACGTGAACAGTGGCTCACCTGTGTTACCTTTCATGTTGCTTCCTTGGGTGACTAGATCAATCTCTACCTGACTCCACCCTCCTTCCATACCTATGCTCTGATTTCTCCCTCCTACTTCTTCTACAGGTTCTGCCATGACCAAAACAGTCATTTATTCACAGCATATAGACATCCCACATCATTTCCCATTTTCTGTCTAACCAAAAAGGAAGGTTTCAATTTCAACAGCAAAATTACATATAACAAAACAACTTAACAAGAATTACAGTTACAATATCTGATCTATTTGTATTTAGCAAAATTAAAGAAAATATTTTGTCATCTACCTTATCCTTGTGAAACTAAAGTTTCATGTCCAGTATATCTTTTAAAATAATTAAGAAAAACTACCTATAACTATCTAATCTTCAACTACATCCACAGAAGGGTATAATATTACCCAAGCAAACAGGAAGTGCAAGCAACTTCCAAAGTCTAGGAATGACAGAGGTGACACCTGTCTTCCAGGACAGTCACCCAATTGGGGCATCCATCTTCAGCCTAGAAACTCAGAGTCTCTGGCATACATTGGCAGTGAAGCAGATAATCTGAACAACTGACCTGCCCGTTCTGGCATTCAGTCACTTCTCCTTGTGTCTTGAAGGATGTCTGACATTTTCTCTGAAAAGCAGACACCTGAAGGACAATCTCAGCTTGTTCTGTCAAAGTTCAGAGGTCAATTTCTTATGGGTCATGCATGTCTAGCAGTCAATACCTGTAGTAGTGGGGTTCTCGGTCCCGGGCGGCCGGAGACCTGGACCCACAGACCCGCCGCCCGAGACCGCTTAGCCGCCCAGCCGCCCAGGTCCCCAGAAATGACTCAGACACTTACATTAACTTCATGCTGTTTGGCCTATGGCTCGGGCACATTGTTAGCTAGCTCTTACATCTTAAATCAACCCATTTCTATTAATCTGTGGGCCACGTGGCCCCGGCCCATGGCTCACCCGTGTTCCTTACATGTTGCTCCTTGGGCGGCTGGCTGGATCTGTCTGACTCCACCCTGCTTCTCCTACCTAAGCTCTGATTTCTCCTCCTACTTATTCTATGGTGCCCGCCATGGCCCAAAACAGCTCCTTTATTTAAAGATTGAGATTCACAGCACACACAAATGCATTCCCACATCACTTCCTCCTTTCTCTCTAATCAAAAAGGAAGGTTTCAATTTTAACATAGCAAAATTACATATAACAAAATAGCTATCAAGCAAGAATTACAGTTATAATATCTAGTCTATTTGTATTTAGCAAAATTAAAGAAAATATTCTATCATCTACCTTATCTTTATGAATATAAAGATTCATATCTAATATACCTTTCAAATGACTAAGAAAAACTGTACATATAACTATCTAATCTTCAACTACATCAAAGACCACAGAAGGATATAATATTTACCCAAGTAAACCAGAAGTGCAAACGACTTCTAAAATCTAGAAAGGACAGAGATGACACCTATCTGCCTGGACAGTCACCCAAAGTTCCTTTATAAAGTTGGGGCATCCATCTTCAGCCTATAGGCCTGGAGTCTCTTTTCATTTCAGTGAAGCAGGAAATCTGCTCTGCCCATTCTGGCACAGTTCATCCGTTGCTTCTCCTTGAGTCCTGAAGAATGTCTGACAGTTTTCTCTGTAAAGCAGGAACCTGAATGATGATCTTGGCTTGTTCTGCCAAAGTTCAGAGGTCATCTTCCCATGGAACCTGCATGTCCAGTTTAAACAGCATACTGTCAAGCAGTCAATATAAAAACAGGTTCTTCTCTAGTGGCTTACCATTACCACAAATAGAGTAGACTCCATATGGAGTTTCTTCGATGCCCATTTTCCTGTTGAAGTAAATTAGTGCTGCCAGGAGCAGACCTGTCTCACTGTCCAGAAAAGTCTAAGCTCTCAAAACATTTTAAATGCCATATTCTGTAGGTCCTAGAAGTATTTGAAGATCATCTATCTAATTGAAATATATCCTTGTATACCTAAAAATCCTAACTAACCTAACTATAAGTTTGATTATCAAAAGTGACTATTAACCTTCATTTCTTAATTATACACTACAATTTCAAAACAGTTACATGAACATCATACCTTAAACAAGAATAGAAAAACACACACAGCATAATAAAATTGACTTTAAATTTGTATCAATAAACCAAAATCTATACCAATGTAAAGCAGTTTGAGATTGACAGCTGATTACCTGTAAATTCAATAATCTAATTTTTTAAAAAAGCATTCACATACCATATCCCCCTTTTCTTCTTAGAAAGAGATTGACTATGACCATTAACCATTTATAATGAAAACAAACATTTAGAAACAATATTTGGGGAATTTGGGCGAAGTTATCCATTACTTCTTCCTGCTGATTAAGGGGCGTTGAAAATCTTACGGATTGTTGAGACTGGATCATAATCTGCAGCCATGAAGCTGATCTGGCCATTTTTTTCTATCAGGTTTTTTCAGGGGGTCTTGGTTGATGAAACCATATTTGCCTGGAAGCAATCCACAGGTTCTCATCTGTGGAAACAAAAACAGAACTCTTCCAAAGCAATAAATCCTTAGACACAAATTTCAAAATCAAAATACCTTTAAAATATATATTCTTATTTGACTTAGTAGCCTTTGCAATCCATTGTCTTTCTGCAGTTAGCTCATTAACAGTTAAAAAATTAAAAGAAAACACAATAACAACCAAAATCCAGATTTTGTGTCTATTTTCCATCTTTACGTGGCTTATTATATTTTTATTACTCTATTTCTCACTTTAAAAACTTTTTCTAACCTCTTTCTTTTCTCTCTGAAGCCTATGTACCTTTTACAAACATTGTAACACGTTTACAGGTTTTTCTTTTTATCTGAATCTGTTTTATTGCGAATCCTTAATCATCTTTTAACCTTAAGAGCTTTTAAAATACATTCTCTAAAAAGAAGCACAGTTTTTGCAAATTAGGCTGAATCACTAAGTTTTCTTAAACGGACCGTAAACAGAGCACACCCAAGAAAATGCTGCTACGAAGAAAATTTGTTGCTTTTTTGTTCAAAATAAGCAGAAATCTAAAATCAATCACATGCTACTGAGTCTTCTGTCAGTTTTCAGGAACCCACCTGATTGTAGCTGTAGCTTACACTGCCTGCCGCCAGCTCGCCGCCGGCGCCATTTTGAATGTGACCCGGACCATGCTTTCTTTGTACAAAGACCCGATTCACATACACAATTTGGAAGCTGCCTTTGCTCAGTTTTGATAAAACCCTTTTTAAACTTTTTCAGACATTAAGTGGATAATCGCCCCATGTTGGGCGCCATCTGTAGTAGTGGGGTTCTCGGTCCCGGGCGGCCGGAGACCTGGACCCACAGACCCGCCGCCCGAGACCGCTTAGCCGCCCAGCCGCCCGGGTCCCCAGAAGTGACTCAGATGCTTACATTAACTTCATGCTGCTTGGCCTATGGCTCGGGCACATTGTTAGCTAGCTCTTACATCTTAAATCAACCCATTTCTATTAATCTGTGGGCCACGTGGCCCTGGCCCGTGGCTCACCCGTGTTCCTTACATGTTGCTCCTTGGGCGGCTGGCTGGATCTGCCTGACTCCACCCTGCTTCTCCTACCTAAGCTCTGATTTCTCCTCCTACTTATTCTATGGTGCCCGCCATGGCCCAAAACAGCTCCTTTATTTAAAGATTGAGATTCACAGCACACACAAATGCATTCCCACATCAAATAAAAGAGCAGTTTCTTGTCCAGTGGCTAACCTAACAGTTGCCGCAAAGAAAGTCAATTCCATATAGAGTTTCTTTAATGCCCGTTATTCCCTTTGAAATAGATTCGTGCTGCCAGGAGCAGAACTGTCGCACTGTCCGGAAAACTCTAATTTCTTAAAATATTTTAAATGCCATAATATGTAGGCTTTATAATAGTTAAAGACTACCTACCTAATTAAAACATACCTTTGTATACCTAAAAAATCTAACATGACTATAAATTTGGTTATTATAGGTAACTACTAATCTGGAATTTTAAATTATACATTACAATTTTAAATGTGTTACATAAATATTATACCTTAAACAAGAGTAGAAAATTACATAGGGCATAACAAAATTGACCTTAAATTTGCATCAATAAACCCAAATCCATAACAATGTAAAATATTTTGAGAATAAATAGCTGATTTTTGGATTAAGGTAAAATCAATAATCTATTTTTTAAACTTATTCATATACTGTATCCCTCTTTTTCTTAGAAGGAGATTACTATGACCATTATCAATTTATAATGAAAACAAACAGTTATTATTTTGGGAATTTGGGCATAGTTTTGCATTACTACTTCCTACTGATTAAGGGGTAGTGGCAATCTGTTGAGGGTCCTGAGGCTAGATCATCTTAGTTTGTGGCTTTGAAGTTGATGTTACCATCTTTTCCCATCAGAGATTATCAGGTGGTCTTGGCTGATGAAACAATATTTGCCTGGAAGAAATCCACAGGTTCTCATCGCCTGTGGAAACAAAAACAGAACCTCTCTTTCAAAGCAACATATCCTTAGACACAAATTTCAAAGATAACATGCATTTAAAATATATGCTTAACTTAGAAGTCTTTTTAATCAATTGTCTTTCTGCAGTTAGCTCATTAACAGCTAAAAAATTTAAAGAAAACTCAATAATAACCATAATCCAAACTCTTGGTGTATTTTCCATCTTTACATGGCTTACTATCTTTTATTATGATATCTCTCTTTTTAAAAAAGAATTTTCTACCCTTTTTCTTTTCTCTCTCAGTTTACATATTCTTTTTCATATATTTTGTAAACTATTTATAAATAGTTTTTTCCCATCTGAATCTGTTTATTATGCATCACTAATCATTTTTTTCTAATCAAAAGAGCTTTTAAAATGCTAGCACTTCTTTGACTGCTGATACCACCCTGCTTGACTGCTTTTTAACATGGCAGAGGTGCTGGAGCAATGTTTACTTTTCCAATTATGGAAAGAAGTATTAAATAATGCAAAACTTTTTCCACCCCAAATCCAGGGAATCTTAGGGTTCACACTATCAAGTAGAGGACTCTGCTTAATTATTTGGCACAGGGTCTCTCAAAGGGCCACAAAGGTTTTGGCACTAATGCTGATTCAGGAAGCTGATCTCAAAGGAGCCATGTCTGCTCAATGCCAGCAAACAGAGCAAACCCAAGAAAATGCTGGTACTAGGAAGCTGTTTTTGACTCTGTTCCATTTTTGTTAAGGGAACCTTAAAAGAAACCTTAAATCAATTACATGAAGCTATTTTCTTATACAGAATTTTCTGTGAGACTTCAGGAACAAGCCTTTTCCAGTTTATGCTGCTTGTTGTGCTTTCAACATTTTGAAATTCAAGCCTGAACACCTGTAGTATGACCCTATAAAAGACACAAATCGAAAACTGTTTTTGGCTTCCAGTTTCTATGATCTAGAACACTTTTTAAGCTTTCTCCAGCTTTATGTGGTTGTTTACCCCACATTGGGTACCATCTGTAGCATGAGGTTTCTGGCTCTGTCTGGCCAGAGGTCCAGAATCACTGATCTGCAATCTTAGGTACTTAGATGCTCACTACTGCTTAGGCCCCCCAAAATGACTCAGATGCTTATATTATGGCTCGGGCATATTGCTAGCTATCTCGTTCATCTTTCCATACATTTCCATTAATCTGCCCTGCCATGTGGCCCATGACTCACCTGTGTTACCTTTACATATTGCTTCCTTGGGTGGCTAGATTGATTTCTTCCAGACTTTGCCTTCCTTCTCCTACCTGTGCTCTTATTTCCTCACCTACCTATTCTACAGTGCCTGCTGTGGCCAAAAGACTTCCCCTATAATCAAATGAGTAACTAACTACCCTAGGTGTCATCACAAAACCTACATCTAACAATGAATCTAGGCATAGATCCATGGCTGAACACTGGGCTGAGCTCCTGGTCCAGCTGAGAGCAGGGGAAGAGAGTCTGTATGAGCAAGGGGATAGGGATTATGAGGAGAATTCCCACAGTGGTGGCTAGCTGGAACTCTAGGGAGCTCACTGAATCAAGAACAGCTACTGGGGAACCATCAGGAAAAGGAGCTAGGCCTTCCAAGTGTAGGCAACTGTTGACTGGCAAGGGCAGTATGTAGAGCCTCAAAAAGTGGGATCAGACTATGTTCCGGTACATCAAATAGCATCTTGGAGCCCATTCCCTACAGAGGAACACCTAACCCAGTTGTGATATTGGGATGAGAAAATCAGACTTTCCTGGAGTAAATTTGCTACAGAGGTGAACCACCTTGAGACGTCTAAGACTTCTGGAGGAAGGGATGGGTGCATGGGGAGGGGTAAAGCTGAAGGCTAATTGAGAGGGATTGGGAAGAGGAAAGGGAGGGGGTCAGGGTATACATGGATAAAAAAGACTTTTATAAATGAAAAAGTAAATTAAAAAGACAAAAACAAATAAGTAAATAAAATTTAGACTTACTTGAGTCACATTACCTATTTCTTCTTTTGAAATCATTTTGGTATTAAACTATTTTATGCCAGTCTAAACATTGTAGTTTCAAATAACATATCTTCATTTGAATTTATAGGCCCATAGATGAGTGAACAATGCCTTCTGATGATTCATATTGCATCATTTAAATTTTACTATTGGACTTCTAACTTAATTCTAAATAAGCTAAAATAATTGGACCAACTGAGTTGGAGTCAAAGTGTTTTATGTGAGAAAGACACAAATTTTGAGCATCACAGTCAAAATGAAATATAATTTAAATGTGATTTTCTACATTTTGTGCTTTGAAAATTTATAACAAAATACAGTAGTGAAGATCTTCCCCAGGCTGATTGCATCCCAGCTCCTGGTTGTTCCCTTTTGGCTGGACCCTGCTCATTACCCTAGTAGAGTTCTGCCACTCTAGAGGAGGCTACATCAGACAAAATAAGTGAGTGACCTACCTGCCAGTGGAACTGTACCCTCCCTGAATTATGTCATCCAGTACTATTCTCCAGACCCATATCACCCCAGATCATTACCTGCCCTGCTACAGGGCTCTACCTCAAATACAACACACTTCCACCATTCAATGGCAGGCCACATCAGTCTAAATTAGTAACTGACATACTTTGTACGAACTTCCAGTTTATTCACTAAACTTCCAGCATTAGTATTAACACAGTAAAAAGAGACATCTTACCAAAAAATTCTATAGATTCAATTAAATCCCCATATTTTACTTACTTTTGTTTATAGACTTTATAAAAAAATACTCAGCTTAAGTTAGAAAAAAATGCAGGATAGCTAAAACAGTCCTGTGAAATAAAAGTTTAGGAGGTATCACCATCCTTGATTTAAAGCTTTATGACAGAGAAATAGTAATGAATACAGAGTGTTATTGGCATTGAAACAGATAGGTGGATCAATAGAATTAAATAAAACACTCAGACATGGACATTTAATTTTTGATAAAAAAGCTAAAATCATACAATGGAAAAAAAGAAATTATCTTCACTAAATGGTGCTTATCTAATTGAATGTCAACATATAGAATGAAAATAGACACATATCTATCACCCTGCACAAAACTCAAGTCCAAGTGGATAAGAGGTCTCAACATAAAACCATACACTCTGAATCTGATAGAAGAAAAATTCTGAAATATCCGTAAACACATTGGCACAGGGGGCATCTTCCTACAAAGAACACCAATTGAACAGTCACTTAGATCAACAATTAAGAAATAGGACCACATAAAACTGAAAAACTTCTCTAAGGCAAAGGAGAATGGTAAAAGGACAAAAATGTAACCCACAGTGTAAAAATATTTTCACCAGTGCCGTACCTACAGAAGGCTACTACTCAAATATATAAAAGACTCAAGAAACTAAACAACAAATGACTGAAATAATTTGAGTAAAATGAGGTATAGATCTAAACAGAGAATTCCCAACAGAGAAATTTCAAATAGCCAACACTTAATGAAAGGTTCAACATACTTACACATCAGGGAAATACAAATAATAATGCCTTTAAGATTCCATCTTATACCTGTTGAAATTACTACTATCATAATCACAAAAGTCATCTATATTAGAGAGGATGTGGAGCAAGCAGCATACCCCTCAGTTACTTGATGGAGTGTAAATTTGTATAGAAAATCAATATGGCAGTTCCAAACAAAACTGAAATCAATCTACACTAAGACCCAGCTGTATCACTTTTGAGCATACATCCAAAGGGCACTTTGCCATACCAATAAATAAATAAAATACTTGTTAAGCAAATGTTCATAGCAGTTTTATTTATTCATCTAAAAATGAGAAACAACCTAGATATCCCTTAACTGAAGAAAGAATGAAGAAAATGTGGTATATTTAAACAAAGGAGTATTGCTTACCTGGGGAAAAAAAATGACATCATGAAATTTGCAGGCAAATAATAGAAGTATAAAATATCATCCTGAATAAGGTAATCCATACTCAGAAAGACAAACATGGTTTGTACTCATTCATAAGAAAATATTATCTATAAGTAATGGGGAACCATGCTACAACCTATAGGCCCAGAGAAGCTAAGGAACATGGAGGGATCAAGGGGTAGGAATGCTTGAATTCCACTGTGAAGGGGAAGTTGAATGGACACTGGCAGTGTATAAAAGGAGGGACGTATAATGGAGAATAGGAATGAGGACAGGAACAATCTGGTGAGGAGAGAATGGAGGACAAGAGAAATGGGAGGAACAAGTGGAATCTGGGGGCATCTATGTCATGAGCTATAAATTTAGAACAATGCAAAGTCCCAAGAAATTATAAAGGTGGCCCCTAGTGAATACTCAATAAAATGGGGGGTATGGAACCTTAACCTGTCATCTCCTACAGCCAGAAAACTTATAGTGGAGGGAATTCTTGCACAACACTTTTACCTACAATTTGACTTGTCTAAAAGATGTTCTGGGGTTAAAATGGCAAAGAAATTATTGGATTGATCAACTAATGACTGGCACAACTAGAGAGGAAGCACTCCTGAGGGCCAGAATGCTGAGATCAAATAATCCAGAGACCTATGATTGAACCAAACAATAATGACAAAAATAAACCAAAGAAATTATTCCTAATATTACTGGGCAGTACTCATAGATTGGTGTGTAGTACAACTGTCATCATGAAGATTTTACACAGTAACTGTCAGAAATAGATTCAGGGACAGATCGCCAAACATTAGACTGAACACAGGAAATTCTGTGCAATACTTAGAGGAAATAATGTAGGACTCCACAGTATCGAGAGCATCAACCCCTACTCCCCTCAAAGTGAACTAACTTGGGCTTATAGGTTCTCACATAAACCAAATCAATAACCAGGCAGCCCCCATGGGACTGACATAGGCCTTCTACATATGTTAACAATTGTGTAATTGGTTGTCTTTTGAGTCTCCTTACAGTGAGAACAGGTGATAGTTCTGACTGTATTGCTTTCTTTTGAGGCTTATTTCTCTTAATGAATTGCCTTACCTAGCTGTGACAGAAAAGGAGGTTCCAAGTTTTATGGCAACTTGATATATCATGGCTAATTGATATCCATGGGATGATGACTAACTACATCTGAGTAAATCCAGTCGAGGAGGAGTGAATAGAGAAAAGAAGAGGTGGGTAGGAGAAACTATGAAGAGAGCAGAAAGGAAAAGTTCTCGTTGGTGTAAATTAAATAAATAAATAAATAACAAAAGAGTTCTATTCGAGAATAATTAAGTCATGACAGTTATGTGATCATGAATGGAAGAAACTTCTTATTCCAGTCATTAAAATCAAGTATGATAGTTTTGTTTCTCTCTCCTCCATGGTATATTTTCCATACATTCTTATTTACCATTTGTACCTTCTCCACTTTTCTTCTAACATGGAATAAAGGCATTCACCAATGATCCCTTGCATTCATAGAGTAGATGCAACATGCGACAGATTAGGTACTACTCTGTAGTACGATGTTATTGTAACATAAAATGTTTGATGTCTACAAAGCAAATTTCTACTCTCTCTGATTCCCTTGAATTTTTTCTCCACATGATTTCCTAAGTGATAGCTCTCAGAAAAACAAAAACAAAAACAAAAACAAAAACCTCCTCTGAGCAGCATGTTAGGTTTTTATTTTATCCACTGTTATTATATGAGTGCGTTTAGTTATTGTGGTATGTCATAGCAAAATTTAGTTATATTGCCTCCTGACTGAACATTAGTTCTTTAGTGAATCTATTGTCTCAGAGATATGCTATCAAAAGCGTTTTTATTCATGTAACTCAGTATCTTTTTTAGTTGAAATGATCTCAATTTGATTCACTGAATCTTTTCCACTCTTGCCTACAAATGAAACTAGACTGAATTTGGATCAAAATACTTCAGTTAAGATAAGTCCTTAGAGATGTATTTTCCTATGGATACTAAATATTTGCTGGGTAGAAAGCTCTAGTCACCTTCTAAAATAATTAGCCTTTTTCCCCCTCCTCATCTCTTGCCAAAGGCTTAAGAGAATATTTCTCATATATTATCCTTATTCATAGGCTAGGAGACTGGTATATAAATAATGTATTAGTGTGGTGCTGGTATTAGTCAGTTTTTTGTCATTGTAACAAAATACTTGGGAAACTTAGCAATATGCAGCTTGAAATTAAGAACTATTTATTTTGGCTTACAGTGTAAATATTTCACTCTATAGTTAATTGGCCCAATTGCTGTCAGGCTTGCCATGAAACAGTGCATTATGACTGGAGTACAAGACAGAAAAATACCACTTACCTCTAAGTGGTCAGGAAATTAAAGAGATAAAGAAATAAGGCCCAAATATTCACATTGTGAACATTCTTTTCAAGTGATTAAACATCTCATTTGTTCTACTTGTTGTGATTTGAATGTGAAATATCTTCCTTAGGCTAAGTCATTTGAACACTTAGTCCCCAGTTGGTGGCATTGTTTGGTGAAGTTAAATCCTGCGGCCTTGTTAGAGGCAGTATACTACTGGTGACATGCCTTAAGAATAGATGACTTTACCCTACATTCAATTCTCACTCTCTTTATATTTTTGCTTTAGTAAAAGTTATGATCTCTCAGCTTTCTAATCCTGATATCATGTCTGCACTTTCTGATGTGCTCCTTTTCCATAATAAATTATTATTCCTCTGGAACAGTAAGCCCATATATAAATGTTTTTATATGGTTACTTCATCATTGAGGTTTATTGAATAAGAATAGTCCCCTCATTGGCTCATGTAATTGAATTCATAGTCATAAAAAGTGGCACTATCTGAGAATTAGGAGGTGTGGCCTTACTGACTTACTAGTATCTTTGTTGAAGGGAGTCAAGCACTGGAAGTTGGCTTTGAAATTTCAAAAACCCACTTCAAGTTCAGTCTTTTTTCTCTCTACCTGAGGATAAAGATATAGTGCTTTCCAGTATACCTATACTGCCTAATTGATTGTTAAAATGATCCCAACTATGATGATTTGGGGTTAAACTTCTGAAACTGTAAGGAAGCCTACTGTTGAATGCTTTCTGTTTATAGTGCTTCTTCACAGCAATAGAGCAGTGACTAAGATAGTTAATGGTATTTCATCCTAGCAATAAAAAATAAATAACCAAAAATAAAATCAGGTACCAAGAGTGGGATTTTGCTGTATAAACCTGACTGCATTGTTTTTTGGAGGAGTGAGGGAAGCTTTAAAAGATTGTGATAGAAAAGTGGTTGAATACTATAAGCAGAATGCAATAGAGATGTATAATAGGATTTTAAAATATAGTAGTGCTAAAAGCAAAACAGATTGTAGAACTCTGACTCAATAGTTCTCAGAGAAAAGCAAGGACTTTAAAAAAGTAAAGTTTCTATACCCCAATATTAAGCCTTTCCACCAGCCCAGCAATATAAATGAGACCAAATCAAATTGAATTGAAAAAAAGTCCCAGGTTTAATGAGCAAAATTCTCCCAGATAATTTTCCAGCCCACTGAGATGATTTTTTTTAAAAGTGTGTCTGTTTTCTGTAAGGCAGTGTAAATATCCTCTGAGAGTAGCTTTGAGCATCTCTGGGGAAGGAGCCATGGTTTGGCAGGCTTTCTGAAATTAGGCAGATTCTGGAGAGAGAGAAAGATGGGGAAGTGGGCTGAGGTAGAACATCCACCTAAAAAACAAATGTTTGCCTAGAGGTCATTACTGTAATATTTTTTAAAAAGAATATGGCCTTCTTTGTCCACATCTCAATGTATTCTCAGAGTTAAATTAAAAGCAATGAAAATTCTTTGGTGGAGGAAATTTGAAGAAAGCATAATATTCAATTTGTGGCATTTTGTAACTGATGTTTATACAAGTGTGTAATGAAAAAATACCAAGTATAGTTGAAAGGTAAAATACAGTTTAGACAGACACAAGACATTATTAAGCTTACTTTTAATTTCACCAAATATTTATTATTATAAATATAAGTTGTGTTTTTTGGTGTGGTGTTTGGGAGGTAAAACTCCTGACAGTGGGAGTATTTTTGATTTTTTGCCTGTTGTTTGAATTTTGCCTTTTCCTCTTACTGGGTTGCCTTTTTCATCCTTGTGCTTGGTCTTGCTGTATGTATCTTTATGTGTAGTACTTGGTTGATGTCCCTAGGAGGCCTACCTGTTTCTATGTGGTGACAAGGTAGTGGATCTTGAGAAGAGAGAAGTTGGGGAGATAGGAGTAACTGTGGTTGGAATACATTGTATGAGAAAAGTATAAATAGAAATTTAATGAAACATCTCAGCTCCAGCTTCAGGCAAGCAAACAGGACCTCTGCCTGCAAGCCTGACTATTCATATTCCCATTTCCCATAGGACATCTTACCCCACAAACCTCAATCAATTTCCAAAAATAACCCTTACCCTCAGCTTCAACTGAAGTCTATGACACAGCCTCTAGAGAGTTCTAGCAGAAGAACCTCTGGAAAACCCCAGCAAAAGAATTCCACTGCCTCCAAGTTCTCCATGATTTTCCCTTGCAGAAAGAACACCTAGTAGACCAAAAACTAATTATCTGAAGCACAGACAACACTTGTACCTATCAGTGAAAGCCATGACTAGACACTAGTGCAAAAATTCATTCAAGAACATTATGGCACCACTAGAACATAGTGGTTCTACACTAGCAAGAACTGGACATTCCAATGTCCAATTCAGCAGAAAAAGGAGAAGAAAATGACCTTTAAAATATCTGTATAAAGAAGATAGAAGCATTTGAAGTGAAAAATTAAAGAAAAAAATAAAAACTTCTTTAAGGAAATAGAGAAAAAGACAAGGAAAAAATAAAAAGAAAACAATAAATTTCTTAAAGAAAAACTAGAGAACCCAAAAAAGCAAACAAATGTGTTATGAAAACAGTGCAAGATATAAAACTTGAAATAGAATCACTATAAGACACAAGCCTATGGAATGCTGGAAATAGAAAATCTAAAGAACCAAATCAGAACTACAGATGCAAGCATAACCAACAAAATGTAAGATGTGGAAGAAAGAATCTCTGCTGTGGGAGATTTGATAGTGGAAATAGATGCATCAGTCAAAGGAAACAACAAAACCGAAAGAAGTGATAACACAACATGTCCAGCAAATATGGAACACCATGAAAAAACCACACCTAACAATATTAGGAATAGAAGAATACTGCTCAATAATACAGAAAATATATTCAACAAAATCATAGAAGGAAACTTTCCCAACCTGAAAATGGAAGTACATATGTAGAAGAAGCTAACGGAACATCAAATAGACTAAACCCTCCCCCAAATAGTCTACATGCCACATAATAACAAAAAACCCTAAACATACAGAATAAAGAATTCTAAGAGCCGCATAGGAAAACGACCAAGTAACTTATATATGTAGCTCTATAAGAATACCACATGAATTCTCAATAGACACTATTAAAGATAGATGTTCCTGGGCAGATGTTATAAGGTCACTGAAAGACTAAGCATGCCATCCCAGACTACTATAACCAAGAAAACTCTGTTACCATAGTGGCAGTAGGCAGGATACTTCATGACAAAACCTGATTTTTAAAAAAATATCTATCCAAAAATGAAGCCCTATAGAAAACACTAGAAGCAAAACTTCAACATAACAGAGCTAGAAACACCCATGAAGACATGCAAAATAGATAATGACACAGTAGCAAATCCCAAAGAAGGGAACCACACGCATTACCACCAAAGATAAGAAAAATTAACAATCACTGGTCATTAATATTCCTTAATATCAATAGACTAAATTCACCTATAAAAACACACAGGCTAACATAATGGATAAGAAAACAGGATCCATTCTTCTGCTGCATACAGAGAAACATATTTCAATGTCAAAGACTTTACAATCAAAAGTACTAAAGAAACAAGTTGGTATAGCTACCTCAATACCTAACAAAATATACTTCAAACTAAACTCAATCAAAAAAGATAAGGAAGGACGTTACTTGTTCATCTCAGGAAAAATCCATCAAGAAGAAATATCAATCCTGAACGTTTTTGCCCCCAACACTAAGGCACTCACAGATATAAAAGAAATATTACTAAAGCTTAAACCTTACATAAACCACACACACTAATAGTGGGATATTTCAATGCCCACTTTGACCAATGCATAGGTCTTCCAGACAGAAATTGAACAAAGAAATAAGGTACTTATCAGATACTATGATACAAATGGACCTAACAGATATATACAGAACATTCCAACTAAATACCATGCAATATACCTTCTTCTCAACAACCAATGGAACTTTCTCTAAAACTAACCACATATTGAGTCATAAAACAAGTATGAATAGATACAAAAATTGGGAACAATTTCCTTGTATCCTATTTGTGGTGGGATTAAGGTATCAGCCGATAAGGTCCTGGGCTCCTGGAGGGGGTGTGGCCAAACTGGAGACAGTAGACCTTGGCAAAAGGCTTGTAGTGACTTTTAAGAAAGATTAATAATAAATATCCTCGAAACAAGAGAATTCAATTCATAAAGGAAACTAATTGGATCTTTCCTCATGTGGTACAGGATAAAGCCATTTCTGGAGCCCCCACCTTTTATACTGACCCGAACAATTTAGGAAAGGCTGGCTACAAGTCTGAAGACTTAATTAAGGTTGCTCAGAGCCCTTATAACTCTGTCCAGAAGTCAGAACTATATGCAATTATTATGGTGTTGTTGGATTTCACAGAGCCTCTCAATGTAATTACTGACTCTCAATATGCAGAAAGAGTTGTTTTACATATTGAAACTGCTGACTTCATTCCTGATGATACAGACTTGACCTTACTATTCATACAACTACAGGATATCATCAGAGGTAGGATATATCCTATGTACATAACATATATCAGGGCACACCTGGGTCTCCCAGGCCCTCTAGCGCAGGGTAATGATGAAATAGATCATTTGCTGATAGGAAATGTGCTAGAGGCCACAGAATTTCATGAGAAACATCATGTTAACAGCAAAGGATTAAAGAAGAGTTTTTCCATCACTTGGAATGAAGCAAACGAAATAGTAAGGAATTGCAACACTTGCTCTTTCTATAACCAACAGTCTTTACCTGCTGGAAATAATCCTAAAGGTACACAGAGAAATGAGATCTGGCAAATGGATGTGTTTCACTTCCCAGAATTCGGAAAGATGAAATATGTACATCATACTATCGATACTTACTCTGGAATGCAATGGGCAACTGCTCTGAGTTCTGAAAATGCTGATGCTGTACTAACTCACCTTTTGGAAGCCATGGCCATAATGGGAATTCCCACTCATATTAAGACTGACAATGCTCCTGTTTACGTTTCCCAAAAAATGAAGATAATTTTTGGATAATATATAAAGCATATTCCGGGGATACCACAAAATCCCACAGGACAGGCAGTTGTGGAGAGATATCACTTCACGTTAAAAGAGATGCTTAATAAACAGAAGAAAGAAATGAGAAAACCCAGGGAGAGGTTCTACAGTGCCTTATTGACTTTAACTTTTCTTATTGCTGATGAAAAGGGAACACCAGCTGCTGAGAGACATTGGGTTATAGAGAAATTCTCCGAGATAAATCAACCCATCTACTTCAAAGATGTGTTGACTTCAGAGTGGAAGCCGGGATATGTGCTTCAATGGGGTAGGGGTTTCGCTTTTGTTTCAATAGGCAAAGAAAAGATATGGGTACTGACAGAACTAATAAAAGTCCGCTTTGAGAAGGAGTCCCTTCCTGAGGAGGAGAAGTGATTGCTCATCCCTGATATGACAAATGGATACATGGTAAGGAAAACACATTAACAAACCTGGGGCAGGGTCTCAATTTTGTCTTTACAGGAAAATGGATACAACTATTTTTAAGACCATAACTAGACATTGAATAATTACTCATCTGCAATTGAGGAGAGATCGATGATGAAGGAATGTAAACGATGGATTATGAGAACAACCAATACATGTATACACTACTGGGTAATCTCTCAATTCTTATGGCTTTGTATCTTTCATCTACACCTCAAAAAAAAAAAGTGGTCCTGATTTGACAATTAATAGGGCTGGATTTGGATTGGGAGCAAGTGGCTTTCCCCCTCTCTAAACACAATCATATTGGTAAAGAAAATGTGAAGTATTCTGTCTCATATCAGAAAAGCCACCTGATGTGAGACAGAAGACAGAATATTTAGTAACCAATAATATTATTGTGACTTCATCTTACACTTCCTACCTCTCTGTTTCTGTACTTTTCAAACATCCTGTCTGCATAAAATCTCCTGAAGTCATAGAAGATATGAATATCTTTTTTGAGTATCAACACTGCTTAAGTTTTCCATTGAATATAACATTTCCTCCTATCAGCTATCTACAAAGAATCTGGAACCAAGATGGGGCCCCACCACAACAACTCCTACTAGTGAAACAAGAATAAAAGAGAGAGTATGAGAGAGAGAGAGTAAGAGACAGGTAGACAGACAGACAGAGGCAAAATTAAAAAAATCAAGAACCTGGTGAGCACCAATCAATTATTGTTTTCAGAAAATAGACTATTCAAAAACGGCTACAAGATAGCTCTCTATGATTATCCTCCAGATCACACTTCTAATTAGAATTCCAGATGGAATTAACCACTATTCTGAGAATGGTTATAAATATATATAGTCAGTCCATTAAGATCTAACCATTGTTTTAGCTTTTACAGGATCCCAAAGAGATGCCATCGCCCTTAAGTCAGCAGGAAGCAACCTTATGAAAGACTATGCCCCCTTTCACAATAAGTTTTGGGTTCTGAGGGTTGTGGGTAATTCTTATTCTGTTAGAATAGTTTTAAGTGAAAATTGGGTGGAGGACAGAACTATAATATAGCATGAAAGATCTCTTTTGAAGAAGAGAAGAGGGATAGATAAGATAGATAAAGGTAGACTGTTCTATCTACCTATACACCATTTTAGCTTAATGTATGGGCCAAGTTAAAGACAATTTGCACTGTCATAGATTTGTATATTGATACAAATGTGAAATCATTTTATATGTTTAATTGTGATAATTTGTACATTGGTACAAAGTTTAATCTGAAATTGTTTTATATAACCAAAGCAACTTGTACTTCGATATAAATCTGAATCTGTAACTATTATGTAAAATTGAATTTGTAAATGCTATATTTTATATATGCTTCTATCTCTGTTTAAAATATTTGCACATCATTGTCATGTACACTATGCAATTATTACCTTCATTTAACTATACTATATATAATGTATGATTGCACTAGTTATGATATATGCACAAGATGTTTTATATACATGTTTAGATGATATATATGTATATACATGTCTAAAATGCTGTAGCCACTTTACATAGTAATATACCCCTGGCTAATGTTTGATAGTCATACTAAAATTCATTGTTCAGGGATTGTACACCCCGTATATAGGTATTTTAATTTTTTGTACAGGGTTTATTCCTTAAGACGATAAAAACTGCAGTCAACATTACTTAAGGTATCATATCCCAGTCATCTCAGATACAGGTTAGAATATCATAGATAGACAGGAATCTTCAACCATTTCATAGACCCAGAGAATATGGCATTTAACATTTGAAATTCGGCCATGAGAGGCACGATGACTCATGGTGTCACTGCTCTTTCCAGAGATGGTATGAGCATTGAGGATACTCCTTTGGAGTTTGTCCTTTTGGCAGAGAATGGCCGGTTGGGTAAGGAACTGCCCTTACCTTGATTGCTGACAGTACACACATGATGTCCAAACTGGATGAACAAGTTGATGGATGGAGACTGACGAAACTTGCCTGGACAGGATAAGACAGTCCCTCCAAAATTTCCCTGCTTGTGAGAAGATCTGTCAGATACCATAGGCCTGTAGCCAATATGATAGATGTTCCAGTGGCGCACAAAACCAGAGGTTATTGTCCAGGTAGCTCTGTTGCTGTCCTCTCCCAAATTTTGGAAGCCACTACTTCCATTTACTTCTGACTTTCAAGTGATATATCTTCCTTCTCAGGTCTTGAAGGGGTTGAAGAATAGGTATTTGCGGTTACTAACTCATAATAATTCTATTGTACATAGTCTTAGTTTAGAACCTTCTTAGTTAGACAAAAGGGGGAGATGTGGCAGGATTAAAGTGTCAGCTGATAAGGTCCCAGGTTCCTGGAGGGGGTGTGGCCAACCTGGAGTGGGTGTGGCCAACCCCATTGATAAGTGGCTGCTGGGGACAGGAGGAATCTCTTCCTGGTTCCTGGTTCCTGGCTGCTGGCTGCTGGAGAGACAGTATCGGAATCCATCGTCCTTCCATTGCGCATCCATTGCTCGTCCATCGCTTGGATATTCCAGTCCTTGTTCAGGTGCCACTATAAGCTGTTACTAATATCGTGAGTGTTAATTTATATTCTAATAAGTATTAATTTTGGACTGGCATCTTGAAAGTAAAACTCTGTCTACACCTATTAGATCACCATGGACTAAAGTTAGAGTTCAACAACACAAACCACAGAAAGCCTACAAAGTCAAGGAAACTGAATATCTTTCAATTG
The DNA here is from genome assembly GCA_033318265.1 of Phyllotis vaccarum. Taxonomy (NCBI): domain Eukaryota; kingdom Metazoa; phylum Chordata; class Mammalia; order Rodentia; family Cricetidae; genus Phyllotis; species Phyllotis vaccarum. The sequence goes on from JARWLC010000013.1 coordinate 45,907,229, forward strand.
AACCATCTGTGGGTCAAGGAAGTAGTAAAGAATGAAATTAAAGACTTCCTAGAATTTAATAAAAATGAATCCCTAATAGACTCAAATTTATGGAATACAGTTCTAAGTGGAAAGTTCATAGCACTAGGTGCCTATACATACACAAAAAATGGAGAATTCTCATACAAGAGACTTAATTGCACAGCTGAAAACTCTAGAACAAATAGAAAGAAACTCATCAAGAAGTAGAAGGCAATACATAATAAAACTCAGGGCTGGAATTAATAAAATGGAAACAAAGAAACAATACAAAAAATAAATGAAGCAAAGAGTTGTTTCTTTGATAAAGTCAGCAAGATATACAAACCCTATCCAAGCTAACTAAAAGGCAGAGAAAGAATATCCAGATTAACAGAATCAGAAATGAAAATGGAGACATCACAACAGATACAAAAGAAATCCTGTGAATCATCAGGTCATAATTCAAAAATATGTATTCCACAAAATTGGAAAAACTAAAAGAAACTGACAGCTTCCTTGACAAGTATCACTTACTAAAACAAAATCAAGAGAAGAAAAATGACCTAAATATACCTATAACCCATAAGAAAAGAGAAGCAGTTATTAAAAGTCTCCCTAGCATAAAAGTCCAGGTACAGATGGCTTCAGTGCAAATTCTATCAGAATTTCAAAGAGAATTAATACCAATACTCCTCAAATTGTTTCACACAATAGAAAGAGAAGTAATATTGCCAAGCTTTATGTGAGGCTTCAGTCACCTCAATACCCAACTCACACAAAGACGTAACAAAAAGAAAATTACAGAATTATCTGCCTCTCCAATATTTATCTAAATAAAATACTGGTAAATGGAATTCAAGAACACATCAAAAAAGTCATTTATCATGATCAAATAGCCTTCATTCTAGAGATGTAGGGATGGTTAAACAAATTAAAAATTGTCAATATCATTCATCATGTAAACAATCTGAAAGAAAAAAGTTCATATGATCATCTTCTTAGATGTTGAAAAATCCTTTGATAAAACCCATCAGTCCTTCATGATAAAAGTACTGGAGAGATCAGGAATATGGGGAAAGTACCAAAAAATATTAAAGGCAATTTAGAGCAAGCCAACAGCTAACATCAAACTAAATAAAGAAAAATTCCAAGCAATCCCACTAAATAAGGGACATGATAAGGATGCCTACTCACTACATATCTATCAAATATAGTTCTTGAAGTTGAGCTAGAACAATAGGATAACAAAAGGAGATCAAGATGATACCAATTGGAAAGGAAGAAGTAAAGCTACCATTATGTGCAGATGATACGATAGTATACATAAGTGACCTTAAAAATTCTACCAGGGAACTCATATAACTAATAAACCACTACAGCAAGGTATCAGGATACAAGATCATCTCAAAAAAATCAATAGCTATTCTATACACAAATGATAAAAATGCTGAAATAGAAATAAGGAAAATATCACCCTTTATAATAGCTACAAATAATATCACATATTATGTAGTAACTCTAACCAAATAAGTGACAGAACTATATGATAAGAACTTTAAGACATTGAGAAGGAAATTAAAGAAGATTTCAGGAAATAGGAAGATCTCCAATAGTCTTAGTAGGTAGTTAAAATGGCAACCTTACCAAAAGCAATCTATAAATTCAATACAGTCCCTATCAAATTCCAATGCAATTTTTCACAGACCTCCAAAGAGCAATACTGAACTTTATATGGAAAAGCAAAAAATCCAGGATTGCCAAAACTTCCTGTTCAATAACAGAATTTTGAGAGTCATCACCATTTTTGACTCCAAGCTATACTATAGAGCTATGTAAAGAAAAACATCATGGTCCTAGCATAAAAACAGATTTGTAGATCAGTGGCATTTAATTGAAAACTCTTACATTAATCCACACACCTTTGAACACCTTATTTTCAACAAAAAGGGGAAAATATAAAGTGGAAAAAAAGATAACATCTTCAATAAATAGTGCTGGCATACTTGGATGGTGTTATGGAGAAGAATGCAAACAGACCCATATCAATCATCCTTCACAAAGCTCATGTTCAAGTGGATAATAGACCTCAATATAAATCCAGTTACATTTAACTCAAAAGAAAAGAAATGTATTGGCACAGTTGACAACTTTCTAAATATAACATCAGTAGCACAGACTCTAAGAATAGTTACTAAATAGGACCTCCTGAAACTGAGAAGCTTCTGTAAGGCAAAAGTCATGGTCAATAAGACAAAATGACTGCCCAAAGACTGGGAAAAGATCTTCATGATCCCTATACCTGACAGAGGACTGATATCTAATGTATATAGAGAATTTAAGAAACTAAGGCCCAAAATGCACATAATTGAACTTAAAAATGGGGTACAGCTAAATAGGAAATTTTCTTTTATTTATTTATTTGCTTATTTTTAAGAACCAAAGTATTCCTAAGATATTTTTCTTTAAATTTCATTATTTTTTTGAGAATTTCATACGAGTGTTGTATTTACATTACCTCAACATCTCCTTCTCTCTCCTCTAGTTTTTTCTATGCCCCCACTGACTCTCAAATATATAACTGTTGTAACTAGGTTTTTTGGTCTTGGGCAGCTAGAGGATTAGACTTGCAGACTTGTTGGTTAGATTTTTTAGCCACCCACCATTGTTTAGGCCTTTAGAAATGATTTAGACGTTTATATTGTTTATGTTGTGTGGCCTATGGCTTAGGCACATTGTTAGTTTGCTTTTATATTTTTATTTAATTTATTTTTATTAATTTGCTTGTCATGTGGTCTTGGATTATTTGTGTTTTATATGTTTTTGACTTCTTTCTGTAATTATTATTGTTAAATACATGTGCATACATACATATGACAGATATAAACACATCCTAGTGATTGGAATTAGTTTTGCCTATATGCACATGTGTTTAGGGCTGACTATGTGAGACTGGATAACCTATCAGGGGCTAGTGCCTGGATAAAACTGATTATTTCTGTATCAGAAACTCTTTATGTCTAGAGGACACTATCTCACAGTGGTAACCTGGTCCTCTGCTCTTGCAATTTTTCCACCTCCTCTTCCAAAATGTCCCATTGAGCCTGCAATGTGTATGGGGCTGATATACTAACTGAGGCTGATTGCAGTATGAGCACATTATTCTCTACATTTTGACCAGTTTGCGTTTGATTTTTTAAATTATCGTGTATCAATATATTGTACACAATAATGGGTTACATTAAAACATTTTCACACAAATATAAATGTTTTTTAATTCATTTATAAAAAAGTATTTTTCCATGTATCCCCCTGCTCCCCCCTCACTTTCCTCCTCCCAATCACTCCCAGTCAGCCTTCAGTTTCTCCACTCCCCATCCTTCAATCACCTCCCCCAAAAGGGCAAGAAGTCTCAAGGTGGGTCAGCTCAGCATGGCACATCAATTCTAGGCAAGTCAAACTTCCTCATCCCAAAGTCAATACTTGGTTAGGCACTTCTCTGCATGGAATGGGCTCCAAGGTGCCAGCCCATGCACAGTACCACAGTCTGATCACACCCCTCAAGACTCCACATACTGCCCATATCAGTCAACAGTTGCCTACTCTTGGGGGCCTAGCTCCTTTTCCTGATGGTTTTCCAGTGGCTGTTCTTCATTGGTAAATTACCCAGAGCTCCTGCCGGCCATCACTGTGGGAATTTTTCTTATAATCCCTATCTCCATGCTTATATAAACTCCTTTCCCCTTCTAATCAGTTGAACCTGGAGCTCAGCCGAGTGTTCAGTTATGGATTTCTGACTCTACCTCTATTTGTTATTGGATGTAGGTTCTGTGATAACACTTAGGGTGGTTATTCATTTGATTCTAAGAGAAGTCCTATTTAGGCACTCCCTCCTCTATTGGTTGGAGACCTAGCCAGGGATGTCATGTGAGTTCTTAGAGGTTTCCTAGCATCTGAACTTTTTCCAACCTCACATTGACATCCCCTGTTGTAATGAGGTTTCTTGGTCCCAGGCGGCCAGAGGTTCAGACTCACACAGATCTGCAGCCCCAGACCCCTTAGCCGCCCGCCGCTGCTCAGGCACCCAGAAATGACTCAGACACTTATATTAAGTTTATGCTGTTTGACCTATGGCTCAGGCACATTGCTAGTTTGCTCTTACATCTTAAATCAACCCATTTCTATTAATCTTTCCTGCCATGTGGCCCATGGCTCACCTGTGTTCCTTATATGTTGCTCCTTTGGGCTTCTGGCTCTGTCTGTCTGACTTCACCCTACTTCTCCTACCTATGCTCTTATTTTTCCTCCTACTTTTTCTATGGTGCCTGTCATGGGCCAAAACAGCTCCTTTATTTAAAGATTAAGATTCACAGCATACATAACAACATTCCCACATCAATCCCTTATCAAGATACCTCTATAAATATACCCATCTCTTTTTCTCCCTCTTTCTTGCTCCTCTCACTTAGCCATATCCTTATCTCATGATTTGTTCCCACCTCTTCTTGGTTGCAACCTGCTATGATCAACAGAAAAATTTCAAATGGTAGAAAGACACTTAAAGAATTTTTCAACATCCTAAGTTGTCAGAAAAATGAAAATCTAAACAACCCTGAGATACTATCTTAAACCTGCCAAAACAGCTAAGATCAAAAACATAAATGACATAGGAATACTTCTCCATTGTTGGTAGGTGTATAAACTTGCACAGACACTCTGTAACACAGTATGGCAGTTATTCAGAAAACTGGGAATCAATGTCCTAAGGATCCAGCAATACCACTATTTGGTATATAGCCAAATGTTACACATTTTTTACCCAAGGGCATTAGTTCAATTATGTTCATAGCAGCATTATTTGTAAAAGTCAAGACCTAGAATTAACCTAGGTGCCCTTCAACTGAAGAATGGATTAACAAATTTTGGTATATTTCACAATGGAGTACTACTCACACTACCAAAAAATTTACATCCTTAAATTTTCAGGCAAATGGAAGGATCTGAAGAGTATCATCCCAAGTGAGGTAACACAGACCCAGAAATTAAAACATAGTATGTACTCACTCATAAGTGAATTTTAAACATAAACAAAGGATAATCAGGCTACGATACACAAACCCTGAGAAGCTAGGGATCAAGAGAAACTTAAGAGACCCATCCATCGATCCCTTGTGGAGGGGAAATATAAAAGATCTCCTGAGTAAATTGGGATCATTTGTGGGGAGTAGCAAGGGGAGTTGGGCAGGGATCATGAGAGAATGAGATGCTTAATTGGAAGGAGCAACACATAAAGAGAACAAAGTAATAGATATCTTGATAGAGGGAGCCATTTTTATGTTAATTAAAAACCCACAAGGTGTCCATGGCTAGGACTGTAAGCAATAGTGCAGAGGGTACCTAAGTAGGACTTCCTCTATAATCACATGAACCACCACCCTAATTGTCATCATCCAACAGCTAATGAAGGCAAAGATCAACAGCTAAGTACTCTGTTGAGCTCCTGGTCCAGCTGAACAGAAGGAAGAGAGAGTATATGGGCCAAGGGATTGGGATCATGAGAAGAAACACCAAGATGACTTACCTGAGCTATTGGTCACTCACTGATTCTCAAATAGCTGCTAAAGTACTTAAAGGAATTAAAGTACTAAAGGAATTAAACCCTTTGAATATAGATGGAACTCAAATGGCATGGGAAGTTTGTAGAGCCTCTTGCAGTAAGACTAGAGTTTATTCTTTGTGTGTGGACTGGCTTCTTGGAGCCCATTCCCTACAGAGGAACACCATACTAAGTCTTGACACAAGGAGAAGAGACTTAAACCTACTTCAGCTGGATAATCTATACTGCACTTGAGATAGGGAGGAGGCCAATGGAGGACAGGTAGGAGAGGAGGGGGAGTAGTTAAAAACATGAGAAAAAATTAAGTAGTTTTTATGTAAATTATCATTTAAAAAAAAAGTCCTCCAGAATCAGTTAAACATGGATTTGAGTTTTATAGAACCAAGTTGTCATTCTATAAATATATGAAAGTAATTTAAACAAAAAACTTCATGATATTTTTATAAGATGATGAAATTATTATATTAAGCAAAATATGGCAGAATAAAAATGCCAAATGTGTTTCACTTGTATGTGGATCCTAGATTTTAATTTTATATACAGGGGATGCATATGTAGTTTTTGAAGCTGTAAGTGAGGCTCATAAGAGTAGGAAAGTGTCAGAATGTATTTGATTTAAAAGTAGAAATGGAACTACTAGGGAGAATAAAGAGACCAATGATAAGTTATTAAAAAACTGGGAAACAAAATTTGAGGAGAGAATCACAAAGTAAAAAAAAGTATAAATTGACATAATGAACTACATTAATATAATATTATTAAAATTTAAATATTAATGTAAGTTTTGGCAAACATTTAAGACAACATAGTATTGACATTGTGGTGTGGATAGAGTTCACTGTTGTTTTCCACAGTAACAATGAAAGATAAAAGTAAGTAATAAGAAAGATATAAACAAAATATGTAAAATTAAGTATGAAGAAAAGTACAGATTTTAAAGATTTGGAGAAAGATCATGCAGAGAATCACCAATGTTTGGTAAAAACATTGGAACAATTATGGAGAAAACTCACATTGCATTGACAAATGCTGTCATTTGGGTTTCTATTGCTAACATGAAAGGCACCATGACCACAAAGCAATTTAGGGAGGAAAGGGTTTAATAGGCTCACACTTCAGCATTGCTGTTCATTACTAAAGAAAGTTGAGATAGGGACTCAAAGCATGATGCTGGAAGCAAGAGGTGATGCAGAAGGCTTGGAGGGAAGATGCTTACTAGCTTTATTTATCTGGCCCACTCAGCTCACCCTCTTATAGAAACCAGGACAATTTCCCCAGCATTGTTCCAATTATCATGGGCTCTGCCTTCCCTCAAGAATCAGTAAATGAGAAGAATGCCTTACAGCTAGATCTTATGGAGTATTCCCTCATCTGACACTTCTTCCTCCCTATTGACTCTAGTTAGTGTCAAGTTGACATATAAAGCCAGCCTGTAAAACTGACCCCTTGACAACTTGACAAAAAGTATCATGTCTAAGATACAACCCTAATTTTCTTATTAAACCACAACATCTCAGATTAAAAACATAAATAACTTTAAAACTTTCATAGTATTTACAAATGCAAACACATTAAAATTTAGACACCAATCTTTTAAAATTATAAGTATTTCAAATTCAAACTCTATCAACTCTAGGCTCTAGTAAAATATGTTCTTACTGTAAGAGGGAAAAATCTCAGCACAGTAAAAATTAAAGCAAATTAGAATTCCAACTGTCCAATGTCTGGGATCCATTCATGATCATCTTGTTTCATCCAAAGGGTCAGTTCTCAAGCTCACCCCTTTGCAACACAAACAAATTGTTTTCTTTTGTCAGGCTTGCTTCAATCCAGTATTTCAGCTGTTCTTGGTGATCATCCCATAGTACTGACAACTCCATAATGCTGAGATTGTTCAATAAAAACTAGTATTATATTCACCAATGGCCTCCCATAGAATCTATTTATGGTACCAATCCTCAACTTCTTTGTATTATCCCTTCAGTCCTAGGCATGCACCTTCACCACTAGCCTTTTTCTAGCCTCTCAGTTCCAAGCCTCAAAAGCTCTCCATGTCCCCTTCATGCCTTCAAACGCAGTGACACCTGGATGACACAAACTTGGCTCCCTCTGTAACAGTTTCTCTGTGTTATTAGGAAACACTTTTAAGAAGATTTCATCTCAGTGATTCTGGTCTCTACTTCAATTACTGATAAGTTCTTAGCTCTGACTAACAAGCATCAAGTATCCCAGAAAAGCAAAATTTTGCTTTAATAGTTCTTTTATATTGTTCATGATTTCTGATTCTTTAGCCTCAGCTAACAAGAGCCACAAGATCTTAATTAAAAATAACAATTAGCCTGTTAAGTTTTAAACTTCCCTCTAAAATTTTACAAGCCAGTCCTCCATTTTCTGCATTTCTCTAAACATTCTTATCTTCCAAGCACCTAAAGAACATTCCACTGATCTCTTAACAATCAATGGCTATTCTATCCCAAAGTTTCAAAGTTCTTTCATAATTCACACAAAATGGTCAGGTCTATTGCAGCAATATCCCACCATATTTACATTTATTTTCTTAACTAGGGTTTCAGTTGTCATAATGAAATTTCTTGACAAAAAAAGCAAGTTCAGTACTTCAGCATTACTGTTCACCACTGAAAAAGTCAGGGTAGGAACTAAAAAGGGGAATGTTTACAGGGGCTAGAGCTAATGCAGAGGCCATAGAGGGGAGCTGTTATTGGCTTGTTCCCCAAAGCCCACTCTGCCAGTCTTCTTATAGGACCTAGGAACAGCAACCCAGTAATGAAACCACACATCATGAACTTGGCTCTCCTTCAATAACCCCTAAATGAAAAACAGTTTTGCAGGTTGAAGTCACTGAGGTTTTTCTCAGCTACAGCTGATGATTATCTTGGGTCAAGTTGAGACAAAAAATCAGATAATACAAATAGATTAATCTGAAAGAATAACTGAAATGTTGCTAATTGGGTTATTGGGTTGCCTATTTAAAAATACCTCTCTATGTTTAAATCCCTAAAAAATTACATCCCTAATTTTTCATGACAGCTTATTAAAATTGCTATAGCTATAGTAGAAATGGTCCTGAAACAGTCTATATCTTTACTTGGCAACAGAATCCAGCACCATATTTAACATGGTCCTAGTTTTTGATTAGTGAACAATGTAAGAAGTTACAAAGTCATAAGAATTTTCACCTAGCTTTCAGAATACTGCTGAGTTCAGATAATGCATTGCAAGGTCAGATTCCTTGCTAGGAAGCTATGCAAAGCTATTAAAGAGGCCGTATTGTCAAGCCTAAGTTGTGATAGCTGATGTGGGAATGTCTTTCTGTATGCTGTGACTATCAATCTTTAAGTAAATGAGCGGTTTTGGCCCATGACAGGCACAAGAGAAAAAGTAGGAGGAGAAATCACAACATAGGGAAGAAAAGGGCAGAGTCAGAGACAGACCAAGCCTGAAGCACAAAGGAGCAACATGTAAGGAACACAGGTGAGCCACAGGCCACGTGGCAGACAGGTTAATGAGAATGGGCTGAGTTAAGATGAGAGAACTAGATAACAATGTGCCTGAGCCATAGACCAAACAGCTTGAACTTAATATAAGTGTGTAAATCATTTCTGGGGGCCTGAGCAGTGGCAGACGGTTAACGGCTCTGAGGCTACATGTCTGAGAGTCTGGACCTCTAGCTGCCCTGGGCAAAAAAATCTCATTGCTACCGATAGCTGTAGTAGGAGGTTTCTGGCCCTGAGTTTCAGGCCTTGCCTCAAGGTTTAGGCCCACAGACCCACAGACCCACAGAGACACACAGAGGCTTACTATAATTTTAGGCTGATCGACCTCAGGCCCAGGCATATAACTTGCTAGCTCTCTACCCTTCTTCTAACCCATGACTCTTATCCTGTTGAGCCATGGGGCTCGGTACCTTTTCTTAGAGCAGCATAGTTGTCCTCTGCTTCCTCCGGCTTCTCTCTGGCTTTCTGCTCTCTGCTTCCTGTTCTCAGAGTTATCTTAGTCTGGTAGCCCCTCCCACACTTCCTGCCTACCTTTGGCCAATCAGCGCTTTCTATAAACCAGTGGGTAGAACAAATATTTACAATGAAACAACACAATCTCCCACATATCCCCTTTTCTCTTCTTAAAACAAAAAGAACTTCAAATCTAATATTCTTTTCCCCCCTTATCTATAGCAACTTATAAACAACACTGAAAATAAACACAAACATTCATAATTCATGTTGTGGGAATGTGGGTGTCGTACTCTGCTGAATGGGGTACTGACAATCTCATGGGAATCCAAAGAAAAATTTAGGATTATGCACAAGTCTTTAGTGGAGTAGTCTATAAGGCTGGGTCATCTCAGCCAGTCTCCTTGAAATTGTTCTGGATACAGAGCTCAGGAAACTTCAACAGAGGAGCTTTGAAATGCTGAATCATCTGGTCCATCCATTTTCATTGGAGATTTTTCAGGGGGTCTTCCTCTATCAAACTTTATGTCTTTATCCAGAAAAAAATCCACAGCCTCTCATTTTCTGTGAAAATAAAAAGAAATCTTCTTCTCTAAAGTATCATATCTCTTCATTTCAGTTTTAAAGTAAACTCATTTACAAAGTGTATAGGTTGAATTCATTGAATAGCTTTTATAATCAACTGTCTTTTAGCAGCTATTGCTAAGTCATTATCAGTCAAGAGGCTTAAAGATAAGACAATAATACACATTATCGAGACACTCTTTGTATTTTCCATCTTTATGTTGCTTATTTTTTATTTATTTATTTGTTTTACTCTATTTCTTTTTAAAAGGCTTTTTCTACCCTTTCTTTTCTTTCTTTAAGCCTATGTATTTCTATTTTCAACACATTCTAAACCACTTAGACTTTTTACAAAAAAACTGTCTTTACTGTATATTTATTTCTTAACTTTTTCTGTCTCTGACCACATCTTTGCTTGGCTAGGATGATTGACTCCACCCAGATACTTCTATTTCTTTCTGTTTCTGACCACACCTTTAATCTGCCAGGATTCAAGGTTGGTATGATGGGTGGATGACTCCACCCAGCTCCTAGTCTTATTTCATAGCATTTATCTTTTTAATCCAGGTACTCTGGGGAATTTTAGGGTCCATATAATTACCAAGTAATCTGCTGCTCATTGACTCAATTTCAAGTATTAGGTAGCAGGGCCTCTTAAAAAACTCACAAGTGTTTTGCCTCTAAGACTGAATCAGGAAACATCTCTTAAAGTCAAGCCTCATTTTGCCTCGACAAACAGAGCTTATTCAAGAAACCATCAACACTAAGAAGCCATCTTTGATTTTGTTCTCTTTTTGTCCTTATGAACAGAAACTTTAAATAAATCACTTACAACTCTTTGCTTATATTGAGGGTTCTGTGAGACTTCAGGAACCAGTCATTTAACAGCTTAAGCTGCACTCCAAAATCCTGCCATTGTAGCTCAAACTCACAAGTCTCACCAAGTTGTCTTGGTACCACGGCTCACATGAAAGACAAAACTCAGAAGCTGCTTTGGGCTCTAGACCATTTTTAAAGCTTTCTTTGGCTTTACATGGGTATATATCATGTATATGCCCCATGTTGGTCTGCCATTTGTAGTAGGAGGTGGCAGATAGGTTAATGAGAATGGGTTGAGTTAAGATGAGAGAACTATCTAACAATATGCCTGAGCCATAGGCCACACAGCATGAACTTAATATAAGTGTACTAGCTGCCCTGGGCAAAAAAAAAATAAATCTCATTGCTACAGATAGCCTTAAAAAATGATGGAGATGCTAGCACAGTGTTTTGTCTGCCAATTAAAGATAGAGACAGCAGAACTAAACTGGCATGTTTGTCAATAAAAGCTCCATATAATATACTTGGAGTCTCAGGTTTTAGTGTTTAGTGTGTTGGTTTTAGGTCTTGCTTTGACCTAATATTTTATTATACAATGGTCCATTCTGAACCTTCAAAATGAAGTCATTTACCAAGAACCATTTTTACGTACCTTGTACATTTTCTTTTTTGCTGTTTAATTGGATTAATATTCATATTTGTTTTGTAAGACTTCTTTAGAAAAGAATTTATACAAATCTACAAAGAAAATACTTTGTAAAGATAATGAAAAAAATTGAAATTAGACAGAATACACTTTTTATTATAAAGCATCTATATTACCATGAAGGTTGAGAGTAGAATTCTCTTGTTTAAATTATGTGAACACTCTACAGTGTGTAGAAAATGAGAGATTCTGAAACACTCAGTTTTAAATAAGGTTTCTTCATCAAATCACTTCCTTTAGTACTCAAGTAACCCTGCAGAAGAAGAATTAGAAAGAATTTGAGAGCCAGAAGAAATGGGTGACAGAACGAAGAGTAGAAAGGGGTACAAGACCACCATACTTCTAATCTAGAAGCTTTCTTTTATCTATAACCCCGATGTGAAAAAAAATTCAGTTTTATCCAATGAAGTCCCTTTGTATATTAACCAAATTGAAGTATAGGCCTCATGCACAGTAATAGATGGTCAACAAAAAACGAACTCAGTTGTGGTATTGTTGATTTTTTTTGTCATTTTTTATTTGAGCATTTTATAAAATCTCACTGGTGTTTTGCTTGTATAATATGGTTTCTGATTTTGCATTTTTACGGATTTTTTTTTTCATGAGTATGGGTCTCCATAATTACTTGTGCACTTTTACTGTTTCCTGGGTTTTGGCTTTTTTTAAAACTATTTTTTTTAAGCTATGGTTTATTTGCTTTCTGGTGGCTGCTTATTTTATAGAGAAAGAAAGAAGGCTTAGAGCTTGATGTGAGTTAAAAAGAAGACAGTCTAGGAGGAGATACAATATTGGAAACAATGAGCAGAATATACTATATGAATTTTCAATCATAGGAAAAAAGTCATATGGTTAGATTATCAAGTATTATTCCTGTACTGGATAATTTCAATTGTCAATGCATTGTATGATACTATTGAATATTAATGATGTACATATTTTTGGTGAGTATATAAAATTATTTCTAGTGCTGTTTAATTTTGAAATAAATATTAAATAATAACTGTAATAATAAATTCATTATATATATGATGAAAGATATATTAATGAAGTTAATGTCAGCAATGTTGCAGTGTGAAGTAAGAATTTTGATTGATATTGTTATTGTCACTATTAAACCATAAGAAACCACTATTACTTTAAGGGTAAACAATTCAGGGGAAAAAAATCAAAAAACCTAATTTGTAAAGTTCAATTAAAATTGGAAAACTATAAGAAAGATACAATTTAAAATACAAATCTCAAAAAATTTGAAAAATTGCAAAAAGTGAGAATACTATTCTTTATTATTTAATGCACATCTCAATCTTCAGGTATTTTGTTAATACCAAGATCACAACTAGAAATATATTTGTAAATTTTTGGCCTGGTTATATTTTGTCAACCCTATCCTGTTGTGGTCAGTGCCACCCTTAAGCAATATGGCCTGAAATACATAAAAGTAGGCATCTGTGTGTGTCGGGAGACAAACAAGAAAGCAATCTTCCTTTTGTTTTTGTCTGTTTCAAAATTTAGCTTTAAACTTCTATCTTTGTTTTCCTTTATGATGGACTTTAAATGTAAGCTAAAATAAACCATTTTTTTCCTGAGTTCATTTAATTGTAATGTTTTGTAGGTGGAGTTTTACTTACAAAGCACCAGTCTAAGATTAATATTTATTAGAATATAAATCAACACTTACGGTACAGGTAACAGCTTATAGTGGCACTTGAACAGGGACTGGAATATTTGAGCAACGCACGAGCTATGGACGAATGATGGATTCCAAACTGGTCTCTCCAGCAGCCAGGAACCAGGAAGATACCTCCCCGTGACCCAGCAGCCCCTTATCAATGGGGTTGGCCAAACCGTCTCCAGGTTGGCCACAACATTTTAGACATGTATATACATATATATCATCTAAACAGGTATATAAAACATCTTGTGCATATATTACAAATAGTGCAATCATACATTATATCTAGTACAGTTAAATGAAGGTAGTAATTGCATAGTGTACATGACAATAATGTTCAAATATTTTAAACAGAGATAGAAGCACATATAAATTATAGCAATTACAGATTCAATTTTACATAATAGTTACAGATTCAGATTTATATCGAAGTATAAGTTGCTTTGGTTATATAAAGCAATTTCAGATTGAACTTTGTACCAATGTACAAATTATCACAATTAAACATATAAAATGATTTCACATTTGTATCAATATACAAATATCTATGCCAGTGAAAATTGTCTTTAGCTTAGCCCATATATTCAGCTAGAACTGTGTATAGGTAGGTAGAACAACCTACCTTTATCTATCCTATCTATCCTCTTTCTATTCTTCAAAAGAGATCTTTGATGCTATATTATAGTTCTGTCCTTCACCCAATTTTAACTTATAACTATTCTATTAGAATAATAATTACCCACAACCCTCAGATGACAAAACTTATTGGGAAAGGGGGCATAGTCTTTCATAAGATTGCTTCCTGCTGACATAAGGGCTATGGAATCTCTTCGGGATCCTGTAAAAGCTAAAACAATGGTTAGATCTTAATGGACTGACTATATACATCTTATAACCATTCTCAGAATAATGGTTAATTCCATCTGGAATTCTAATTAGAAGTGTGATCTGAAGGATAATCATAGAGAGTATTTTGCAGCCATTTTTGAATAATCTATTTTCTGAAAACAATCATTGATGGTGCACACCAGATTCTTGATTTTTCTATTTTTGCCTCTGTCTGTCTGTCTACCTGTCTCTTACTCTTTCTCTAATATTCTCCCTTTTATTCTTGTTTCACTAGTAGGAGTTGTTGCAGTGGGGGCCAGATTCTTTGCAGATAGCTGATAGGAGGAAATGTTATTTACAATGGAAAACTTAAGCATTGTTGATACTCAAAGAAGATATTCATATCTTCTATGATTTCAGAAGATTGTATGCAGACAGGACGTTTGGAAGGTACAGAAACAGAGAGAAATAAGGTTTAAGATGAAGTCACAATAATATTCTTTCTGATATATTCTGTCTTCTTGTCTCACACCAGGTGGCTTTTCTGATACGAGACAGAATTCTTCACATTTTCTTTAACAATATGCTTGGGTTTAGAGAGGGAGAAAGACACTTGCTTCCAATCCAAATCCAGCCCTATTAATTGTCAAATCACCCCTTATATAGGTATTCTAAATTTTAGTACAGGGTTATTCCTTAAGATGATAAAAACTGCAGTCAACATTACTTTAAGGTTCCATATCCCAGTCATTTCAGATACAGGTTAGAGTATCATATATAGACAGGAATCTTCAACCATTTCATAGACCCAGAGAATATGGCATTTAACATTTGAAATTTGGCCACGAGAGAGATGATGACTCCTGGTGTCACTGCTCCTTTCCCGAGATGGTGTTGAGCATCGAGGATACTCCTTTGGAGTTTGTCCTTTTGGCAGAGAATGGCCAGTTGGGCAAGGAACTGCCCTTACCTTGATTGCTGACAGTACACACATGATGTCCAAACTGGATGAACAAGTTGATGGATGGAGACTAATGAAATCTGCCTGGACAGGATAAGACAGTCCCTTCAAAATTGCCCTACTTGTGAAAAGATCTGGCAGATACCATAGGCCTGCAGCCAATATGATAGATGCTCCAGTGCCGCACAAAACCAGAGGTGATTGTCCAGGTAGCTCTGTTGCTGTCCTCTCCCAAATTTTGGAAGCCACTACTTCCATGTTCTTCTGATTTTCAAGGGATACATCTTCCTTCTCAGGTCTTGAAGGGGTTGAAGAATAGGTATTTGTGGTTACTAACTCATAATAATTCCTATTGTACATAGTCTTAGTTTAGAACCTTCTTAGTTAGAAAAAAGGGGGAGATGTGGTAGGATTCAGGTGTCAGCTGACAAGGTCTGAAGAAGCTTATCCAGGGTCCCGGGCTCCTGGAGGGGGTGTGGCCAACCCCATTGATAAGGGGCTGCTGGGTCACAGGGAGGTCTCCAGCAGCCAGGAAAAAGGAAGAGAGAGTCCTCCTGTGGTAGCATGTTTTCAGCTTAGAGGGCTAGCCCATGATCATCATGGACCTAAGAAGACAGGCATTGTATAGATCTATAGCTTAGTATGACAGCCTGATCATCAACAGAAAGATACAGCAGGCAGAGATATAGAGAAACAGACACAGAGACAGAGATAATGCATGGAATGAACTTTTAAAATCTCAAAGCTTGTCTCACTGATATAACTTCTCCAATAAACCTACACCTCTTAATCCTTCTTAAATTATGTACTAACTAGGAATGGGATATTGAAATATAAAAGCATATTGAGGCCATTCTCATGCAAACCACCATAGAATTTGTCACTCATTGAAAATATTAATGTGATAGGTTGATGGCCTCAATAAAAGCACATTCTTATTATCATAAATCTTATTTTTATTTTTTGTATGGTTAGAAGCATGTTTTATCATACACATGTGAAAATCAGAGGACAACATGTGGGAATTAGTTTGGGACTTTGACTATATGGATCTCTGGGATTAATTTTTAAAAGGATAAAATTAGTTCATCATGTTTGGTAGTAAATGCCATTTCATGTGGGAGCCATCACTCTGTCCTCACATAAATTCATAAGATTTTTGTCTTTCATGTACACATATATGGAAAATAGGAAAATATTGTAGCTGGTAAATAATTTGTTTGTGGTATGAGGCTTCTGGCCCAGACTTTCATTCCTAACCTCAAGATTTAGGCCCTCAGACTCACAGACCCGCAGAGACACACAGATGCTTACAATAGTTTTAGGCTGATCGGCCTAAGGCTCAGGCATATAACTTGCTAACTCTTTACCCTTAATCTAACCCATGACTCTTATCTTATTTAGCCATGAGGGTTGGTACCTTTTCTCAGAGCAGCCTAGTTGTCCTCTGTTTCTTCTGGCTTCTCTCTGGCATTCTGCTCTGTTCTAACTGTTCCTAGAGTCTTCTAGTCTGTTAGCGCCACCCACACTCCCTGTCTGCCTTTAGTCAATCTGTAGTAGTGGGGGTTTCTGGGTCCTGAGCAGCCAGAGGTCCGAGATGCACAGACCTGCAGCCTGAGACTGCTTAGCCGCCCAGCCGTCCGCTGCTGCTCAGGCCCCCAGATATGACTCAGACACTTATATTAACTTCATGCTGTTTGGCCTATGGCTCAGGCACATTACTAGCTAGCTCTTACATCTTAAATCAACCCACTTCTTTTAATCTGTCTGCCACGTGGCCTGTGGCTCACCCACGTTCCTTACATGTTGTTCCTTGGGTAGCTTCAGCTCGGTCTGCCTGACTCTGCCCTGTTTCTCTTTATCTATTCTGATTCCTCCTACTACTTTTTCTATGGTGCCTGTCATGGCCCAAAACAGCTCCTTTATTTAAAGATTGAGATTCACAGCATACAGAAAGGCATTCCCACATCACCAATCAGTGTTTTTTATTAAACTCATAGGCAGGGGCAATTATTTAAAATGGAACAACATAATTCCCCTACATTTGTTAGCCTTCAAAAAATGTTTTTAGGAAAACTTTTTCAACATAATCCTATTAGTGTGGATGTATGTAAATAATATTATAATTCCAGTTAATTATAAACATAAATCTTTATGAAGTACCAAATATGTTTATAAAACACATGCTATTGATGTACAAATAGTTAGTATATATTCTAATTTGAACTTTTGAGAAGAATGAGCTATGAATGACTTGATAATATTGCTAAGCCATAATTTCTGGCCATGTGTTTTTGCTAGCTAAACTAGAGATGAAGAACAAATTACTTAAACTTCCTATTCTTCAAATTTCTCTTGAAACATAGAGTATATAATAGGGAAATCGATTCAGGTTATGGAATTAGACTACAATTACAGAGAAATATTAAACAATTATTTTTTTAATAAAGAATAAATACATTTTAAACCAATATTGATAAAACACTAAAATAGAAGTGCAAGAAATTTCTTTACAGATGAAAAAATGAGATGTATACAGAAACAAGACTAAGGCATGAATCAAACTGGCAAGAGGAGAGTATAGAAAAAAATGGACCAAAAGAGATAACAGTAGTCCTGGGTATTATCAAACACATGATATACTTGACATGAATTTATTTGCCAATGAAAATACAAAAAAGAACAAGTATTGAAGAAATTAAACAAAAGACAGATAGATTTTAATGATAAAGGAGAAGGAAAGATTTGATCAGAGTACAGAATAGAGCTCTGGGGAGCTCACTGAATTGGAAATTGTCACTGTAGATCAATCAGCAGAGGGAGCTGGGCCCTCCTGGGGAAGGCAGCTTTAGACTGGCATGAAAAGGATGTGGAGCCATGAGGGATGGAATCAGACTGTGTTCCTATTCTTGGGCTGGAACCTTGGAGCCCATTCCCTATAGAGGAATACCTAACCCAGCATTGACTTTGGGATGAATGAATAACCCTTGCCTGGAGTGGATGTGCCAGTGCTAGGCTGGTCCACCTAGGGACTTCTTACCCTTTTAGGGGAGAGGATGGGCAGATGGAGAGGGGTAAGCTGCAGGCTGGCTGGGAGGGATTGGCATGGAAGGAAAGGAGGGGACAGGGGGATACATTGATGGAGATGACATTTTTAATGAAAATAAAATAAATAAACAAATGCAATCAATAAAAACCAAAAATAATATAATTATAGATAATATATAAAATATCAGAAGTTGTTGTAAAAGCTATTGTCTTGTGATATACTCAAGGAACAAATTAAGGTAAGATATTAAAGGAAAAGACACAGAGCTATTTAACTCAGTAGCTTCTAAGAACTTGTTTAGAACCAAATATGCACTTTGAATTATCATTCTGAGATGCAATTCTTAGTATGTTTTTAAATTTTATCTTTAATACCATTACAATTATAATAAAAGAAACAGTGTCTATGTTAGAATTAATTAAACAAATATAATGACCCTGTATCCAATTGGTTCACAGAAAACACAGCTAGAAAAGATAAATGACAACTCAGTTATAAAGTCATTTGTCTAAAGAATTTGATATGCCTAATGCTTATATATTTAATAAATTCAAATAGCATTCTTTGGTCTTACCTTGACTCCCTAGTTGACAGCTTGAATTTATTTCTTATAATTCAAAGGCTTTTTATAATCTTTGAATTTTTTCTTCTACATATCTTTATGCCATACATATGAGTACTGCTGGCATTTATTAAATCACTTGAAAAAATGCCATTATTATTAGTATGCTATGGCTTCAACATATTTGGAACATTCCATTTAATTCTAAATTTTCTATTTTGAAAACAATATGTTATGAGAAATATTTCTCGTATCATCTCATTTAAAAGGCTGGGGTTAATTTAGCTGAATAATAGAATAAATCAACAGCTACTCTAATTATTGTTAAGGATAAAACAGAGAAATATCCAATCTAGTAAAAAATATTTAAGATTATATTGTGTATGTAAATGTTATATATATATTTATTTGTATCTCTTAGCTTCTATTGATATAAAAGGGGCTACTAAGATGTTAAATAAAATTTAAATAGGATTTACAGTACTGAAATTTTTTTCAGAGAACTTTTCAATTAACTATACAGTTTAGTTACCCTTTAATTAAAATACATTTTGGTAAAAGAATAAATTTGATTTTATATAAGCAATACTTAGAGTGGATACATTTGTTGCAAATTGGTTAGAAACACCTAAATTGTAAGCTTTGGTCTCCTGCCATTTTTATTTTATGCACTTTCCCATTCTGTAGGCAAGTCTGTCTTGTACTTGGTGGCAAGAATTGATCTTCAATGAGGATGTGAGTGGCAGTGAAGATGACTGCATGCAAATAATACTTGTCTCCTGTTGTGTGTGATGTGAAACTTATACTTTTAAAATTATATCCTGTTGGTAATAATAGATAATCTCTAATCCTCTACATATTAAATTTCTTAATCTTTCTGATTGTAAATGAGAGATAAAATTCAAGCTTCAGGAATAAAATGCACATCACAAAATGATAACAATTTGTATTTTTTTCATCCATGATTTTTCAATTACTCCTCTCAGCTGGGACAAAAAGCAATCAAATTGGCTGACTTCTGATCAAAAAATTAATCTTGTCAAAAACATTGCTTATTTTCATTAAAGCTTTAAATTGGTTGCTCAGTCACCGAGTAGCAAAAAGAAAAGTCATATTTCATATAAAGTTCTGCTGTCAAAAACTCTTTTAAAAATATTACAAAAACTTCATTTGAAATTTTTACTGTTTCAGATAAAGTATAATTAGCCCAAGTAATTGTGTGTGTGTGTGTGTGTGTGTGTGTGTGTGTGTGAGAGAGAGAGAGAGAGAGAGAGAGAGAGAGAGAGAGAGAGAGAGAGAGAGATGTCCTTATCTATTGTTGTCAACCCTTCAGATAGGGTCTTTCCACGATCCTGGAGATTACCAATTTTTTGGCTATGTGGACTATTCATCTCTCCATGATTCTGGAGTTTATCAGTTTTTGGCTATGTGGACTATTCATCTCTCCATGATTCTGGAGTTTATCAGTTTTTGGCTATGTTGACTATTCAGAAATCTCCAGTGATCCTTTCTGCCCTCCCTAATGAGATGTATGGTAATAAGTGTAAATGAAATACAGGGGCATACCCAGAAATGTTATAGGGGTAGGGCTAATCTGAACACGGATCCTGATGTTCACATAGCAAGATTCCTTAGAGAGCCATCTCCACATGACACAAATTATAGGTACTTTAGTTTTAATTTTATTATCATCATATTAAATTAATTAACAATTGATTTTTAGGCACATCATTTTGAATTTAGTTTCTATAAGAATGTATAAAATAGCTGATAATCTAAACATACCCTCTAAATTGCAATGATTAGCAGTCACTATCACCTAAGACATTTTGTATAATTTTGAAATGATAACAGGTTTTTTAAAAAAATAGTCTCTTTAAAAGAAAATTCCTCCTTCAAAAATTATTCATACACCCCCCTTGGGATTCCTTAAGATTGTAGCAAATGAATTTCCTTTTTGTACTTAAGTTGTCTTTTAAAATTTCAGTACAATCCACACATTATTTTTCATGTATGTTTTCTCATAACAGCACACCTAGCATACCTACAATCTTCAATAAGCAAGATTCAGTACCCTTGCTTAATTTTGGTTTCTAGAATGAAATATTCAAATAACTATTACTTGTTGTAAAAGTCACTTCTCTTTGTTTTCATTTTACTTATGACTACATTAGAAACATAACTTTATTGTTTTATTTCAATTATAAAGTTGATTGAAATAAATAACTGAATACTTGTCAAGCAGTGATTAAAAATATACCAAATTTGAAACTAGTGATATGGTTCCATCAAAAAACCAAGAATCTTATACTTAAAACATAAGAAACTTTAAAATGTTTATAGATGCACATAATACAGGTTATAGAAAATAATAGCATTTGTTTTCAGAAAGCATACAGCTAGCCTTCATAAAATCAATATTTTCTTTGATCAATCAGATATATAAAGTTATCTGTTAAAACATATTTACTAATGAACACATTTTTCTACTTTCCACTGCTATTTAAATTTCTGAGTGTGCCTTTTTTGTTTTCAAAAGCAAACACTTTCTGTTTTTGCTGCTATGCAATACTGTACACCATGAAAATAATATAGGAAACTCACAGAATTAACCTTAGAATTAATATAAGGCAAAGCAGAATTATTAAAATATAGCTTAGAAACAGAATTTGAAATCCCAAAATACATGATAACTTTATCTTCTACAGTGATACATTTGAGCTTCTCTAAAGTTGAGTATGAATCTCATTAAGTTAAAATACATTCTTAGGTATATGTCTCTAATATAGCATAAGGCTACAATCCAAATTAATATAGTCCCCACCTCAATGGTGCTACTGAAAGTAAGAGCAGAAAAACTTATTACCACCTTGTGAATAAAGGAAGACCCTGTAACAACACCAATTGGGCAGAAAAATGTAAAGCAAGTCTACTATTTCCAAGAGATCCTCTAGAAAATGAATGACCATTCTCCCTCTTCATTTTTTGCACTAGAGATTTCTCATTAGTGAATGACATGAAACATTATGATGCATTATTCTTTCTAATTAAATATGAGGCTGAGTATCAATCTTTGCTTGTCTGTTACCTAAGACACTTTTGTCAATTGTGTACCTGGTTTTTGTTTATTTTTTTGCATTTCTAATAATTTTTCAATATTTTGTATTAATAATTTTTAATGTGATCTTGAATGTAATCACTTCCTATTTTCAGGTTTTCAGATATATCTAATAGGACAAAATAAATGAAAATACAGGAAATACTATTTCAGAATTAAGAGAAGAGTGATCATAAGACTATAGAAAGAAAACAAATAAATCACATAGAAACACTGAGATCAGCCCCCCCCCAAATAACAACAAACACTAAGGATATGCAACCTTCATATTATTGTTCTCTACAATATAATAAATGAAGAGAGTTTACCTGAATGAATCAAGAAACAAAATCTATCCACCTTTCATCTACAACAATCACATAATAGCTTTCAATATAAGCACCCCCTTAGATTAAAACAATGGACGAATAACTCCAAATAAATTGGGCCAGGAAGCAATCAGACATCAACATCCTAATATATGGCAAAACAGACATAAAACTAAAAACTAACCAAAAAAAACAACACTTCATTATAATTAAGACAGTAATAAACCAAGTATAAATCATAATCCTAGATACATATCTGCCAAACTTGGGGATATCCAATTTCATCAAAATTATACACAGGGATTAAAAACACAGATTGAACTTAATACACTAATAAGAAGTAGTTGAAACACTCCACATTATTTATTAAGAAAGTCATGTAGACAAAAAGAAGCAGAAAAGCATCATAATTATATAATATACAAAATTAGACTAAAAATATATCTATAAATTATTTTACCCATATACTGAGAATATACATTCTATTTAGCAGTACACTGAAACTTCTCTGAAATAGACAACATCCTTGTACACAAATTAATTTTTAACAAATGCTCAATAATCAAAATTACTCTATTGTATCAAATCTTAATATAAAAAACCTTACATTTGATAGCAAGTAAACCTATTATAGAATTAAAAGAGTTTACTACTAAACTATTATTAGTAAATAATTTCCAGTAACTAAGCAGAAATAAAAATACAATACAACAAATCTCTGGAAATATTAAAAACAAAGCAACAAAAAAATATATAGCACTGTGAACTAGATTAAAAAAATAAGTGCACAAAAATGTAACTTAATTTTTCCACTAGGGAAAAACCTGTAAAACAACAACAGACAGAACCCAAATTCAAGAGATGGAAAGAAATGATTAAATTATTAAAATCATATCTGAAATTTCTGTGATGAAATTAAAGAAATAATACAATGATTTTAATAGTGCTTTCTTGAAAAAATAACAAAGATATACAAAACTTGTGCAAAAGGAACCAGAAAAGTGGTCCTGAAATAAAAGAATCAGAAAAGAAAAAAGAGGTAGATTTACAGACACCAAAGAAATTCAGAATATCACAAAGAAATTCTTTAAGTACCCATAAACCATTAAGTTAGAAAATCTAAAAGAAATATACAAATTTATGGAATCTGCAAAATTACCAAACTTAAACTGAAAAGAGTTCAATGACCTAAACAGATACATAAGAAATAAAGAGATTAAAACGTCTTTTGCAAAATGTTTCTAACAACAAAAAAATTAAAGACCTGGATGAAATCACAGCAGAATACAACTAAATTTTACAGAAAACACACAGCCCATTCTTCTTAAACAATTTAAAAAAGAAAGAAAGTAAAAGAAAGGAAAGTGTTTGCTTTCTTCCAACTTCTTTTATGAAACAAGAAACAACTATCACTTGAATACCCAAACCAGATAAAGTCATAACATAAATGAAAACTGTAGACCAGTGTATCTGGTGAAAATTGATTTTAGAATGCTTAGTAAAATGTTTTCAAACCAAATACAGACATCATATACAAATGGTATTCACGGCAACCAAATTGGCTTTATCTAAAAGCTTCATGCATAGTTCAGTATGCATAAGAAAATAAAATATGCTGTATATGTAAACCAAAATAAAATAAAAGCTATTCACTCTATGCACAATGAAAATCTACTCTAGAAATTAAATATGATTTTATCAAATACTAAATTCAGATCGTTCTTCCTGCAGTGTTTGAAAAAGTCAATTAGGTAGAAAAGAATGATATGTTTTTTAAAGAAATAAAAATGCCAATACAATATTTGTAAAAGAGATGTTTTGGTGAATATTTAGGGTTACTCATCTTCACTTTTGTGTATCATGTTATATTACTAATAAATTTGTATATATATTTGTATTATAATTATCTGAATATTTCTTCTTATAGGTAAATACTCATGAGTGGAGATACAAATAGGAACCCAAAGATGGTGAAAGAGCTGCAAGAATTGCAGTTATAGGTATTTATGACAAACCTAATGAGGGCATGCTAGGCATTGAACTTGCATCCTCAGCAAATGTGGTATCTACTCTTATCAACTGAGACATGCCTCCAGTGCCCAGTACATTTAAAATGTATAACTCAAGAAAGAAACAAAGAAATAAATTCAAGACTTCCTATAATTCAATAAAAATTAAAACACAACATACATAAACTTGTGGTACAAAATAAAAATAGTGCTAAAAATATTCATATAAATAAATGATTACATAAAAATTGATATGGTCTTACAGTAGAAATCAAATGCAATACCTGTAAGAATACTCAAGAGAAACAAATAACAAGTAACAATCAAACTAAGAATTTAAAAAACAAAATAAAACTAAAGAGAACAATCCCAGAAATCAATACAAAAAATATTGGTTCTTTGAGAAAATCAACAATATTACAAAACCTTACCCAAATAAACTAAAGGATAAATAAATAATAAGCAAATTAATAAAATTAAAAATAAAGAGGACATAACAACAGACACTAAAAAAGAATTCAAATAATAATATATTCTTTTAAAGAATTGTACTCTACCAATTTGGAAAATGTAAAATAAGTTGATAATTTTCTTAATACCTGCCACTTTGTAAATTTAAATCAAAATCAGGTAACAATTTTAAATAGACCTATAATCTCTATTAGAATATAACAAGGCATTAAAAATATCTCCCAGCCAAAATAACTCCAATGTCTGACAATTTTAGCATGGAATTCTATCAAATGTTTAAATAAGAGTTAATGCTGACACTCTTGACATTATTCTAGAAATTAGTCACTGAAGAAACATGGCATGGCACCATGATACAGGGAGTTTTCAATATACAAAAGTTAGTAAATGTCACCTTACTAATATATAGAAAACAAAAAATCATGTATGTTCATTTTATTATATTCCAAAATGGCTACAAAAATATTCAACAATTCTGCACTGTTAATGTCCTGGAAAGATTAGGAGTCCAGGGGACATACATTAACATTATAAAGTCAATTTACAGTAAGCCTATAGCCAACATCAAATGAAATGGAGAGAAACTAAAACATGTCCACTAAAATTTGTTAGTAAAAAGACATGGTTCTTTGATCTCTTTATGTCTATTTAGTAGAGTCCTTGGAATTTTGACTATAGAAAAAGATAACTGAAGAAATCCAGAGGATAAAAATTGGAAAGAGGTCCAAGAATTATTATTTGAAGATGATATAATAGTATATATAACTGAGTCTAAAAAGTACACAAAAAAACTCCTACTATACCTGACATTTTCACCAAAGTGGCTTGATACAAGATAAACAAACAAACAAAAATCTAGTAACCCTTTTATGTACAAATGACAAATGGAATAAGAAATAAAGCATATGACATACTTTGGAATAGACTCAATTAAATATGTGCGACTCTAAGCAAGTAAAAGACTTGTGTGAATAAATCCTCAAGTCTCCAAACCAAAAAAAAAAAAAAAAAAAAATTGAAGAAAATACCAGAAAATCGATAGATAGTCCATGGTTATGGATTAGTAGATTTGACATAGTAAAAAGAATCACCATTGAATCATAAGAAATCTACATATTCAAAGAAATCTCTGTCAAAATACAAATATAATTCATTTTAGACTTTGTTTGGATAATCCTCAACAACACACAGAAGAAGAGAAGACCTATGATGTCTAAAATAATCCTCAACAATAAAAGAATGGAAAAGAATGGTTGGAGTAACCACCATTCTTTACTTCAAATTCAACTACGAAGCTATAGCAATAAAAACTTCATGTTATTCATATAATAGATTAATGGTATAGTAAAGCAGATCTAGACATAAATCAAAAGACTTATGAATACCTAATTTTTGATAAGGAATCCATAAATATAAAAGGAAAAGAAGCATCTTAAACAAATGGTGCTTCTCTAACTGAATGGCTGAATGAAGAAGAATGTAAAGAAATCCAGATTTTTCAGCCTGCACAACACCTAAACTCAAGTTGATCAAGAACCTCAACATAGAAACAGACACACTTAAACTAAGAGAAGAGGTGAGAAAAAAAAGCCTTGAATGCATTGTTACAGAAGAGAGCTTTCTGAACAGAACACTAAGATTTAGAATTTAAAAAAAAAAAAAAACACAGACAGTAAGATCTAGAATTAAAAAAATAAAAGGTACCTCATAAAACTGAAAAGCTTCTGTGAAGAAAAGGACACATTCAATTACATAAAGATTCAATTACTTAAAGTGGCAGCCTGTAGAATAATAGGAAATGAATTTTACCAATTCCATGTCTGAGAAAGGACTAATGTCCAAATTTATTTTTAAAAATCTACATATTAAAATCCACAATTTTAAAGATTTTGTCTCATAATACACTTTTATTTACAAATTTTTTCATACTCAACACTGTTTTCTCTCCTGCCCCTTCTCCAGCCTTTCCCTAGCCTACCCCCCTCCATTCACTTAGAGATCAAGGAATTACAAGGTGAGTCAATTCAGTCTGGCATATGCAGTTGAATTAAGACCCAGTTACTCCTCAGTGTATCAAGGCTGAGAAAGGCGTTTCCCCACTAGGAATGGGCTTTGAGATCCCAGGATAGAATCTAGTACAAGTGTAAGAGACTCTACAAACTGCCCATGACTGTTTACTGGACTGTAATCTACATTCAGAGGGTCATCAGCTGTCATGTCAGTGTCTGCAAGCTCCCACCAGCACAGGATAGCTTACTCCATGGGTCTCCTGATCATAATCCCTATCCTTCTGCTCAGGTAATCTCTCCTGCTCTCTTTAGCTGAACCAGTAACTCAACCTTGTATGTAGCTATGAATCTCCGCATCTACCTCCATCAGCTGTGGATGAGGATTCTATAACGACAATTAGGATGGTCATTCATATGATAATATGAAAATTCCAGTTTAGGTACCCTCTCCACTATTGCTTGGGATCCTAGTTGAGCCCATCTTGGAGATTTTTGGTTGTTCCCTAGCATCGGGTTTCTCTCTATACCTCAATGGCTCCCCTCTATCAGGATATTCATTTCTTTGCTCTCTCTCTCTCTCTCTCTCTCTCTCTCTCTCTCTCTCTCTCTCTCTCTCTGTTACTCCACCCCCCAACAACCTCACTCTACCATCCATTCTCTTACAATGGGAGGTCTGTGGGTCTGGGGATTGTTGCTCCAGATAAGAGGTGGCAGGTGGTCCAAACTGTGGAGCTAGTCCAGGCCAGAAACCTCACTATTATAGATAGCATTCCAATGTGGGCCAAACATCCACAGAGACCCAAGAGGGCTTAAAAAGGGTTCTAGAACAGAGAAACAGAGCCAAAAGCAGCTTCAGAATTGTATCTCTAAAGTGGGTCATGGTACAAAATTAGTATGACATCTGCGTCAAGGACAAAGTGGCAACTGATTTGAGGCAGGTGATGTAAGCTGAAACCAGCCCGGTTCCCAAAGTCTCACAGAAGACTCAATAGCATGTGATTGATTTAAGGTTTCTGTTTATAGTAAACAAAAGCGAAACAGAATCAAAGATGGCTTCTTAGTAGCAGCATATTCTGGAACTGTTCTGTTTGCTAGCTGTAAGCAGATGCAGCCAAAGAAACACTGTATAGTCTAGAATTTTGAAAGCTCTTTTGGTTATAAAATGATTAATGATATGCAATAAAACAGATTCAGATGAGAAAAACCCTATAAATGGGTTACAATGTGTGTAAAATTAACATAAGCTTTAGAGAGAAAAGAAATAGTGTTTAAATAGGGTTTAGTAAAGCCCTAAAAAGAGAGATAAAGTATAATAAGCTGCATAAAGATGAAAAATACACAAAGAATCTGGATTATGGTTATTGTTGTGTTTTATTTTAATTTTTTAACTGTTAGTGAGCTAACTGCAGAAAGACAATTGATTGCAAAGGCTGATGAATTAAATAAAATATATATATATTTTAGAGGTATCTTGAATTTGAAATTTGTGTCCAAGCATATACTGCTTTGGAAGAGAGGTTATGTTTTTGTTTTCACAGAAGATGAGAACCTGAAGATTACTTCTAGGATCTTACTGTTTCATCAACCAAGACAACCTGAAAATTCTGTGATGAGAAGAGATGATCACATCATCTTCAGGACTGCAGACTAAGATAATCCAGCCTAAGGACTTTTGAAATATTATCAGTGCCCTTAATCAGCAGGAAATATGATGAAAAGCTATGCTCAAATTCCTAAAATATTGTTTATAAATGTCTGTTTTCGTTATTAATGTTTAATGGTCAAAATTATTCACTTTCTAAGAAGAAATGGGGATATGGTATATGATTGATTTTAAAAATTTAGATTATGGAATTTACTTTAA
Organism: Phyllotis vaccarum; assembly: GCA_033318265.1. Classification (NCBI taxonomy): domain Eukaryota; kingdom Metazoa; phylum Chordata; class Mammalia; order Rodentia; family Cricetidae; genus Phyllotis; species Phyllotis vaccarum. The sequence continues at coordinate 45,935,751 of JARWLC010000013.1, forward strand.
TCCAAAACTCAGTTGTTGATATCAAAATATTTTATATTGGTATGGATTTTTGTTAACTAATAACAATTTAAGGTCAATTTTGTCTTGCTTGATGTATTTTATTACTCTTGTTTAAGGTATGATGTTTATGGAACTAATTTAAAATTGTAATATGTAATTAAGAAATGCAGATTAATAGTCATCTATGATAACCAAACTTACAGGTATACAAGGATATATTTCAAATAGGCAATCTTCAGGCACTTCAAAGATCTACAGAATATGGCATTTAAAATATTTTAAGAACTTAGATTTTTCTGGACAGTGAGACAGGTCTGCTCCTGGAAGCACCAATCTACTTCAAGAGAATAATCAACATTAAAGAAACTCCATATGGATTTTACTTTATTTTTGGCAACAGTTAGCTATTGGACAAGAACCTGTTCTTGTATTGACTGCTTGACAGTATGCCATGTAAACTGGACATGCAGGTTCCATAGGAAAGTGACCATTGAATTTTGGCAGAAGAAGCTGAGATATATGGTCCTTCAGTTTCCTGATTTGCAGAGAAAACTGCCACAATTTTTTCAGGACACAAGGAGAAGCAACTGATAAACTATACTAGAATGAACAGAGCATTCTTTCAGATTTCCTGATTCACTGCCAATGTATTCCAGAGACTCTGGGCCTGTTGGCTGAAGATAGATGCCCCAACTTTTCAAGGAACTTTTGGTAACTGTCCAGGCAGACACGTATCACAAGTTGCACTTCCTGTTTACTTGGATAATATTATATCCTTCTGTGGTCTTTGAGGTAGTTGAGGATTAGATAGTTATAGTTATTAGTTTCTCTTAGTTATTATGAAAGGTATATTAGATATGAAACTTTAGACTCACAAGGATAAAGTAGAGGATAGAATACTTTCTTTAATTTTGTTAAGTATAAATAGACTAGATATTGTAACTATAATTCTTGTTTGATACCAATTTTGTTATATATAGTTTTGCTATGTTAAAATTGAAACTTTACCTTCTGATTAGATAGAAATGAGGAGGTGATTTGGGAATGTCTTTCTGTATGCTGTGAATATCATTCTTTAAATTAAGGAGCTGTTTTAACCCTTGATGAACATTGTAGCCATAGACAGAAGCCTATGTAGGAAAAGGAGTGCTGAGTCATAAAGAGATCCTTTAGCCACTGAAGAAGTAACATGTAATGAAATAAATAAGTCATGGGCCAAGTGGCAGGAGAGATGTATGGAAATTGGTTGAACTAAGATGAAATAGCTAGTTATCAATATGCCTAAGTCACAGGCCAAACAGCTTGAAATTAATATGTGTTTGTATTTCTTTGGGACTTTGGGATTGCTGGTCCAGATAAGTGGTGGCAGGCAGGTGTGGGAGATTATTTTGTTTCATTGTAAATAATTATCCCACCCACTGGTTTAATAAAACACGCTGATTGGCCAAAGGCAGGCAGGAAGTGTGGGCAGGGCTACCAGACTAAGAAAACTCTGAGAACAGGAAGCAAAGTGCAGAATGCCACAGAGAAGCCAGAAGAAGCAGAGGACAACCATGCTGCTCTGAGAAAAGGTACCAAGAGTCATGGGTTAGGTTAAGGGTAATGCGCTAGTAAGTGATATGCCTGGGCCTGAGGCCAATCAGCCTAAAACTACTGTGTGTCTCTGCTGGTCCATGGGTCTGCGGGCCTAAACCTTGAGGCTAGGACTGAAAGTCTGGGCCAGAAACCCCATACTGCAAATGGCAGCTCAATGTGGGCCAAATATACCCACATAAAGTCATAGAAAGCTTAAAAATGGTCTAGAGCCCAAAGCAGCCTCTGAATTGTGTCTCCCATGTGAGTTGTGGTACAGAAGCACATGGGCTTGAGCTACAGTGGCAGGCTTTTAGAGTGCAGTTTAAGGTATAAAATGGCTTGTTCCTGAAGTCTCACAGGACCCTCAATATAAGCAAAAGGTTATAAATGATGTATTTAAGGTTTCTGTTCACAAGGACAGAAAGGGAACAGAATCAAAGATGGCTTCTTAATGTTGATGTTTTCTTGGATTAGCTCTGTTTGCTGGAGGCAAGCAGAGCCTTGACTTATTGAAGAGAAGTTTCCTGATCCAGCCTTAAAGGCAAAATACTTGTGAGTCTTTTAATAGGCTCTGCTGCCAAATACTTAAATAGAGTTAATGAGCAGTAGATGGCAAAGCTTTACTTGGTAATTATATGGACCCTAAAATTCCCCAGAGTACTTGGATTAAAAAGATAACTTCTATGAAATTAGACTAGGAGCTGGGTGAAGCCATCCATCCATTTTACCATTCTTTAAACCTTGGCAGATTAAAGGTTTGGTCAGAAATAGAAGAATCTGGGTGGAGTCAATCACCCTAGCCAAGCAAAGGTGTGTTCAGAGACAGAAAAAGTTAAGAAATACATATTCAGTAAGTACAGTATTTTTAAAAAGTCTAAGTGGTTTAGAGTGTGTTGAAAATATATATACATAGGTTTAGAGAAAGAAAAGAAAGTGTAGAGAAAGCCCTTAAGAGAGAAATAGAGTAAAATAAATAAATAAATAAAAAATAAGCCACATAAAGATGCAACTTACAAAGAATGTCTGGATACTGTATATTATTGTCTTATCTTTAAGTTTTTTGACTGAAAATGACATAGTAAAAGCTGCTAAAAGACAGTTGATTATAAATGCTGTTAGAATAATTCAACCTATATATTTTGTAAATGAGTTGACTTTAAAACTGAAATACAAAGATATGATACTTTGGAGAAGAGGTTTTCTTTTTATTTTCACAGAAAATGAGAAGCTGTGGATTTATTTCTGGATAAAGAACATAAAGTTTGATAGAGGAAGACCCTGTGAAAAATCTCCAATGGAAATGGATGGACCAGATGACTCAGCATTTCTGAGCACCTCTGTTGAAGTTTCCTGAGCTCTGTATTCAGAACAATTTCAAGGAGACTGGCTGAGATGACCCAGCCTTATAGACTACTCCACTAAAGACTTGTGCATAATCCTAAATTTTTCTTTGGATTCCCATGAGATTGTCAGTACCCCATTCAGCAGGAAGTAGCCTAGAGAATGATGCCCACATTCCCAAAACACGGATTATGGATGTTTGTGTTTATTTACAGTGTTGTTTATAAGGTTTTTTTTTTATATATAAGTGGGAAAAGAATATTAGATTTGGAGTTACTTTTGTTTTAAGAGAAAAGGGGATATGTGGGAGATTGTGTTGTTTCATTGTAAATAACTATCCTACCTACTGGTTTAATAAAACACACTGATTGGCCAAAGGCAGGCAGGAAGTGTGGGCAGGGCTACCAGACTAAAAAAAATCTGAGAACAGGAAGCACAGAGCAGAATGCCAGAGAGAAGCCAGAAGAAGCAGAGGACAACCATGTTGCTCTGAGAAAAGGTACCGAGCCCCATGGCTGAATAGGATAAGAGTCATGGGTTAGATTAAGGTTAAAGAGTTAGCAAGTGATATGCCTGGGCCTGAGGCCGGTCAGCCTAAAACTACTGTAAGCCACTGTGTGTCTCTGTCCGTCCGTAGGTCTGTGGGCCTAAACCTTGAGTCTAGGACCAAAAGTTTGGGCCAGAAATCTCATACTACAGGCAGGTCCAAACTGTGGGGCTAGGCAGGCCAGAAACCTAATGGTACACATATACCCAAAGGACAATCCATCATACCATGATGGCACTTACTCACCTATTTTAATGGTGGTTTTAATTCTTCATAGCCAGAACCTAGACACAACCTTAATGTCCCTCAACCTCAGAATGGAAAAAAATGTGGTACACTTATACAATGGAGTATTATTTATCTGTTTAAAGTTTTCCAGAAAACGGATTTAATTAGAAAAAAAAAATCTGTCTTGGATAACCTAGACTAAGAAAGACATTGGCATGTATTCACCTATTAGTAAGTAAATAATAATCAAGCTAAAAGCTACAGTCTAAATGACACATAGCGGTTATGTAAAGAGGAGTGCTCTAGTAATGAAATGTGGATATTGCTGCTAAGAGGAAATAATAAGTTTTGCATGTATACTTGTAATAAATGAGGATTAGAACAGGGAGAATCAGGTGTGGGGGAGAATGGTGGAAAAAGTACTGTGAGAGATAGTTATAACAGGAGGTAATTTGTGGAGTTGCGTAGAAACCTAATGCAATGGGGTCTTCCTTCTATGAATCTGATACCAGTGAGGACTTCCAGTCATGGAAGACACAGAGTTAGTCCTAACTGACCATCTGATGTAACCAGGCAAGGCTTTCAGTGGTGGACCAGGCTACATTTTTTGAGAGAGGAGGTACCATGGAGATTATTAACATAAGCTGAGGACAGAATGTTACTTCCTCAAGCCTGACAGCCGAGTGTCATTTCCCAGATTGATAGACACAGATCTCACTGAATGTAGAAAAGTCATTCTGGAGCCCTCATGATGCCTTCACTGCTACATTGTAGATTTTTTTGGGGGGAGAAGGTATTATACAGGCTACTGAAAGAGAAAAATGGTCACCAAACCAAGCCACAAAACCTTCAAACAACAATCTGTCCTGCTTTAAAGATGCTGTGGCAATGTTAAGGCAAACTTGTAAGAATGGTCCACCAAATTTTGGGATAACTTGAATCAAACAAAACATTAACTAGTAGCACATGGATTTCCAGGAACTAGAGAATGGATGGGACAGAGACTTAAGGAAGAGGCAAACAAGACTGGTGTCATAAAAAAACAAACAAATAAACAAAATGTTTTCCAACAATAGTCTGTTAAGTCATGAGAGAGGCTATCTTTGGTAGCAGACAGAAACAGATACAAGTCCCAGGTCTAGATATTATGTGGATAGAATCTAAATTGGAGATCTCATTTACTAAAGAGGGTTTATATGAGCTTACAGAGACTGTGAGAGCCACGGTAGAATCTTCATGTATCTGACGTTACAATGAGGTACTTAGAGCTTATAGTTCAGTGTTTTTAGGGAACTCTCAGAAGTGGGAGTGGTTGTGTCTTTGACTGGTTAGTCTAGACTTGAGACTCTTCTTTCTATTGGGTTGCCTTTTCATGCTTTGATATAAGTGCATTTCCCTTGTTTTATTGTGTCATGCTTTTTGTTGTTGTTGTTGTTGGAAAGCCTGGTTTTGTTTGTTTGTTTCTTCTGAATCAAAATGGAGTGGAGTAGATGAGAGTGAGGAGAAGAGGGAAGCTGGGAAGAGTGGAACACAGGATGAATTGTATGGGAAAAGAATCTATTGTCAATAAAGAGAATAAATAAACACAAATAAATGCATGAATGCTTAAAGTCAAGGACATTCTTTGATTACTTCTACCAAGAACATTGAAACAACATGAATCTTAAACATTTTGATGAAAATAGAAGAGAAAGTTGTATCTTAATTTAATAATATAAGACTTAATGACATAAATACTAATAAAAAATAACAGAAAGTATAAAACTGAATCTCTTTCTGCCATAAAACGTTCACAGAAAATATAACTAGACAACCAAAAAGTATATTTAAAAATATCAAATAATGTAGGTAAGTAAAATGAAAATATAGTGGTATGTAATATACCATATCCACTAAGTGAAAAATTGTTTATAATACTATTAAAATAAGACTGCACAAAGGTACCCTGCCTTCAAAAGTGAAAACTTAAAATATGAACTGAATATAAAATGTTTTAATTTAGTAAGGTATTTATGAACACTTAATGCATAGCATTGTAATTAATGTTGAGTGCAATGAAGATTTATTTTTCCTGAAATCACAGATATGATGAGGATATATTTTTCTCCATATCCTGTATTATTAGGGCAAATAAACCAGGATATAGAAAAACATATCTAACTTGAAAATAAAAACGAAATCCCACACCAAATGTCTTACCCATAGCATTTTTCATATCTTTATTTTTTAAATATTTTTTCCATAACTACCACTGCTCCCCCTACCTCACCTTCTCCCAGTCCTCCCTCAGCTTCTCCCAGCCCCAATCTCCAAATACAATCCCCAGGAAGGACAAGGAATCCCAAGGTGAATCAGTTCAGTATAGCATATCCAGTTGAGGTAGATCGGAGTCTCTCCACCAAGTATCAAGACTGAGTAAAGTGTTCTTCTGTAGGGAATGGACTCTAAGATGCCAGTTCATGCACCAAGAATAAACTCTGGTTTTACTGCAAGAGGCTTGACAAACTGCCCATGCCATTAGACTTCCATCTATATTCAGAGGGTTTAGTTCCTTTCCATGAAGGTTTCTTAGCTGTCATTTCAGAATTAGTTGAGCTCCCAATAGCTCAGGTGAGCCATATCTGTAGTTCTCTTCCTCATCATCCTGATCCCTTTGCTCATATACTCTCTTCTTTCTCTCTTCAGATGGGCCAAGAGCTTGACCTAATGTTTAGCTATCCATATCTGATTCTGCCTCCATTCATTGCTGAATGAAAGTTCTTTAATGACAATTAGAGTGGTCACTCATTTGGCTATAGGGGAAGTCCTGTTTAAGCACCCTCTCTACTACTGCTTGGATTCCTATTCATGGACATGTGGTAGGTTCTTGGGTCCTTTCCTAGCACAGCCCCAGGTTTCTCTCATAGATCAATTGATCTGGTAGCAGAAATTTCAAAGTATAGCATCAATGTGAAGACAAAGGAATTATGATCTGGAAACCATTTCTCCATGTTCACCCATCAAGACATTTAGACATACCATGGCCTATAAAACAGAAATGTAAAGATATTTTTGTCAGAAGCCTCTGTGTTTATTAATTTTCTTAACTTGTGATTTTTTTTTATTTACATGGGATGCATTAGCACTCTATTTCTTATTTATTTGCCTTTTAGGGTGGTATTATTTATTATATTCATTTTTCTTACATTTAAGAAATCTGTGCCTTGTTGAATTCAGCAAGCTCCCAAATGTTAGGGTAATTGACTTTAGAATAAATTACACTTGATATTCCAATCATATAAGACAGAGATAATATACTGTAGAGTTTTTCTGATGCCAAAATAAAGTTAGTATTGTAGTAACTAGACTTGGGTTATTGAGATAAATTTGTTTATTTTACATTTGAAAATGGCACAAATTTTGGGACATCTTAAGCTCTACAGTCATTAATGAATATGTTCCTGGAAATTAATTATTTTACAAAGGGATCAATGATAATGAAATTTAGAAGTTGGATCATGAGTATATGGGTAAGACTTTAGGGCTTTTCTGTCAATAAATGATTAATTTACTTAAAATGTTTTTCAAGAGCCCAACTTGTTAATTTCAGTCACCCTCAACTGAATACTTGAGAAGACACCATGTTATATAGCACCTCATCAGATACCAAACACGATAGTCTTTTTCTAGTCACATCTTTTTTTTTTGAGCAATCCTAACTCCACAAACATGTGCAATACATTTCTGTTGACAATTAATTAAGCTTTCTTGTATGTTTTATTAAAGTAGCAAGAAAATATGAAAACCACTCAAAACAACATATAACAAAGTCCATCACCACTATATGTGCCTTATAATAAAGCATAAAAAAGATAAAATTGAAAACAAATAAGTCTTATACTATGTAAACATAAAGGTAAAACTACTTCACTACAGCATCTATAGTGATATTCAGAATATTTTGAAGATACAGCATTCTGTGAGAATGTAGTCTGGACAATAGAGACTCAAAGACAAAGTTATTAAATAGCTTTAGCTGTAATACTTTTAAAGAAGATATTCAATATGAAATATATGAATTGTGACAACAAAATTATAAAACACATTTGGAGGTATTATAAAACTTTTTACATAATCTTCATCATGTCTCTTCAATTTGCTCTATGTTCTGAACCCTGAAGCTAAAATAATAATCAGGCTTAAAATGTAAGATTTCTGATAAGATAAAGAACAGTATGAACATGTACACTATTGTCACATATAATCCAATAGAAGTACTAGGAAAACTGTAACCTTTGAATTTTCTCAGCCACATCTTTAGAAGTCTTGTTTTGATTCACATATTAAATTTGTAATCAGTAAGTATAGCTATGAGAAGAAAAAAATAGATCTGAGAGTTATTGTTCTTGCCTACAATCACAGCTAAGTAAAACGTCTACAAATTATTTGGCACCCATTGAGAGACTAGGAAGGGGTTCTAGGTTTGTGACTAGAAACAAAGAAAATGAATCTGTCTATATATGCAGAAAAATATTGTGTCATCTGTCTATTTTACTCTCAAAAGTTTTTCATTTTTATTGAGACATTACAGAAGTCATTTTGGCAATAATGATCCATATTTACTTGTGTTATAAAAATTAATTGACAAAATGTATGTTTGTGTCTTCCTACTTTTCAGCTGCTAATGCAGCAAGAAGAAGGCTGACTATGAAGCACAGAGGACAATTTGTGATGTACCACCAACTTGCAAATTTATTTTCAATAACCATATAGAAAATTTTGGAGGCAACACATTGGTAGCAACACCCCCCCCCCTTAAAAAATAAAAACTGAATCATACATCCTTTAAACAGTCAGTTAAAACACACATGAATTTACTTTGCTTGGTATTGTCACAAAATATTGGCATCACCAATGTTAATGCTTGAGGAATGCAGAGAGCATTAAAAACTTTTAAAAGCCTAAGTATGTTTAGATTTTCTGTTGGGTAAAATATTTATGTATCCTGTGTCTGAGGCATAATGTAGGAAGAAGTTTGTATATCACTGTTTTGGCACAAATAATTATATAACAAAATGAAAGTTCCAAATTTTAAAAATAAATTGGCATGTATCTCTATTTTTAGGCAACATGGTTTTGTATACAGAAAAAGTTCAGTAAAAAAAAATCTAAATTAAAAGTAATTCACTCATTTAAAAATCATAGCATAACAGTAAAATGTGTAAAATTCAATTGTGCTTTGAAGTACTATTAAAGACATTCCCAAAACTAATCAGATATATAATCCCACTTTAGATAAAATCACAAAAATACTTAGAAACAGACACATATGCATCAGAAATAAAACATTAATGAACAAAAGAAAACAAATATAAATGCAAATATATCCCGAGTTGACACAGTGAGTAATTAATATTTTATATACCCATGAAGCCCAAATCAATCCACATATATCTCATCTTTATTAAAATTGCAGTGATGTCTTTTACTGGCATAAAATAAAATACTAAAACTCATGGGAAATCACAAAGTGTCTCAATATTAAAAGCAATTTGAACCAAAAGATCAGAAAACTAGTTGTCACTGCAAGTTATCTTAATATCTATAATGTATTTATAGCAATAAAAATAGCATTAGCAAGCACAAAAATAGACATATTGACCTACAGAATAATGCATAGTTAGAAGAAGTAAAGAGTTAGAATAAAGGTCAGTTGATCTTCATGAAAAGTATCAAGAATACACAATAAAGCCTGGAGAGATGCCCTGTAGTTAAGAACACTCACTGTTCTTACAAAACATAGAAGTTGGTTACCCAATATCAGCATGGTAGGTTATAACTGCCTGTTATTCTTTTTGAAGGAGACTGGAAGCTTCTTCTGGCCTCAAGGGAACTTGAATACATTTGATGCATGTACACACATGCAGACACTTGCACACATCTGATGCGTATGCATATACATACATTTAGGCAAATACTCATACATGTAAAATATCAACAAATAAATCTCTAAGAAGCAATAAAATGAAAAATATAATAAATTTATTCATTTATTTCACTCAGTATATAAAACTTCATCACGAGATCAAAGATATAAAACTATAAAACCAAAATAAGCATAAATATAATTTACTAATTAATCAGACCAATGATGACATTTCTCAAAAATGCAATAACAGCCACTGAACATACAAAACCAAAATATTTTACACCACTCCTTGTGATGAATGCAAATGTAAACCACAGTGATTTATCAACTTACACCTGTTAAGTGTGTGTGAAGTCTACTCTTCTTTGTTGTATAAATATATCTAAAATTGCATTGGGAACAATAGCCTGAACATATTAATGAAGACTTATTTAAAAACAGATACCCTCTGATCATTTCTGTGATAAATAATCTAGGTAATTTGTATTTGGGTGTCCAAATATCTTGTACCATCATTTAATGGGAAAGTTTTTAAACTAAATAAAATGGAGTGAGATGAAATCTAGTGTTTATTATTCTTTGCTTCCTGAAAGTAGATGAAATATTACCATCTAACTTATGCTGTTATAGACATGTCTTTTCTACAATGACAGACTTTTAACCTTTAAACTTTGACCAGAAATCAGACACTATGTTTCTTCTGTTGAATATTCTGTAAAAAGACCAACACAATTAATTATTACAAATATTCACTATCATTACAAGGCCAGTCCGAATACAAAGAATAGGAACCCTCTGTACATTATTGGTATAGACAATGTCAAAAACATTAGATAGGTCCCCAAAGTGCTGACAAAACAGAACTAAGTTAGTTGGTCATGATGTCATATTCCTGCAATGCCATTACAAACGATGAAAGAATCTTGAGCTGAATTTCTTCCTGATATGTCAAAAAACCCCAAAAGATATTACTGTATGATACAGAAATTCTACCTCTGCATATCTATGTAAAGAAAACGGACTCAGTCCACCAGAGGTACCTGTACTCTCATATCCAAAGCTACATTACAGAAAAATAAACTTAATATTTAATTTAATATTTCTCAAAATATAAATGGGCACAAACTTCTTATATGAAGAAAAAAGGAAAAAAAAAGAAATTTGGTCATTCATATATAATAGGTGAACCTAAATGACAATATATTAGGCGAGGTAAGAAAGACATCAAAATTTTAACAACACATAATATCTTGCATGAATTAAATAAAGCAGAACTTCAAAGAACAAAATATAGAAAAGGATTGGGATATTGTTCATGTTTAGGACACTTGTGGAGAAGGTAGGAGGACAACATGGCCCCAAAATGTGCCACCACAACTACCAAGTACATTAAAATACAATGGTGGATACCACAGACTGGATATTGTTGAAGCCTAAACATTGGTTACCATAGTGTAACAAATTTGAATAATAATATGTAAAAAAAGCCCATATAAGCCTTTGAATGAATAGCCAAATGTGATATTTTCATTTAATAGAATGATGTTCCTCAATAAAAATAAGGAAATTACTTACATATGGCATAATAAATTATGAAAGTATCAGGTAAGTGAAATTATCCTGATACGATAAATCATATCCTTTAATCCTTTAAGATTACATTTATATAAAATATCTAGGAAAGCAGACTCTCAGAAACAAATGAATTTTATTACTCATGCTTGGGGTAAAACTAAATATAATTATTTTTAGTATGTGTGGTATTTAGACCTGTGAGTTTTAGTTAGCATCCAAAAAGAGAAATTGTATCTTAGTTTAATTGATGTATGTGGGACTATATATATTCTCATCATCCACTATTTTTGTCACATATTTTGTTTATGTTTCCTAGCCTTTGTTTTATTTATATTAATTGATTTATTTTTCATTTTTCTTTAATTGCATTTGTAAATTTGTGGTAACACTTTAGTAGACAAACATGGTAAATATTCATAATTCAAGCTAATAATTACTATGTATATATTATTACTTTATTCAATGTTCATACTACAAAAATGTTAGAATTTTATACATCTCTATGACAACTTACATGTGACATATAAGTCACAACTTAGGTATGCTGACACTTTTGTTAAATATTTTAATTTTATGTATTTTAAATATTTTGTGATTATTTTAGCATTTATTCATCAATCCATTTGCTCTGTATTTTGTTATAGGTTATTTTGTTTTGAAAATTAGAACTTAGAATAAACTTTAGTAAACTCTTCAGTATCACCAGTTTTCTTCTATCTGCTATTTTTCTCCCCTAACAGTGCTTGTCTTGTAATGTAGCTCCTGTCATTCACCACACGCAAGAATTTTGTACATTTTATTAGTATTACTAAAATAATGTTCAATTTTATTTGAATTTGTTTTCTGACTCTTGTTGGTTTAGATTCACTTATTCTATGCTCATATTTTAAGGACTATAAAGATTTTTTTTAAAATCATTGTAAATATCATCATTTATATTCTTGCAAAAAAGTTCAGTCTTTTTTCCTTTTGAACATCTATACTTAAAAAACATAATCTGAGACACTGTCCAAAGAATACCATATGAAGCACTGCACTATTATATGCTGTCATTGAAACAATATTGATGGACAATGTAATAAAAACATTTATTGAAAACTAATTTTCATTAATATTTTATTATTAGTTTCTTACAATCTAAATTGATTTATAATAGTGTTTTCTTCTTATTCTCTATTTAATAGACTTTGAAACAATTATGTCTACATGTATAGTAGGACTTTACATGATGGATAGATAATAGCATTAGCAGTTGCTATCATCTAGCTGCCTGATAGGTCAGTACACAGGTTGAATTTTAAGTACATGTTATTCTATTATCTGCCCCAATATCTATAATAGCCTGCTATCTAGAATATTTTCCTACAAGAATATTATAGTCCATGTCAAACTGAAAAAGTATTTTACTTGATGAATCATAGACAATTCAAATTTCTTTTTTAAAAAAGTTAATACTTATAATTGAGAGAATTCTCATTGTGTTGTTCTATAATGAATGCAACATGCTTTAAAATAGATGTTTTTTGTCTCATTTTGCAATGCAATTAGATATATGACTACATTTTTAAATACTTAAAACACTTATTTACTGTGTGATAGAAACTACTCTGAAGTATACAAATGGTTAGAGACTGTGATGTAATTCTATATCATAGAGCAAGATTTCTAGCTTATGGAATATCCTGGAATTGCATATTTGAGTAGATGAACTTTTCATAAAATGTAAAAAGTTTTCATTGAATATGATCAAAACTCACTAGCTATATTCTTGACAAGCACTCTTACTTTGAAGTCCTTACCCAGCTACTCTATGTAAATGAATCTGAGTACATTGAATCCTCTATGTTACAAAATGCATACTTGTTATTTTTTACTAATAGTATTAATATGTGGTATATGCCTACAATTTCAAGGCAATGCTATTTTAATAATCAGTGCATCCCAGAGTGCTCAGCTGGTTAATTAAAATATTTTTTTCTAAAATCACCAAGTGACATTTAATTAAAACACTAATTGATATTACATTTTGTCCCTTATTTTATTTCATATTAATAAATACCCAACAAATTATTTGAAAAAGGCTTAGGACATTTATAACAACAATATTTTTAGTTTTCTTCTATTTTCTTCATCTGCTTGGTTAATTACTATAGCTCCTTCATAGCAAATACTGCCTTGAGTTTATGATAGTTCTACTTAATTCAATTAGTTTGAAAGTTTTATTTTTTTCAATTAGTATAATTTTCCTAAGAAAACAATAGGAATTGCTTTTAAAACAATACTTTATGGGAAGTACATATTATGTGATGTGTTGTGTATATGTTTTCAACATAACATTGTTTTTAAACTATTATAATCCCATATTTTTCTGTAGGAGAAGCTTAATTTATAATTGAATCTTAAAATTGATATCTTGGGCTAGTTTATTTTTCCATATGAAGTTTAATCTTTTTCTTTCAAAATCTACAAATTGTGTTAAAATTTTAATGGGAAAAGTATTGAATCTGTGTGTTGCTTTTAGAAAATGGCCATTTCTACTTTGTTAGTTCTGATTCTTGAACATGGGAGATGGTTCCATCTTCTAATATCTTTTGTTTCTTTCTAAAAATATGTGAAATTCTTGTCATACAGGGCTTTCCCTTGCTTGGTTAGAATTACACCAAGACATTTCATATAATTCATGGATATTGAGAAAGGTGGTGTTTCCCTAATTTCTTTCTCAGCTTATATATTGTTTGTATATATGAGGGCTAATTAATTAATTTTATAATTTGTATATAGGAGAGCTACTTTTTTAGTTAATCATATGTGTATCCACGTCACCAGAGACTAGAGATGTTTATCAGCTGTAGGACATCTTTGATAGAAATTTTGGAGTTACTTATGTACATTATAACATCATCTGAAAAATAGACACATTGACTTCTGTCTTTCTGATTTATATCCCCTTGTTCTCCTTTAGTTGTCTTATTGCTCTAGCTAGATCTTCAAGTACTATAGTGACCAGATATATAGAGAGTAGAAAACTTCATCTTGTTCCAAATTTTAGTGCAATTTAAGTTTCTTTCTATTTAGTTTGATGTTGGCTTTTGGCTTTCTGTAACTTACCTGTACTATGTTAAGGTGTGTTGCTTCTGTTCCTGATATATCCAGGACTTTTTATCATAAAATATTGTATGTTATCAATATCTTTTGCTGCATCTAGTACCAATCCCTGAATCACTGGGATGAAGAATACTTGTTCATGGCAGATAATTTTTATGTGTTCTTAGATTTGGGTTTTCAGTATTTTATAAATATTTTTGCATCAATGTTCATGAGGAATATTGCCCTTTATTTCTTCTTGTTTGTCGAATCTTTGTGTGGTTTAGGTATCAGGGTGACTTCAGCCTCATAAAATTATTTCAGCAATCTTTCTTCTATTTCTATTTTGTGGAATAATTTAAGAAGTACTGTCATTACCTCTTCTTTGAAAACTTGGTAGAATTCTTCCCCAAAATCATATGGGCTTGGCTTTTTGGAGGTATGGTGGGAAAAATTTAATTACTATTGTCATTAAGTTAGAGGTTATAGGATTATTTAAATTGTTTATCTCAATCTAACTTTAATAAATGATATCTTTGGAGAAACTTGTCCATTTGATTTAGGTTTCTAATTTTGTTGAACATAAGTGTTTTAATTTTGAGCTGATGATTTATTTGATTACTTTGGTGTCTGTTGTTATGACCCCTTTAGTTTCAATTTTGATATTCTTTCTTTCCTTTTTGTTACTTTGGATGAGGTTTATTTATCTTGTTGATTTTTTCAAAGAAGCAATTTTTTTTTCATTGATTTTTTGTAGAGTTCTCTTTATTTCTATTTTGTCAATTTCAGCTCCAAGTTTCATTATTTCCTGCCTTACATGAATCTTGTTTTTGTTTGTTTTTTAACAAGAGAATTTGGATGTGCTATTAGCTGATAGTAAGAATTCTCTCTGGGTTCTTTATGAAGGCATTTATTGATATGAACTTTCTTCTCAGCACTAATTTTATTGTGTCCCATAAGTTTGAATAAGTTTTGCATCTGTTTTTATTGAATTCTAGAAAGTCATAATACCTTTATTATTTTTTTTCATTGACACGATAGTCATCCAGTAGATAACTGTTAATTTTCTGTGCAGCTGTACATTTTTTTAATTGGCTCTGGCAATACAGTCCTTTACAATAAATCAAATTGGCTCAAAAATAGTTGCCAAGGCATGTATGTACATAATGCTTTTTTTATGACTCAACTTTGAGTCTGACTGAAGGCCTGGCATCTTGCTCTTCCCAGAGTTCCTAATCTTGCAGAGTCTGCTTAGTAACAGATGCTGTCAGAATTCCTGATTGTGCCCAGGCACAGAGGGATGGCCAGGCAATGCTACCAGATCATGCTCAGCCAGTGAGGGAAGTCTGGGTGTTAGGAGGAGGATAAATAAAACTCTCCCTGTTGCTGAATAAATAAGTCTACAGTCTGCTTTTCACCTGATCCCCAGGGTTTACATTCTTGACTCTGTGCATTCTCACCCCCTCATCTAAGGGAATTGTTATGACTCATGAATACCTGGCAATTTCATCACGGTTTTGATCATCTCCCTTTCTTCACTTGCTGCACTGGACGGTGCCATGTGATGTGTGCTTATGGTCCCTTTAGTGGGTGAACATTGGAATTCATTTCTTTCTCTTTCTTTCTTTCTTTCTTTCTTTCTTTCTTTCTTTCTTTCTTTCTTTCTTTCTTTCTTTCTTTCTTTCTTTCTTTTTATTTCTCCCTCTCTTGTGTTATCTGTCATGTGGCATGTTTGTCTGTACACTTAGAAAGGTACATTATTATTATTTTTTTTTGTTTAGGTTTTTCTGGCAACTCCACATAAGTCTTGAATTTCCAGAGGACAGCACCAAGGCACATCTCAAAAAATGCTGTCCCTAGTCCAGAGACACCATGTAGGAATACAGATGTGACAAACCAAGCTTTCTTCTGTGAGATTGCCCTTGGCAAAATCTATGGCCTGATGCCCAAGATGCAATAAGGGATTTCATCGGGCTTGCAGATGCCTTTCAAATTTCTTTGTTTCTTTGTGATGCTGAGCACTGAATCAAAACCCTAACATACACACAAAGAAATACAGAAACACACACATGGTAAACAGTCTCTCTTTTATTGACCCTTTGTACAATTTTCTCTAATTTTTGATTGTCTTTTTCTCAATTGCATTAAAAGTTCTATACATTTCTTCTCTAAGGACTTCTATTATCTTTATAAAATATTTATGGTAATTTTCTTGTACTTCAGATGTGTTGGAATATTTAGGGCTTATTTATAGTGGGGTGGCTTATCTCTGGTGATGACACAATAAGGTAACAAGAAGAGGAGGGACAGATGGAGTTCTGCTAGAAAAGGTAGTCTAATCTGGCCTTCAGGATGGTGGCCAGGACTCTGGTGTGTAGGAGACTTCAGCAAGAGTTTGGAGTGATTTGCAGGTAGCTGGCTTCTAGTATATAAGTTGTAAATTACAAGTGATTGCAATACAACTGACAGTTAATATGATGGATATTTGGTCTGAAATTAATAAAATATTATTAATTCATACTTTGAAATTTCCAAATTATTATACTGCTAATTGGTGAGATAAAAGTTCACCTCTATTTTCTTCATACAAGGTATGTATATGTGTATGGATGTGTATGGAATTTATTTGAATATTTTGATCATATAAAATGTAAAAAATGCAATGATTATTTAAAAACACAAATATGTGTGAACATACCTATGTGAAAACAAAAAATATTAAACAATCATTTTCTAATGTTTTTAAATTAATGAATAGAATATAAACTAAAAGAAGATTTTTTTTTTACTTTTTGAAATACACAAATGTATATGTGGCTAATAAGGTCGCTCATGAAAAATCACAATATATTTTTTATAGAAGTAAATGATAATTTATGCTTTATTGATCTTAAATAAAAATAAAACATAGCTGAATATTTAGTATAATATGTGCTATTGACAGATAAAAATGAAATAGTCTACCTTTAAGATCATAAATTCAATTTTTGTATGTACAAAAGAATCTTCCTTAGCACCTAATTTTGATTGAATCTGAAAAATAAGAATACAGAGAAAGCCTATAAATCATACTTCATTGAAAATCAAACATTCCTCCAGAAACATCTGTAAGTATTTAAATTTGATGCTAGTTATATATATATATATATATATATATATATATATATATATATATATGTAATTTTATCATCAATATAATATGCTGAGTCACAGAGCTTTTTGTTAAAAATACTATAGGCATGCAAATACAACCATGTGAAGGTATTTCTTATTATGCCATGAAAATTTTTGAAAAAAATAAAGATTTATATATTTACTTTCTATTATTCATGCATGAATTCATAGAACCTACTTCCTTTTGTTTTGTATCGCTGCTTCTACCTCTTTTATTAGATTTCTGTGCCAGAATTTCCAGCCTTACCCTGCAGCCTGGACTTGCTAACCTGCAGTCCCACAGAGACACAGAGATACTTATATATTATGCTGATCATTCTATGGCTCTGGCATATTTCTAGCTGGCACTTGCTCTTAAACTGATGTATGATTGTTATCTGGTTCAGTCATGCAGCTTGGTATCTTTCTTTCAGCACTATTTCAACATCTTTCCTCTTTGTCTGCTGGCATCTTATTTTATTTCATGTCACTGGCATTTCTCTGCCATCTATGCCCTGTTCTTCCTGTTCCCAGAGTTTTCTTGGTCTGGTAGCCCCATTCACACTACCTGTCTGCTTTCAGCCAATCAGTATTTTTATTAAACCTTATGCTCGACAATTATTTACAGTGTAACAATATAATCCCACTACATCTACCATATAATTCTTCTTCACTTCATTTTTAAAGCCAGTTTATGGACATATCAGTCTTCAGATTTCTAGAAATATCTATAGTAACACTAATGGAAACATAAAACCAAAATTCAGATAGACAAAAATGAAATAGCTCAATTATTTTACCTAGTAAATTCACAAATATAAAATTGTATTCATAATATAAAAAAATTAACACTAGTTGAAAACCTGTAATTAACATCTTAAAATAATAAAATAAAAGTTTTAAATGATATGAATTATGTAATTATCACATTGAAAATTTTGTAAATAAACATTTCTGACTTAAATATATATGAAAGATTTTCAAATTCTACATTTCTAACCTGATAGGTACATAATATCTTTTTCTAAATTGTATTTCTTTTTATTTTTAACTATTAGTTTTATTTTTCATAAGGGTTTTTGCCTTCTTATATAATTTTGTACCAGCAGGTACGTAGATTCACAATAGATGCCAAAAGAAGCCGTTGGGCCCCATTTGAATTAGAATTGTAGTACATTGTGAACCTCCTCTGGGTTCTGAAATATCAAACTCTGGCCTGATAGAAAAAAAAAATTTAAAAATACACTTAACAACTGAGCCTCTCTCCAACTACTATTTTTAATCTAAAAAAATTATATCATTTGAAAGTATATTGTAACTCATTTTCTTTAATCAGTATAAAATTCATATCATATATTTATTTAAATTAATAATTTAATTTTTTCACATAGAGAAAGAGAAGAAACAATTTAAAATTTTGCTTCTTTGTTGTATTGGATACTGAATCACTCCCCCCCACACACACATATATACACAAGGAAACATGGGAACAAATAGTAAGCAGTCATACTCTTACTGATCTTCTGCCCAATTTTGACAAACACATTCTATCATACAGTATTATAAGACTCAAGGTATATGTAAAAACAATAATTCTATAGCATTACCTAAACCTCTTTGCAGTCATTTATCTCCCGCATTTTTGACAGCCACCAGTTATCATCCTATTATTTGTGTGTGTGTGTGTGTGTGTGTGTGTGTGTGTGTGTGTGTGTATGTATATGTGTATGTACGTATGTGTGTGTATGTATGTGTATATCTAAGAAAAAAACTAACTTAATTAATAAAATTAAATTTATCCTGTTTGATATTCTTATCTTATTCAAAAAATACATAAGATTATTTCATACAGTTAAATGTATTCAGAATTTATTGAATTTAATTACTGAAAAGAGTATAAATCTTGAATAATAGTTTACTTTATGAATGTTAATTCTTTAATCAATTGAATGGTCAAGATTATAGCAATTTATTCTGACAAAAATTTTTATGTGAACTTCAGTTCCACTTGAGAAATATCTAGGACTGAATAGAATGTAAATGATAAGTTTGTGATTAACTTTACAAGAACTACAGAGCTACTTTTAAAAACAATTTTGATTTTAATTCATATTCATATGTATATGTCTGGTAAGCCCACATGAATGGAGGTGTTTATTCAGGAAAGAAGAGACCATAGGCCTACATGCCCTGTCCATGTCCATGTCCATGTCCATGTTGGACACATAGGTACTTGTGCTATGAGGTACAGGTACTATGATACATGAATATAACCTGATAATTATCTTAGTACTTGAACTTCAGTGTTACAGAAGAGAAGAAAAGCTTTTAAACTCTAGCACTTAGAGCTGCTTCTTTAAGCAAATCTATTTGTCTTCCTGACATGTATATGAGAGCATCAGCTTCTTTACATTTTTACCAGAATTTTTGTGTTTCATTTATAAAATCTATTCAACTACATATACATTTTCAAAGATTTATTGATATTTATTTTATTTATAATGGTATTTTCCCTGTTTGTGCTGTGTATAGTGTGCATACAATGCCCATGGAGGTCAAAGACAGCACTTAGATTTCTTGATACTACAGTTACAGATGTCTATGAACCATCATGTGGGGGCTAGGAATTGAAAATCAAGACCACTGAGTCATTGTTCTATCTAGCCATGAATCTTTCACTTTTTACATTATTTTTTAATTACAAATAATATTGATGTTTTATATTCTCATTTGCCACATAAATATTATCAGAGGGCCTATACATGCACTTTGAATTTTGCTATACATGAATTGACTATCTATGAAAATAAAACTTGGGAACAATGATGAATGAAAGTTATAAATTCTATTATTCTCACATGTGCTTGTCTTGTACAGCATATTAAAACTAAATGGATATAACTTACAAAGCATCACTGTACAGGAAACAGAAAATGAAATTTTATCACAACCACAAATGTAAAAAGATAATCAAACTAATTTCTTAGGCAAAAATTTTAATAATATCTATAAAAGCAAGCCCCTAATCTCATGGATAAACACAATATGCAAAAAGATAATAATCAGGAAAGGAAGGTTGCTCAGCAGCTAAGAGCACTGCTGCTCTGGGTTTAATTCTTGGTACTCACATGGTGCCATTCAAATTACTCTTGGCCTACTAAGGCACTGCCCGAACCTGCTACAAATGCAAAACATGCATACAGATAAAATAAAACGAACAATTTAAAAATGATTATCATACATAAGTACTTATTATAATATGTGTGTATGAGGAAGAAAGGATAAATGAAAATGTTTGCTGATGAAAAAAAAATGATGGGAGCAATGTTCACTATTTCTAGAGCTCCAATAGTTATATATTTGTTGGCATAGAGGACAGAAAAAGAATTGAAAGTTTGGAAATAAAAAATGGAACAAGAACAAAAAAATAGGAAAATAAACACACACATGCAGAGAGAGAGAGACAGAGAGAGAGAAAGAGGAGAGACTGAAATATCTACAACTAATATTTTTTGTAAGAACCAGCACTTTGTCATGAAATAATGAAAGGAAAATGAAAGTAGAGAGGTTCTAAGAAGAGAATATAAGAAACTGAGAGAGATTTTTTTGTGGAAGGGATTTGATGCTCCTATCTTTGTGCTTGAATCAGAAATAAAACTAAAAACACTCTCGCAAAAAAAAAAATCTCCAAAGAGTCTTGGCAGTAGGCACATTTAATGATGCAATGCTTGATCTTGAGGCAAAGAAAGCTTACTCACTCCTGGACACAAGGAAACTCAATAAATTTATAACACTGTTTATCTCCCACCGCCCCCTGAACAGACCTAACTCTAGCTGGCTTCACAGATGCTGCATAAACACCGTCTGTAGAGGATAGTGATTAATTGAAATAACTGACGTCTCTTCATTTATGTCACTGACTGACTCATAGAACACCAATTATGAAACAAAATTTGAGCAAAGATTCAACTAGCTGCTAACAGCCAGTAAATTTTGGTGGAAACAGAGAAAAAAATCAAACAAGTAAGATCAATTTAGGCCTAGAAACTTTGGTGAAGTGTTTCAGTGAACAAAATCAATGCTGTAAATGTAGGAAATACTTTGCATTATGCCCAGAATGTTGTCTTAAAAGAGGATTTTGCATTTTTTTATTATTTTGAGAAATTTCTGTGTCAGTTATGGTGGTATGTGCCTGTATGTCCAGTGGTTAAGAGTTAATCACATGAATTCTGTCCTATATGGTTAATATGGGCCTATCCTAGACTACAGAGTAAGACTCTGTCTTAAAAAATTCAATATAAACAATAAAACAGATACATGCACAAAAACAAATAGGTGTGGTCATCAGAAGAGGATATTCAATACAAAAATCATGTCTTACAATTTAAAATAAGTGACTAAAAATCAATGCAAAAAGAAACTTGATCTGAAGAGATGTCTCAGAGTTTGAGAGCACCTGCTACTCTTAAAGAGGATCCAGGTTTGGTTTTTAGCACCCACATGGTGGCCCAGAACTGTCTGTATATCCAATTTTTAAAAATTCAATGCATACTTCTAACATACATGCTTCCAAAATCACACACACAAATGCACACATACACACGCACACAGAATAAAATATATAATTAAAAAATGAAATGGGAAGCTCTCACATATATAAACATATGTATTTCTAATTTTATAATGATTAGCTATCATCAGAAAACCATCAGAAGCTGGAAGACAACTAAATATTTGCTTAATTTTTACTACATTTGAAAATATGTGTATTGTGGTATAGTAGTGGGGTTTCTCGGGTCCCGGGCAGCCAGAGGTCCGAGACCCACAGAACTGGCGCTCGAGACCCCTTAGCCACCCGGCCGCCCGCCGCTCAGACACCCAGAAATGACTCAGATGCTTATAATAACTTCATGCTGTTTGGCCTATGACTCAGGCACATTGCTAGCTAGCTCTTATATCTTAAATCAACCCATTTCTATTAATCTGTCTGCCATGTGGCCCGTGGCTCACCTGTGTTCCTTACATATGTCTTCTTGGGCGGCTTGCTCAAACTGCCTGACTCTGCCCTGCTTCTCCTACCTATGCTCTGATTTCTCCTCCTACTTCTTCTATGGTGCCTGTTATGGCCCAAACCAGCTCCTTTATTTAAAGATTGAGATTCACAGCATACATAAACGCATTCCCACATCATTGTGGAATAATATTTTTGTACATTATAAATATTTTTCAATCAAAATTTGAATAACAAACAGCTAGGCAGGATTTGTGGGTAGAGAGAATGCTGGGAAGAAAAACAGTAGAGACACTGGCAATTGTCATTCAGAAATGAAAGAAGTAGAAAAAGAGCACGGGCAGTACAGAGTAAAAGTAATAAAGCCACAGTACAGACAGTAAAATAATAGAAATGGGTTAATTTAAGCTATAAGAGCTCATTAGAAACAAACATAAGCTGTCAGTGAAGCTTTCATAATTAATAAGAAATCTCCTTGTCATGATTTAGAATTTTGAAGGAGGTACAGAAAAAATTACCTATATATGTGTACACATGTATAAAATACAATGCAATAATTGGATGCCTTTGTGGAATAGGTAAACTCGTCCCCAAGAATGTTTATCATTTTTCAAGTAAGGGAATCTTCAGGATCTTATAGTTATTTCTAAAATTATTGGAGACTATATGTACCATATTATATTAAAGAAAACAAAACGTAATTTTCTCTACCTATTAAGAATAAAGCTGATTAGATTATCTATGTACAAAACAATACATCTGAGGCTTATTAACTCAACATAAAGAGCAGAAATAAATTTAAGATGAGACTATTAGAAAAAACAAGAAATGTATTGTATGCATAATGAAATTTTATTTTAATATAATTTGAAAGTTTAAAAAATGGAAATCTTCAAAAAGAGAGTAAAATCCAAGAAAAAAGAAACAAATGTACACTGTCGTCAAGTATCTTTGATGTTTTAGGTTTAAACTTCATTACAAGTCTTGCAAAGAGTGTAAAGGTCAGTGTTATTATATGAGATGCTTTCAATTCTTTAATTTTATGGCTTTTATTCTATTTGCATGAATGTTATTCATAAAATAAGCAAAATTTATTAAAATTAATGTGTTAAAAATAGTCAACTGAAAAGAAAGATCAAGCATAAAGACAGTGTAGAAGTTTTAGTGTCTAGTAGAGGCTGTCTGTCTGTGAACATTCATGAGCAAACATATGTACATATAGAGGTCAAAGAAAAACTTGTAAGGGTCAATTATTTCATTCTACCATGTAGATCCTAAAAATCAAAGTCATGTTTTCAGGCTTGGTGGGAAGCATCTTTCTTTCTGAGATATCTTCCTGGCTCTTAAGTGTCTTTATCAGTATTTTTTTTTCTCACAGCAATGAGAAAAATAACAAAAAGTTAAAATCTCATCTCAATTTAATATTCTCCCCCCCACACACACACATAATCTTCTTTTAAGGGATAAAGTGAAATGCTTTGGAATCTGTCATTAGGTACACTAACGTTGGCAAGTATTCCTGTAACAAACTATAAGCACATATTTCTACATGAGTACACATCTCTCAGTGTACTGATACAATAATGTATACATGTACACACAAGAATAAGTGTTATTAAAATTAAAATCTTTATTGTCTATTGTTAATTTCTCATACAAACAACAATATTAGACCCAGAAGTATAAAGATGGAAATACTTCAAAAAGAAATAAAAATATTTAAATGAGTTTGAACTTCAAAAATAGTGTGAAATAAAAGTCAAATGGTCATAATCAATAAGCAGCCTTAATTATTTACCAAATCTAAGAAAAGTAGAAAGGGTAATGATGTAGCCCATAGTAGTGTCTATATTACATGTTGTAATATATGCAGTATATATACAAGCAAAATACAGTTGTATATGATGACAGGGATGCGTCTCACAAAAAAATTAACAAAAAGGTAAATATATAATCACATAAAAGTATAGACCATTCAAAACTATCACAATTTAGGATGAAATATAACTTAAAATTCTAAAGAAATTAAAATCAATTAACAAGTCATACTTTGGAGATCAGTAAACATTTTGAAATAAAGAAATACACTTCGTGATTATTTACAAGTATATTTTATAAAAGCTCATTTTAAATGTTACATAAAATTGTTTTCTCTTTTCTATATATGTGCTATGCTTAGTAGTAACTTCATAAAAGGCATAAATGTAAAATGGAAGTAATAAGGTACATGTTAATAGAGTTCTTTTACTCTTTGTGAATTTATTTTTGAGAATTTTATTACATATATTCATTTATCTTTATATGTTGGTGGGTCAGTGGGTGCCTGTCACACTTTATGTGATGCTAAAAAACAGCTTGAGCAATTTGTTCTCTCCTTCCAATTTATGGGTAGCAAGAATTAAACTCAACCTTAAAGCCAAGTGAATTTTCCTGCCTAAGAGTAGATGTTTTCAATGCAAAAACAAATAAGAAATAATATACATAATACACACACACACATATATATTAAGAACTTTGTATGTGGAAATAAGAAAATTTCAAATAATCCAATTAAAACTGTACATACAGACATTTCATTGAAAAGAAACTCTTGTAAGGTTGCAAGACAGAAAGGTATTTATCTCATCAACAGTAAAGAAATTAACATTATAAGAAGACTGAAATATGGCCTACCTATGTGTAGATCAATGTTTTTATCCCACTTTCCAGTTCCGGAATGCCCAGCAGCCCCTTCACAAATAATTGAATTGGAGGCTTCATATTACACATTAAGACTCTGTCAGTAGTTCAAGCTTATTACTAACTAGCTCTTACACTTTAATTTACCAATAATTCTTATCTATGTTTAGCCACATGTCTTGGTATATTTTTGAGTTCAGCATTCTCCTTGATTCCTCTGATTCTAGCTGGCAATTGATTCTCTGTCTTTTCTCTTCCACAAATTTTCCTAGTCTGTTTGCCTCATCTATATTTCCTGCCTGACTACTGGCCAATGAGCATTTTATTAAGCTAATATGAGTAACAAACCTTTAAAGTGTGCTTGAGCATTATTCAATAGCAGCCTAGTGTGGCCGAAGTAATTTTTAAAATATAAACAATTCTTAAATTTACCTTGATAAATTAGAAGAACCAAAGAGGAAGCCCTTAAATAATTCTGTTTCAAATGTAACATGTATGTTCCAGTTCTGTCCTGTTCTTAAAGTGTACAGAAAAAGCCCTAAACTTTCAATGTGTATTTCTTACAACTACTGACCATAAAAGGTTTGCTTACTCTTTTATCAAACTACAGCTCAATAGATGATAGGCAGCCAAATCTCCTAAGAAAAATATTAATATAATAACTCACAGTATATAAGCTATAGGGAAATCAAACCAGAAGATTATTTAGGCATGCAAAGTTTAATAATAACAAATGATAGATGAGATACAAGTGATATATGTGGAGAAAATTACTCAGTAACAGTAAGTACAACATATTTGACTTTAACATTCTGCTGGGAAAAAGTATCTGAAAATAGTTTAACCACATGGCTCCATATTGTTTGTCAATTTATATTGCTATTTTTAATTGATGCAAAATAATCATTAAAGATATATGCATTAATAAAGTAGCATAATATTACCCTTTATATATTTAACAGTATTTAAATCAGGTTCAATAAGTTTATATCTACCAATACTTCTTTCATCCTCAAGAAAACTTACAAAACATTTCTTCTGGATTTTAGAAATATACAAAGCAGTGTTGTCTATATCTACCTACTGAACAGTGGTATCTAGTGATACTTCTGTAACTTAATTACATTTATACCCCTCTATCAGTACTCCTATTACTCATATCTCGACGGTGTCTGGCCATCACCATTCTACTCTAACTTATATAAGATAAATTTATTTAGATATCTGGATTAGTTAATTGAATATAGTGGTCCCACTGTATTTCCACGTTATGAATAATATAACTTGACTCATTTATCATTAGTCCCGTGGTCTATCAATATTTCAAATAATATGACTTGATTAATTTATTATTTATTATATCTAGATATTATTCTATTCTGTACATATTGCACATTTATCTTAGCACTCCAGTAGTTTATGGAGATCTAGTTTGCAATAAAATAGAGAATGCAGTTATCCCATCTCCACACTAATTTATTTTTTGATATATAACAAAGGGTAGGAATTTGGAATTTCATAATAATATCATTTATAATTTTTGAGAAAACTCTGTAATATTTGCTATGTGAAATTTTTTGATGTAAGAAATTTTGATACTAGCACATTGTGATGGCTTTTAATGAGAATATCCTTCATAGGCTTATGTATTGGATAACTGTGATCTTAGATGGTGGTACTGTTTGAGAAATTTTTAAAAGTATGGCCTTCTTGGAGGAAGTATGTTTCTAGGGGTCAACTTTAAATGTGTGAATTCTAATCCAATATCCATTTTCTGCTCTTGCTTACAGTTGAAAATGTAAGCTCACACCTTTCTGCTTTGACCACTCTATCACTTATTGTCCTACTTCCATTCCATGATGAAATCCCATTCTTCTACAATTATAAACCAAAACAACTTTTTTTATGTAAATTGCTTAGGGTAAGTTTTTTTACAACAGCAAAAAATTATGACACTTTCATAGTGGGATGAGTTCATATATTAATAATATATTGTGATTCTCTGATATTTAGAATTTCTTATTCTTTTGAATATATTCCTTTGGGAAATGCTTATTTGAGTATATATCTGTGTTAATAAGAAATTTTGCTTTTAATTTTTTTGAATACTTTGTATTGCATGTTATTAATTCTTTCCTTTCATGGAGTTTTTGTTTTCCCCAGTATTAATTCTTCTATTTACCATTTGTAAGTGCGTTGATTGTTGTCATCACATTTTATTTGCTTCCATTACCAATGTTCTTGTAATAGGTTTTTGCAGTCACTAAAATGAGACTTATCATTCCTATGTTTTTTCCACATATTTTATATTTTCAAGTTTATAGTTGTTATTATAATCATTTTTGAGCTGATAATTTTAGTTGGTCAGAAATAAAATCCACATCTATTATACTATTATTAGAGCACATTTCTATAGAACAGTAAGGGAGTTTGTGAGTGACAGGATGAGGTGGATCTGTGGCATTAGCACTGGTCCAATGTGGCTTAGAAGATTGTATGATACTAAAATACCATTTACCTAGTTTCGAAATTAATGCAAATTAATATTGTATGGACTATCTCAAATTCTATAAAAAAAATAACACAAATATCTATTTTGCTGAAGAAGAGGTAAATTACAATGGTCAATATGTTGTTGCCAATGCAAAATATAATCATGCTTTAACTAGCAATATCTGTATATATCATCATTCTGAAATAAGTAATTACTCTTGTAATAAAAATTATTTGTTCAGAGAGTTGTATGAATGTTATTAATAGAAAACATTAATATCACATTAAAATTGATAAACTAATAACATTCAAATTCATATAAAGTTAAGATAAAAGCTTTGTTAGTCAGTTATATTTGATGTTTTAAAAAAACAGATTGTAGAGTATATAAAATATTTTAGCAGATTAGGAAATATATTTACACTTTTGCCATTGTTTTGTTTTTGTCAATAATATTGAGTTCCCAACATAACTTTGAGAGGAAATTATTATGTGTACTATTTCACCAAAAGATTATTAAGGAAGTCACTTTAACATTAAAACAAACATTCAAACTCAATCTGAACTGTGAGGCAGAGAACAGACTTAATTTTTTCACAACACACACGGCATTGCTGTGCACTACTGTATAAAACTATTGGATGAACAGAAAAACATTGAGTTAGTATGTAAGTTTTTAATACAGGTGCAAAATAATACAATAACCAAGCAATTTAGGGAAACCAACAAAGCTAAATTAATGGAGTAAAAGCATATATATATTTGGTACAATTTTCCTTAACAGTCAAGAAATTTGTAACTATTTCACTGTATATATTGACACTGAGAAAACAACACACAATGCTATTTAACTAAAATATAATGTAAAATTTGAATAATAGAGAAATAATTAAAAAATACTTTAGGAGGACAATTAAAAAGAATATAGTTAAATCATCAAAATTTGTAATGTCTGTCAGTCATTATTATTTTAAATTAAAAAGATTAGTGTTTCTTTAAATGTATTTATGTATAATGCTTTTAGCAAAGCACTTTTCTTCTGTAATATACTTTTTCCACATACATGTTCAGATTAACCTAAGGAAAATGTATGTCAAAAGTATCCTAGACAACAAATTGTTAATTGATAAAACATAACAAAATTTATGCAAAATTAGTAATTTTTTCTCAAGCAAATCATTAAATTAATGTAAGTTTTGTTTATTCATTACAATTACCATAATAGTAATCTAATGCAATACTGCATTATCTATTTGAATATAAGCTTAAGACCATATTATCTCAAGCAAATGTCTTTTTTCATATCACTAGAATATATGGTAATTATTTTACAAACTTATTTAACACTTGCAATGAAGCTAACTCTTTTGCATCTAAAATGAAGGTAACTCTCTTTCTTGGTTATACCACCAACATTTAGCTTGTATAAGTTATATAAGGCTATGATAGGTTGCATGAATTTGAGTTTAATAGACACACAAGGTCTAGAAGGTAGATTCTCACAGCACTGTCTTTCTCCATGTATCCTAAACCTTGGTGTGGTAATAGAGATGTCTTACTTAAGTATGATCATTTCTTTAATTTTCAGCACTTCTGTCTACTGAAAAAGTAATTTCTTTGACCAAGACTGAAAGTAGCTCATGTCTACAAAAATAACACAAATCAGAGGAATGTAACTATTCAATAAAATAATGATATTAGGCTCTAGATGTATGCCTTATGCCAACTTCACACAAAACATAGAGTTATCTAAAATGAGGTAATATCAATTAAGAAAATGCTTCCATAAAATCCAACTTTAAGACATTTTTGTAATTCTTGATTGATGAGGGTAGGCCCAGCTCATTGTGGGTAGTGCCATCTCTGGCTTGATTGTCCTGGGTTCTAAAAGAAAGCAGACTGAGCAACCCAGAGGAAGGAACTCAGTAAGAAGCACCCATCTTTTGCCTTTGTATCAGCTTCTGCCTTTAGGATCTGTTTGAATTTGAGTCCTGACTGCCTGCAATGATAAGCAGGTCGATGAAAGCATGAGTTGAATAAACTCTGTACTCTCTTACTTTCTTTTGGTTCATGGTGTTTTAATGGAGCAAATATCTCTTAAAAAAATACTAATGCAAGATCAATATGTATTGGAATATAAACCAATACTCACGATATAGGTAAAAGCTTATATAGGCACCTGAGCAATCAAATGATCCACGCGATGGATGATGGATGCTGATCCAGTCTCTCAAGAAGCCAGGAACAAACAGGGTCCCCAAGATCCCAGCAGCCTCTCTTAAATGGGGCTGGTCACTCCTCCTTCAGGAGCTCGGGACCCTGGATAAGTGTCTTCCAACCTTATCAACTAACACCTGAATCCCACCACAGTGTTTTATAACAGAAGTAGAATTCCTAATAAGTACAGACTCAACTATAGGGAAGATCTATCTACATCTATATGGTTGTTATATATGTCATCTATCTATCTGTCTATCTATCTACCTATTTATCTATTTATCTCTATCATATCTCTCTATATATATCTGTATCAAATATGTAATTTCCTAAAGCAAATATTACATGTGAAAAAAGAACATAGAAAGATAAAATAATTTTAGCTGTTACTACCCATATACTATTAACATATTAATGGGATTCTACTGTACTAAAGAATACGTAACACTGAAATTTGCACATTTAAAAATATTTTTAAATTTTATATTTTGAAATACCAGAAAATGATTAAATTAATAAATGTACACATTTTTTCCTCAAAAATCAATCAAGAGACTATAGAAAAATAGATATGTCTTTAAGGGGCAATGTGATTAAAACATTATTTGAGTACTTAAAGAAAAACACAGATGAATACATTTTAATGTTGATTTTTATTGTATTTAATATGTCTATATATGTATTCCTGAATATATGTATATTTACCATATGTGTTCAGGAGTCCAATGATATTAGAAGAGGCATTGGCTCTACTAAAACTGGAGTTACAGTGTATTCTAAGCTAACATTTTTGGGCTAGAAACTAAACCTAGGTCCTTTGCATGAGCAGAAAGTGATTTTAAGCACTGAGCCATCTTTACAGCCTCTTTGCTGCAGAATTTTACTTCACACTTAGAGAAGAAGTAGCAGCAGTAATTATCAAACTATTCCAAAATTAGAAATAGGACACCTTCAAACTTATTTATGAGGAAAATAATATTATATTGACATAGTTGAGTTTTTATTCTTGTGATAAAACACGATGATCAAAAGCAATTTGGGGAGGATTATTTCATCTTACATCTTAGAGTTCATTATCCAAGAAAATCAGAACAGTAACAACATTGGGAACCTAGAAAGAATAACTGAAACAGAGGCCACAGAAGAACATTGCTAAATTTCTTGCTTTACATGGCTTCCTCGGCCTGATTTCTCATACTATTCATAACTAACTGGCCAGGAAATGCATTGCCTACAGTGAGCTGGGCCTTCTCAAATAAATTTTCAGTCAAGAAAAAGCACCACAGGCACATCACATCAAGTATTAAAATGTCAAAATGAAATCTATTACCCTGTACAATTCAAAATATAAAATGTTGAGCATCCACATAATCATGTTTTAATTTATTTAATAGCAACTATACAAATACAATTATTAAAAGAGAATTCTATATCATATATACACTAATTTGAATATTAGAACAACCTATGATACATGAAACATTCTCATTTTTCTTTAGATTTATTTATATTTTTATTTTTGTGTGTATGATGTCACATCAGTATAGATCTATAAGTCTAAGAAGTATCAGTTCCACTTGGAGATGTAGTTATAGGTGTTTGAGAGCTGCAAGTTATGGGTTCTAATAGTCAAACTCGACTCCTACCTAGGAAGAACAGCAAATATTGTTAACAGCTAAGCTTTCTCTCCAGTTCTCCCAATATGTTTTTGTTAAACAAAAGATAAGTTTTTATTTGATTATAGATCACTCCAATATTTTTTAAAATTAACTCAGGCATAGAAAAGTAATACCACAATTCATGTGAGATCCCTTTTCTCTAAATAAAAACGATGTGGATTTAATTAATATTTAATGTGTAGGTTTTATTTTTTTGTTTGATTTGGCTTTTTTGTGAATGAGAATTCCTGCAAAGAAACTATGTTTGCAAAGAATGATTGGCTGAATAAAATTGAACTGCTGTGGCAATTTTGTAATGTTGAAACTCCAGAGCATAATTACCATATCTTAAGCTACCTTTAGCATTTAAACTGCAATATCTCACTCACCACTGTGTCAGAACTAATATCCTATGATTAACTGTTTAAAAGAAGAACCACTGAAACATATTAAATTAGCAGACCACTATCTTCTACACATCCAAAATCTAAGACTGTAATTAGATATCACCTTAGCCCTACAGAAAAGCTCTCCAATTTTGCCTCTCTTCTTTACTTAAAAGTAGCCTTGATAAATGTCTCAAAACTATTTTTAAATTAGAACAATATTTGGTGTAACTTACATTTGTATGTCTGAACCATGGTTACTCAAAATGGTTCCAGAATAAACAATATTTTAATTTTTTAAAAGGAGAGTTTTGTTTTATGCATTGACATTCTTTACTTCTTTAAGAAGAGGTTTTGCTTTTCGCATTGACATACGTAAAACGAATTCATCAATGAAGTAATATTACTTTCTCTTGAAATAATTAATGGCACATATAACTTTGATATTTCACAATTATTTTCATATGCCTTATGAAATACCATCCTGAGTGAAGTAACACAGACCCAGAAGACAACCATGGTATGTATTCAGTTATAAGTGGATTTAAGGTATAATGCAAAGGATAATAAGGCTATGATTCACAACTCTTGAACAGCTAGGTGAAAAAAGGAGAAAAACACACACACACACGCCCATGAATCCCCTTGGGAAAGAGAAATAGATAAGACCTTCTGAGTAAATAGGGACCATTTGGTAAAAGGTAAGGGGAGACAGGAAGATAGCATAAGTAAATGGGATTGTTGAGTTGAGGGAGGGACAGAGAGAGAAAAACAAAATAGATATCTTCTACATAGGGAAAACCACTGTGGGGTTAGTAAGAAACCCAATCCTAGGGAAATACTCAAGAACCTACAGCCATAAGCCCAGATAAGACTTTAAGTGGAGAGTATGATTAAATTGGCCTTTTCCCTACAATCAAATTGATGACCACCTTAGTTATCATTATAAAACCTTAATCTAAAAACTGATGAGAGTTGATGCAGAAATTCACAGCTAAGCACCATGTTGATCTCCCAGTCTAGTTGAAGAAATAAGAGGAAATTATATGAGTAAAGGGATAAATATCATGATGAGAAAACTCACAAAGACATCTGACCAGAGCTATTGGGAGCTCACTGACTCTGAATGGCCAGCTGAGGACCCTGCATGAGGCTGAGGTTGGACCTTTGAATGAGGATGACAGTCAAATGGTGTGGACAGTTTATAGAACATTGTCAGTAGGACTAGAATTTATTCCTAGTGCATAAACTTGCTTTATCTAGCTTGTTCCCTACAGAGGAACACCTTTCTCAGCCTTCATACTGGAGTGAGGGCCTTGGGCCTGCCTCAAGAGGATATGTCAGACTGCATTGACTTGCCCTCTCTGAAGTGTGGATGGGGACATGGGATGGGGGAAAACTGGTATATGACTGGGAAGATGGTACAGCAGGGGAACAGTGGTAGGTATGTAAAATTAAATAAATACATAAATCTGCCAAATAATGATTAAATTTGGTCTTAATCATACACCACTTTAGTGGAGTTCAGAAAACAGTACCTCTAAATAGAACTCCTATGAAATGACTTGCTCATACTGTTATTTGAAATGGTTGCCAATACCAGAAAAGAGAGTGCTCTTTAGAAACATAAGGAGATATTTCAATGGGCCTTGACCATAAGTTATTTTCTAAAGTTATTCCTATCATATTTTAGCCTATCAAGTCACATTTTTCAAAAGTCTATTCATTTCCTTTACATTACTATAAACATCTGTATTGTTTCATATTTGCATAAAACCTTATATTACATACTGTCTCAGTTCATTTGTTCTGTTTCTCTTATTTCAAAATTATCAGGAAAATCTGCAATTAACATTTTTTTCTTGCTAGCATAATGTCATATGTCCACAGAGTAATAAGAACATTGTTGAAGATTCCTGAATACATCACAGTTATTTTTGTAAAGACAATGAGATCTAATTTCCTTAATATAACTATCAGACTACACATTTTAGATCCTAAGGAACTTTTTATCTGCATGAAAAATGACTTCAAATTGGCAGTGTCAAAGTGTGGCCCACTTAGTCATGAAATGTTCATAAGCGCTCATTGCATTTACCTCATAATAAAGTCTAAATGTGGATCAGATTGCAGACCTTGAGTGCTAACAGCACATTCCTAATACAGAAAAAAAAGATAAAAAGTATCCATTGAACTTTAAAAATGTCATCCAGAAGGGCTTTCAAATGCATAATTTACTATTGTGTTGGCCGCTTATAAATGGATAATAATAAACTTCTTGCTGAATGCAAGCTCATAAAAGCTTGATAAAAATGAGAACACCATAGGGTGATAAATGAAGAAATTTATGGTACTAATTTTTCTTAAGTAATGACAGTGAGAGCAAATAGCTGCAGTGTTAAAATGTGAATGGAAATTTTAACATTCTGTTTGGGTAAATGCTGTATTGAAAAGGACTTTAAAAATACGATGTCCAGTATTTTTTCAACAATACAGGTTACCAACATTAAAACAGATGTTTAGTTTGGATGCAACTCTATTGATAACAGATCTTCAAAATATGATCATTGGTATTTTTGTCCTTTTATTATTTTAGGGTTTTTTTTTTTTAGAATATAAGGCATTACATAGTACAGGCAGGTCATGAACTAACCATGTTAAAATGGTTGTTCATAAAATCTTAATAATCCTACCTCTACTTGAAGGTACTGGGATTACAAGAATGCACTATAATAAAGAATTTTTAAAAATTCTTCATATATTCCTAAACATCAAGTATTTTCTACTAGATAGTTATTTTCAGTAGCAGTCATAAATTTAAATATTTTCTTTATGTCTTTTGATGGAAATATTTATATTTTATTCAGGACAATTGATTTTATATTTTAAATAAGGTAAATATATTTATATAAACACAAAATATGTATGTATTAATGACTATCCACCAATTCAAGATAACACAGATGCATTTATCTACATAATTGAACAAGTAGTTTTTATTAGTAAATTATTTTGCCAAAAATAGTTTCCCTAAATATATTTAAAGAAATTGCCAAGTATTATACACCTTGAAAGATGTTAATGGGGAACTACATCCTATTTTGCTATCATAATGTGAGTCCATTATGATGAATTAAAACAGAAAGAAATAATTTATTTTTGTGAGTTATAAACATAGGCTAGGTGTAGCGGAAGAAGACTGTAATCCCAACAACATGAGAAGTAGAGGTGAAAATGAGAAATCAAAAGTTAAAGATGTATGTACATTTCTTCCTTCCTATATTCAGCAGAATTCCCTGTGCTCAGCCCAATGCTTACCTGTGGTTCTCTTGAACTTTTTTCACCAATTACTGGATTAAGGATCTCTAATACCAATTGGGGTAGTCATCAGTCTATTAGCATAGAATAGTTTCATTAGACATCATTATATTAACATTTCCCCCATTGTGTTTAATTCTATCCTAGGACTCTGAACCATCAAATCTCTGAGTCTTGGCACTTCAGGAGGTTTTAGGGACAGGATCACACTCCTGGTATGGGTATGAGGTGGAAACACATCATTTGTTGACCACTCCAAAATATCTTTATGACACCTGTACTATCCACCACACACAGGCAGAGTGGTCAAGAACATCACAAGGGAACCCACAAAAGCTAGCATGGGAGTATAGGAGCTCTCAAAATCTGGAACAACAATCAGGAAGTTGGCACAGAACCAATCTTGGTGTTCTACAAATGTATGACAGTTGTATAGCTTGAGCAACTTGTGAGAGTCCTGCAGTGAGAGCAGGGTCTGTGCCTAATGCTTTGGCTGGATTTTTGGAACCTATTTCACATATTGAGTTGTTTTGCTCAGTCTTAATGCAAGAGGAAAAGCTTAGTAGAACTTCAAGTTGACATGCCTTGCTTTGTTGATACCCATAGAAGCCCTTCCCCTTTCAGAACAGAAACAGAGAAATATATTAGTGGGGAAGATCAGAAGGGAAGTTAGGGTAGAGAATTACATGAGCGGATGGATAAGAAACTGATTGATATAATAAATAAATAAATAGAATTAATTAATAAAAATTAAAAATAAATTAGAGACACCAGGCAATAGTGGTATACAACTTTAGTCTTAGTACTCATGAAGCAGAGGTAGGTGGATATCTTTGAGTTCAATATCAATACAGTCTACAGATTGAGTTCTAAAAGAGACAAGGCTACACAAAGACTCAAATAAAAAAGAAAGGAAAGAATAGAAAAAATTTTGGACCCCTGGCAGGCAGACTATTAAGGAATGGAACACAGGTATTTAGTAAAGATGACCAACCTCTGAAATGGCTTCTTCCTCACCCTCATGATATAAGACAAAAGTTTGCTGACTTAACACAAAAGACAAAGCTAGTAGTACCTAGCTTATGTGGGGAGACAAGCCAAACAAGGTAAAGGCCAGATCTGGATATGTTCATTTTAATGTTGTGAGTCTACTAGTTTCCTTAAAAAAAACTTCTTTATTGGTTCTTTGAGAGTTCCACATCAGGTATCACAATTTAGTTCAGTCTCTGGGCCCACATATCTTCTGTTTACCCTTGCAGTACCCCGCCCCCACAAAAACCCCAAAACATAGTATATCAGCTTTCTTATTTTTTATGTTTGAAATGACCAACAATAATTTATGGGAAGACTCTCAAATAACCTTAACCTCATCCCTCAATGAGAGACCAGAATTCAGCTTCCTATGTCATTTTTCTGCTTTGCAGTGGGTCTTTCTCTGTATGTGTCTTGGTGTATATTTGCTTCCTCACTTCTTAATAAAAGTCTTTTTTCATTGATTAGTTATGTCTTCTGTATGATTTATCTTGCTTCTACCTTTTGTGCTTCAGATTTTCTTTGACTTTAATATGTCTAACTTGCAGAGAAGGGGAACCTAATCAATACTCGAGGACAATAAAAAATTCAAGTAGTGATTCAAAATTATCTTTCTCTACATAACTAGTTCAAGGCCAACCTTGCCTCCAGAAGACTCTATCACAAAACAAACAAGCAACTAACCAAATTATAGGATTTTAGCTGCTGATAAGCTGACTATGCTCTACTTTATGGCCATATATACAGACAGAACTGAGTGGGCTTAGTAAATTGAGAGGACATAGAGGAGAGAGAGAGAGAGAGAGAGAGAGAGAGAGAGAGAGAGAGAGAGAGAGAGAGAGAGAGAGAGAGAGAGAGAGAGAGAGAGAGAGAGAGAAACCTGCAAAGTGTATAGGCAAGAAATGATAGGGGAGGAATAAATAGTTGGTTTTCATTTTTTTACTCTTTGCTTTTTGGTGGCCCAACCCCAAGCTCCAAAATTGTGTGGAGAGTTATTCTTTCTTATAAATGTTCAGCTTTAGTCTGGCTTGTTTCTGGCCAGCTTTTATTAAATTATTCCATCTACCTTTTGCCTCTGGGATTTTAACTTGCTATATTTTATATACTTCTCTTTTCTTCTTACATTTTGTCTGGTTATATGATATCCTTCTCTTTTCCTCCTTTTCATTCTCCTTTCTTTTCTCTTTTGTTTCCATTTTATTTATTATCTCTACAAAGAAACAACACCTCTCCCTCTCTCCTGAGTAGATATTGGCCCTTCAGCTTCATATTAAACCAGTCACATATTTTATATAGGCAAAGTAACAAAGCTTTATAGAATAAAATAAATGAAACATAGAAAATGCAGCATGTCTTTGAACCATTAAAAAATATTTCACAGCATAAAGAAACATAACACATCTTTAACAAATACTCTACAATTGGGATGAATTGTAGATTTGATTAAAATCATATTATATGTATGCATATAATTTTCAAACAATTAAAAAACAAATTTGTGTACATGTGTGTTTTTTCAACTGTACAATAAAAAGCAAAGTTATTTGAACTATATTGAGGGGCTATTTCTGTTTCTTCTATTGAAGAATTGTAGTACATCTCCACCATTTCTGACTCCTCAACTTTTCTCATATCCTTTTGTATGAGGTTTCTGGCCCAGACTTTTGGGCCTAGCCTCAAGGTTTAGGACCACAGACCCGTGGACCCACAGACCTGCAGACCCGCAGTCCCACAGTCCCACAGAGACACACAGAGGCTTACTATAGTTTTTGGCTGATAAGCCTCAGGCCTAGGCATATCACTTGTTAGCTCTCTACCCTTCATCTAACCCATGTCTCTTGTTCAACCATGCGGCTCGGTACCTTTCTTTAGAGCAGCATAGTTGTCCTCGGCTTCCTCTGGCTTCTCTCTGGTGCTCTTCTGGCATTCTGCTTTCAGAGATTTTCTTAGTTTGGTAGCCCCGCCTACACTTCCTGCCTGCCTTTGGCCAATCAGCTCTTTTTATTAAACCAGTCGGTGGGACAATTATTTCCCATGAAACAATACAATACCCGTACATATCCCCTTTTCTCTTTAAAACAAAAGGAACTCCAATTCTAAAATTCTTTTCCCCCCTTATCTATAACAGCTTATAAGCAACACTGTAATAAACACAAACATCCATAATCCATATTTTGGGAATGTGGGCATCGTTCTCTAGGCTACTTCCTGCTGAATGGGGACGCCGACAATCTCATGGAAATCCAAAGAAACATAATTTAATTCCATGTGGCCATGTTTCATACGTTCTACTTTTCATTTTCCTTTTTAATTGTATTATTTAGGACTAGTGGCCAGACCTGGATTGGAACACAAGTTATAACTACGGAGATTAATAACAACTAAGACATCAAGATTAATAACATTCAGCTTCTTAATAAATGTCATTGCTGCATTTTATTTGATCAGACCCCAAATCATAAATTTGTGTCACTAAGAAATTGAACTACCATATGTGTAACATAGACTTGATTACAGTGATTTGAATATATGGATATCTATTTTCTAGTAAAACAAGCATTTGGGAATTCTGTTATTAATTGAAAGTGTAAAATAATTTTCACAAATATTTTATTTTTTTCAATACACATTTAAGGTAGGTAAACAGGAACAAAGATTAGGATAGAAATATAAAGATCTTTCCTGAGACACTTCTTTCAAGATATTTTCTTATAATGTTCTGACACACACCTGTAATCTCAGCAATATGTGATGAGGAGTTAAGCAAACTATTCATCTGATAGTTTTAACCTGACATTTCTTACACTTCCATTTGAAAATGAAATATTCCATATTATCTACTTGTTACCCTCTAGGGGTCTTGACTTGGTTCATTTCCTTTGTCAGTTAAATATTTAAAAGGCAAGAAAAATCTTGAGTACAACAAGTTGTCAGCCCATGGAGGTCTCTGGACAAGAACAGGAGCACTCAGACACAGCAAGCATCAGGCAGAATAACTTGTTAACACAAAGTTTTATTAGAGGACGCACACACTGGAAAAAATACACAGAAAAAAATCTTCTGCAAAGGATAAAGGGACCTAAGAAAGTCCACAATACTTTTATTGACAGATGGGGGTTTAAGTGTCTTTGAAAAGGAATATTTCCCCCTCAGTTTATGGTTTCTTAATTTAGGAGGCTGATAGGTCCACAAGCTTGCAATAAAAATATTCTACTTTGGTGCTGAACTCGTCAGAAGGGTTAGCAAGAAGCTGATTGTCTTGGAAGTTCACCAACTTTATTATGTTCTCATGTTCCTCTTCCTATGGCTACCTATTAGGATCTCTGTTTCATTTCTAGTCCTTCAATCTGATAGGTATTTCAATTTTCATTTATATCATTTGTATTTTCTTTCTCTACCCTCTCCATTCTCCTCAAGAATAATTGCTATTTTTGCTTCCATGATATCTAGTAATAAATAACTACTAGTAAAATCTAAATATAACTCTTTCTGAAGGAAGATTTATACCAAACAAGAAAAAAGTTTAATTTGCTGTCAACAGAGTCAAAGTCCACAATGAGCATTAACAATATACATATTGATGATGTGATTTCTGTCCACTTATAGTAATGAGATTAATGAGACATTGTTCCTCACCTGATTGACTATAGACAAGTGACATAGAAAAATGT
Source organism: Phyllotis vaccarum (assembly GCA_033318265.1). NCBI lineage: Eukaryota > Metazoa > Chordata > Mammalia > Rodentia > Cricetidae > Phyllotis > Phyllotis vaccarum. The sequence goes on from JARWLC010000013.1 coordinate 45,975,627, forward strand.
TTGCTCAAGTAAAAAAAGGTATCAGGTTTGTTAGATTTCTGAGAAATCTGAAATGGACAGGAAGCAGGAAATAGATGAGAGCCTGATCTTCAGCAGACTGGACTACTTATTAGCACTCAAAAGAAGAAATAGCCTCTATTCTGCAGCAAATTGAGAAGTCTCCTAGGGAAAAATACAGTTGCAGCCCTTTACAGGAGTTGAGTAAAATGTCGTAGGAATGAGGAAATTGTTATAGTACATCTTCACTTTTCTTTCTTGTAGTCTTTTTTTTTCTTGAAGTTGTTTATTCAAGGCATGACAGGCAGTCCCAAAAGACATTTTTTTTTTCTAGGATAACTGAGTAAGGTCATTTGTAGTCGTGCAGAAATTCTGTTTAATAAAAGAGGCACTCCTAAAAGCAGATACATGAAAAAATTTGTTCTATTCATTAATGCATTTATTCAATAAATAATTTAGTTGAACAGTTTCTATGTGATACTATGATCATAGGAAACAAACTACATTTTGTTTATGAATCCTTGTTTTGTCTAAGACTGCTCTGTGCACCCTCAGCTATACTGATTTCCAACAATAAAATTGTGATTAATCTTGTTTTAACTTTTCTGTAATTGGAACCACAGGTATGTTTTATTTTAAAGCTAATTTCTCCTGTTAATTAATATTTCTATAAGTTATGCATATAAGCAGTTTAATCATGCTCATTTTGTATAATAATTACTAATAATATAACATGAAATTCTATGCAAATTGAGCCATACTTTTTCTATCTCTGAAGGTATATACTTGAAATATTGCTGTATTATTTTTACAATAGTAAACATGAAATATTTACTTAGTATAAGGAAAGCTGTAATATAACAAAACATTTTATCATAGTTAAATTGAAGATCAGAAACTTTGCTAAATAATAGAGTTAATCCAGAAAACTTGTAACCTATCTATAAACCAAAATTAAGCTTTCAAATGGATTTCAGTTAGAGACCCATCAAAAATAGCTACAAATTTCATCTTAAACTGACAAATTGCCACCACTAGATTTCACTGTGAACCTGACTGTGATGTATTATTTTCATTTTTATTTGATTGAAGTGATTCCACTTTAATGTGCGTAGTGCCATCCCTGGGCAGTTAAGTCTCAGCTTAAAAAGCAACATTAATTTAAGCAAACAAGTGTAAAAAGCATTGTCTTATGAAGTGTGTATCAATTTCTGCAACTAGGTTCTGGTCTTAAGTTTCTGATCCCTGGATAATTGACTATAACTTATAAAATGAAAGAAATCTCTTTATACATAAATGGTATTTAATGATTTATCACTTCCAAATAATATAAGCACTTTACAAAATATACTACATATTTTACAGATTTAAGACATACATAACAGCTGCTATATAGCATTCTTTTACATATTAATTTTTGTATGTACAAATATATATGTATATGTATATTTAAAATTATATATGTATATATTAATAAATAATTTACTGCAAGAATCATTACCCAGATTTGAAATTTATTTACTTAGAATTACTTATTCTAGATTTACTAGGCTTAGATGTTACTAGGTTTTATATATTCAAAGATTAGTCTATTTATTTGAAGTAGTAAACATACATAAAATACTTAACAAAACATTTACCATAATTGTTTTATTAATAAGAATGCCAAGAAAGGAGAAAATAAGTAAAAAATTTGATAAATATAGGTAACAGTGGAAGGTAGTCTGTTGACCCTAATTTTGATATCTTTTTTATATTAAAAAAGCTGGCAGAGTCTATTCAAGCCATTTCTTCTTTCTTCTTGTTAGTCTCTATCTAAATTTCACAGAGATCTAAAATATCTCTTGATAATTCCAGTCAGAAAAATTCTGATTTCACCCTTTGATTCAAAATTTAACTTTATTACAATTATCCTGCATCTCCACTTTTGTCTAAATTAAAAAGAAAGTTTTTAACTCTAATGTATTAAAACTATATTATAAGAACAATCTTCAAGTAAAAAATCAGTCACAATGTCCAGTCCATTATTATTTGGAAAATTCAGATAAAATATTTACTACCTGGTTGAGTCCAATTTTTGTATCTGATTTACTTTTTATCATAACTAAGGAAAACTTTAACTGTAACTATCTAATATTTAACTTTATCTGAGAACTAAGAAACATTTAATATTACCCCATTATATATATATATATATATATATATATATATATATATATATATATATATATATAACAGAGCAATGCTGTTGTTTTGCCATATTTAGAGTATCCCATGCTTTACAGACCTTACATCTGGCAGAATAATCTCTAAAATTTATACTTAAAAAACTAGAAATCAAAAAGCCAAATAATACAATTAAAAACTGGAGTAAAAAGCTAAATAACAAGAAACTCAGATTGCTGAAAGATAATCAAAGAATTGCCCAACCTCCTCAGATATCAGGCAAATTCAAATAAAAATAATTATTTTTCCAAAATACCATCCATCTTATACCTACCATAATATCTAAGATTTAAAACATTGTTGATGACATATGTTGGAGGGGATCTCAGGTAAGGAAAACACTTCTCTGTTGCTGGTGAGAATATAAACTTGTAAAATCACTGTGGAAATCAGTATTGCAATTTCTCAGAAAATTGAAAATCAAACCAAATAATGATCCAGTAATACCACTTTTGGACATATACCTAAAAAAGATGCACATTCTTACCTTAATAACAATAGCACAACTATGTGCATAGCAACATTATTTGTAATAGCCAGAATCTGGAAACAACGTAGATTTCCCTCAATTAAAGAAAAAAATTCAAAATCTGTGATAATTTACAGAATGGAATACTACTCATCATTAAAAAAAAAATTGCATCCTTAAATCTTTAAGCAAATAAAAGGAAATAGAAAAAAAATCATCCTGAGTGAGATAACACAGACCCAGAAAGATAAACATGGTATGTCCTCACTCATAGGTGGATTTTACACATAAAAAAATATAACCAGGCTACAATTTACAACCCCTGAGCAGCTAAGTAACAAAGGGATACCTAAGAGAGACATCCATTATTTTTGCCTGAGAAGGGGAACTAAAGTCCTCCTGAGTAAATTGGGACCAAAAAGTTAAAATGGCAAGGGGAAGTGATAAGTAAAGATGAGGGAATGTTGTTGGTTCAATTTAGGAGTGAGAGGAGAACAACAAATAGATATCTTGATAGAGGGAGCTATTGTGGGGTTAGAGCGAACTCAGAAAGTTGACACATAGTAAGACTCCAATGTAATCAGAAATATCTCTGTCTTACTTGGCTGGTCCTGCAGCCATTTAGTCCCAAATTATCACACAAAGGCTTATGTTAATTATAAACTATTTGTCTCAAACTTATTACTTGCTAAGTCTTACACTTTAATCCATGATTCTTATCCTTTTTTAACCATAAGGTTTGATTTATTTTCAAAGAGTAGCATTCTAATTTTCCTTCTTCTATGTCTGGCTAGCATCAGCCACTCTGTTCTTCCACTTTCCAGAATTCACCTTGTTTTGTCGCCTTGCCTCTGAATCCTGTCTAGCTTCTGGCCAATCAACATTTATTAAACCAACATTTTCAGTGAAAAATATTCACTATATACAAGAGTATAATTCTCTAGCACACCAAGCAATAGTGGAGAAGGTCTTCCCATATAATCAATTTGATAAAAACCCTAATTGTAATAATAGAACCTTTGTTCAGAAACTATTGGAAGCAGATGCAGAGATAAATAGATTACTGGTTTGAGCTCCCCAACCAGCTGAAGAGAGAAAGGAGAAATTATATGAGAAAAGAGGTCAAGATCTTTTCTCCTATCATTCATTAACTCTAATTTTTCAGAACAAGTTCCCTGGATATATTCTCCAATGTTTAATTTTATTCCTGATCATAAACAATATAAAAAATTCTTACCCTCACCTCTAAGTGATAATAAACATCCACAATCCACTGAATGATGTGAAACCACCTTGCTATTGTCCAAGGTCCTAATGGCTTCCTCAGGGAAGGGGTTGAGAAGGAAATTACACAGACCCTTACAGTCAGAAAAAAAGCAAACAGCTGACTCATTTTGTAGGCAATGGGGTAATTCTTATATATACTCCTTCCAGTACCAAACTGTCCTTTATTGACTGGATATAATCTGATGATATTGAATGGCTGCCTTTCAATTGGCTGGGCACAGTCAGGTGTTCTTGCAGCACACCAATATGGTGACATTGTGTGGTCCTCCCTTGTTGGCTAGGAGGCACAATCTGGTGACATTGTGTAGGTATTCCTTATTGGCTGGGCACAGCACCTGTTGCTGGGCCTAATGCAGATTCCAGGTTGGCTCACCTTGGCAACTTGATTGAGCCAATTTCCTTGATTCTATCTGTCTGTTTTACTATGACCACCCATCCCTCTTTTGAGAATTTGAGAGTTATTTTCTTAAAAGTACTTCCTGTTGTTTGGGAGAAACAACATCTTTGGGGAACCCTGAGAAAATTAAGGTAATGGTCAAATTATGGAAAAGTTAGCTCTTGTTAAGTTTTGGTGTGATGAAAAAGTGTAGGGTTCATCTGGTTGGAATACTTTATGAATATGGACCATCTTAGCTCCACCTCACACAGTACTTTTTTCAGGCTATGGAGGGCCAGCAAAAGTAGAATGGTGAATGTTTATGAAAGCTTCAGTGCGTAGCTGTTATGGTGAGATAACAATGAGAAAAATCCCGTAGTTGTAGTACAACAGGTGGCATTAGGGATATGGCAGCTTTAAAAGCCATATGTGATCTTGTCATGCATTGGATTCCAGATCAAACATTTGTCTTAATTATTTACTATTGGTAATTTATATATATATGTGTATATAAATATATATATATATATATATATATATATATATATATATATATTTTTATAAGCTTGGGAATTTGAAATTGAGATTAAAAGCTTGATAAATCCTAGAAACAGTAGAAGGATGATTTGCTGACCCTACTCTCAAGATTTCCAGATATAAAATGCCCATAAAATTTTGCCAAGCCCTTGCTTGTTTCTATTTTCCTGTCCTTCTCTATCTGGCTTCCTCAGTCCTCCAACAACAATATGATCTATTCCAATCAGCCAATCATATATTTCACTATTTGATTTAAGATATAAGTTTCTTGGCAGAGTGGAGTGGCAGTATGACTCTTGTAACAAGTCACTTGTAATAAATGAGTCTATAAAATTATGATCAGAAATCAAAGCTATAGAAAGACATTCAAATTATGTCAGACTTAGAGATTCAGGTACTTTTATCTTTAAATAATGTAACAGAAAAATATTTTGATCATATATTAAATTGACAATCAATACTATCTTTTATATGATTCATTTGATTTATTTCTAGTATAGTCATTGTAGAATATATTTTAAAATTATATTACATTTGTTTATGCTGTGTAATATTTGTTTAATTATTCAAAGACATGTTGTATTCTTTTATATCGCACTTGCTTCACTCTGTAAAGCTGTGTTACTTTGTCTTTCTAAAACACTTTATGGTTCAATGTAAAGCTGAATGACTAATAGTGCAGCAGAGGCAAGGATAGGTAGTCCCTCAAAAAAATCTAAAAATCCAAAAATAGTAAGAGTAAAAATAAATTACTCACTTTACTTCCCCTTATTTATCCCCTGAAAAATAATAATTGATATTATAGAAAATCCATAAATATTGAGCTTAATATGTGAAATTATACCAATTCTTTTTTTTTTACTGGCATCCTTTTAGTAATAGAAAGGTTTAGGTGTTTTAAAAAAATTCTACATAAAAAGGCATATCTATAAACATAATTAATTAGAAAGATAATTGATTGCTTAGTGTACTCCAAGCTATCTTCCATTTTCTATTCATAACATTAGATAATAGACAAATTTTATAATTGAATCACACTATTTTATGTGCCTAAGAAGTTAATAAAATTTTATGCAAAGTATATTGTATATACTGTGTAAATTAATCACTCTAACTGACACTTTGAAATGTACATAATTATATTCATGGTTTCTAAAATATTTATTTATTTAGGTAAGTTTTCAAGGCCCAAATTGGCCTTGAACACTAAACATTCTGTCATGTTCTCATCACTACTGGAGTTAAGACAATGTCCTACCTTGTTCTGCTTTTATAATATTTTTTCTTCAGACAAAAAAATAAATTTAGGAAAGCTAAACCATTTCTTGTGGTTTCATATATTTAAAATTTAAGTTAAACAAAGGTTTTGATCTAAATTTATATGATTATATAGTAAATAAATCAAAGTAAACTTTTTCTACATGTTAAAAAGGGAAGATGCAAAAGATATGTGACAAAATTTAAAATTAATTATATTTATTTGTCTATGTGTTAATATTTTTATCATATCTTTTGAAAAGATGAAGCATAGAGCACAATATTCATCAGTGTAGACATTCATTATAAGATGGACAGAAGAAGATTCCTACTTAGTGATTCATAATAAAAATAATTCCTTAAAATTTAAGGTACAAATTTTACTTTTATTTCTGTGTATAGGTATTGTAACCACAAGAACATAATGCTTAGTCTAAAAAACAGTGAAGTAATAACATATAAAGTGCAAAGATGCTAAGTAGTACACTGTTTTGAAACTAGTATCTATGGATTCTTCCTTTATGGAAACATCACAAAAACCCTCAGACTCTGACATGTAAAATATGAGAATAATTACTACATAAATTAAATAATTACATGGAACTAAAGTAATCATAATACCTAAATCCTTTTAAAACTAAATATATATTGGATATATGTCCTTACCTCAAACATTTCTCCTGTGAAAATAATTTAGAATTGATTTTTTTATGATCAATATATTATTGAGCTTAGATATCCTGAACTTACAGATGTGAGAATATGATTTTGAAGGTTTACTTAAATTAGTATCTGTGTCAACACTTTCCATGAAATACAAACTTAAAGCTACTAGATGTTATTTCTGGCACTTATTTGATCCTCAATACCATTCTTGTTAATCAGATCAATGTCTTTACTCAGCATTTAAACAATATATTCAAGATAAACACTTATTTTAATTTTCAGATTTTCTATTCTTTTAAATAAATAATTCATTTAATTTAATGAATAACAAAAGTTTTCATATTTTTATTTATATATATTTATTTATTTATTCTAATACGCAGTTCATTATTGTTCTAGTTTTATTTCTTTTGCGATAAATATTCTGTCCAAAAGTGACTTAAGGGAGGAAAAAATTTTTTTTCAGTTTGCAATTCCAGATCATTGCTTATCACTGAGGAAAATAAATCATGATGGTACTAAAGGCAAGCAGTTGAAGAGAGGTCTGCTTGTTATTCCACACAGCATTAACTCTATCCAAGATTCTCACTTTACAGCCAAAGAAATATAATAGGAGCCAAAGAGAATACTGTTCCTTAACAAGCTCCCTGATTAGCTTATACTCATCTAAATTTCTTATACTGTTTTGCAATATTTACCCATGGAATGCTAGTTATTTCTACATAAAATAGCAATCAAGAAAATCTCCCACAGTCTTGTTCTCAAGTCAGTCTAATCAAGGAAATGGTTAAGCTCAATAAAAAAGTAAAAGTTCTTGCTGGGGAGGATGTGAATCAAGGGTAAAATTCCTACATTGCTGGTGAAAGTAACATCTTATGGGTTCTGGATGTTTTCCTAGCACCAGGTTTCTCTCTAACACCAAATGGTTCCCTCCATCAACATATCTATTTTTTTTTGTTCTCCCTCTCTGTTGCTTCAACCATGTCATTCTCTCATGGTCTCTTCCCACATTCCCTTGTTTACTCCCTTATATAATCCCAAGTTACTCAAAGAGATCTCCATTTACCCTTCCCAGGGGGATCCTTGGAGGTCATTCAAGTTTCTTGTGTTAATTAGCTGTTTTGGTTTCTATATTCTAGCTTGGATATATTTTGCTTTATGTTCAAAATTCATTTATGAGTGAGCATATACCATGTTTGAATTTCTGGGTTTGTGTCACTTCACTCAGGATGATACTCATCCATTTGCAAATTTCAGGTTTTATTTTTATTTTTTTAGTGCTGATTAGTATTCCATTGTGTAGATGTACGACATTTTTTTAATCCATTCTTTAGTTGAGGAGCATCTAGCTTGTTTCCAGGTACTGGATATTATAAATAATGCTGCTATGGGCATACTTTAGTTATTGCCCTTGCTTTAAGAATGTGTATCCTTTGAGTATATGTCCAATAGTGGGATTGCAAGGTCATTGGGTAAACTAAATCCCAGTTAGCTGATAAACTGCCATGCTAATTTTCAAAGTGGCTGTACATGTCTACATTCTCACCAGTAATGGAGTAGTATTTTCCTTATTCCATATTATTATAAGCATGGGCTGTCATTGATATTTTGATCCTTAGCTATTCTGACAGGTGTAAGATAGTATCTTAGGGTTGTTTTGATTTGCATTTCTCTGATGTCTAATGTTTTTGAGCATTTTTAAAGTATCATCAGCCATTTAAAACTCTTCTGTTGAAAATTCCCTAAATAGCTCTGAATCCCATTTTAAAATTATATTATTTGGTCTTGGGACCTCTAGTTTCTTTATTTTTCTAAATATTTTAGAGATAATTCCTCTGTCAGATGTAGGATTGGTAAAGATCTTTTCTCACTTTGTAGGCTGGCATTTTTTTGGATTGACTGTGTCCTTTGCCTTAAAGAAACATCTCAGTTTGAGGAGGTCTTATTTATTAATTGTTGTTAATGTCTGTGATACTGCTGTTATATTTAAGAAGTGGTTTCCTGCACCAATGCATTCAGGAGTATTTTCCAGTTTCTTTTCTATCAGGTTTATTGTATCTGGGTTTATGTTGAAGTCTTTGATCTACTTGAACTTGAGTTTTGTGCAGGACAATAGATATACATTTATTTAAATTCTTCTACATATCACCATTCAGTTATGTCAGCACCATTTGTTAAAGATGCTTTCTTTTTTCCATTGTATATTTTTTGTTTCATTGTCAAAATCAGGTGTTAATAGGTAGGTGGATTAATGTAGGGGACTTTGTCTTAATTTCATTGTTCTACAAGTCTAATTTTATGCCAGTACCAAACTGTTTTTATGACTGTAGCTCTATAGTATAACTGGAAGTCAGTGATGGTGCTTTCTCCCAAAGTTCTGATATGGGAATATCATTGTGTATGCTGAGAATATCATTCTTTAATTAAAGGGACTGTTTTGGTCCTTAACACAAACTGTAGCAATAGGCAATAAACCAGATCATAGGTAGGAGAAGGAGGGTGGAATCAGAGTATATGAGCCAGCTGCCAAAGATTCAGTATGTAAGGAACACACGTGAGCCACATGCTACATGGCAGGACAGATTAGTGGAAATTGGTTGAATTAAAATGAAAGAGCTATCTGGCAATATGCTTGAGACATAGGTCAAATTAATATAAGTGGCAGTGTCTCAGTCATTTTTTGGGGGGAGAAAGCAACTTCACATGGATCTGAACCTGTGGGAAGCCTAGACCAAAAACCTGTTACAAAGTCCTATTATTGAACAAGAGTTTTGGACAATTCTGGTTTTTTTTTTTTTCCATATGAAGGTGGGTATTGTTATTTCAAGGGCTGTGAAGAATTGTGTTGAGATATGGGATAGGGATTTCATTGAGTCTGTAGATTGCTTTTGACAAGATTGCCATTTTTATTATGTTGATCCTACCTATCCAAGATCATTGGAGATCATTCCATTTTCTTATATCTTTTTTGAATTTCATTCTTCAATGACATATAGTTCTTGTCTTAGAGATCTTTACTTCTTTAGTAATAAATATTTGATGTAATTTGCAGCTATTGTAAAGGGTGATGTTTCTCTGATTTTTCATCTCTTTTAATATTTATGTGTAGGATAGCTTTTTTTTAGTTAAACTTGATCTTTCTATGCTGCTGAAGTTGTGTATCAGCTGTAGGTTTCTCCTGGTAGGATTTTTGGGGTTACTTATGTATACTATCATCTGAAAATAAAAATAGTTTGATTTATTTCTTATAAATTTATTATGCCCTTAATCTCCTTTTGTTGCCTTATTGCTCTAGGTAAAACTTTAAGAACTATAGAGAATAGATAAGGAGAGAGAGGACAGTCTTGTCTTGTTCCTGATTGTAATGGGATTGCTTTGATTTTTTCTCCATTTAGTTTGCTGTTCTCTGTCAGCTTACTGTATATTGCCTTGTTTAGCTATTTTACTTGTATTTCTGTTCTCTCTAGAACTCTTATCATGGAGTGTTAGATTTTACCAAAGGTTTTTTTAGCATCTAAGCAGATGATCATGTTTTATTATTTCATGTTGTTTATGTAATGGACATTGTGGTTTTTTTTTTTTTTATGTGGAACCATTCCTGCATCACTGGGATGAAAATTAATTAATTGATCATAAAGGATAATTTTTTTTATGTACTTGCATTTGCTTTACCAGTATTTTATTGATCATTTTTGCATAAATATTTATGAGGGAGATTGGACTGTAAAATTTTTCTTTGTCAATTAGTATCAGGATAACCATAGCTCCAGCAAAGGTGTTTATCAGTGTTAACTTAGTTTCTTTGGAGTGGAACAATTAGAGGACTATTAGTTTTAGTTCTTCTTTGAAATTCTGGTAGAATTCTGCAATGAAGTCATCTGGTCATAGGCTTTTTTTCACTTGGGAGATTTTTAATAACTGCTTCTATTTTCTTAGGTGTTGTAGATCTATTTTTGTCATTTATCTGATCTTGATTAAATTTTGGTAAGTGTTCCTGTCTAGAAAGCTGCCCATTTTCTTTAGATTTTATTTTTTTAATTTTGTAGAGTACAGATTCTCTGGATTTCTTCAGTGTCTGTTGTTATGTCCCCCTTTTCATTTCTGATTTTGCTAATCAGGATAATTTATTTCTGCCTTTTAGTTCCTTTGGATAAGTGTTTGTCTACCTTGTTGACTTTCACAACGAACCAACTCTTTGTCTCATTGATATTTTTTTTGGTATTGTCTTCTTTGCTTTGTTTTTATTGATTTTAGTCATAAGCTTAATTATTTCCTGCCACCTACTTCCTTTGGGGAAATTTGCTTCTATTTGTTTAAGAGCTTTCAGCTGAGCTAATTCCCTTGTGAAAAAAATCTTCACTTTTTTATGTAGACAACTAGTGCTATGAACTTTAAACTTAGAACTGCATTAATTGAGTCAGAAAGTTTGTGTCTGTGGAAGATTAGTTTTCATTAAATTCTAGGAAGTCTTATTTTCTTTGTTCTTTGTCAAAGATGTGGTTTATTTGAAAGATGTTCAGTTTCAATGAGTTTGTAGGCTTTCTGTGATTTGTGCAATTGTTGAACTCTAACTTTACTCCATGATGATCTAATAATATACAAAATGTTATTTCCATTTTCTTATTTATTTATATTAGGTTTATTACCAAGTATGTGACTAATTTTAGAAAAAGGTCCATGGTGTCCTGAGAAGAAGGTATATTCTTTGGTATTTAGTTGTAATGTTCTGTATATATCTGTTAAGTATATTTGAGCCATAATACCTGTTACATCTCTTGTTTTCCTGTTGAGTTTCTGTCAGGAAGACCTACACTATGGTGAGAGTAGGATATTGAAATCTGTCAGTATTAGTGTGTTTGGTCTGATGTAATGTTTAAAGTTTAGTAATATTTCTTTTACATATGTGGATGCCCTTGTATTGGGGGCTTAAATGTTTAGGATGGAAAATTTTTTCCTCAATGGATTTTTCATTAGACCAGTAAGTAATGCCCTTCTTGGTCTCCTTTGAATTTATCTTGAAGTATATTTTGTTAGATATTAGGATAGTTACACCAGCTTGTTTCTTTAGTCCATCTTATTCGAAAGTCTTTTCCCAACCCTCTTCACTGAGGCAGTATTTTTTCTTTGAAGTTGAGGTGTGTTTTTTGTATAAAGCAGAAGAATGGATCCTGTTTTGGTTTCCATTGTATTAGCCTGTGTCTTTTTATAGCTAAATTGAGTGCTTTGTTATTAAGGGATATTAATGAGCAATGATTGTCAATTCCTGTAATTTTGGGTGGTAATGTATACGTTTTACTTTATTTGAGATTTTCTTCAGTTTTATTATCTATTGCTTATGGATGTGGGGTGTTTCTAACTTCATTACATTGAAGTTTTCCTTATAGTGCTTTCTATAGTGATGTGGGAATGCATTTGTGTGTGCTGTATCTTTAAATAAAGTAGCTGTTATGGGTCATGGCGGGCACCATAGAGGAAGTGGGAGGAGAATCAGAGCTTAGGTGAGAGAAGCAGGGTGGAGTCAGGGAGACCACGCGGAAGCCGCCTAAGGAGCAACATGTAAAGAGACACGGGTGAGCCACGAGCCACGTGGCCAACAGATTAATGGAAATGGGTTGATTTAAGATGTAGGAGCTAGCTAGCAATGTGCCTGAGCCATAGGCCAAACAGCATGAACTTAATGTAAGCCTCTGAGTTACTTTTGGGGACCTGGGCGGCTGGGCAGCTGAGGGGTCTGGCACGGCAGGTCTGTGGGTCTCGGATCTCTGGCCGCCCGGGACCCAGAGAAACCCTAATACAACAGATGGCGCATCCAACGTGGGCCGATTATCCACTTAGAGCCTGAGAAAGATTAAAAAGGGTTCTAGATTGCAGAAACTGAGCAAAGGCAGCTTCCAAATTGTATATGTAAATCGGGTCTTTGTACAAACAAAGCATGGTCCGAGTCACATTCAAAATGGCGCCAGCAGTGGGCTGGCGACAGGCAGTGTGAGCTACAATCAGGCGGGTTCCTAAAAACTAACAAAAGACTCAGTAACGTGATTGATTTTAGATTTCTGCTTATTTTGAACAAAAGAGAAACAAATTTTCTTCGTGGCAGCATTTTCTTAGGTGTGCTCTGTTTACGGTCCGTTTAAGAAAACTTAGTGATTCAGCCTAATTTGCAAAAACTGTGCTTCTTTTTGGAGAATGTATTTTAAAAGCTCTTAAGGTTAAAAGATGATTAAGGATTCACAATAAAACAGATTCAGATAAAAAGAAAACCTGTAAACGGGTTACAATGTTTGTAAAAGGTACATAGGCTTCAGAGAGAAAATAAAGAGGTTAGAAAAAGTTTTTAAAGCGAGAAATACAGTAATAAAAATATAATAAACCACGTAAAGATGGAAAATAGACACAAAATCTGGATTTTGGTTGTTATTGTGTTTTCTTTTAATTTTTTAACTGTTAATGAGCTAACTGCAAAAAGACAATGGATTGCAAAGGCTACTAAGTTAAACAAGAATGTATATTTTAAAGGTATTTTGATTTTGAAATTTGTGTCTAAGGATTTATTGCTTTGGAAGAGTTCTGTTTCTGTTTCCACAGATGAGAACCTGTGGATTGCTTCCAGGCAAATATGGTTTCATCAACCAAGACCCCCTGAAAAAAACCTCTGATGAGAAGAGATGGCCAGATCAGCTTCATGGCTGCAGATTATGATCCAGTCTCAACAATCCGTAAGATTTTCAACGCCCCTTAATCAGCAGGAAGAAGTAATGGATAACTTTGCCCAAATTCCCCAAATATTGTTTCTAAATGTTTGTTTTCATTATAAATGGTTAATGGTCATAGTCAATCTCTTTCTAAAAAGAAACGGGGGATATGGTATGTGAATGCTTTTTTAAAAAATTAGATTATTAAATTTACAGGTAATCAGCTGTCAATCTCAAACTGCTTTACATTGGTATAGATTTTGGTTTATTGATACAGATTTAAAGTCAATTTTATTATGCTGTATGTGTTTTTCTATTCTTGTTTAAGGTATGATGTTCATGTAACTGTTTTAAAATTGTAGTGTATAATTAAGAAATGAAGGTTAATAGTCACTTTTGATAATCAAACTTATAGTTAGGTTAGTTAGGATTTTTAGGTATACAAAGATATATTTCAATTAAATAGATAATCTTCAAATACTTCTAAGACCTACAGAATATGGCATTTAAAATGTTTTAAGAGCTTAGACTTTTCTGGACAGTGAGACAGGTCTGTTCCTGGCAGCACTAATTTACTTCAACAGGAAAATGGGCATTGAAGAAACTCCATATAGAGTCTCATCTATTTGTGGTAATGGTAAGCCACTAGAGAAGAAACTGTTTTTATATTGACTGCTTGACAGTATGCTGTTTAAACTGGACATGCAGGTTCCATAAGAAGATGACCTCTGAACTTTGGCAGAACAAGCCAAGACCATCATTCAGGTTCCTGCTTTACAGAGAAAACTGTCAGACATTCTTCAGGACTCAAGGAGAAGCAACGGATGAACTGTGCCAGAATGGGCAGAGCAGATTTCCTGCTTCACTGAAATGAAAAGAGACTCCAGGCCTATAGGCTGAAGATGGTTGCCCCAACTTTATAAAAGAACTTTGGGTGACTGTCCAGGCAGATAGGTGTCATCTCTGTCCTTTCTAGATTTTAGAAGTCGTTTGCACTTCTGGTTTACTTGGGTAAATATTATATCCTTCTGTGGTCTTTGATGTAGTTGAAGATTAGATAGTTATATTTACAGTTTTTCTTAGTCATTTAAAAGATATATTAGATATAAAACTTTAGATTCATAAAGATAAGGTAGATGATAGAGTATTTTCTTTAATTTTGCTAAATACAAATAGACTAGATATTATAACTGTAATTCTTGCTTGATAGCTATTTTGTTATATATAATTTTGCCATGTTAAAATTGAAACCTTCCTTTTTGATTAGAGAGAAAGGGGGAAGTGATGTGGGAATGCATTTGTGTGTGCTGTATCTTTAAATAAAGTAGCTGTTATGGGTCATGGCGGGCACCACAGAGGAAGTGGGAGGAGAATCAGAGCTTAGGTGAGAGAAGCAGGGTGGAGTCAGGGGGACCGCGCGGAAGCCGCCGAAGGAGCAACATGTAAAGAGACACGGGTGAGCCATGAGCCACGTGGCCAACAGATTAATGGAAATGGGTTGATTTAAGATGTAGGAACTAGCTAGCAATGTGCCTGAGCCATAGGCCAAACAGCATGAACTTAATGTAAGCCTCTGAGTTACTTTTGGGGACCTGGGCGGCTGGGCAGCTGAGGGGTCTGGCACAGCAGGTCTGTGGGTCTCGGATCTCTGGCCGCCCGGGACCCAGAGAAACCCTAATACAACACTATAGGGCTGGATTTTTGATATATATATATATTTAAAATATATATATATATATATTTAATCTGGTTCTGTCATGGAACACTGTTTACTTTGTCTATGTTGAGTGATTGAGGAATTTTGTTGGGTATAGTAGTCTGGGCTGGCATTGTGGTCTCTTAGTGTTCTTATAACATCTATTCAGGACCTCTGGCTTTCATACTCTCCACTGAGAAGTCTGACTTTATTCTGATGGTTCTGATTTTATAAATCACTTGGCTCTTTTTCTTTGCAGCTCTTATTTTTTCTTTATTATGTATGTTTATTTTTTTTGATTATAATGTGGTGAGAAGACTCTTGCAGGGAGTCTAGCCTACTTGGTATTCTGAAAATTTTTGTATCATCATAGGCATATTCTTTTTAGGTTGGGAAAGTTTTGTTCTATGATTTTGTTGAATATACTTTTTGTGCCTTTGAACTGATATTTTCCTTCTATTTCTATTATTCTTATGTTTTGCATTTTCATGGTATTTGTCTATTTTCTGGACATTTTGTGTTTTTTTTATAACTTTATAGTGTTCTTTGTCTGGCAAATCTATTTCCTCTCTGAATGCTGTGAATCTCAATCTTTAAATAAAGGAGCTGTTTAAGCCCATGACAGGCACTATAGAAAAAGTAGGAGGAGAAATCAGAACATAGGTAGGAGAAGCAGGGCAGAGTCACACAGACTGAGCCTGAAGCCCAAAGGAGCAACATATAAGGAACACAGGTGAGCCACAGGCCACATGGCAGACAGATTAATGAGAATGGGTTGAGTTAAGTTGTAAGAGCTAACTAGCAATGTGCCTAAGCCATAGGCTAAACAGCATGAACTTAATATAAGCGTCTGAATCATTTTGGGGGGCCTGATCAGAGGCGGGTGGCTAAGGGGTTTGAGTCTGCACGTCTGTGAGTCTGGGCCTCTGGCTGCCCAAGACCAAGAAATCTTATTACAACAATCTTTCACATCCATGATTTTTTTCTATCCTTTGCATTCTATTAATTATGCTTATACCTGTAGTTTCTTTTTGTTTACTCAGATTTTTCATTTCTAGCAATCCCTTGGTTTGGATCTTTACTGCTTCCATTTCAGTTTTTAAGTCTTTCACTGTCTGTTTGATTATTTTTTCTTGGTTCTCTAATCTTTCTTTGAGAAATTAATTGATTTCATCCATTTTTTTGCCCTTTTCTCTATTTTCTTAAGGAATTTCTTCATTTCTTCTTTTAATATTTTATTTAAAGGCTTCTATCATCTCTATAAAAATATTTTAAGGTCATTTTTCTTTGCTTCTTCTATATTTGAATGTTCAGGTCTTGCTGTTTTAAAGCCATTATGTTCTAGTGGTGTCATATTGTTCTTTATGTTGTTGAATGAATTTTAGCACTTTAGTCTACTCATCTTTTTCACTGTTTGGTGCAAGTGTTGTCTGTGTTTCAGCTAGCCGTTTTGGGTCTACTAGGAACTCTTGGTGCAATTGGAGCTCTTGGAAAACTCAGAGGTAGTAGAATCTGTGTCTCAGGTAGAAATTGCGATTGGTAGCTGTAGATTTTCTGAAGAATATTTCCAGAGTTTTGTGTTTTAGGAAGCCATTCCTGAGATGGGAATCTCCTATGCTGTATCACAGAGAACACTTTTCTCCTGGGGCAAAGGCTGCTTCTCAGGAAAAACTGTGGTTGGAGAATGGGTGATTTGGGGAAATGGATTATGGCTTATGATATAGAGGTCTGGTGGGAAGTGTAGATAGTCAGGTTTATTAGTAGAGGTCCTGCTTGCTTGTCTGTAGCTAGGTCTGGGATGGGTTCAGGGGCATGTTTTGTGCCCTGTTGCCCATACCTGGGTGCTGTCCTAGCCAGTCTAACTGACTGGCTAGGAGGAGGGTAACTCACCTCTTCTGCTGGGGCTCTCCTGGGGCTGTGTCTCAGACAGCAGCTAATGTTGGGAGGACGGGTGATTTGGGATAATGAATTGAACCCTATAGAGTAGAAGATCTAATGGGGGGGTATAGATAATCAGACTTGCAAACAGGGGTCTTACTTGCTTGCCATCAGCTGGAGCTGAGAAGGGTTGGGGTTATATTTTGTGTCCCATTACCTAATTTTGGGGGGCTGTCCTTGTTGGTCTTATTGGTTATCTGGGAGAAGGGTAACTCATCTCTTCTGCTGGGTCTCTTGGAGGCTGTGTTTCAGGAAGAAAATCTGAAAATTTGTTATAACTGTTTCCTTTGTGTCTTGTTGGGACTCCTAAGAGTGGGCAAACATATCTTTGTTTCTTTTGCCTGCTCTTGGAACGCATTCATCCTTTTTGACTGCCTTCTCCAGCCTCAACATAATGGCTTTTATCTTGTCCTAATATATTCTGTTTTGTTGTGTTTGGTTGTAGCCTTTTGGAGTTCAGGTCTTTTCTGAATGGAGATCGAGCAGGAGTAACCTAGAAAAGAGAGAAGGTGATAAGAATATGGATGCAGTAGAAGGAGAGGTAAAATAAATCATACATAGCTACAATCACATACACTGGAAAAATAGAAAAGGATGCATCAAAGTTTATCAGAAAAATTGGTCTGGAATTTTTTTGGTGATAATTTGTTTTGGGTAGCAAGGTAATATCAGCATTTTATAAAGAGAATGATAGTATTTCTTTCTACTTTATCTTATAAAACATCATGAGAGACATTAGTGTTATGATTTACTTTTGTTGCTTTTGTTTTGGTAAATTTTGTTGTGATTCCATGTGAAGTTGGAATTTTATTATTTTTAAATACTGTTTTAATCTTACTGCTTGATATTGATTTGTTATTTGTTTGTTTAAATTGCATGTTCTATGTTTGGGTTGCATAGCTCACATACAGCTAGAAATTCAATTATTTTTTTTTTTTAGAATTTTAAATGTAGTGGATTATATACCTTTAAGAAAAGATCTGATATTTGAATTTTATTTGTATCTGCTTTGATTGCTTTCTTTTCATCTATTATTTTAGTAACTTTTGTTGTTCCTCTCTGGATTTAATTAGTTTAGATAAGGGTATGTTCATCATATCTTTTTAATTAATTAATTTTTATTTCATTGATGATTTTTGCATTCTTTTTTCTATCTCATAACTTGGAGTTTAGCTTTCATCTTCTTCCCGAATGACAAGGAATATTATTAAATTACTTATTTATATCTCCCTCATTTATTTTTTTCATTTTATTTTTTATTAAAAATGTTATTTTTATCTATGTATTCCCCTGCTTCCCTCCCCCACTTCCCAGTCCCTCCGAGTCATCCCTCAGTCTTGCCCCTCCCCATCCTCCTATCCTTTTCTCCACAAGGGCAAGAGGTCGCAGGGTGGGTCAGCTCAGCATGGCACATCCACTCCAGGCAAGTCCGACTTCCTCATCCCAAAGTCAAGACTGGGTTAGGTGTTCTTCTGCAGGAAATAGACTCCAAGGTGCCAGCCCATGAACAGGAACACAGTCTTATCCCAAACCTCGAGGCTTCACATACTGCTCATGTCAATTGACAGTTGCCTATCCTTGGAGAGCCTACCTCCTTTTCTCGATATCTTAATATAGTTACTTAAATCCACAAATTTCCCTCTTGAAAAGGCTTTCTTATATTTCATAGATTATAGTAAATTGTGTGTTGATTTTCACTCAATTGTAGGTATGTTATTTTTTGTTGCCTTTTGATATCTTCAAGGACCCTTTCGTTGTCAATAATGTGCTGTTTGATTTTGGTTAGGCTTCATCTGTTCCAGTTTTCCTTTTTCTTTGTAGGAATTTTCTACTGAAATTACATAGAATCTAATAAATTATTTAAATTTTATTACATATGATAAAATTTGCTTTATGTCTTAAAATAATATGATCTATTGTAATGTAAGTCCTGGAGTGCTGGAGAAAACTTTGTATTTTTCAGTGTTTGGAAAGACTATAATATAAATATCTTTTAAAACCACCTGATTAATGATATAATTTAATTCAGATATTAATTTAGTTTTGTTTGGATTACCTATCTATTTATGGAAAAGGGGGATGAATTGATGGATTACCAAATTGTACTGGTGTTAATCATTGTTAATCTTTTTTAATGAAACTGATGAAAATTGTGGTCAATAAATATATGTTTATAATGGTAATGTAATCCTGATTGATTGTTTTATTAATCAGTATGTAGTGAAAATGCTGATTTTTTTCAATAGTTTTGCTGTGAAGTCAGCTGTTAGAACAATTAAACCAGTTTTTATACTATAGATATTTGCTTAGAATACTTTTTTTCTTTTCTATTAAAATAATGTTTGTATTTGGGGTAGAAGTGCATTTTTGTTAATCCCACAAATAACTCCTGTTTTCCTTTCAATCTATTAATTGGTGTGTTTTCATTGAATAATGTCTACCATTCATACTTAAAATTATTGTTGAAAATTATACATTAATTCCAGATATTTTGTTTGGTTTTCTTTTCTGTCTTCCTTATTATTATTTTATCATGATTTATTCTTTTCTTTGTAGATGATGTTTTCCTTAATTGTGTAGGAATTTTCAAGTATCATTTATAAATTTTACTTTATAGTTTTAAATTCATTTAGTCTATTATTGAGGAAGTTTTTTATGTTTCCTTTAATTATATGAGTTAGGTTTACTGAGTATATTATTATTCATTGGCAGTATATCTTTCAGATTTTAAAATATATCATTTCCAGATTGTCTATACTTTAGTTTTATTTGAATAATATGATGTTATTCTAAAAAGCCTTCCTTTATATTTTATTTTGTGTTTTATTTTTTCAAGCCATGGTCAATTCATATCCTCAGAATGGCACTCAACAATCTATCAAGATGGACACACCCCTTTTCAGCTGATGTTTTCTTCACTTCAAACTTTAAAGTCATCATTCAAATATTTACTATTCTTACCATGTTCTAAACCTCTGGTGTATCTACAAGGTTTTAAGAATGAGACATGGCTTCTCTATTTTTGCAGAGTAGCGCTGGCTGTTACCATTTTATTCCAGTGGCTGTAAATCACCTGATATAGGTTACACACTTAGGTATCATCCATTTTGAGCGGCAGTTGATTCAGTAAATAAGTTGTTATAAATAGGATTGATGATTTAAGTAGTGTTAACAACATTGAAACTGTTTTAATAGTAGAAAATCCAATACTTTAGGTTGTTTTATAATGTTTTCACTAAGATATAAGATTCTGTCTACATTACAATATATTTCATTCACTATAAAGCTTTCATTCAATAATATTACATTATTTGAAATGATATTTTAGGTGTTAAGAAATAATAACAGAATAATAACTTGAAGATATTTTCATTGTTCTGATCTGAAGATATGATGATAATAGATTTTTTCCTGTCAATTCAAATATCCCCAGTCAACCAATGAAATGGAAAACGTTTGGAAAAATTTCAAACTCTATTAACATGTATAGACAAATTTTCTTGCCATTGATTCATGAACAGTATACTAACATAACTATTCACTACAAAATAAAGTATTTATACAGCATTAAGTTCTATGGATAATTTAGACACTTATGTACAATGGAAGATTTTCTTTGCCTATATGTAAATGTAATACCATATTATATAATTCTTTGAATAACAGTTAAATTTGGTATACATGAGTTATGTTGTTGTTTTCAAAACAGTTATTCTCAAGTATTAAATTAAATCTTTATTCGCTAGAAAAATATAAAAACAATTTAAGATTTTGAAAATTGAAAAATTACAATATTTTATTAATATTATTTATTTAATTATAATTTTAATACATTTTGTAAGGGTCCATATTGCTTAGGCAAAATCTATCATTAAATAATTTAATCAAGCATTTGATATGCAACTAAAATATTAGAGTGACATTAGCTATAAAACTTAGAAAAATATTTAGATATTTAAACATGATATTCCACATACCCTTCAATTATCTATGTGCTCTACTTAATTCCTGAGACTTTTGGTGAATTTATACTCTGTATTTATTAGTGTATTACTATTCTTAAGAAAGTCATCCATGTTTGTTCAAAGCATATATTATTTTAATTTTTTTTTGTAACTAAGTGTAATTTTAATATTCTCCAAAGACATTATTTGCCTGGAGGAATGTATTTTCTTCTATACAGTAAAAGTTCACAGTGAAAATAGAATTTAGATTACAGAATGCCAAGACTAATATTTCAGGGAAAGGACATGGGTTTTTGAAGAAAGCAAACAAGTACGTTCAGAAATAGCCTGTGCTTCTATATGAGTAATGATTTTTTTTTCAGGTTGATAGTCTATTTATGCGTCTTGGAAAGAGAAAGGAGAAACAACAAATTTTCAATAAGAATTCGTGAATAAAAAGGAATCTTAAAGGGCTAAATTATTTTAGTAGTATTGTCTTTATTTTTATTTTTAATTTGAACTTACTCATTTTATATTGTGCTCACTAGTTATAAGTATATATAGACTTTTTTTCACTTAAGATAGATTTAATACAATGTTGCGCGCACCCTTGCCCACCAGGACGATGTGACACCAGTCTCTTCTTTCAGTGGTTTATTCAGGACCTTGAAACTTCTTCTGCCTCTTCTGCCACTTTTGCCACTTCTGCCACTTCTGCCACTTCTGCCACTGGGGAAAACCCGCTCCCAGCTAAATACCCTCTGGACTGTTGGTCACTGGGCACCACGTGGGCCATGCCAATAGATCCAGGTGCATGGAAGCAAGCCACAAGCTTAGCCTTAGCTAAATAAGGAGTTGTTTATCTCAGAGAGCTCTCACTGTTGGGAAGGTGAAAGGCAGAAGCCAGCACCATTTTTAAGGTGCAGCCATGTGGCTCTCTACAGTTCCCCCTTTTTGTTTTTATAAAGGAATTATCAGGTGAGCGCAGAGTTCTACTCTCTGTTGTGCAAGGAACATTATCATAAGACTCCTTTTGGGGCATCCCCCTAGGGATTATGGGACTTGTTCGACACCCTTTTTTCACAGAGGTGGGACATTAGGGTGAGAAACCCACATGCAAGCAGACATGCTCTCCTTGAGCCCTCCAAAACATAGCTGAGTTGCTCAATTGCAGTGTACTAGCCTCACAACCTGAAAAAAAAAAACAAAAAAACCTTAATCTTTTAAGGCAGCAAGCCAAACATAGGGGGACTGTCCAGTCTCTACGGTTAGAAAGGCTTGGGCAATCATGGCTGCATCCCGGCACTATCTGGTCCTAATGCAGTAAAGGTACCACAAGCAAACCCCAGAGACCAGCACCATCAGGCCAGCTATAGCTCCTAGTCCCACCCACTCCTTCAGATGATCCATGGCAACAGAACCAGGTAGCCAATATCTCAGCTATGGTAAAGAGAGCCAGAGAAACTCTCTCCTTTGGGGAATTTGGGCATAGTTATCCATTACTACTTCCTGCTGATTAAGGGGAGTTGAAAATCTCACAGACTGTTGAGACTGGATCATTATCTGCAGCCATGAAGCTGATCTGGCCATCTCTTCTCATCAGAGGTTTTCTTCAGGGGGGCTTGGTTGATGAAACCATATTTGCCTAGAAGCAATCCACAGGTTCTCATCTTCTGTGAAAACAAAAGCAGAAATCTTCCAAAACAATAAATCCTTAGACACAAATTTTGAAATCAAAATACCTTTAAAATATATATTCTTGTTTAACTTAGTAGCCTTAGCATTTGTAATCCATTGTCTTTCTGCAGTTAGCTCATTAACAGTCAAAAATTAGAAGAAAACACAATAACAACCAATATCAAGATTTTGTGTCTATTTTCCATCTTTACATGGATTATATTTTTATTATTCTATTTCTCTCTTTAAAGACTTTTTCTAACCTCTTTCTTTTCTCTCTGAAGCCTATGTACCTTTTACATGCATTGTAACCCGTTTACAGGTTTTTCTTTTCATCTGAATCTGTTTTATTGTGAATCCTTAATCATCTTCTAACCTAAGAGCTTTCAAAATACACTCTCTAAAAAGAAGTATAGTTTTTGCAAATTAGGCTGAATTTCAAAATACACTCTCTAAAAAGAAGTATAGTTTTTGCAAATTAGGCTGAATCACTGAGTTCTCTTAAAGGGACCATGTCTCTGTTCCTGTGAATGTTTATATGTTTGTGTCTTTCTTTGTGTGCTTCAGGGCTCAGCTTATGGAAGTTGGTGTTTTCCTTTGATTATGTGGATTCCAGTGATTGAACTTAAGTTGCCAAGCATTGTGGTGATTGTATATCCACCCTGACTCGCATTTTTATCTTTATTTTATATGTTTTAATGGTATAATGTTAAGGGTAAAAAATAAAATACAAAGGGGTAATGATATTGAATTTTGTAGATTATAATCCACCTGGCTAATTAAAAAACTAAATTCATTTTTCTTTCTCTTAAATGCTTCATGGTTTCCTCCATTTTGCTGTGTCATCTATTTCACACATTCTATCATGTGCATTTACCCAATATCAATATCAGAAATATGTACTGATATTTTCAGACAAACAAATAATTTAATTATTTAGATATATTTTAAATATTGAACTATCTTTATTTTGAAAACATATTTATGGTAGCAAAATAAAACATAATTTACATGTTTGATATAAAAGACCTTTTTTAAATTTTACTGTCTGAAAATACACTGCTTCATTATTGCATACCCATCTACAAAAAATATGTAGTGATTAGATGCTATGAGGAAAATTTCAACTCAGTCCTATTTCCAAAAATTTTTACATTTTAAAATAAATAACACTTGGCCTGTTTCTCTTGTCTCCCACTTATGCTTTAATTAGTTTTATTCTGACATGGATCTTGAAAATTATCTAATTCATGGAGAAAATTTACTAATAATACTCTAACCTAGTAAAACTTTTAGTAGCCAATAGAAAAAAAATATCTGCAATACTTATATTACATAAAACCAACAGAACTTGTTCAGTAATGAATTGCAGCTAACATTTATGATATTTTTGTCAATCTTTGCATTGTTTTAAATAATTCAACATAGGTTAATTATTGAAACTTCCCTAATAACACCAATGATCTTATGAGTATTTTTTTATATTACTGCAGAAAAGTACTAAAATGAAGAGAAGTATAATGAGAAATTAGATAGCCTGTGGAAGGTCAAACAGACTCTTAAAACAGAAATCCAACATGAGGGATAACAAGTTTAAAGTTAGCTATCAATATCTAAGTTCTGAAAATGATAAGCAAAGGAGATACAAGTCATATATTTGACATAGATTCTAAAGCAAACCAAATAAAAAGCAGACTGCATTAGTATAATCCCTTTTAAATGTTTAACTCTATCCCCTGTCCCTTTTCAAAGTTGCTACACAAAGCGTGTTACTAAACTGTGTATATGATCTGTCTCCTTAGTATGTCTAAAATCCAGAAATCCCTAATTAAAATTTTATTAAAGTTTATTTTGTAACACTTTTTCTAGGAGTATTTACAAAACTCATGTTTTTTAAAGCTATTTATCATATTAAAGGCATATACATTTTAAAAGGTTGCTTATGATAAATAGCTTGATTTCAAAACTCATATGTTTAAACCTTGATTTATACTATTATAATCTTATAGGCTTTTTGATGTATTACTCATCTCTTTTCCATCTTTGTCTTTTACTTGTTATAGCCACTCATCTTGGTGCAGGATTTTTCAGAAACTTTCTGATAACTATCTTTAAAAAAGTCAAGTATTTGCTTAGTCCTTTTTTTTTTTTTTTTGTATTGCCATAGGAAATATAATCCAGGCACCTTAAAAAGACATATATTTGGAACAGAGAAGCACTGCAAATTCAATTAATAAATTTAAAGCCATATTAGAGTAAGATGCTTAACTGAATATGACTCATGTTCCGTAAGAAGAAAATAATCTGGAATAAAGGCAAATGACAGAAATAATACTACATACGATCAAAGAATATATTGATTGAATCATTCCATGAACAGAACTAACAGCTGGAACTACCAGCTGCTGGAAAAAGCAACAAAATAATTTGTTTAGCATTTTTAGGGAACATGCTTCTTCCAAGAGGTTGATTGTGGAAGCCCTGGTTTCTAAACCACCACTATCCACCAAACAGAAAGTCACCTTCCCTTGTACGATTCTTTTGTTGATATCTTGCACTTTCTAGTATATTACTATCTAGCTTTATGCTCTTTATGTATGACACTACAGTGGACTCTCACTAGGAATTGTGTCAGGTTAGCTTCAGTCTCTTTGACTTATTATTTATTTTAAAGGGCAAGAGATAGGTTCAGTTATTTGTTTCATTACATTTTCTTTAAGTATATGTGTCATCATGAATACGGCATGACCCATGAGTGGAGGTCAGAAGACAATAAGGTCTCTTTTCTCATCATGTACATTCCTGGATTGAACTAAAGTCATAAGCAGGACAGAAAGCACTATTACATACCAAGATATCTTAGTGGCTCACTGGGTGTTAGCTTTGATTTTGATTCCATCTCAATATTTCTTCCAGAAAGTTTTCTGTGATGAAATGAAGTTTCTCTACACCTTTCTACCATAACAGTCAAACTTCTTATTAAGCCATGTATGTGGATTTAAGGTTTCTGAGAGGTGTATTTTTTGCCTAGAAGTTTACACTGGCATTTTCTTTACCATAGCTTGCTGAGTTGCCCCTAGGATGAAATTCCTATACTTCTTCCTTTCAGCTAGCCTTAGACTGGGTATATTTTACATCTTTCCACTCAGTCACCTCTTTTCATTATGAAACTTTTTCATCCCTTGAATATTTGTAGGTTCCATTTGGAATACCTTTAAAACACATTATTTTAAAATTCTGACTGCTGTTACTTATAAGTTTCATTAAGAATGATTCTATTTGCAATTGACATCATATTTGGTTATATAGATATGTGGAGTGTATACATTGATTTTAAGCAGAAAATCTCATCTCTTGAATATATGGAGAAATCTGAAGAACATTTGAACCAAAAACATTTCATTGTAAATTTTCTCTTATATTTTAATTGCTTAGTAAATGGAAGCTCAATTTGCTAAATTTTACTATATCCTCTTACTGCTAACATTCACTATAATAAAATTTTATTATATTAAATCAAGGTTATAGTGAATTTCCAAATCCAATATGACTGTTGTACTTAAAGATAGATGGTAACAGATTAGTCTACATTAACCTTAGAGAGGAGATGCAAAAAAAAAAAAATGATACTCAGAAATAAGCCCTTGAAGTCTTGACTTCAGGTTTTAACTTTATAAATTACTGTGGGGATTTAATAAAGTTTCAGAAATTTTGGAGATAACAGAGGGAATCTACCCACAGTCTATGTGGGGGGTTAGTAAAAGCTCCAGAAGTCCCAGAGCTCTAACCACAGTCAGTCTAGGAAAATAAGAGTGGTGATTCACACCTTTAATCCCAGCACAGGGAGTATCCTGGGAGTGGTGACCTACACCCTTAATCCTAACTGGGTCAAGGTCACTTCAGATTATAGAAGGAATTCCAGGCTCCCAAGCAGGTGTGGTGGGGCCACACCTTAATTATCGAAAGAATACTTAAATTGGGATTCAAACACAGAGAATTCTATTCCTAGGGAATCGAGGCTGAGGAAGCTAGAAGACAGCTGGGTAAGATTTGACTGTGGTGTTTATTCCCTCTAGTATCTCCAACTTCTTCAGAGATCTATCCCTGAGTCTCATTATTTTGTACAACAATTGGCGTCCAACTTTGGGGCACGAATTTCTCTCCTCCCTACCAAAAAAACCATACTTGCCAGCCAGAATAACACATGGCAAGAGGAGTAATTACTAGCAGCTAAGGCTTTCCGTTCTGGGTTAGCCTCCAGCCTTAGGGAGACCGGCAACACATGTTTCTATTTTACCCTCATCTGGGTAAGTCTTTCAGACAGTGACCTCTTTATCCTGGTGGGTTGTTCCTTTTTCCTTTTTGGCCCCCTCCTTGGGTTGCTATCACACTAGGTAGCTGCCTCACTTCACAAGCATCAATGGACAATAACAGTGAGAAACTCAATTTTTTTAAAAAAGAGGGAATTTGTTTAAAACAATGGAGGGTGATTGGTCATACTGTAACCTCTTGTTAGATGATTTGATATTAAAACTAGTAAAGGAAAACATAGATAAGATAGATAGAAATATCATAATGTTTATCATACTATTTACTATGAATATTTATTTTTTGATATCACAGGTAAAGTTGACTAATGTAAATCCAAAGAAAAAGGTCTTTAAAAAGCCTGTTGAGAGAGAACACAAAGATGCTCAAATTCAAACGGAGGAATCTGAATAACCAAATCAGCAAGGTCATCTACAATTAGACAAAAATAGGCAACATTATTATACCCAGTAACCTTTAAAAAAATGAAGGATGAAAAAGATGAAAGAGAAGCTAGCTGGGCTCCAGTAAAAATATTAGAATTATGGAGAGTAAAGGAAACAATTGTATCATATAGGATGCATTCACCATTTGTTAAGCCAATGCTGAACTCCTGATCATGCTGTAACTAGGTCACCCCTAAAGATTGGTTAGATATGGTTACAGCCATTCTTGAGGCAGGGACGCTCATGCAATTCAAGTCATGGTGGAGGGAAAAGGCTAAAACAATAGAACAAAGAAACAGGGCCAGAGGCATAGAAATCTCTCAAGACCAACTTATTGGGGAAGGAGATTATCTCAATATTGAAAGGCAGTCATTATACAGTGACCATCTTCTGTATTTATGTTGCATGGCAGCTTTAAATGCTTGGAACCATATTGAAGAAATATGAAAAAAAGTGAAACATTTACAAAAGTAATTCAAAGTCCCAAAGAAACCTTTACAGATTTTTTGCACAGACTAACCACAGCAGTAAACAGAATGGTGCCAGACTCATAAGCCAGGCGAATAATCATTGAATCACTGGCTTTTGAGAATTCCAATGCACAATGTAGAAAAGTACTTAGACCTTTAAAAGCAAGGTCAGCACCTTTGGAGGATCAGATTCGTGAGACAATTAATATGGAGTCTTATGACAGTGATGATAACTGGGTAGTAGAGCTTATTTCAAGAGGTATGAGAATAAATCAAAATGTCAAATGTTATAATTGTGGAAGGGAAGGTCACATTAAAAGAGATTGTAAACAAGGTGTTCCCGGAAACAATGCTTTTGGTAGGAATAATCCCAAGAGAACACCTCTCCCTTCTGTAATATGCAGAAGGTGTGGAAAAGTAAGATATTGGACTAATGAATGCAGGTCAACAAGAGACAGACCAGGGAACTTTGTGCCCTTGAGAAATGCTCCTAGGGGGTTTTCAAAAACTCCTAGGTCAGATAACTTTCTGCCCTCGGGAAACACCCCAAGGAGACTTTCAAAAGCCCCCATATCAAGTCCAATCCAGTCTTACCCTCCCATTGTGGAGGAAACACCTTCCCAGAACAATTAAAAAGGTTGAAAACCTATTTTAAAAAGACACACTAACTGGAATAATAGAAAATTTACAGAAAAAGAAAAAAATTCAGAAAAAAATATAAAGCAAATATTTTGGCAAACTTCTATCAATGAGCAAAGGCCAAAATTAAAAGTACAGATAAATGATGTTATTATTGAAGGCTTATTGGACACTGGTGTGGATGTATCCATAATTTCACATGAGTCATGGCATCTAAGTTGGCCCCTACAGGAGGTAAATGTTCAGTTTTTGGGTATTGGATCAATATCCCAGGTAAAACAGAGTGCAAGATGGCTTGAATGTATAGGACCAGAAGGACTATTGGGAGCATATTTGAGACAAAGTCCCTTTTCTGCCTCACAACAGGCACCTACAGGGTGCTCTAATATTAACTTAAGCAGCAGCTTTTGACATGTTACAAGATGTTCTAACCACAGCCTATTCTTTCCTATTTATGCAAAAACAAATGTTCCATAAAGAACCATAAAGTGTATTGCCAAGAACAATGGCCAAAAGGTCGCCCCCCGCTTTTCCCTATTTTTTCTCTTCTTTTCCCTGATTCCCTTCCCTGCCTTGCCATCGGCTGCTCTGAAGCCTCACGCGATGATAGGATGCTAGGTAAAAGTCCCGCGGGTAAGAGCTGTTAGATGATGCCTTGCTTACATATTTTATTGAACCTATGAGGTTAGAGCCTCAATGCGTATTGGTCCATGCACATTTACACCTAATTTGCATGGACATGCCTATAAATAACGCTGCCTTTTGTTCAATAAATGAGACCTTGACACGATTCAGACTGACTCTGTCATTCTTTGTGCACTTGGTCTTCATCTCTTTCTCACCCCCCATTGATATTTCAGGTGCAACTCCCTCGAGACCCACAAAATTACAAGTTCTGCGGGTCGGGACAAGTGGCGCCGCAACATGGGGCTCGAGGTGTGGCCGACCACCAGACGATGGATAAGGAAGGGGTCCCCAAAAGGCTTTGGTACGGACGCCTGACTGCATTGCTCGTGCTACTAGGAAAGTCTGGAGGTAAGTTGTCCAAGTCTCATGGGGAAGACGTTGTCAAAAGAAGTAATGTTTATAAAAAAGATGAAGGCTAATCTCAGGGAGAGGGGAATAAGAGTAAAAAGAAGGACTTTGTAGACAGAGTTTTACTTTCAAGGCGCCAGTCCAAAATTAATATTTATTAGAATATAAATTAACACTCACAATATTAGTAACAGCTTATGGTGGCACCTGAACAAGGACTGGCATATCCAAGCAATGGATGAGCGATAGACACATGATGGAAGGATGATGGATTCCGATTCTGTCTGTCCAGCAGCCAGCAGCCAGGAACCAGGAAGAGAGCTCCTCGTGTCCCAGCAGCCACTTATCAATGGGGTTGGCCACACCCCCTCCAGGTTGACCACACCCCCTCCAGGGTCCCAGAAGTGTCTTATGACTTTATCAGCTGACACCTTAATCCTGCCACATCTCCCCCTTTTGTCTAAATAAAAAGGTTCTAAACTAAAACTATGTACAATAGGAATTATTATGAGTTAGTAACCGTAAATACCTATTCTTCAACCCCTTCAAGCCCTGAGAAGGAAGATATATCACTTGAAAGTCAGAAGTATATGGAAGTAGTGGCTTCCAAAATTTGGAAGAGGACAGCAACACAGCTACCTGGACAATCATCTCTGGTTTTGTGCGCCGTTGGAACATCTATCATATTGGCAACAGGCCTATGATATCTGACAGGTCTTCTCACAAGAAGGGCAATTTTGGAGGAACTGTCTTATCCTTTCCAGGCAGGTTTCGTCAGTCTCCATCCATCAAATTGTTCCTCCAGCTTGGACACCATGTGTGTACTGTCAATAATCAAGGTAAGGACAGTTCCTTACTCAACCGGCCATTCTCTGCCAAAAGGACCAACTCCAATGGAGTATCCTCGATGCTCATACCATCTCAGGAAAGGAGCAGTGACACCATGAGTCATCGTGTCTCTCGTGGCCAAATTTCAAATGTTAAATGCCATATTCTCTGGGTCTATGAAATGGTTGAAGATTTCTGTCTATCTATGATATTCTAACCTGTATCTGAGATGACTGGGATATGGTACCTTAAGTAATGTTGACAGTAGTTTTTATTGTCCTAAGGATTAAACCCTGTACTAAAATTAGAATACCTATATAATAGGTGTACAATCCCTGAACAATGACTTTTAGTATGACTATCAAACATTAGCCAGGGGTATATTACCATGTAAAGTGGCCACAGCATTTTAGACATGTATATACATATATATCATCTAAACAGAGGTATATAAAACATCTTGTGCATATATCATAACTAGTGCAATCATACATTATATCTAGGATAGTTAAATGGAGGTAGTAATTGCATAGTGTACATGACAATGATGTGCAAATATTTTAAACAGAGATAGAAGCATATATAAAACATAGCAATTATAGATTCAATTTTACATAATAGTTACAGATTCAGATTTATATCGAAATACAAGTTGCTTTGGTTATATAAAGCAATTCCAGATTGAACTTTGTTCAAATGTACAAATTATCACAATTAAACATAAAAAATGATTTTACATTTGTATCAATATACAAATACCTATGCCAATGCAAATTGTCTTTAGCTTAGCCCATACATATAGCTAAAATGGTGTATAGGTAGGCAGAACAATCTACCTTTATCTATCATATCTATCCCTCTTCTCTTCTTCAGAAGAGATCTTTGATGCTATATTATAGTTCTGTCCTCCACCCAATTTTCACTTAAAACTATTCTAACAGAATAAGAATTACCCACAACCCTCAGAACACAAAACTTATTGGGAAAGGGGGCATAGTCTTTCATAAGGTTGCTTCCTGCTGACTTAAGGGCGATGGCATCTCTTTGGGATCCTGTAAAGGCTAAAACAATGGTTAGATCTTAATGGACTGACTATATACATTTATAACCATTCTCAGAATAGTGGTTAACTCCATCTGGAATTCTAATTAGAAGTGTGATCTGGAGATTATCATAGAGAGCTATCATGCAGCCATTTTTGAATAGTCTATTTTCTGAAAACAATCATTGATTGGTGTGCACCAGGTTCTTGATTTTTCTATTTTTGCCTCTGTCTGTCTGTCTACCTGTCTCTTACTCTCTCTTTTATTCTTGTTTCACTAGTAGGAGTTGCTGTGTTGGGGGCTCCATCTCGGTTCCAGATTCTTTGTAGATAGCTGATAGGAGGAAATGTTATTTACAATGGAAAACTTAAGCATTGTTGATACACAAAAAAGATATTAATATCTTCTATAACTTCAGGAGACTGTATGCAGACAGGATGTTTGAAAGTTACAGAAACAGAGAGAAATGAGGTTTAAGATGAAGTCTCAATAATATTGGTCCCTAAATATTCTGTCTTCTGTCTTACACCAGGTGGCTTTTCTGATATGAGACAGAATACTTCACATTTTCTTTATCAATATGCTTGGGTTTAGAGAGGGAGAAAGCCACTTGTTCCCAATCCAAATCCAGCCCTATTAATAGTCAAATCAGAACCATGCTTTCTTTCTTTTTTTTTTTTTGAGGTGAAGATTCAAGATGCAAAGCAGTAAATATTGAAATATTACCCAGTAGTGCATATGTGTATTAGTTGGTCTCATAGTCCGTCATGTACACTCCTTAATCATCAGTCTTTCTTCTATTACAGGTGAGTAATTAGACTTAAAAACAGTTGTATCCATTTTCCTGTAAAGACAAAACTGAGACCCTGCCCCAGGTTTGTTAAATGTGTTTTCCTTACCTTGTATCCATTTGTCATATCAGGGGTGAGCAATTACTTCTCCTCCTCAGGAAGGGACTCCTTTACAAAGTGGACTTTTATTAGTTTTGTCGGTACCGATATCTTTTCTTTGCCTGTTGAAACAAAAACAAAACCCCTACCCCATCGAAGCACATATCCTGGCTTCCACTCAGAAGTCAACACATCTTTGAAGTAGATGGGTTGATTTAACTCAGAGGATTTCTCTATCACCCAATGTCTCTCAGCAGCTGATGTTCCCTTTTCATCAGCATTAAGAAAATTTAAAGTCAATAAGGCACTGTGCAATCTTTCCCTGGGTTTTCTCATTTCTTTCTTCTGTTTATAAAGCATCTTCTTCAACGTGCGGTGAGATCTCTCCACAACTGCCTGTCCTGTGGGATTGTGTGGTATCCCCGTAATATGCTTTATATTATAGTATCCAAAAATTATCTTCATTTTTCGGGAAACGTAAACAGGAGCATTGTCAGTCTTAATCTGAGTGTGAATACCCATTATGGCCATGGCTTCCAAAAGGTGAGTTAGTACAGCATCAGCATTTTCAGAACTCAGAGCAGTTGCCCATTGCATTCCAGAGTAAGTATCGATAGTATGATGTACATATTTCATCTTTCTAAATTCTGGGAAGTGAAACACATCCATTTGCCAGATCTCATTTCTCTGTGTACCTTTAGGATTACTTCCAGCAGGTAAAGACTGTTGGTTATAGAAAGAGCAAGTGTTGCAATTCCTTACTATTTTGTTTGCTTCATTCCAAGTGATGGAAAAACTCTTTTTTAATCCTTTGCTGTTGACATGATGTTTCTCATGAAATTCTGTGGCCTCTAGAACGTTTCCTATCAGCAAATGATCTATTTCATCATTACCCTGCGCTAGAGGGCCTGGGAGACCCGTGTGCGCCCTGATATGTGTTATGTACATAGGATGTATCCTACCTCTGATGATATCCTGTAGTTGTATGAATAGTAAGGTCAAATCTGAATCATCAGGAATGAAGAAAGCAATTTCAATATGTAAAACAACTCTTTCTGCATATTGAGAGCCAGTAATTACATTGAGAGGCTCTGTGAAATCCAACAACACCATAATAATTGCATATAGTTCTGACTTCTGGACAGAGTTATAAGGGCTCTGAGCCACCTTAATTAAGTCTTCAGACTTGTAGCCAGCCTTTCCTAAATTATTTGCATCAGTATAAAATGTGAGGGCTCCAGAAATGGGTTTATCCTGTACCATATAAGGAAAGATCCAATTAGTTTCCTTTATGAATTGAATTCTCTTGTTTTGAGGATATTTATTATTAATCTCTCCTAAAAAGTCACTACAAGCTTTTTGCCAAGGTTCACTGTCTGCTCATAATTGTTCAATTTCTTCATTAGTCAAAGACACAACAATTTCTGCAGGGTCCTTTCCAGTCAATTGGCGGAGTCTTAATTTACCTTTAAAAATCAGATCAGAAATTTTTTCAATATATGTCTTCATCTTCTTGCATGGCCTATGTGGCAGAAATATCCATTCTAATATAATGCTTTCTCTTTGCATTAAGATTCCTGTTGGAGATTGTCTAGAGGGTAAAATAACAAGTATGCAATCCAGGTCTGGATCCACATGATCCACATGTGCTTCTTGAAGTTTCTTTTCCACCGATTCTAATTCTTTCTCAGCCTCATCAGGTAATTCCCTTGGACTATTTAAATCCTTGTCACCGTCCAAAGTCTTGAACAAATTAACTAGCTCATAGTTTTTTATACCAATCATGGGCCGTGTATGAGCAATATCTCCTAGTAACTTTTGAAAATCTTTAAGAGTCTTCAATTTATCTCTATTTAATTTTACCTTTTGTGGCCTAATTTTTTGTAAACTTATTTTATATCCTAAATAATTGATAGAATCTCCCCTCTGTACTTTTTCTGGAGCAATTTGTAGTCCCCAATCAGGCAATATTTTCTTTAGTTCTTCAAACAATGTTTCTAATGTCTTTGGGTTTGGGTCAGCCAGCAAAATATCATCCATATAATGGTAAATGATAGATTGAGGGAAGCGCTTGTGCAGTATTTCTAGTGGTTGTTGTGCAAAATATTGGCATAAGGTGGGACTATTCAACATTCCTTGGGTAGGACTCTCCATTGTTATCTCTTAGCTGGCCCTGAATTATTAAGAGTAGGCACTGTAAAAGCAAATTTCTCTTTGTCCTGTTCCTGTAAAGGTATGGTAAAAAAACAATCCTTCAAATCAATACTGCAAGAGGCCATCCTTTAGGTAGCAGAGAAGGCAGGGGAATACCAGATAGTAAGGAGCCCATAGGTTGAATCACCTTATTAATTGCTCTTAAATCCATCACCATCCTCCATTTTCCAGATTTTTTCTTGACAACAAAAATAGGAGAATTCCATGGACTGGTTGATTCTTCGATATGCTGAACCTGTAACTTCTCCTGTACCAACTGTTCCAAAGCCTGAAGTTTTTCTCTTGTCAAAGGCCATTGTTGAACCCAAATAGGCTTTTCTGTTAACCATTTCAAAGGCAATGCTGTGAGTGTCCTTTTAGGTTCTGTGGTTATTGGGCAATTCTTTTGTACAACCTGAATGGCTGGTGAATTTTTTCCATAGTACATTAGAGCGTCATTTCTGGAAACATAACTGAGTCTCCGGTTGATATCAGAACCAGGAGGGATATTAATCTGGGTATTCCATTGCATTAGAAGGTCGCGACCCCACAGATTCACTGCTATATCAGCCATATATGGCTTCAACCATCCTTTCTGACCTTCTGGTCCTATGCATTCAAGCCATCTCACACTCTG
The DNA here is from genome assembly GCA_033318265.1 of Phyllotis vaccarum. Lineage (NCBI taxonomy): Eukaryota > Metazoa > Chordata > Mammalia > Rodentia > Cricetidae > Phyllotis > Phyllotis vaccarum. Next base: position 46,010,878 of record JARWLC010000013.1, read on the forward strand.
TTTTACTTGCGATATTGTTCCAATACCCAGAAACTGGATATCTACTGCCTGTAAAGGCCATGTGGGGTGCCATGATTGTGGGGTTATGATCAAAACATCAGCCCCCGTGTCGACTAAACCCTGGATATAAATATTATCTATCTGTATCCCCAATTTTGGTCTTTGTTCATTTATTGAAGTCTGCCACAATATTCGTTTTGTGATTCTTTTTGGAATTTCTGAATTTTCTTTTGAATTTATGTTATTATCTAATATCATATGGTTTTCTAGATCAGGTTTGGATGCTCTATTTGTCCTGAGCATCCAAACTCCCTATCCTACCGCACTTCCTCCTGTAACAAGGACCCAGGGACACACTGGTCCCACTCTGCCAGGAGCCCAAAAAATGCTACAGACCAAAGCCCAGCCTTTAAAGCAAGTTTCTGAGCTCAGAGAAGTTTTAACCATCAGAAAATAAATGAGTGATTTAGTCTCTCAGATACAAGCTTTACACACAGATTTGATTAAAGAAGTTTCGGGCCTGCCCCTGGTGGTTGGGTTACCTCCCCCTCCTCTTGAAGGCCAGGGACTCTCGAGACACCGTATCCCCAGAGCTGAGCCCCGATACACCTTCCCGGTTGTAACCCGAGCCCAATCAACAGAGAGCCCAGGTGATCATACGGTGGTGCTGTTAGTGCCTCAGACAATCACACGGGTGGCAGTGACCTGAGGAGGGGCCAGGGGAGCCAGCTGTCTGATTCTGGTTCAGATTCAAAGCAAGAGAGTAGTGACTCTGAGGGAGGGGAGGAGCTAGATGATACTCTGGGACAATGCATATACAGGAAACTAAGACTTAAACATGTTAAAGAATTACATTCTGCTGTTAAGAATTACGGCATTACTGCCCCTTTTACTGTATCTATTTTTGAGGGGCTTGGAGATGAAGAACATTTGTTGCCCCATGAATGGAACAAGATAGTACAGTCTGTCCTAACCCGGGGACAATACTTAACTTGGAAGGCTGAGTTTATAGATAAGGCAGAAATGCTGGCTATTGCCAATAGGAGAAACCGCCCAACTGCCACCTGGACAGCAGATAAGATTACTGGCCAAGGAGCTCATAGGAATGCAAAGAAACAGCTAACCCCCCCCCCCCACATTGATTATGCAAACCGCTCAAGCTGCCATGGCAGCATGGAGAGCAGTTCCGGCTGCAGGTATGATTACTACCCCCCTGACTAAGGTGATTCAAGGGCCCAATGAGCCGTATTGCCAGTTTGTGGCATGGCTTTTAGAAACTGCTGAGCGAGTTCTGGGAAAAACAAATGGTGATAGCCCCATGATTAAGCAGTTGGCAGGAGAAAACACCAACTTGGCCTGCCGTGCAGCTCTGAGAGGAAAAATTAGAGATCTAGACCTAAATGGCATGATTAGACTTTGTAATGAAGTTGACTCCTTTGACCATAAATTAACCAAGTCTATTAATCTGGCAATTGGAGCTGCCTTCCAGGGGTCAGTTAGAACAGCCAATCAGGGTTTAAAAAATTGTTTTCGCTGCGGGCAACCTGGACATTTTGCTAGAGAGTGCCATCAAAATCAAAAAGAGGGCCAAAGCTTACCGACTGGGGCCCCCGGCCCCCGCCAGGAATTTGTCCAAAGTGTAAAAGAGGGCATCACTGGACCCGAGATTGTAAGTCTAAAACTGACATTAATGGGCAGCCCCTGACCCCTGTCTCCACTTCTGAGGTCCTGGAAAACAGGCAGGGGGCCCCTTTCCGGGGCCCAAGGCAGAGCCTCTCAGACCAGCAAGCCACTCTGCTGAGGCAGGGCCTGGCTTTTGTCAAGGCCTGTTCTGAACCTCTCCTGGAAGTGCAAGATTGGACCTCTGTTCCACCTCCACCCGGATTATAACACCTGAAGAAGGCCCAATTGTTATTGCCACTGGAGTGTTTGGTCCTCCTCCACCTGGGACATTTTTTCTTATCCTGGGCTGAGCTTCAAGCTCCTTATAAGGTCTTTCAGTCATCCCTTTAATTGTTGATGGCGATTATGAGGGAGAGTTAAAATTCCTAGTACAGGCCCTCCAAGGGCCTGTTACTTTACATGCTAGAAAAAGGATAGCCCAGGCCTTGCCTCTCCCATTAATGGGAGATTATCCCCATCTGGGCGGCCGCCCAGAAAAATCAGAACCTGGGTCTAGTGACATCTACTGGATACGGCAGCTCACAGAGACTTGACCTACCTTAAAACTACTGCTAGACGGTAAAGCATTCCTGGGATTTTTAGATTCTGGAGCCGATGCTATGGTCCTAGCAAAACAACATTGGCCTGGTTCCTGGCCATTAGAACCTACTGCTACCCATCTCCAAGGTATAGGACAGGTCCAACACACCATACACAGCTCAATGTTTTTAAAATGGGAGGACCTAGAGGGAAATACAGGAGAAATATGCCCCTATGTGGTAGAAGGGTTGCCTGTTAACCTGTGGGGAAGAGATATCATGACTCAAATGGGAGTCATTATGATGAGTCCTAATGATAAGATTACTCAAATGATGCTGAAAACTGGGTTCTTACCTGGCAAGGGGCCAGGAAAAAATGAACAAGGAATTATATAGCCTATTGCCCCTACCCCTAAGACTGATAGACAGGGATTAGGAACAGAGACATACCTTTTTTTCCTAAAGACCACTGCTCTCCCTGCACGCCAGGCAGATAAGATCACTTGGAGGTCTGATAGACCAGTGGTCCATGCCCTGAGAAAAAGTCTAGGCTGCCCTTCAGCTGGTGCAGGAGCAGTTGGAGCAACGGCACCTAGAGCCCTCTACCTCACCTTGTAACACCCCCATTTTTGTGATTAAAAAGAAAAGTGGACAATGGAGGCTGCTCCAAGACCTCAGAGAAGTTCATAAGACCATGATACCTATGTTGGCTCTTCAGCCTGGACTTCCTTCCCCCGTAGCCATTCCTAAAGGGTTTGAAAAAATAGTGATAGACATTAAAGACTGATTTTTCTCCATTTCCCTCAACCCAGAAGATTGCAAGTGCTTTGCCTTTTCTGTCCCCATTGTTAATCATGCTGGCCTGAACCCTCGGTTTCAGTGGCGAGTACTTCCCCAGGGCATGGCCAACTCACTCACACTGTGCCAAAGGTTTGTAGCCCAGACTATTGACCCTATACGCCTGAAATTCCCTGATGTATATATAATACATTATATGGATGATCTTTTGATTGTTGCACCCCACCCAACTCAGGCCCAAAAGACGGTTCAAGAAATTGTGCTGGCTCTCCAACAGCGAGGCTTTTGTGTAGCCCCAGAAAAGATACAGACCAGTTATCCTTTCCTGTTTTTGGGCTTTCAGCTAGATCCTGATTTGTTATATACCCAAAAGATCCAAATTAGGCGAGATAAATTAAAAACTTTAAACGACTTTCAAAAATTGTTAGGAGATATCAATTGTTTGCGCCCTTATTTAAAGTTAACAAAGGGTGAGTTGCGACCTCTTGATGACATTCTTCGGGGAGACGCCGATCCCTCCTCCCCCAGGCAGCTTACTCCCACAGCTGAAGCAGCCCTACAGAAAGTAGAATTGACCATAATCAATCAAAAGATAGGATATTTTGACTCTGCGCTGCCATTGTTCTTGATTACCTTCCCCACTGAGTTTGCCCCTACCGGCTTGTTATGGCAGGCAGCAACTCCCTTAATGTGGGTTCATCTCCCCATGACTGGCAGAAAAGTGCTCCCAAGTTACCCCAGCCTGGTATGCCAGTTAGTGCTCATAGGACTCAAAACTTCCACTAGATATTTTGGGAGAAACCCAGATACGGTAGTTGTCCCTTACTCCCGGGACCAAATAGACTGGTTGCAGAATAGACACTCTGAGTGGGCTGTTCTGTGCACCAGCTTTCAAGGACAGTTTGACAACCATTTCCCAGCTGATAAATTCCTACAGTTCTTTTCATATACTCCTTTCGTGTTTCTTAATAATACCCAATTACATCCCATCCCAGAGGCCCTTTTAATGTTTATCGATGGGTCAAAAGGTGGCAGAGCGGCCTATGTGATAAATGGACAGCCCTTTAGCATACAAACGCCTCTTGAGTCTGCGCAGCTTGTAGAATTGTATGCTGCCCTCTGTGTTTTTGAAAGATTGAATAATGTTTCCTTTATTTTATATTCAGATAGCCATTACGTTGTCAATGCCTTATGGGTACTTGAGGTGGTCCCAGTCATCCAACCTAATACACACACCTTTCAAATGTTTTTTGATATTCAAAAGTGCATTAGGCAACGACTATACCCCTTCTTTATTGGGCACATTCGTGCACATTCTGGGCTGCCCGGACCCTTGGCGCAAGGCAATGAAATGGCAGACTCAGCCACTCGTTCCATAATGGTGGCCCAAAGTATTGACTCTCTGAGGCTGCCCAAGAGGCTCACCACCTACACCATCTTAATGCTCAGACATTGAGACTAAGGTTCCACATCACCCGAGACCAAGCTAGAGAGATAGTCAAAAATTGTAAAAATTGCCTAACCTTGATGCCTGAAACTCATCTGGGAGTCAATCCCCGAGGCCTCATTCCTGGGCAACTTTGGCAGATGGATGTTACCCATGTTCCCTCTTTTGGAAAAATAAAGTTTATACATGTTTCCATTGACACCTTTAGTGGTTTTATCTTTGCCTCTGCCCATTCTGGGGAGGCGACAAAAGACGTGATTAGTCACGTCTTGCAAGCCCTTTCAGTTCCGGGTCAGCCCAAATGTATAAAAACAGACAATGGCCTGGGCTGTATCAGCCACAAGTTTAAATATTTTTGTGCTCAGCTTGGTATTAAACATATCACAGGAATCCCCTACAACCCACAAGGACAAGGCATCTTTGAAAGAGCCCATCAGACTTTAAAGAATACCCTAATTGAACTTGCATCTCATGAGTCATTGTATTCCCCCAAAGGCAATCAAAAGTCATTGCTGACCCATGCCCTCTTTGTTCTTAACTTCCTGACCCTCGACCATTTTGTAAAATCTGCCGCAGAACACCACTGACACCCACAAACGAGAGATGGTTTTGCTACTGTCCTCTGGAGAGATCCTCTGACCAATGAATGGAATGGTCCAGACCCTGTCATTATCTGGGGCAAAGGATCAGCTTGCATTTTTAATGCCAAAGAAGGAGGAGCTCAGTGGCTCCCAGAGAGACTTATTAAACCATATATAGATAAAAATAAAGAAAAATAAATTGATCCAGGGATATTAGCCCTGAGATAGGATTGTGTTCTTCCTTTCAGGAAAAGGTCAAACAATGCCTCGGAGCAGCTTCCTTGAGATCCTCTTCTGGCTGATCGTTCACTGTGCTGCCAACCCTCATCAGGTCAGGCGTTTGATGTGGCAGATCTACTCCCAGACTGGAGAGGTGGTATGGGAGACTTCAGTTAATCATGTGGCCCAAACCTGGTGGACTGACCTTACACCTGACTTTTGCCTACTGGCCTTAGGACTTGATACCTGGGACATACCTGACATTGATAAGTCCAACTTAAATTTGAATAAGCAGGAGGTTGGATTTTCTTCCTCTATAGTGGCTGTTCAAGGTGCCCCAGTAGTTGTGAACTCTGCATGGGAATGCCGGACCACCCTGGGTTGCTGTGGACTAGCAAAGACTGAGTTCTATGTATGCCCAAAAGATGGAAGAGACCCCGGAACAGCTTATAGATGTGGGGGATATGAAGAATATTTTTGTGCTGCCTGGGGATGTGAAACCACTGGAGATGCGTATTGGAGACCCAGCTCCTCTTGGGACCTTATTACTGTCACACGCTCTCCTACAAGCCCAACGGGTGGTATGTTTATGGTGCTTGCCACGCACATAATATTCCAGAACCCCTAAAATGGGGACTGTCCTTGCCCTTAAAGATTTCTTTTACTACTAGAGGAAAACAGTTTTCTTATTGGACTACTGGGAGGACCTGGGCCCTAAGGTGGTATATGGAAGGGAGAGATAGGGGAGTTATTTTTAAGATCAGACTCAAAATAGAAAATACTCTCTCTCTCCCCATAGGGCCTAACCCTGTCCTCCCTAATCTAAAAGGGTTCGAGCACTCCCATCGAAGCTACCACTATACCTAGCTTGCCCTCGACCTCTGGTACCCAAGAGATGGCCTTTGCAAGCCCCTCACAACATTTGTTGTCAGGGGAAGGGACTGTTGACCGCCTATACAGCCTGGTAGAAGGGACATTCTTGGCCCTCAGTACCACCTACCCAAATAAGACTCAGGACTGTTGGCTCTGCCTTACCTCTAATCCACCCTACTATGAAGGGCTAGCCCTAGATATAAGATATGTTGATTCCACGACCCCTAGTATGAAGTGCTCAACTTCCTTACACTGATTGACAATCTCTGAGGTCACAGGGAAAGGGCTTTGCTTAGGTTCACCACAGGGCCCCTATTCCCTGCTTTGCAATACCACCATCAAACCCACAGGAAATAGCTATCTAGAGGCTCTGAATGGGACCATTTGGGCTTGCAATACTGGCCTGACGCCATGCATTTCCACCAATATTTTTAGTGCTTCCCATGAATTCTGTGTCCTCGTACAACTTTGGCCAAGGATTATATACCATGAGGGAAACACCCTGATTGATTTGTATGAGCAGAGGCACAGATTTATTAGAGAACCCGTGTCCCTAACCTTGGCCATACTGCTAGGGGTTGGCGGTTTAGCCGCCAGTATTGGTACCGGGACCACTGGCTTGCACAAAGCAAATCATCTGACCCATCTACATATGGCCATGACCTCTGATCTAGAGGCTCTAGAGAGTTCTGTTAGTGCCCTTGAGAAATCCTTAACCTCTCTTTCAGAAGTAGTTTTACAGAATCGCAGAGGATTGGATTTGCTGTTTCTAAAAGAAGGAGGCTTATGTGCTGCTCTAAAAAAAAGAATGCTGCTTTTATGCCAACGATATGGGGATGGTACGAGAATCTAAGAAAAAATCTAAGAAAAATTAAGAAAACAACTTGCCCAGAGAAAAAAAGACTTTGAAAACCAGCAGAGTTGGTTTTATAGCCTGCTTTCGAGAACCCCTTGGCTCTCTACCCTGATCTCTACCTTGCTGGACCTCTTATTGTTTTCTTTATAATTTTGACCCTTGGTCCTTGTGCTTTTCAGAGATTGAGCTTGCTGATTAGAAAAAAACTCGATTCGGTTTTTGCTCAAAATCAAAAAACTGTTGCTGTCCATTTTCATAAACTGGTTTCCATGCAAGACCCTGTAGACCTAATTGAAGAACCTGAAGGCAGACTAAGATTTATTCCCTTAAACAATTCGGGGCTAGAAGGTACTCAATGACGGGAATAGCACAAGAAGCCTGTTCTGGGGGCCCAGCATACAGAGGTCATAAAGACCGGCTCAACAAGGCATGCTACCAGATACAGGATGCCCTTCTGTGTAGCCTAAGACAGGGGCCTTCTCCACCTCTCGATTAAAGAAAAGAGGGGGAATTGTTGGGAGCATATTTGAGACAAAGACCCTTTTCTGCCTCACAACAGGCACCTACAGGGTGCTCTAATATTAACTTAAGCAGCAGCTTTTGACATGTTACAAGATGTTCTAACTGCAGCCTATTCTTTCCTATTTATGCAAAAACAAATGTTCCATAAAGAACCATAAAGTGTATTGCCAAGCACAATGGCCAAAAGGTCGCCCCCACTTTTCCCTATTTTTTCTCTTCTTTTCCCTGCTTCCTTTCCCTGCCTTGCCATTGGCTGCTCTGAAGCCTCACACAATGATACGATGCTAGGTAAAAGTCCCGCGGATAAGAGCTGTTAGATGATGCCTTGCTTATATATTTTACTGAACCTATGAGGTTAGAGCTTCAATCCCTATTGGTCCATGCACATTTACACCTAATTTGCATGGGCATGACTGTAAATAATGCTGCCTTTTGTTCAATAAATGAGACCTTGACATGATTCAGACTGACTCTGTCATTCTTTGCACGCTTGGTCTTCGTCTCTCTCTCACCCCCCATTGATATTTCAGGAGGAACCCCCTCAAGATGCACAAAATTACGAGTCCCAAGTGTTGGGGCAAAGGACAGAGGGGAATATTAAAGCAATGTGGCTGATATAGCTATAAATTTATGGGGAAGAGATTTACTGTAACAGTGGAACACGCAGATTAATATTCCTCCAAATACAGAAATAAGCCATGATCTAGAACATGGTTCCAGAAGAAATATAAGAAGATATTATGAGAAACAGTCACAGACCATTCAGGTTATAGAGAAACAAGGCAAAACATCTGCTGATCTTTCAAAACACCCATAGCACTACCTCTAAAATGGCTAACAGAGAAGCTTATATGGGTTCATCAATGGCCTCTAACAAAAGAGAAATTGCAGGAACAGTTAAATGCTCAGCATATAGAAGAATCAACCAGCCTTTGGAATTCTCCTGTGTTTTTTATTAAGAAGATATTTGGAAAGTGTAGAATGGTAACAGACCTAAGGGCAGTAAAAAGGGTGATCCAGCCAATGGGCTCTCTATAATCTGGGATTACTTTGCCTTCTCTATTACCTAAAGAATGGCCTATTATAGTTATTGATTTAAAAGACTGTTTTTTGTATAATACCTTTACAAGAACAAGACAAAGAAAAAATTGCCTTTACAGTGCCCACTTATAATAATTCACAGCCTGTAAAGAGATTCCAGTGGAGGGTCCTCCCTCAAGGAATGTTGAATAGTCATACTCTGTGCCAGTATTTTGTTCAAAAGCCAATAGAACAAATATGCAAGAAATTCCCACAATCTATAATTTATCATTACATGGATGACATCTTGTTGGCTGATTGAAATATTGATACGTTGGAAAAACTTTTTGAAGAAGTGAAAAGAACTTTGCCTGCTTGGAGATTACAGATTGCCCCAGAAAAAATACAAAGAGGGGATTCCATTAATTATTTAGGATATAAAATAGGTCAACAAAAAATTAAACCCCAAAAGGTACAGATCAGGAAAGATAGATTAAAGACACTTAATGATTTCCAAAGACTACTAGGAGACATTGCCAACTTACGACCGCCTATTGGACTTAAAAATGATGAAGTAGATAATCAGTTCAAAATGTTAAATGGGGACAAGGACTTAAATAGTCCAAGAGAGTTGTCACCTGAAGCTGAGAAAGAAATGGCTTTGGTGGAAAAAAAATTATAAGAGGCACATGCGGATCATGTGGATCCAGACCTCAATTATATTCTAGTTATCTTGCCCTCTAAGCATTCTCCTACAGGAATTTTAATGCAAAGGAAAAATGTCATATTGGAATGGATATTTCTTCCACATAAACCATGCAAAAAGTTTAAGACATATGATGTACAATGTGTTTATGTATGCTGTGAATCTCAATCTTTAAATAAAGGAGTTGTTTTGGGCCATGACAGGCACCATAGAAGAAGTAGGAGGAGAAATCAGAGCATAGGTAGGAGAAGCAGGGCAGAGTCAGAGGCAGATCGAGCTGAAGCTGCCCAAGGAGCAACATGTAGGAGCATAGGTGAGCCACGGGCCACGTAGAAGACAGATTAATAGAAATGGGTTGATTTAAGATGTAAGAGCTAGCTAGCAATGTGCCTGAGCCATAGGCCAAACAGCATGAAGTTAATATGTGTTTGAGTCATTTCTGGGGGTCTGAGCAGCTCGGCAGCTAAGCAGTCTCGGGCAGCAGGTCTGTGGGTCTCAGACCTCTGGCCGCCCAGGACCGAGAACCCCCACTACAACAGATGGTGCATCCAACGTGGATTGATTATCCACTTAATTCCTGAGAAATTTTAAAAAAGGTTTTAGCAGGAACTGAACAAAGGCACCTTCCAAATTGTATATATGAAGTAAGTCTTTGTACAAAGAAAGCATGGCGGCCAGGTCACATTCAAAATGGCGCAGGTGGACTGGCGGCAGGCAGTGTAAGCTGCAATCAGGCGGGTTTCTGAAATCTGACAGAAGACTCAGTAGCATGTGATTGATTGAAAGTTTCTGTTTATTTTGAACAAAAAGGAAACAAAGACAGTTTCTTAGTAGCAGCATTTTCTTTACCCTGCTCTGTTCCCTAGCCACGAATAGAGATGTGGTCCCTTTAAGAGAACTTAGTGATTCAGCCTAATCTGCAAAAACTATGCTGCTCTTTTAGAGAGCATATTTTAAAAGCTCTTATGGTTAGAAGATGATTAAAGATTCACAATAAAACAGATTCAGATGAAAAGAAAAACCTGTAAATGGGTTACAATGTGTGGAAAAGGTACATAGGCTTCAGAGAGAAAAGAAAGGCTAGAAAAAGTCTTTAAAAAGAAAAATCAAGTAATAAAAATATAATAAGCCACTTAAAGATGCAAAATAGACACAAAATGTGGATATTGGTGGCTATTGTGTTTTCTTTTAATTTTTTAACTGTTAATGAGCTAACTGCAGAAAGACAATGGATTGCAAATGCAAAGGCTACTAAGTTAAACAAGAATACTTTTTAAAGGTATTTTGATTTTGAAATTTGTGTCTAAGGACTTATTGCTTTGGAAGAGTTCTGCTTTTGTTTCCACAGAAGATGAGAACCTGTGGATTGCTTCCAGGCAAATATGGTTTCATCAACCAAGACCCCCTGAAAAAAATCTCTGATGGGAACAGATGGCCACATCAGCTTCAAGACTGCAGATTATGATCCAGTCTCAACAATCCGTGAGATTTTCAATGCCCCTTAATCAGCAGGAAGTAGTAATAGAAAACTATGGCCCAAATTCCCCAAATATTGTTTCTAAATGTTTGTTTTCATTATAAATGGTTGATGGTCTAAATAAAAAAAAGGTGGATATGGTATATGAATGATTTTAAAAAGATATATTATTGAATTTACTTAGATCAGAAATTCAGCTGTTAATCTTGAAATGTTTTACATTGGTATGGATTTTGGTTTATTGATACAAATTTAAGGTCAATTCTCTTATGCTATATGTATTTTTCTATTCCAGTTTAAGGTATGATGTTCCTGTAACTGATTTAAAATTGTGATGTATAATTAAGAAATCAAGGTTAATAGTCATCTTTGATAATCAAACTTATAGTTAGGTTAGTTAGGATTTTTAGGTTTACAAAGATATATTTCAATTAGGTAGGTAATCTTCAAATACTTCTAAGACCTAAAGAATATGGCATATAAAATGTTTTAAAAACAGACTTTTCTGGACAGTGAGAAAAGTCTGCTCCTGGCAGCACTAATTCACTTCAACAGAAAAATCGGCATTGAAGAAACTCCATACGGAGTCTACTCTCTTTGAGGCAATGGTTAGCCACTAGCAAGGACCTGTTCTTATATTGACTGCTTGACAGTATGCTGTTTAAACTGGACATGCAGGTTCCATAGGAAGATGACCTCTGAACTTTGGTAGAACAAGACAAGATGGTCATTCAGGTTCCTGCTTTACAAAGAAAACTGTCAGACATTGTTCAGGACTCGAGGAGAAGCAACTGATGAACTGTGCCAGAATAAACAGAGCAGATTTCCTGCTTCACTGAAATAAAAAGAGACTCTGGGCCTGTAGGCTGAAGATGGATGCCCCAACTTTATAAAGAAACTTTGTGTGACTGTCCAGGCAGATAGGTGTCATCTCTGTCCTTTCTAGATTTTAGAAGTCGCACTTCTGGTTTACTTGGGTAAATATATCCTTATCTGGTCTTTGATGTAGTTGAAGATTAGATAGTTATAGGTATAGTTTTTCTTAGTCATTTAAAAGATATATTGGATATAAAACTTTAGATGCATAAAGATAAGATAGGTGATAAGAGTATTTTCTTTAATTTTGGTAAATACAAATTGACTATATATTATAACTGTAATTCTTGCTTGATGGCTATTTTGTTATACATAATTTTGCTATGTTAAAATTGAAACCTTCCTTTTTGATTAGACAGAAAGGGGGAAGTGATGTGGGGATGTGTTTATGTATGCTGTGAATCTCAATCTTTAAATAAAGGAGCTGTTTTGGGCCATGAAAGGCACCATAAAAGAAGTAGGAGGAGAAATCAGAGCATAGGTAGGAGAAGCAGGGCAGAGTCAAAGGCAGATCGAGCTGAAGCTACCCAAGGAGCAACATGTAGGAGCACAGGTGAGCCACAGGCCACATGGCAGACAGATTAGTGGAAATGGGTTGATTCAAGATGTAAGAGCTAGCTAGCAATGTGCCTGAGCCATAAGCCAAACAGCATGAAGTTAATATAAGCGTTTGAGTCATTTCTGGGGGTCTGAGCGGCTGGGTGGCTAAGCGGTCTTGGGTGGCAGGTCTGTGGGTCTCGGACCTCTGCCCCCCCCCCCCCCCGGGAATGAGAACCTCCACTACAACAGACATATATGGAAAAATTTTCTGAACTTATTTTTAAAGGAAAATTAAGACTTCTTCAATTGACAGGAATGGACCTAGAAGAAATTGTTGTACTTTTAACTAATGAAGAAATTGACCAACTATGGGTAGAAAGTGAACCTTGGCCAAGAGCCTGCAGTAAATTTTTTGGGAGATATTAACAACAAATATCCTAAAAGCCAAAGAATTACATTGATAAAGGAAACTGATTGGATTCTCCCTCGTATTGTATGAAATAAACCAATTTCCGGAGCTCCTACATTTTATACTGATGCAAACAAATCAGAAAAGGCTGGTTACAAATCAGAACATCTAAGTAAAGTGATTCAAAGCCCTTATAATTCTGTTCAAAAGTCAGAATTATATGCCAGCGTGATATTGTTAATGGACTTTACAGAACCACGTAACATAGTCACTGACTCTCAGTATGCAGAAAGAGTTGTTCTACATATTGAAACAGCTGATTTTATTAATGATAAATCAGAATTAACTTAATTATTTATTCAGTTACAAGGAATAATCAGGACTAGAAATCATCCCTTCCATATAACACATATTTGATCCCATACAGGTCTGCCAGGTCCTTTAGCACAAGGTAATGATGAAATTGATAAATTATTAATAGGAAATGTACTAGAGGCCTCAGAATTTCATAAAAAGCATCATGTTAATTGCAAAGGATTAAAAAAAGATTTCTATATCAGTTGGGAACAAGCCAAAGAAATTGTAAAAAGGTGTCCCACCTGTTCTTTCTATAACCAAACTCCATTGCCAGCAGGAACTAATCATAAAGGTATACATAGAAATTAAATCTGGCAGATGGATGTATTTCATTATACAGAATTTGGGAAATTAAGATATGTCCATTGTACAATAGATACATTCTCAGGATTTCAATGGGCAACTGCTTTGAGTTAAAAAAAGGCTGATTCTGAAATCACACATTTGCTAGAAGCTATGTCCATCATGGGAATACTTGCACAAATAAAGACTGACAATACTCCAGCATATGTTTCTACTAAAATGAAACAATTTTTTGCTTATTATAATATAAAGCATATTACAGGAATACCACACAATCCTACAGGGCAAGCAGTCATAGAGAGATCAAATCGAACTTTAAAGGATATGTTAAATAAACAGAAAGGAATAACAAAGACCCCTAGAGATAGAGTACATAGTGTTTTGTTAACTTTGAATTTTCTCAATGTTAATGACAAAGGAACAACAGCTGCTGAAATGCATTGGACCATAGAAAAAACAGCTGAACTAAATCAGCCTATTTACTTCAAAGACATACTAACCTCTGAATGGAAACCAGGGTATGTGCTCCGTTGGGGAAGGGGTTTTGCATTTATTTCCATAGGTGAGGAAAAGATACAGATACCATCAAATTTAATAAAGACTCGAAGGAACTGGAGACACTTCATGAAACTAAGAATTGATAGCTCATCAACCTATATTACAATTCTTTCAGTTGTAAATAAAAACAAAGGGTCAGGGCAGGTTTCTGTTCTTGTCCTTAAAGAAAACTGGAAATACCCATCTTCAAGAAGTTAAAAAAGGCCTTGGACATGCAGACATCTAAAGCAAAAAAGAGGCTATCCAGGAAAATTTGCAAACAAAAGAATATGGTAACTATTGGTACCAGTATACTTGATAGGGTAAAATCTCATGATTTAACCTTTACAAATTTTTTTATTAGTTAAAGTCCCAGTTTAATTATAATTTAAAGCTGGTTTTAGAGTTGGATTGTGGCTTTCTCCTTCTCTAAACTCAAGCATACTTGTTAAAGGAAAATAAAAAAAAAAAAACTCTGTATCATATCAGAAGAGCCACCTGATATGAGGCAGAAGAATAACAAAAAATAAGGGACTATTCTATTGTTACTAATCCTATGCTCAATAAATTGTTATGTGTTTAGTTTCCTATACATTGTGTTGGTTTTTAGTCTCTTATCAGTTTTCTGCAGTGATCCAGGACACGGCCTAATTGCTAACTTGAAATATCCAAAAGGAAGATGGGGCCCCACAATGATGGTTTCACATGAACTCTGACAAAGCCACTAGGCTGACAAAATCAAAGATCAGATTTGGACTACAAACTGCTCATGATAATTTTGTAGAAGCTCGATGAAATGAACCAGCTTCACAGACTACTATGGCCAGGACATGAGGCAAGCTGTGCACTTTCCTGTTATGCAGAGATTGAACAACAAATGACACAGCTACTTATTTCAGGACTTGACATTTAACAAAACTTTTCTTTTCAGGATCCCCAAAAGATGCCACTGCCCCCAGTCAGCAGGAAGTAAACTTAAGAACACAGTGCCCACACTTCCAAGTGGTAGGGTGGGTTGGTTTTGGTTCTGAAGTGGTAGGGTGGCTTAGTGTTGGTTGTTCAATGGGTTATTATGGATGATTGTCATTGTTTAGGTTAATTGGTTAAAAATTGTTAATGGTTATGGTTAGAAAAAAGTTAAACAAGAATGTTTAGATTCACGATTTGTATTAATATATATATATATATATAAAGGGGATACAGATATATAGGATAACTACTATTTAGTAGTTAGCCTTTATCTCATAGAAACACAGGAAGATCTCAGTCTCTGGAGCTATGGGATTAAGGGCATTGTAACACCACTGCCTGCCTGAGAGCCTGGAACTCTCTGTGTAAACCATGCTGGACTGAAACTTAGATATGCTGGGATTGAAAGCATAGGTCACCACTCCCAGTCTTTCCCATCTTTTTTATGCTGGTATTAAAGGTTTGAATTATTACTCTCTGATCCTCCTGGATTGACTGTGGGTAGATCTCTTCTCTAATATTCCAGATATGATATATTAAATATATAACATATCACCACAAAGAACTGTTGCCATTTATTTTATATAAATATAAATTATACTGGATGTCAAAAATATTGTTCTATAATCTCATATTAGCTAAAATGGTGTGCAAAATGAGGTGGGGTAAAATGAATAAAAGTTGTTTTATTTTCAGAATTCTATGAGACATATGAATTGTGTTCTCTCACTGAGAACTTTTATTATAATTCAAAACAAATAAATAATTAATTGAAGGATAAACCAGAGATAAGTAAAACTTTCATTATGATCTTATACACTGGCTTAAAGGTAGAAACATCTCTTCTACATTTCTAAAGGATGAGACTGTCTGGTGAATTTCAGATGGTCCTATGAAGAATAAGGTGTTTGCACTGACAGTCAGATCTCAGTCAAGTTAGGTTTAGAGATTCCAATAATCATTTCCATATTATAAGCCGTGAATTTTCCCTGCAAGGTATTTTATTTTTCTCTGTTTTATTTGGAGTTTAGAGAATTTAATTTTTATATATGTATTTTTGAGTGAATCATTTTGTAAAATTTTTTTACATTTATTTTATATAACATTAACATACCAGCACCTACTCTTTCTTTAGTTTTAAATTCAAGTAGAATATCATCCCTTTTGCATCTGTTTATTGACTTACACATATAACAATTTATTTAATCTACCCTTTAAAAAATATACATTGAGACTCACAATATAGCTCATGTGATTATTCATACATATTACTTTCATACACACATATAGAATATGTTTAAAAGTGGATTTTTAGAGGATGTATCAAGCATTTTCATAGTAGCAGTACACAACTTTAATCCTAGCACTTTTTAAGCAATTTCTGATGGATCTTTTTGAACTCCAGGCCATCCAGGATAATTAAACCATGCCTAAAAAGTAATTTTAATATAAAATTAATAAAATATTTAATTTTTTCCAACAATCAAATATTACTTTAGAAAACAAAGATTAGGATGTTCACATTTACTGTATTTATGACATTATTTTTTGTTATTTATTCTTTTTGTTATATAGTAATTATATGTACAAATAAATTTTTAGATTTATTTCATTATTTTATATTATGAATTTTTTGTCTACATGTATTTATGTGCATCATTTTCATGTCTGATGCCATAGTTGCTAGAAAAGAACATGTATCTCCTAGGGAATTAATGGTTTGAACCACCATGTGGGTAATGAGAAGGCGGCAAAGAATAGATTGAATTGTCAAATTAAGACAACTTAGCTGATGAAGCCATACTTAAACTTTATTGATAAATGAGCAAATTTACACAATTGTGTTTCAAGTATCACTTGGTACTTATTGATATCCTGTGCCTTGAGACATGTGAATGCTTTAATTATTCACATAAACTTTATAATAGAAATTGATGAATTTAATTTTGCTAGAACCATAAATCTTGTTTCACCATTTTCATATTGTTCTATTCAGGCAGGGCCTTTTACATATATCCATTGTATAATATTATTTGATATTGATTATAAAATGCCAAAAGACATGATTTCTAGAACTGGATCTTTAATATGATGACTAGAAACATTTTAATCACTACATCCAAGAACATTAGCCCTCAACTGAGATCAGTTTCTACACCCGGAATGTATCTGTTACATTCTATTGATGTAGTTGTTGCACTGTATTCTTTGTTGTTATCTATCTGTCAAGTAGCTTCAATTGTCACAATAGTGACATGACTAGTTTAATTCTCTGCTTTATTATTTATTATTTAGCAAATAAAACATCAGAAATTTATAAATGTAGAAGTCAATATCTTCATATTGAAATAATTTTAGCTGATATCTACCTAATACAAATTAGAATATACAATATTTTATGGCTTCCCCAACATATTTTTCTATTTAAAACATATGCATATAAAGCAAAGATAAAGGATTTTAGAATTTACATGTCTATGGATATATATTAATAACTAAATATGTATATAAAATATCTATAAACAAAAATTTCATGAAAGTTGTGTTTCCGTCACTAATAATTTTTATGCCTAAAATATATTGTGCTTTCTATTTATAAGCATTTTGAAATATATCATTCAGAGGTTTATTTTGTTAAACAGTTTTCTAGTGTGTTAAAATTATTGAAGTTAATTATCTAATCAAAACATGGCTTTGGTGTTCCACAATGAGCATATTCTCATCACCCCTTTCTTTACCTTTTCTGATGTCCAGAGACCCCATGCTTCTCTATGGTTGACATACTTGTTTTCATAAAAGAACAAAAATGTGACAGAACTTAATTCTTTTTATAGATGAATAGTATTCCACCTGGAAAACAAACTATTTTCTTTAGTCTATCAAACATTGAACAACATATGCGATGATTAGATATTTTATCTCTTAAGAATAGTGATACTACAGATGGTAGGTGGGTGCGTGTACTTTTTTAAAGAAGCAACCATGTTGTTTTTCATAAAAATGATGCTTATTTACATTTTTACAAAATTTGTAGAAAAGTTTCCTTTTCTTTCAATATTTCCCAACATTGCTCATTTGTTTTTGCTTTGATTGCAGTTTTTTTTTTCAGATAAACACTTTTTTTGTGGCATAAGCCAGCCTTAAGTTTTTTCATTCTGATGCACCATGTCCTGACTTGTTTTGTTGCTGCACATGGTATTTTTTTTCTTCTAGTCAAACTTTGAGTAGTTTAGTATGGCTCACTGATGTGGGAATGTCTTTCTGTATGCTGTGAATATCAATCTTTAAAGAAAGGATCTGTTTTGGCCCTTGGAGAACACTGTAGCCAGAGACAGCATAGGTAGGAGAAGCAGGGCAGGGTCAGATACAGATCAAGCCAGGCACCCAAAGAAGAAACATGTAAGGAATACAGATGAGCCACAGGCCACATGGCAAGACAGATGAATGAAAATGGGTTGAGATGAAGGATCTAGCTAGCAATATGCCTGAGACATAGGCAGAACAGCATGAAATTAATGTAAGTGTCTGAGTCATTTGGGAGGGTGGGGGTAAGTAGCTGTGGGTGGCTAAGTGTCCTGGGATGGCAGGTCTGTGGGTCAGGACCTCTGGCCTGATGGGGCTGGAAACCATATTGTAACTTATGGTGTCCCAACGTGGGCCAAATACATACATAAAGTTTGAGAAATATTAGAAGGGGCTTTAAAGCATGGAAACTGAGCCAAAGTGGTTTCCAAATCACGTATCTGAAGTGAGTCATTGTACAGAGATAGCAGGGCATTTGGGTCACATTCAAAATGGTTGCAGACTAGTAGCAGGCAGTGTAAGCTTTGACGAGGCTGATTCCTGAAGTCTCACAGAAGACTCAGTAGCATGTGATTGACTTAAGGTTTCTAGTTACATTGAAGAAAAGAGGAATGGAGTCAAAAACAGGTTTTTGGTAGCAGCATTTCTTGGGTCTGCTCTGTTTGCTGGTGGTGAACAGAGGCACAGCCCCATTAAGAGAACTCCCTAACTCAGATTTTTCTGCAAAAACTATGTGTCTCTTTAAGAGAGTGCAAGTATTTTAAAAGTTCTTCTGGTTGAGAAATGATTAAGAATTCACAATAAAACAGATTCAGATTTTTTAAAAAAAATCCCTGTAATTGGGTTACAATGTATGTAAAATGTACATAGGCTTCAGAGATAAAGAAAGAGGATAAAGTCCCTAAAAAGAGAAATTGAATAATAAAAATATAATAAGCCACATAAAGATGGAAAATAGACCAAATATGGATTATGGTTATTATTGTGATTTCTTTTAATTTTTCATCTGTTAATTAACTAATTGCAGAAATACAATGTATTGCAAAGGCTGCTAAGTTAAACAAGAATATATATTTTAAAGGTATTTTGATTTTGGAATTTGTGTCTAAGGATTTATTGCTTTGGAAGTGTTCTGCTTTTGTTTCCACACAAGATGAGAACCTGTGGATTGCTTTCAGGCTCTTATGATTTCATCAACCTAGACCACCTGAATATTCTCTGATGGGAAGAGATGATCACATCCCTTTCAGGGCTGCAGACTAAGATGATCTAGATCCAAGAACCATGAGATTTCCAGTGCCCCTTAATCAGCAGAAGGTAGTAATGAAAAACTATGCGCAAATTCCAAAAATATTGTTTATAAATGGTTATTTTCATTATAAATGTTTAATTGTCTTAGTTAATCTCTTTCTAAGAAGAAAAATGGGATATGGTATATGAGTGATTTTAAAAGATTAGATTATTGAATTTACTTTGAACATAAAAATAGGTGTTAATCTCAAAATGTTTTACACTAGTGTAGATTTTGGTTATTGATATAAACATGAGGTCAATTTTATTATGCTGTATGTATTTTTCTATTCTTGGTTAAGGTATGATGTTTATATAACTCACTTAAAATTGTAATGTGTAATTAAGAAGTGCAGACTAATAGTCACCTATGATAACCAAACTTACAGTTATGTTAGCTTGGATTTTTAGGTATACAAAGATATATTTCAATTAGATAGGTAATCTTCAAACACTTCTAAGACCTACGGAATATGGCACATAAAATATTTTTAAAAACTTAGACTTTTCTGGACAGTGAGACAGAACTGCTCTTTGCAGCAGCAATCTACTTCAAGAGAAAAATGGGCATTGAAGAAACTCCATATGGAGTTTGCTTTCTTTGTGGCATCGGTTAGTCACTGAACAAGAATCTGTTCTTGTATTGACTGCTTGAAAGTATGCTGTTTAAACTGGACATGCAGGTTCCATAGGAAAGTGACCTCTGAAGTTTGGCAGAATAAGCCAAAATAGACCTTCAGGTTCCTACTTTGTAGAGAAAACTGTGGTGATATTTTCAAACATATTATAAACAGTTGGAAATATCAGAAGGTTCTACCCACAAGTCAGTTTAGGAGGATTACACAGTGGTTACTCACACCTTTAATCCCAGTACTGGGAATATCCTGGGAGTGGTGACCTACACCCTTAATCCAATCTGAGTTCAAGGTCATCTTAGTTTACAAAAGGAGTCCAAGGCTTCCAGGCAGGTAGTGGTGGTGTCACACCTTAACTGAGCAGGGAAAGTATTTAAGGCAGGCATAGAAAGACAGAGCAGGCAGAAGAAGCCATGGCTCAAACTGTTAGTCCCAGTAATTGGGAAGCAGAGGCAAGAGAATCTCTGTGAGTGCAAAGCCAGCCTGGTCTCAAAGCAAGTTCCAGGATAGTCAGGACTGTTACACAGAAAACTCTGTCTCAGAAAAAAATGAAAATAAAAATACTGGAAGAGGTGGATCCCTCTGATATCACCGACTGTTTTTAATATGTTTGAAAATACCCCCACAGAAAACTGTCGGATATTCTTCAGGACATAAGGATAAGAGACTGATGAACTATGCCTCAATGAGCAGATTATTTCTTCAGAATTACTGCTTCACAAAAAGTTACGCCAGAGACTCTGGTCCTATAGACTAAAGATGGATGCCCCAAATTTATAAAGGAACTTTAAGTGACTGTCCAGGTAGACAGGTGTCATCTCTGACATTTCTAGATTTTGGAGTTGCTTGTACTTCCTGTTTACTCAGGTAATATTATATCTTTCTGTAGTCTTTGATGTAGTTGAAAATTAGATAGTTATAGGCATAGTTTTCTTAGTTATTTTAAAAGGTATCTTGGATATGAAACTTTAGATTCACAAGTATATGATAGAATATTTTCTTTAATTTGTTAAATATAAATAGACTAGATATTGTAACTGTAATTCTTGCTTGATATCTGTTTTTTATGAAATTTTATTATGTTAAAATTGAAACCTTCCCTTTGGATTAGACAGAAACAGAGAGGTGATGTGGGAATGTCATTCTGTATGCTATGAATATCAATCTTTAAATAAAGTAGCTGTCTTGGCCCTTGGCAAACACCATCATCAGAGACAGTATAGGTGGGAGAAGCAGGGCCGAATCAGAGACCAGATAGAGCTAGATGCCCAAAAAAGAAACATGTAAGGAACACAGGTGACCCACAGGCCATGTTGTAGACATATTAATGAGAATGGGTTGAGTTAAGATGAAAATGCTAGCTAGCAATGTGCCTAAGCCATAGTCCAACCAGCATAAATAAGTGTCTGAGTGATTTTGGAGAGGTCAAAGCAGTAGTAGGCAGATGGCAGGTTTGTGAGTCTGTACCTCTGGCTAGATGGGGCCAAGAAAACCTCATAGTAACAGCTCCCATGGACTGTTGTGTCTGAATGTTCATTCCATAGAATGTGCCAGTATTAGGAAGTGTTTCATTGTTAAAAGAAGGTTGGCCTTTGTAGTAGGAGGGTTCTCGGGTCCCGGGCGGCCAAGACCCACAGACCTGCTGCCCGAGACCGCTTAGACACCCACTGCCACTCAGGCCCCCAGAAATGACTCAGACACTTATATTGACTTTATGCTATTTGGCCTATGGCTCAGGCACATTGCTAGCTAGCTCTTACATCTTAAATCAACCCATTTATATTAATCTGTCTGCCACATGGCCCGTGGCTCACCTGTGTTCCTTACATGTTTCTTCTTGGGCGGCTTACTCGATCTGCCTCTGACTCTGCCCTTCCTTTCCTACCTATTCTGATTCTTCCTCCTACTTCTTCTATGGTGCCTGTCATGGCCCAAAACAGCTCCTTTATTTAAAGATTGAGATTCACAGCATACAGAAAGACATTCCCACATCAGGCCTTGTTGGAGGAAGTGTGTCATTGAGGAGATGGGTTTTGAAGTCTTCTATTTAATTTTTTTTTACATGATCACAGTTTTTTTTATTTATCTTAAAAAGGGATTTTTCCATATATGCCAATATTCCCCCTCCATTCCTTCCTCCCAGTCCCTCTCAGTCCTCCCTCAGCCTCTCAGGACCATATTTTCCAATCCATTCCTGAAGGAGGTCAAGGAGTCTCAAGGTGGGTCAATTCAGTCTGGCATATCCAGTTGAGGTAGATCCAGTCCCCTCATCCCAGTATTAGTCTGATTTAAGTGTTCCTCTGCATGGAATGGGCACTGAGATATCAGTTCATGCACCAGGAACTTAATTTTATCCTCCTTCAAGAGGCTCCACAAACTGCCCATGCTATTTGACACTTGTCTACCTTTGGTGGGTTTAGTTCATTTACCTGAAGGTGCCTCAACAATTTTTTTTTCTGATTCAGTGAGCTCCCAATAGATCTGGTCTGCTGTATCTGGGGGTATCCTTCTCATGATCCTTTTACCTTTGCTCATATACTCTCTCATCTCTCTTTCCCTTTTTGGCTGGATCAGGAGCTCATCCTGGTGTTTAGCTTAGGATCTCTGCTTCTGCTTGTATCCATTGTTGCATGAATGTTCTATGATGACAATTAGAATGGCCATCCATTTGATTATAGGGGAAGTTCTGTTTAGCTATGATGTGGGAATGCCCTTCTTTATGCTGCGAATCTCAATCTTTGAATAAAGGAGCTGTTTTGGGCCATGGCGGGTACCGTAGAATAGGTAGGAGGAGAAATCAAAGCTTAGGTGGGAGAAGCAGGGTGGAGTCAGGCAGACCGAGCTGAAGCTGCCGAAGGAACAACATGTAAGGAGACACGGGTGAGCCACGAGCCACGTGGCCAACAGATTAATAGAAATGGGTTGATTTAAGATGTAAGAGCTAGCTAGCAATGTGCCTGAGCCATAGGCCAATTAGCATGAAGTTAATAGAAGTGTCTAAGTCATTTCTGGGGGCCTGGGCGGCGGTGGGTTCCTAAGCAGTCTCAGGCGGGCAAGTCTGTGGGTCCCGGACCTTTGGCGCCCGGGACCCGAAACCCAGTACTACATAGCTACCCCCTCCACTATTGGATGGAGACATATCCAGGGACATCTTGTGGGTTATTAGAGGTTTCCTTAGCACCAGACTTTTTTCTAACCCTACAGTCACTCCCTTTATCAAGATACCCATTTCTTTATTCTCCCTCTCTATTGTTCCTCTAGCTCAATCATCTTCTCTCATGATTTGTTCCCTCCTATCCTTGCTTGCTACTTGTTATGATCCTAGGTTTCTCAGGATATCTCTATTTCCTCTTCCCAGAGGGGATCCCTTGGTGTCTCTCTTCTGTACTGTTCAGGGTTTACAATTTGCAGCTTGGATATTCTTTGCTTTAAGTCTATCATCCACTTATGAGTGAATATATCATGTCTATCTTTCTGGGCCTGTATTGCCTCACTCAGAATGATACTCTCCAAATCCATCCATTTACCTACAATTTTAGAATGTTATTTATTTTACCTGGTGAGTAGAACTCCACTGTGTAAATGTACCAAAATTTGTTAATCCAGTCTTCAGTTGAGGAGCATCTAGGTTTTTTCCAGGTTCTGGCTCTTAAAAATAATGCTGCTATGAACATAGTTGAGTTAACGCCCTTTGGGTAAGAGTGTGGGCCCTTTGGGTATATGCCCAATAGTGGTATTTCAGGATCATTGGGGAGATTGATTCCAATTTTTCTGAAGAACCAATATACTGCTTTCCAAAGTGGCTGTAGAAGTTTTTATGCACACAAACAATAGAGGATATTTTCATTCTAAACCCAGTGTGTGACATGGTGTCCTTATGCTTTGTGCTGATTAAGATGTAGAATTCTCAGGTTCTTCTCCAATATCATATCTATATATTTGCTGCTATGCTTCTCATCATGACAAAAATGGACTAAACCTCTGAAACTATAAGTCAGTCTCAAATAAATATTTTTCTTTATAAGAGTTGACATGGTCATGATGTTTCTTCACAGTAGTAAAACTTTAACTAATACTGAGGTAAGGGGATAATGTCCAGTAACCTGAGCTTGTGCTTGAATTCTCCTCGCCTTTTTCTTTTGCCCTACTCTTGTTCCCATGAGACAGGTTTTTTCACTTAATCTGGTTTTCTGCTGTGGTGATCAGAAAGCCTATGGAATCCTGTTTCTGCTCTATCCAGTGTTAAAACTAAATGGAATATAATTCTGTCATTTTACCATGAATGCTGACAAGTTTCTATTAACCTTCTTTTCTGTCCTCTACATTAACACAAAGTCCTATATATCTGCAAAACTAGGTGTGCATATACCAAATACCAAAACACCACAAACACACACACACACAGTGACTCATATATACACTTACCCATACACATACAAAAGTAGTAGTTTTTAATAATAGAATAGATAATTATTTTTATTTGTACTTGTTTATTCATTGGTAGGTGTGCATATGCACAGGAAACTCCAAATGAAAACAATAAAATAAAATTCTGACCAAGACACTGTGAATAACATTCATTCACAAATTTGTTGTGTGGCATATTTACATACCCTAGAATCAGTATATTTTTATGTGCTATTTACAAATACTTTACACATCATTTTTGCAGTCTTCAATTTACAAATATTTTTACATGGTTTTCATTTTTGTTTACTTCTTTGATGTAAAGAAACATTTTAGGCTTGCACAATCTCATTTATCTTACTTTTACTTTTGCTACCTATGTTTTAAAAGTTCTCCATAAATATTGTTGTCTATGGTAATGCCTTCAGAAGTTTAAAATGTTGACATTTTTCTGCAGTTCCAGCACAATAGATATTAAAACAAAAAGATTTTCATAAATTTGATACCACTCTGTACTATCTAGTGATCTACACTTTGTTGGTCTAGAGAGGAAGATGCTATCTCACCTTTCTACTCCCACAAACAATTCTTCTAAATCTATTGTATTAATCCTTTAACATTTTTATATCTTTTATTTTTATTCATTTATACTTTAATTTGTGATTAAGCTGATTTATATTTTCTTTAAAAAAAACATATTTTAGTCTTCACCTCTCTATGCCACTCACTAGAACTTCTAATGACACCATCTACAGTTTTGATGAAATGGATAAGTTGTTTCAGGGGCCTTGAGTCAAGAACTAACAACTAAATATGTGGTACTGGTAGTCATAATTCTTAAAATATAATGTGTGAAGGAGGTTGTTCAAAATTTAACCAAGATGGTAAGAATGAAGATATTCTACAAAATAAAAACAAACCAGAAACAACAACAACAACAACAACAAAACAGTGGAACTCCACTGCTGAGGACAATATTCTCATAATTCATTCAACTCATTGAACATCGAGAATATGGGTTGGTATCTACAAGTTTCCTCCAACCCAACATTTTAGTTCCTTTGTTAAGTAAAATTCTCTACAGGCTACCAGAAGATAAATATAGACATCAATCCAGCCATAAAACCTTTGACCTACAATCTGTCCTTCCTTTAAAATATGCTAAGGTAATGGGCGAACAAAACTTGTGGGGGTAGAAAATGTCTGATTTGACTTAAGACTTCTCCACAAGAGACAACCTATGTCCAATAGTGCTGTAATTACCAGATATCACATACTAGATAACTAAAGTCGTAGGAGAAAACAAAACAGGACAAATCAAAAAATAGATAGATAGACAGATAGATAGGTAGATATAATAATAATAATTAATAATAATAATAATAATATTTATCTTTATTCACAGGTTAAATCTTATCCAATAATCATCAGAGAGGTTTCTTCACCAGCTGATGGAAACAGACACAGAGAACCACAAACATGTGGGGAAAGTCTAAATAGAAAGTCTTCAAATTATCCTTCTCAGAGCTCAGGGAATCCTGTTGAAGCTGAGGCAGAAAGACTTAATGATAGAGGACACTAACAACAAAGTTCACCAAATCAACTAAGCAAGACATATTAGCTCACAGAGACTAAAGAAGCAAGCATAGGACCTGCATGGGGCTGCCCTGGGTCCTTTGCTTAGTGTTTTTATGGCACTCTTACATATGAAAACTAGTGGGTTTCTTCTTGTTCTTGAGACTCTTTTTCTCATGTTGTATTGCCATGTACAACTTAGATATAAAATTTTTTGCTTCATATTGTATTTTGTTATGTTAAGTTGTTATCTCTCAGTAGCCTATTCTTATCTAATGAGGTTCAAAAATGGAATAGATCTAGAGGGAATCCAAAGTAGCAAGGAACTCGGAGAAATGGGGGAAGACTATATAAATGAGTTATATTACATGAGAAAATAATCCATTTTCAGTTAAAACAGAAAAGTACATGTGTTCCTCATCTTGACTGTCAAGCTATCAGAATAATAGTCAACTTAACTAGCATTCTCTAAGTATTTTCATTCTAAGATAAAAGAAAGTATAAAGCATAGGTAAAAAATATTTCTCCAAGAAAAAATAAACTTTTTAGATCTCCTTGCAAAACAAAAAAGGACTTCTCAAGGGTTGATGAGACCATGAAATAACTGAGCCTGGTATACAAGTAATTGCCAGCATATATATATACACACATATACATACACACACACATATATATGTATATATATATACATATATATGTATATATATATATGCACACATATACATACAAATATATATACATACATACACACACACACACACACACACACACATATATATATATATATATATGTATATATATATATATATATATATATATATATATATATATATATATATATATATATATGGACTTGAGCAATGGTTAGGGTATGGGGTTTACATCCCTGTTAGTTAAGTTGAGGCCTTTTCCTAATAGATGCATCAGATATTGCTGGCATCTCTAAAATTATACATCTTTTACTAGAGGTTTTGGATAACATAGTAGATTCCCCCCAAATTTGTGCTGTAATGGAGTCGAAGTAATCTTACATATTATACTTATTTGCTTCTGTGGAAATGATAGGATTCCTTTATCAAATACCAAAGGAAAGGTAAACACAGTATCAGAGCTTTTTGTATCAGTAACTATACTATAAATTTCACAGATTTACAGAGACTATTCAGAAAATATTTGTGATAGTTGGCAACATTATTCACAGTTGTATTTCAGAACTTAAAATAGCATGCTATTGACAGCAAGAGATATAATAATTAATAAAATCATATTAAAGACCCAGTCACAGATCCATATACTTATGAACACATGACTTTTGATAAATATATAGTCAAATTTGTTGGCTGATTCTAGAATAATTGGAATAGGTATGCACTTATCACCCTGCACAAAATTCATCTCTAAGTGGATCAAAGACTTCAACATAAGACCAGATACATTGAACTTTATAGAAAAGAATGTAGATATTATCCTTGAATCCATTAGCACAGAAAAATACTTTCTGAATAGAACACATTAGGAATAACATGAAAATCAACAATTAATAATAAGACCACATTAAACTGAGAAGATTCTATAACACAAAGGCTATACTGTCCTTTGTACAGTGCAGAAGTCTAAAGAATGGGAAAAATTTTACCCCTTGCCATCTGACATAGGGCTAATATCCAAAATATTTTTTTTTTAAAAAATAAAAATGACATGAAAATAATTTAAAAAATAGTGTAGATTTAAACAGATATTTATCAAAATATGGAACTCACATGGTTGATAAATTTTCAGCATCCTTAGTCACCAGAATAATGCAAATCAAAAATACTTGGAAATTTTAATTTATACCGGTCATAATGATCTACATAAACAAAACAAATGGAGGATCATACTGGTGTGGATGAGGATACTGAGTAAGGGGAAGCTTTATCTATTGTTAGTGGTACTACAACCTTGTACATATATTATGGCAATCAGTGTAGTGGTTCCAATAGAAAGATTAAAATTGATCTAAATTATTATTTGGCTTTAACAGTCTTTGGCAAATGCCACAGAAATATTTACTTAACCATCATTCATATATATATATATGTATATGCAAGAAAATGCGAACAATCAAGATGTGCCTAAACAAAATAATGATAAATGTGGTACATTTATACTTTTGTAAAATAAAATATTATCCAGCCATTAAGTAAATGACATCATAATATTTGCAAGAAAATAGAGCTGGTAGATTCCCCAAAGGGAAGTGTCCAGATCCAGAAAAATAAATTTAGTTTACATTTGCTTATATATGGATATTAGCTTTAAAATCAATCTTAGACAAGCTACAATCCTCTGAAACAGAGGTTAGTTAGAAAGTAAATGACTTGAAGTTAAGGTCTCAAATATATCATTAGAAAATGGAAATATAATAAATAGTTATGGGTGGACTGGGAACTGTAATGGAATAATCAAGTGGGGAGAGGAGGAGTAATGAGTTGTGGAAAGGAATATGCGGAGATATCTAAAACTGAGGGGCATTTGAGGTAGTATGAATACTCAGGATACTTTAGTAGTAGAAGCTTCCTAAAATACCTATATATATGAAGGCAATCTAAATAAAATTACCAAACAATGAGGGAGACAAAGTGCCAGCTGGATATCATTTGTTAACAAATGTAGCATTAAGTGGGATGATTGGGTTAGATTACATAAAGTTGTTGGCAAAAGTGGTTCCATTTTATTGCCAAGTCTATAGGTTATTTACTGTTCAAAAACTTATATCGAGTGCTAAATTGCTGAAGGCAGCACCTACACAATTTCTTAAACATAGAGCCTTTACCCCTATATTGCAATGTCTTTGTTTTTAACATGGTACTCTATTACCAACAGAGCCATGAAATCCTTTTATCTTTAATAGTGCCCTGCCTGGAAGATGCAATAGTGCAATAGTGGCAAAAAGCATGTTGGATTAATCAACCAATAAGTTATTTGACTTAAGGCACACTTGAGTGAGCAAGAAAATTAAGTCTAGATAGCCCAGGGACATAGGGTGAAACCAATTACTAATGTTTTAAAAAATAAAATGAAATAAATTATCAATAAAATGACTCCTAATAGCATTCTGCTATGCTCATAGTTTAGTGCCTTGTTCAGGTGGAGAAAAGCTAGAAGAAGCAGAGGGACGAGAAACTGTAATCAGGTTTTATTATGTGAGAAATAATCTACTTTCCAATAAAAGGAAAAAAGGTACAACATTACATTTGGGTTATGCTTAACATCATCACTAATCAAATCTATTCTAATTGAGTTACACTGTCATTAATATTAGGTTTACACTTGGTTTTAAAATGAAAATTGCTATACTATACTTTCCAATCTTAAGAAAAGAAAAAAAATATATTTTAAAAGAGACAATGTGATTAAATATTCTGAAAAATATCAAAATAGTAGCCAAATAATTATATGAAGAACTGAATATATATAAATATGACAACTTATATTAAACAGACTACTCCTCAAATAGAGACTGAAAAAAGATGACTTTTTAAAATTTACAAAATAGAATGTCCAAACCCAGCTACTTTTATTAGAGTATACTACCAAACAACCAAAGAAAATTAAGACCTCTGCAACTTGTTCTATAAAGTGAGAGGACAGATTTTTTTCTAATATATTTAAAAACTAATGTTAACCAATGGTATAATGAAAGAAAGGTAGTTTATAAGGTGCAAATTATAGAAAAAATATTATATAGTCATAAGAAAAACTCTATTTGAAAATAATAAACAGAATAAAAAATAATTAGGTTATTAGTATTAATCCACCTTGGTCAAATAGATTGTATCCAAGCATGTCATGTAAACTTAAAATTTTAAAAACAAAGTTATTAACTGATGAAAGATCACTTTATACTAGTTAATGAATGAAAGACCTGGATTAAATTGTCTGCTCTTTTCTGTTTTGTAAACGTTTGTAGTAGTGAAGTTTCTTGGTCCCAGGGTGGCTGGAGTTCCAGACCCACAGACCTGCTGCTCCAGACCCTTTAGCAGCCCGCCTCTCCCCAGGCCCCCAGAAATGACTCAGATGCTTATATTATTTCATGCTGTTTGGCCTGTGACTCAGGCACATTGCTAGCTAGCTCTCACATCTTAAATCAACACATTTCTATTAATCTGTCTGCCACATGGCCCATGGCTCACCTGTTCTCCTTACATGTTGCTCCTTTGGCAACTTGCTCGGTCTGCCTGACTCCGCCCTGCTTCTCCTATGCTCTGATTTCTGCTCCTACTTCTTCTATAGTGCCTGTCATGGCCCACAACAGCTCCTTTATTTAAAGATTGATATTCACAGCATACAGAAAGGCATTCCCACATCACTTCTCCCTTTCTGTCTAAACAAAAAGGATGGTTTCAATTTTAAAATAGCAAATTTATATATAATAACAATCAAGCAAGAATTATAGTTATAATATCTAGTATATTTGTATTTAGCAAAATTAAAGAAAATACTCTTATCATCTACCTTATCTTTCTGAATCTAAAGTTCTATATCCAATATACCTTTTAAGCGACTAAGAAAAACTGTACCTATAACTATCTAATCTTCAACTATATCAAAAACCACAGAAGGATATATTTACCCAAGTAAACCGGAAGTGCAAGCAACTTCCAAAATCTAGATTTGACAGAGATGACACCTATCTGCCTGGACAGTCACCCAAAGTTCCTTTATAAAGTTGGGGCATCCATCTTCAGCCTACAGGCCCAGAGTCTCTTTTCATTTCAGTGAAGCAGGAAATCTGCTCTGTCCATTCTGGCACAGTTCATCAGTTGCTTCTACTCGAGTCTTGAAGAATGTCTGACAGTTTTCTCTGCAAAGCAGGAAACTGAAGGAAAATCTTGGCTTCTTCTGCCAAAGTTCAGAGGTCACCTTCCTACGTAACCTGCATGTCCACTTCTAACAGAATACTGTCAAGCAGTTAATATAAGAACAGGTTTATGTCCATTGGGTAACCAATGCCACAAATAGACTCCATGTGGAGTTTCTTAGATGCCCGTTTTTCTCTTCAAGTAAATTGGTGCTTCCAGGAGCAGATCTCTCACACTATCTAGAAAAGTCTAAGTTCTTTGAGTATTTTAAATGCCATATTCTGTAGGTCTTAGAAGTATTTGAAGATTACCTACCTAATTGAAATATATCTTTGTATACCAAAAAATCTAACATGCATGTCTTAATTATACATTATAAATTTAAATCAGTTATATAAACATCATATCTTAAACAAGAGTAGAAAAATACATACAGCATAAGAGAATTGACCTTAAGTTTGTATCAATAAATCAAAATCCATACCAATGTAAAACATTTCAAGATTAACAGCTGATTTTTTTGATCTAAGTAAATTTAATAATCCAATTTTTAATAAATCATTCATATAGCATATCCCCTTTTCTTCTTAGAAAGAGATTGATTATGACCATTAACCATTTATAATGAAAACAAACATTTATAAACAATATTTTAGGAATTTGGGTGTAGTTATCCATTACTATTTCCTGTTGATTAAGGGGCATTGAAAATCTCATGGTTTTTGGAGCAGTCTGCAGCCCTGAAACTGATATGGCCATCTCTTCTTATCAGAAGTTTTTCTAGGGAGTCTTGGTTGATGAAACCATATTTGCCTGGAAGCAATCCACTGTTTCTCATCTTCTGTGGAAACAAAAGCACAACTCTTCCAAAGCAATAAATCCTTAGACACAAATTTCAAAATCAAAATACCTTTAAAATATATATTCTTGTTTAACTTAGTAGCCTTTGCATTTGCAATCCATTGTGTTTCTGCAGTTAGCTCATTAACAGTTAAAAAATTAAAAGAAAACACAATAACAACCAAAATCCAGATTTTGTGTCTATTTTCCATCTTTACGTGGCTTATTATATTTTTATTACTCTATTTCTCTTTTTAAAGACTTTCTCTATCCTCTTTCTTTTCTCTCTAAAGTCTATGTGCCTTTTACACACATTGTAACCTGTTTACAGGTTTTTCTTTTCATCTGAATCTGTCCATCTGAATCTGTCCATCTGAATCTGTTTCATCTTCCAACCATAAGAGCTTTTTAAAATATTCTCATTCTCTTGCCACATAGTTTTTGCAGATACGGCTGAATCAGTACATTCTCTTAAAGGGACCGCATCTGTTTGTGGCCAGCAAACAGAGCAGACCCCAGAAAATACTGCTACTAATTATCTGTCTTTGTTTCCTTTTCATTCAAAATAAACAGAAATCTAAAATCAATCACGTTACTGAGTCTTCTGTGAGATTTCAGGAACCCACATGATTGCAGCTTACATTCCCTGCTGCCAGTCCAACGGCACCATTTTGAATGTGACCAGGAGGCCATGCTTTCTTTGTACAATGACCCGCTTTATATACACAATTTGGAAGCTGCCTTTGCTCAGTTTCTGCTAAAACCCTTTTTAAACTCTCTCAGGCATTAAGTGGATATTTGCCCCACCTTGCGTGCCAGATGTAGGCGGAGTTATATTTACAAAGCACCAGTCCAAGATTAATATTTATTAAAATATAAATCAACACTCACGATACAAGTAACAGCTTATAGTGGCACCTGAACAGGGACTGGAGTATCTGAGCAATGGCTGAGCTATGGACAGACGATGGATTCCAAACTGGTCTCTCCAACAACCAGGAATCAGAAAGCGAGCTCCCAGTGTCCCAGCAGCCCCTTATCAATGGGGTTGGCCACACCCCCTCCAGGTTGGCCACACCCTCTCCAGGAGCCTGGAACCCTGGATAAGTGTCTTCAGACCTTATTGGCTGACACCTGAATCCCACCACAAACATTCAAATTAGCAATAAAAAGAAAGACCTACTATTTGATAAAGTTCAGATGTAATTCAAAGAAAGGTAACATTGTTCTTAACCATGGAAGAGATAATATAATCAAAAATTAAAAAAATAATGGATAAACTTGCTAAAATTCTTCATGAACCAGAAGTTTTGCCCAGTGCCATTAAAGAAATGAGATAATAGGCAAGTAATAAACAAGAGAACAAAAATAAAATTTCCCATATACAATAATATTGTAATGATTATCATATAAATGTCAAAATGTTCATATAGCATATCCTAGAATTAATAAATTAGTTTTATAAAATATTAAAATACTAGATAAAAAGAGAAAATTTATGAATATATGAACAAAATAGAGTAAAATGTATAGCCTCTCAAAATTAGTATGAGATAATAATTACTATTTTTACAAAATATTGTATAAAATTTTGATAGTAATACTACATATCATTAGTAAAATAGTATATATAAACATCACTGAAGACACAATAAAAAAACATGTGTCTGAGTTGGAAGACTAAATTATTAAAGTGATAGTTTTACATAAACTGAAATATAGATTCAACAGAATTTCAATTAAAATTTTGTGATAATATGTTTATAAAACTTGTCAAAGTCTATTGAAAGTGGAGGTTCTTAAAATATGCCAATCCAAGATTAATATTTATTAAAATATAAATCAACACTCATGATACAGGTAACAGCTTATATAAGTGCCCGATAGACTGGATTATCCAAGTGGTGGGCGATGGAAGCTGAACCGGTCTCTCCAGCAGTCAGGAACTAGGAAACGGGGCCTCTCAGGATCCTAGGAGCCCCTTATGAATGGGGTTGGCAACTCCCCCTTTAGGAGCCTGGGACCCTGGATAAGCATCTTCAGACCTTATCAGCTGACACCTTAATCCCACCACAGTCTATCTTAAATACATATTGAAAGTACAGTATCCAAAATGATCTTTTTCAGGATAAGAATATGATTGAAAACTGCTTAATATCTATGTCTTAAATGTCCACAATAATTTTTATATGCTGTTACTGAATAAACAATCAAAAATAAATCCAGAAAAAGAGCTTTAAAATATAAAAAATAATAAATTCACAATGACAATTCAACACACTTTAAGATTTTTTCAATAAGTTATATTTAAACTGCATATCTATGAACCACAGATTCATTTGTTATGCCTTATAAAGTATATAATGCAAATTATTTTACATCTATAGATCTATAAGCAAGAAGTATAAAAGTTCTAGAAGGAAACATTGGATAATACCTTTGTAGACTCTTCTTTAGGTTAAAATGCACGAATATTTTTTTTTAATCTTAAAAATAAGAAGCTATTACAAATATTTAAAAAAAGCTTAAGCAAAATAATCCATGAATGACAGATAAGCACATGAAATCTAGCTTTGTATTAGTCTGTACATTTTCCCATTTGCTGTAGGGAAAACTTTTTTGATGATGGTTGTGAAAGTTATTAGATTATGACTATAGCAGAATGTAATTAGGAGTCACTTTATTTTTACATATTTTATTTATTTGCTTTTATTTTTATAACAGTAATATTGTGTTTTATACTTGTTTTTTTGATATATGTACTCAGGTTCTTGTTAACCTAAGCAGATAAATGTATAAATTCTAGTTCATGGAATGGGCCTTAAATCACATATAATATGTGAATCAACCTCCTATCTTCATTCAATAGAATATCATCTAATACAATTAAGGAAAGAACATCACAATTTATACAATGAATGTAATGAAAATAAATTTGAATAAATAGAGAAAACTATAGAAATAATTTATATGCATATTTCAACTCCAATTTTGATTTTAAGAAAGTCAACAGAGTAATGACTAAAACAGATCAGTATCTGCCTAGAGTTTAAAGTGGAGTGGGTGAGCACAAAGATATGGATCATCAAATGAAGTTTACATTTTGTTTTTATGAAAACAAATGTGGTAAAACTTAGTTAGGAAATTGAACATAGAGTCAAAGTCAATGTATCCTAATATTATAATAGTATAATATAAAGTATAAAACAGCAAAGAATACCCAAGCTGCAAATCACCACCCCTGAACATCTTGGAATCAGAAGGAACTTAGGATAGACATCATGAGATTCCCTTAAGAAGAGAAAATAGAGATCATTTAGCAAATTGGGGTAATAGCAGTTTACAACCAAGAAGTGTTGGGAACAAATCATGAGAGAGATATTTGAGTGAGAGTAACAACAAGGAGGAAAAAAAGAGATGAATATCTTGATAGAGGAAGCCAATGTAGGGTTAGAAAGAGACCCAGTGCTATGGAAAACTCCAAGTTCTCAAAGGATGTCCATGGCTAGGTCTCCAACCAATACTGGAGGGGGTACTTTAATAGGACTTCCCTATAATCAGATGATTAACTACCCCATGTGTCATCACAGAACATACATACATCAATGAATAGAGGTGGAGGCAGAGATCCATGGATGAACACTGAGCTGAGCTCCTGGTCCAGCTGGGGACAATTGGGAAAAGGAGCTAGGCCCTCAAAGTGTAGGCAACTGTCAATTGGCATGAGCAGTATGTGGAGCCTCAAGAGGTGGTATCAGACTGTGTTCCTGTGCTTAGGCTGGCACCTTGGAGCCCATTCTCTGCAGAGGAACACCTAACCCAGCCTTGATTTTGGGATGAAGAAATCAGACTTGCCTGGACTGGATATGCCAAGCTGAGCTGACCCATCTTGGGACTCTTGCCCTTTTGGGGAGAGGATGGAGGATGGGAAGAGGGAGCCCAATCTCTGCAGTAGTTAGACCAAGATCTAACCCAGTATTGATACTGGGATGAGGAAATCTGACTTACTTAGAGTGGATGTGCCATGCTGAGCTGACTACCTTGGGACTTCTTGACCTTTTGGGAAAGAGGATGAGAGA
This sequence comes from Phyllotis vaccarum, assembly GCA_033318265.1. Lineage (NCBI taxonomy): Eukaryota > Metazoa > Chordata > Mammalia > Rodentia > Cricetidae > Phyllotis > Phyllotis vaccarum. Next base: position 46,046,542 of record JARWLC010000013.1, read on the forward strand.
TGAGGAGGAGGCTATAGGCTGGCTGGGAAGGATTGGGACAGGGAGCAGGAGTATGCATGGATAAAAAAATACTTTTTTATAAAAAAAATAAAATGAACGTAAAAAAGAAAAGTACTATGAAATTAAAATGACAAAATTATTGAGAGTGACTATAAACACACTTTACAAAATTTATAAAGCAGACTTAAAGTTTTTATTGAAAAATATTTTATTAGAAATATTTTAATATGAGCATAAAAACAAGAATTAGGATAAAAAGATATGTTCAGCATATAATAAGGCATATGATATCATGAATGTTTACTTCTCAAAGATGTGTTACTATGTTTTATAATTTATATATACAAATGTATATAATTTTAATGAGAAAAACATTTCCAAGAAGCTACACCACAATCACAGAAACAAGGTAAAAATATTTTACTCTAGTAAGAAAAACACTAAAGAAATCAAACAAGCATCTACAAAATTCCCATCAAGTATCACTACACCAGTATCATATATGGTAGTACTAACCTAAAATATTAGGTTTGAATAGAAACTTTTTACATTCTCCAAACAAAGCAAAATTTACAGATTGTCTTAGAACTTCTATTGCTGGGAAGGTACACTATACCTATGGCAACCCTTGTTAAAAAAAATTCTGCCTAGCTTAAAGTTTTGGAAGTTTAGTGCATTATTATAATTCCAGGAAGCTTGGTAGCACATTGGCAAAATCTTGCTGGAGAAGGAGAAAAATGTTCTATATCTGGATCAGCAGGCAACAGGAAGATACTGACACACTTAACTAGGCTTGAGTGTCTGAAACATTAAAGCCTCCTCCCCAAGTGCAACATTTCCTACTGCAATAAAACCAACCCTCCTAATAGTGTCACTCACTATACACTATGAGGCCAATTTTCTTTCACTGAATTTAAATTCAGATGCAATTAGATATTACCTATGAGAGATTTATGTCTGCTTTCAGAAAATAAATACATGTAAAATAAAAGAAATACAAAAAGAGAAGATTTGCTTATCTGAAGAAAGAGAAAACATGTTAATTCTAAATCTGACATGCATGTTTAAAAAGTTGTTATATTATGACAAAATATATAATTTATATATATTAAGCACTTATCAGGAAATCTATATATATCAAACATATACTTTGAAATCTAAATGGAAAAACATATATTAAGTTAACCATAGAAAAGTACTTAATAGCCCACAAAAAATAAATTTGATAATTCAGACAGAAAAATCAGTAAGAAAATATTGGTGACTCACTCTATTGAAAAATTATACATAAGAAACATGGAAATCATATTCTACTCAACAGAAAGTATACCTTATTCTCAAACATGCATAGGATATATCATCTGTGAGATCATAAAATTAATTTTGATAAAACTAAACAATATAAACCAAGTGGGAGAATATTTTTAATGTTATAAATATAGAAGCTGGTAATAAAAGGCAAGCTATAAACTCTGCAGTTGTGAAATTTTAAAAAAAAATTATTTGTGTTCTGAGGGTCTGTTAGTTCTTATATTCCTGAAGGAAGTAATTCTGTCAAGAGAGATAGAGGGCTTGAGTATAATTTTATTAAAAAAATATAAACAAAGAAATACTCCAAAGAGAAGTTAAACAGGACTGTGCCAAAGCAGAGGGCAATCTAATTTTTCTACATTGTGGATTTAAGAAAAAAAAACATTAATAGATGTCATTGGATGTATGTTTGAAAATCTAGGCTTTTCATGCAGCATCTAGAAATTGCTGAAGGCAAGCACAGGTACTATTCCTACTTCCTCCAGCCAGAGTACTTTGGGAAAACAAGCACAGATCCCTTTCTGCTTAGGACTAGGACTACTTAAATGAGAGTAGCACATTAATTAGCCCCCTTTCCTATCCAGTACTTCTGACTCTAAAATATGTCCCAAAAATATAAGCAGGATTCATCTCCCATCGTTAGCCTTTAAGAAAAGAAAATTTATTAATAGATGCTGTTTAGAAGTCATTCTTGCTATTTAGCTTCTTTAAATTTGATACATTAGATGCAAGAATATATATGGAATGTGTAGAGTGTTTTGTATATGTTCATGGGAGTAAGTCTTTGTGGGAGCAGCCACCAACAGCCTGCTGAGACTAGCTTGGATTTCCTAAAGACTTGTCTGTCTTCTCTTATCACACTTTTGCACCTTCTTTTGCCAATTCCCAGGGGTTCTAACTTTTATCCTTTATCTCTATTTTACTATTCAAAACATATATAATCTTTACATTTAAAAAGTCAACCTAACTGTAACTATCTTGAAACAAATTAAAATGGAAACAATTTATACCAAAATATATAAGATTCATGAAAACAGTGCTAATGAATAAGTTTGCAGAAAAAAAGCTTTGCCAATATGTTTTATAAGGTGAAATATAGCAGACTATGTATATAAAAGAGGTATGTCTTATTTAATTTACAATTTTCAGGTTTAAATTACAAATGGAATACTAATAATTTTTACTCTGGAGTAGGCACAATGGAAAATAGTAAACTCTAGGTATATTGTTAACTTTTTTATTGCTATGATAAATCATCATGACGAAGGCAATTCATGGAAATGTTAGGATGCATGGAAGCAAGTGGTAAACATGGTGGCTAAAACTATATGCTGAGAATTCACAACTTGAATTACGAGCAAGAAGAGAAGAAAGAGAGTTGTATTAAGGTGAGGTTTTTAGACTCAAATTTCATAATCAGTAACATCCTTCTCTCATTCAGCTGAACCTCCTAAACTTCCCTAAACAGTGGTGATAAAACAGTCAGATATCCTTGAGTATAGGGGACATTTCCTATTTAAATCACCATAGCAAGGTAGGTTTAGGTAAAGGAAGGGTCTCAAATTTGACTTAGATGCTAAAAGAAAAATGAATCCAACAATTATTTCCAAGGGGATGGTCACAATGCCTCAAGTAACTTTAACTTATAAACATATCTTAAAATTCAACATTAACTTTCAATGATTTGTCAAGACTTTTGTCACACTAAACCATTAGACGCAAATATAATATACATATTTTGTCCTAATAACTATGCAAAAATTAAAAACATATTATATATAAAACTTGTTAAAAAACTGAATAACCTAGTTGTAAGTAAATTCATAAGAACATGCAACTCATGACATTGACCTAGCAGATTGAGAAAGCTTGAACAGGAATATAACCCAAGATATTGAAGTGGTAATTAAAACATTTCCTATAGAGCTAGATGCTATTATATGAATTCAATCAAACATTAAAATAAGTGATATCATTAATCTTTGCTAGAAATAAAAATCAAAACATAAACAAGTACAATGAGTATGCTTAATTTCATTTTATGAAGTCAAGAGCACCCTCACAGCAAAACCACATAAAGACACTACAAAAATTAAAAAAAAATACCAACACATTTTAAAAACAAAGATGGAAAAATATTGAACAAAACATGAATTTTATTGAATAAGTCACTATACTGGTTAGTTTTTGTCAACTGACACAAAGTATAGTTATCTTGAAAAATTAAGGAGATAATGACTTCTTCAAATTGGCCTACATGTAGTCAGGTCTATGAGATATCTTGTTAGTTACAAATTGCTATAACTTTATTTAGCCAAGTAAAGGTGGCACCATGCATAGGCTTCTGGGTCTGCCCTAAATAAAAAGATAAGTATGTCATTGAAACCAATGATCCTTCTGTCCCTAACATCTCACCAAAGGAGTTATAGTTGTGTGGATAACCACACCCAACTTTTTAACAAGTGTCTGGGAATAAAGTCATACCTTCATGTTTACACAGCAATCTATGGTCTCTGCTTTGATTTCTGCTCCCATTTCCTTTCTTAGTTCCCCTCTGTGATAGAATGTAATGTAATACAACATTTTCTTTATATATATATATTAAAATGTAATACAACGTTTTCTTTATATATTTTGTCATAGTTTTTATCACAGTAACAGAAATAAAACTAAAATATTCATCAGGAAAAATATTATACAGCATGATAAAATAAAATGTATTATTGTGATGTGTTATATATTTAATAAGACCAATCTTGGATATCACAAAAGATATCCACCCACAGTCAATCCATGAGGATCAGATAGTAGTAACTCACACCTTTAACCCAGAACAGGGAAAGACATGGAGTTGTGACCTACTTCTTTAAACTCAGAAGATCTGGGTTTGAGGCCAGCTTAGTTTACAGAGGGAGTTCTAGGCTCCCAGGCAGGCAGTGGTGGTACCATGCCTTTAATGACAGAGAAAGAGATCTTTCTGTGTTTCTGTGAGTTTAAAGCTAACTACAAAGTAATAGTAGCCCATGCCTTTAATCTTAACCTGGATACAAAACATCTGGGTGAAGAAGGTATTTAAGGCAGGTGTAGGAAGATAGATGAGGCAATAGAAGCAATGAGGAGCAAGGATTGGGAAGCTGGAAGAATCTGGGTAAGATTTGGCTGTGTTATTTCCTCTCTTTGATATTTTAAACTTTCCCTGATATCTGACTCTGAGTTTCAGTTATTACAACCATAACTCATGCAACACTTGGCATTCAACTTTGGGGCAGCAATTGTTTTTTAAGAACAGCTTGCCAGCCTGAGCAACACATTGCTAGAGAGACTAAGGGGTAATTAACCAGCTAACTAGACTTTCTGTTCTGAGTTAGTTTCCAGTCTTAGGCAGTCTGGCCACATGTATTTTCTGTTTCACTTTTGTCTGTGTAAGTTTTTCAGAGTGACCTCTTTTTCCCGGTGAGTTTCAGGTTCTGGGTGGTTTTTTGTTTTGTTTTGGTTTTTTCCCCCTCTTTATGAACCCTTCCTTGGGCTGCTATCATACATGGTAGCTGACACACTTCACACTTTTTTGAATCAACACTGACAACTAGATTGGTGAGTAAATCAAATTTTTTAAAAGGGGGAAATTATTTTAGGAAATATATTGTGTTTGGCCTTTTTCTGAACTTTCTCTAGACAATTTGATATTAGAACCAGTAAAAAGTATATATAAAGTAGATGGGACTATCATAATATTTATAGTATTGTTTATTATGAATATGTACGGTTATTTGTGTTTTAACATTTAAAAAGTCAATTAATGTAAATACCAAGAACAAAACCCTTTAAAAGCCTGTTAAGAGAGAACACAGTGATATTCAAACCCAAACAGAAGATTATAAAGAACAAATCTCAGCAATGTTGTTTAAGATTACAAAAAAAATAGCCGAAATTAATTTATCCAGTAAGCTTTAAAAATCACAAAATGATAAAAAAAAAAAAACCCCAAAGAAGCTAGTTTGTCTCTGGCACAAATTTTATAAATACAGAGATTAAATGAAAAAAGATGTGATATATAGGATGCACTCACCATTTGTAGAAAAAAAAAAAAATTAAACAGTTGGTCATTATGTAACTGGATCACCCATAAGGACTGGTTAGATATGGTTAGTTCTGTTTTAGAGGTTGATATACTTTTACAGTGGAAAACATTCTAGAAGGAGCAGGATAAAACAATAGAACAAAGAAGTAGATCCAGAGGCATAGAAGTCTCCCAAGACTAACTTCTTTGAGAATGAGATTATATTAATATTGAAAGGTAATTCTTATACAATGAATATACTCCGGATTTATGCCACATGGCAGCATTAAATGCTGAGGATCAGATTAAAGAAATAGGAAAGAAAACTGAGTCCTTCACAAAAGGAATTCAAAACCCAAAAGAAATTTTACAGACATTTTGCAGAGATTAACTGCAGTAGTAAACAGAAAGGTACTGGATTCAGAAGATAGGTGAATAATAATTGAATCACTGGCTTTTGGTAATGCTAATACATAATATAGAAGAATACTCAGACCATTAAAAGCAAGGAGAGCACCCTTGAAAGACTGGAATTATGAGACAATCTATAGACATGATGGTGATAATAACTGGGTAGAAGAGCTTATTTCCAGAGGTCAAAAATGTCAAAATATTAAGTGTTACAACTGTAGAAGGCAAGGTTATATAAAAAGAGATTCAAAATAAGGCATTCTTAGAAACAGTGCTTTTGTTAGAAATAATCTCAAAACAATGCTTCTCCCTTCCGGAATATGCAGAAGGTGTGGAAGAGAGACATTGGATGAAGGAGTACAGATCACCAAGTGACAGACAAAGTAACTTTCTGCCTTTGGGAAATGCCCCAAAGGGGCTTTCAAAAGCCCCCATATCAAATTCGGTCCAATATTACTCTGCCACCATGGAAGAAATACCTTCCCAGAACAATTAAAGAAATTAAAACCTATTTTAAAAGGACATACTACACTGAATGATAGAAAATCTATAGAAAAGAAAATAAAACGGGACAATTATAAAGGAAATATTTTGGCAAGCTTCTATTAATCAGAAAAGGCCAATGTTAAAAATATGAATGAATGATGTTATTATTGAAAGATTATTGGACATAGGAGCAGATATATCAATAATTTCACAAGAGTCATGGCAACCAAATTTGCCCCTTCAGGAGGTATATGTTCAGTTTGGGGGAATGGGGTTATTATCCCAGGTAAAACAGAGTGAAAAATGGCTTGAGCATATAGGACCAAAATGACAGAGAGGACTTTTAAATACATATATGGCTAACATTGCTATAAATTTATGGGGATGAGATTTTACTACAACAATGGTACACAGACATTAACATTTCTAAAAACACAGGAATAAACCATAAATTAGCATGTTTCTGGAAATAAACAGTAAAAGGTATTATGAAAAATAGTCATAGACAATTCGGGTTATACAGAAATAATGCACAACATCTGCTGATCTATCAAAGACACCCACAGGACTAACTTTAAAATGGCAAACAGAAAAGCCTTTATGAGATTACCAATTGCCTTTTTAAAAAACAGATATTGCAGGACTCAGAGAATCTGGTTCAGAATCAGTTAAATGCTCAGCATATAGAAGAATAAACCAGCCCTTTGGATTCTCCTGTATTTGTTATTAAAAAGAAATTTGGAAAGTTCAGAATAGTAACAGATTTAAGGGTGACAAACAAGGTGTTAGCCAATGGGCTCTCTATAATTTGGAATTCCTTTGCCTTTTCTGTTACCTAAAGAATGGCTTATTTTATTTATTGATTTAAAAGACTGTTTTTTATAATACCTTTACAAGAAAAAGTCAAAAAAATTGCCTCTTATAATAATTCTTGGTCTGTAAAGAGATATCAGAGGAGCATCCTCACTTAAGGAATGCTGAATAGCCCAACTTTGTGCCAGAATTTTGTATAAAAGCCAGTAGAATAAATACATAACAAATTCACAAATCTATAATTCATCATTACATGGACAACATCTTTTTGGTAGATTCAAATATCAATACCTCAGGGAAAAAAGGTTTGAAGAAGTGAAAAAAAATTGCCTGCTTGGGATTATAAATTGCCCCTGAAAAATTACAAAGAGGAGATGCCATCAATTATTTAGGTTACAAAATAGACCAACAAGTAATTAGAAATAAAAGATACAAATCAGGATAGACAGATTGAAGACACTTAATGATGTTCAAAAATTACTAGGAGAGATTGCCAATTTACAATCTACTATTGGAATAAAAAAAATGATGAATGAACTGGATAATTTGTTCATAACGTAAAATGGTAACAAGGAATTAAATAATCTGAGTTGTCACCTGAAGCTGAAAGAGAATTGACTTTGGTGGAAAAGAAATTACAAAATGCACATGTACACCGTGTAGACCCAGACCGTAATTGCATTATAGATATCTTAACCTCTAAGCATTCTCCTACAGTAATTTTAACGAAATGGGAAATGTTATAGTGGAATGGATATTTCTACCACATAAACTGAGTAAGAAATTAAAGACCTGTGTGAAAAAGATTTATGAATTGATTTTTAAAGATAAATTAAGACCTTGTAGTTATTGCGAATGGACCCAGGAGAAATTGTTTTACCTTTAACTAATGAAGAATTTGACCAATTATTTGTAGAAAGTAAAAACTTGGCAAGGAGCCTGCAGTAATTGTTTTGGGAAATATTAAGAGCAAATATTTTCAAAGCAAATGAATTGAAATTCTAAAGAAAACTAAATGGATTCGTCCTCATGTTATATGAGATAAACCATTTTCTGGATCCCCTGCATTTTATACTGATGTAAGCAAATCAGGAAAGGCCCGTTAAGAATCAGAAAATATCAGTAAAGTACCTCAAAGCCCTTATAATTCTGTTATCGTGTTGGTATTAATGGATTTTACTGAACTTCTTAACATAGTCACTGACTCTCAGTATGCAGGAAGAGTTGTGCTACACATTGTAAGAGCTGATTTTATTAATGATAAGTCAGAATTAACTTTATTATTTATTTTATACAAGAAATAATAAGGATTAGAAATCATTCCTTTTATATAATACACATACCATCCCATAAAAAACTGTCAGGCCCTTTAGCACAGGTAATGATGAAATTGAGAAATTTTTAATAGTAAATGTGCTAGAGGACTCAGTTTCATAAAAAGCATCACATCAATAGCAAATGATTAAAATCAGATTTCTCTATTACTTGGCAACAAGCCAAAGAAGTTATAAAGAAGTATCCCACCTGTTCCTTCTATAACCAAACTCCATTCATAGCATGAAATAATCCTAGAGGTATACATAGAATGAAATCTGGCAGATGGATTTTTTTCATTTTACAAAATTCAGAAAATTAAGATTGTACATCATACAATAGTTATGTTTTCGGGATTTCAATGGACAACTGCTTTGAGTTCAGAAAAGGCTGATTCTATAATCACACATTTGCTAGAAGTTATGGCCATTATGGGAATACCTGTATAATTTAGACTGACAATGCTCAGGCATATGTCTCTAGTAAAATGAAACATGTTTTGCTTATTATAATATAAAATGTATTACAAGAATACCACAGAATTCTACAGGGCAAGCAGTCATCAAGAGATCAAATTGCACTCTAAAGGATGTGTTAAATATAGAAAGGAATAACAACAACCTCTAGAAATAGACTATATAAACTTTTTTAAATTTGAATTTTCTCAATGATAATGAGAAAGGAACAACATCTGTTTAAAGGCATTGGACTATAGAGAAAATAGGCTGAGTTAAATCAGCTTATCTACTAGATGTTCTGACCTCAGAATGGAAGACAGGATATGTGATACATTAGGGAAGGGATTTTGCTTTTGTTTCCACAGGTTAAGAAAAGTTATAGATGCCCTCAAAATTAATAAAGACTCAATTTGAACCAGAGAAACTTCATGAAAATAAGAATTGATGGCTCATATACCCATATTACAGTTCTTTAAGTTGTAAGAAAAAACAAAGGTTTGGGGCAGATTTTTGGTTTTGTCTTTATAGAAAACTTAAATACCAATTTTCAAAAAGTTAAAAGACCTTGGACATCTAGATACCTAAAGCAGAATGGAGGCTATCCAAAAAAAAAATGTTTACAATAAAAAGAATATAGGACCTATTGGTGACAGTATACTCTATAGGGTAAAATCACATTGCTTAACCTCTATGGATCTCTATTTGTAAATTGAATTGCAGTTTAATTATAATTTAAAGCTGGCTTTAGAGCTGAAGTGTGACTCTCCCCTTTTCTAAATCCAAGCATATTTGTTAAAGGAAAATGAAAAATCTCTGTATCATATCAGAAGAGCCACCTGATATGGGACATAAGAATGTCTAAAAATAAGGGACTGCTCTATTGTTGCTAATCTTATGCTGAATAAATACTCATATATTTAGCTTCCTGTATATTTTGTTGAGTTTTAATCTCATCAAATTTCTGCAGTGGTCCATGGCATTGCCTAATTGTGAACTTGAAGTATACAAAAGGAAGATGGGGTCTCACAACAACAATGTCACATGAACTATGACAAAGCCACTAGACTGACAAATACCAACCAAAAATAAGATTTGGATTAGAAACCGCTCAAGACAATTTCAATGCAGCTAGCTGAGAAGAACCAGATTCACAGACTATGATAGCCAGAACTTGAGACAAGCCATGCACTTCCCTGTTATGCAGAGTATGGGCAACAAATGATACTGCTATCAATTTCAGGACTTGGCAATTAACAAAATATTTCTTTTCAGGATTCCCTAAAGATGCCTTCACCCTGAGACAGCAGGAAGTAAATTTAAGAACATGGAGCTCACATTCCCAAGAGTTAGGGTGGGCGGTTTTTGGTCTTTCCATGGATTATGGATGATTGTCATTGTTTAGGTTAATTGGTTAAAAATTGTTATTGCATATGGTTAGAAAAAGTTAAACAAAAGCAAGTAGATTCAAGATTCTCATTAATAAAAGAGAGAAAGAAAAAGGGGATACAGATATAGTAGGCTATAAAGGTAGATTACTGAGTCTTCTTTTAAAAGCATTTACTAGATTTAAATATTTTACATTGGATTTGATTTTTTTATACTGTATACAAATTGTGTATTGATGTGGGAATGCTACTACAGTGTATACTGAGATTTATTTTGTTATTATACATATATCTCTATGCTTGTTCTAGGTATTATACTTATTCAGTTCATCTAACAATGTAATACAAATTGGTAGTTCATGAAAGTTTTTATTATCAACTAGTTAGAATATAAAGTAATGCAAGCCAGTAGTTAGACATTACATTCACACATATTAGATATTTTTTCAATATTAAACAGATATATTTTTGATGAACAGGTCTTCAAAAACTTCAGTGATCCTAAATGCCATATTCTAGATTTAATAACATAGGCTCTTATTATTTTATAACAATGGGACAACTGCTCCTCACAGCACCAATCTACTACAGAAAAGATTATGGACATCAGAGAAACTCCATACACAGTTGAAATTTTTGGAATGAAAGTTAACCACTAGACAAGAAAGTACTTTTGCCTTGACTGCTGACAGTGTAATGTTCAAATTGAACAAACAGGAGACACATCCACAAGAGAATTGCTGAACATTGCCAAGACAAGTTAGAAAGGTCTTTGTGAATATCCTGCTTCACAGAGAAGTCTGTCAGACATGTTAAGCCTGTAGGCCAAAGATGGATGCTTCAATAATACAGAGGGTTCTTGGGTGGCTGTCCGGCAAGCCAGCTGTGGGGATATTTTGTAATATAATAAAAACTGTCAGTCCTAGATATCAGAGGACAGATCCACCTCTTCAGTCTTTGTTTGTTTCTTTTTTTTTTGTTTTAGAGACAGTTTTCTGTGTAGTAGTCCTGGCACTTGCTTTGAAGACTAGGCTGGCTTTTGAACTCACAGAGATTCTCTTGTCTCTGATTCTCAAGTGTGGGGACTGACAGTGTGAGCCATGGCTTCTTTTGCCTTCTCTGTCTTTCTATGCCTGCCTTAAATAATATCTTTATTCAGTTAAGAAATGGCCCAACCACTGCCTGCTTGGGAGCCTGGGACTCCTTCTGCAAACTAAAATGACCTTGAACTCAGATTGAATTAAGGGTGTAGGTTACCACTCCCAGGATATTCCCTGTGCTGGGATTAAATGTGTGAATTACCACTGTCTGATCTTCATAGACTGATTGGGGGTAGATCTCTCAGATATCTCCAAATGTTTTATTGTATTACAAAATATCCTACCAGCCAGCTGTTTTTTACATTTTTTTTGGAAGTTGCTTGCTTACCCATGCTATTTAGTTAATATTATTTCCTTCTTGGGTCTCTGAGGTAGTTGAAAATGAGATAGTTATAGTTTTCTAGTGACAGTTTTAGAAAAGAAACTTCAAAGTTAAAGTGTATAAGTTTAAGAGACATCAAAATTATATAGTTTTTAGTTAGTAATACAAGTTAGAAAGAAATGAAGTAGGTATAATCCTTTGGACTCTCCAAAATGGGATAATTAATGGAATATTTTCTTTGAATTGTCAATTGTTAATGGACTGGACATTACTCATTTATTGTTTGTAAATAATTATTGTACCTATTGTATATGGTTTTTCTTATGTTAGCTATAACCTTTTAAAATGTTGACACAAAAGGAGATATGTGGGAATGTTTCAAATTTAATAAAAAACAGTCTGAGATATCAGAGGGATCTACTTCCAATCAGTCTAGGAGGATCAGAGAGTGGTAACTCACATCTTGAATCCCAGCACAGGGAATATCCAGGAGTGATAACCTATGCCCTTAATCCTAGCAGATCTGAGTTTTAGGCCAGGTTGATTTACAGAGGGTGATCCAGGCTCCCAGGCAGGCAGTGATAGTGTCATGCCTTTAATCTTAACCAGCTGTTAAACAACTGGGTGAAAATCATATTTAAGGCAGGCGCAGAAAGACAGAGCATGCAGTAGAAGCCCGAGGAATGATGCTGAGGAATCTGGAAGACAGCTAGGTGAGATTTGACTGTGGTGTTTTCTCTCTTTGATATCTCAGCCTTTCCCTGAGATCTCGCTCTGAGTTTCTGTTCTTCATGCAATACATGCCTCTTGAACCTAAGGCTCAGGGACTTTTGTAAAAAAGGGGTTTATAGATTTCAAATTCAGATAAATTGTTTTCTGTAAGATTCATTCTCTAAATGCCATAGAAGCCACACCTACAAAATTTTCTCCTCTGTGGCTGCCTAAGAAAGACATGAACAAGAGCAATAAAAAAAGAACATGCTAATGTGTCTGAGGGAAAGCTCAAAAGATTTCTATTCTAGCTAAAGTATTACAGACAACTACTGAATCCATAAAGTTAGAGAAATAGCCTTGCTCTAAAAAATAGTACACTAATTGATTGTCTAATGCTAAATGCTCAGCCCTAAAAACATGTACAAACAACTAACATTTTACAGACTACAACTAATATTGTATAGACTGAATATGTTTTATTTATTTAGTAAGACACACATACACACAATCACACATAAAATAACAACAATTAAAGAAAAATATGGTCATGATATTGAATGAGAGCAAGGGGAGAGGGTACATGGGAAGATTTCAAAGAAGGAAAGAGACAAACAATGTATATATATTGTGATCTTTGAAACGGTACTGTGAGGATAAAGTAATGGGACAATGAGAGAGAAAAAACAAACATCAATAAACTCAACATATATCAGTAACTTATTTTTTGTTGTTTTATTTTGGATTTTTGTGGGGAATTTGTTGTTGTTTGTTTGAAACAAAGTGTCCCTCCCCAAACCACCATGGAGATCTGGCTGTCCTAGAATGTACCATAAAGATCAATCTGGACTTTAACTTGGAGATCTGCCTCCCTCTAACTTCTGAGTGCTGGAATTAAAGTCGTGCACACCACTGCATGGCTACTTGACAAATGAATTTTAAGAAAAATCTTAAGAAGACCTAATGATGAAATTTATCATATTAATGATGTTAGGAAACCAAAAAATCTAAATGTAAAAAAATGAAATTAGACTTTTCTATACAAAAAGAGAAAATTTTAAGGATGAGAATCTTCAATCTAAGTTGTAAAACTACAATTCTTCAGTAAGAAAGGGTAGGCAGAATTTTTTTATTTGGTTTTTGCAATGATTTTTAAAAATCTATAACATGAGTAAAAAGAAAAAAGTTTACATTTAAATTCTAAATTTATATGAAGATTAGGTAATAATTATATAAAATGTTTACCTATGGATGGGCAAAATGCTTCATAACCATGTATACAATAAAAGTTTCACATCTCAAATCTGTAATGATTTCACAAAGACAAGTTGAAAAAGGAATAACAATTTCAAAAGTAGTCAAATGAATGTAATAAACATGTATTCTGAAATACATGAAGAAATCACATTTGTTATATACTAAAAAAATGCAATCAGGGGAATGCACAGCAAAGGCACAGTTACATATTACTTTGTACCTTTTAGGATATTTATTATAAAATTTGTTGAGGATAAGAAAAGAACTTTAAACTTTACATAGATTTAGTTGAACTTCAAATGGAGGTACTATTAAGAAAACCATTGTTAAAATTCTCCTATAAAATTTAAAATATAATTATTTAAGTTCAAGTAGTATACCTTGTGAGTTCAAATGCAGCATAATTTAAGCCAGAACTTTACAAATATACTTGTATACTAAAGAGTATACCTGTGTTCATTACTGAATAATTCATTGTGGTTGAGATGTGGGATAGAATTTTTTTTTAAAAATTCTGATTTATATACACACAAGCACTACTCAAGACTGATGAATATAAAAGTTCTGCAATACTTGGCAAAATGAATGAATTTGGAAAATATAATATTTACCAAAATAACTAACAAAAGATACTATATACACAAGTCTATTTATATATAAAAAATCATAGATTCAAAATTGAATGTCCATTACTAGAAATTAAGTATATAAAATTAAGTGTTGGAAAATGGGGATAACTTCAACAAAAAGCATAAAGATTTTGGACAACAGTGTCATATTATTCTATCCGTTGCTGTGATAAATACAATGATGGTAAGCAACTTGTGGAGGGAATGGTTTATTTGCCTTGCTGCTTATAGTCCATCACAAGGTAATCCTAGTAAGAGCTCTGAGAAGAAACCTGGAGGAGGAAAATGAAGCAGAGACCATAGAGGAATGCTGATTTCTGATCTGTACTCCATTTCTTTTTTTAGTTTGATATCCTATACAACACAGGAACAACTGCCTAAGGAAAACTCAACATTCATTATAACTACATTGATAGAACATAAATTTCAGTAAAACACAACCATGGTGATTATCATAACTGGAAATTAATACATATTTCTGCATAGGGGATTATCCCAGTTTCCTTTCTGTTGTGACAAAACACCAACTAAAATAAACTTAAAGAAAAAAGGTTTTTTTTTTACATTTACATTTTACTGTTAACATTGCAGAATATTAGGGGAAGAATTCAAACAGGACTATAACACGGAAGCAGGACCTAATGCAGGAGCCTTGATGAAACAAGAACCAACTTTAATGGTTTATTTGGCTAGCTTTTCTACACAGACCAGGAGCACTTGCCCATAGTGAGTTGAGCACCCTCATTTCAAGAAAAGAGCCCACAGACTTGCCTACAGTCCAATCAGCAGATTTTTTTTGTCAAATGAGAAATTCTCTTCTCAGAAGATTAAAGCATGTGGCAAGTTGACAAAAAAAAGTGCAACAACCACTAATTAGTGAAAGAGTATTTTCTTATTCTTGAACTTTTAGGAAGAGTTTGCAGATTGATATTAGATAATTCTCAGATCTTAAATGCACATCATGAAAGGGAAATCTATAGCTTTGTGTTTATATATCATAGTTTGTAGTACCTGTGCCAGGTTTTACTTTTTCTGAAAGGTACATTCTCATTTTATTTATTTTTTTCATGGATGACATATTTTTTTCATACTCAAACATGTATTAAGAGCAGCAAAATATTCTGGCAACATGGAAAACTCAGTTTATCTACAAGCAACTTCCAAGAGATAAAGCCTTTACTGAAAACAGCTCTGCTCATCAGTGTTTTGGAGTGCTTATTGCAAAAATGAGCAATTTTTCTATAAAACATTTGTAGAGGGAAAATCACTGGCTTTCTCTTCATTGTGTGCAAAGGGCAAAAATGAAACTGATTTCAAGAAGAAAAGAGTTTGTGATGTTCTACAATGTTTCACCTTAAACCCTGGCAGCACAGGTCTAGCAGTGCACCCAAGAAGTATATGTTATAATTTGAGTTTTTGTTTACAGCTTG
Organism: Phyllotis vaccarum; assembly: GCA_033318265.1. Lineage (NCBI taxonomy): Eukaryota > Metazoa > Chordata > Mammalia > Rodentia > Cricetidae > Phyllotis > Phyllotis vaccarum. The sequence continues at coordinate 46,062,226 of JARWLC010000013.1, forward strand.
GAAATAGTGTTGACCTGTTTACTTTTCAATACCAAGGTAAAATGTCATGTGTTGCTTGACAAACAATATCTGTCAGAGACCTGGATATTTTACTTATTGAACTACATTTTAGCCTCTATAGTTCCAACCCTCTGGAAATCAATCTTTTAATAAAGAAGAAAATGTCTACTGTTGATTTTTATAGACAAAAAGGTCAAGATTATAGTTACTGTTATAAAAACTGGAATTATTTTTTAATCAAAAAAAAAATGTCCCCACAGGAAACAAAAGTTAATACAGTAGCTTTCATGTTTTCTCTAATAATGGGATGAATACCTTTGCCCTCAAAAATCAGTTTTAATTACTGCTCTAGGTTACAAAATTTTCTCACATTTAAAAATCCTGTCAGTTTTAGTATTGAACACTATGAAACAATTAATCATTATTTTCATGGTTTGAAAAACCGGAACTATAATACAATAAATTTATAAAATTAGACACAAATATCTAATCTAACAAAATATACATTAAACTAGTTAATATGTATTTAGTTAGCCTTTATTAATGTAAAGTAGCTGTGTATCTGTAATTTTACTATAAACTTACTTTGTCAAGAAGTTTGTTTGAGGCTTATGCCACTTAAAATATTGTGTAACATTTTCTTATATTATCTATATTTCCAAATCATGTAGAAAAATTCATGTGTGAACCTTAAATGTCAACTGAAATATTAATGCAAAGCTGTTTCTGTTATTAACTAGTTAAAAGGGATAGTAGTCAAGACTAGTCTTACACATTTTAGGCAAATAATCTAACACTAAGCTACATTCAAAAAGTAATATATTATTTTCTTTTTTTAATTCTCATGTTATCAGAATCAAACCAGTGGCATCTCATATTTTTCTATGTTCTACTTCTTAGCTATACTGTCAACCATAGGTATTATAACTTGGGTACCACATTAGCCAGAAAAAAATTATATGTTATGTAAATTATACATTCTATATTTTAGAATTTATGATTAAGTATCTTAATACCATTAGAGAAAATTACCTTTATTGAACAAAATAGCTATACTGTTACAATGGATATTTGTAGTATGAGGTTTCTGACTTGTTCTTTCAGGCTAGCGTCAAGGTTTAGACCTGCAAACCCACAGACCCACATAGACACACAGATCCTCACATTAATTTTAGGCTAATCAGTCTAAGGTCCAGGCATGTAACTTGTTAACTCTTTACCCATAAACTAACCCATGATTCTTATCCTGGGGCTTGGTACCTTTTCTCAGAGCAATACAGTCCTCCGCATCTTCTGGCTTGTCTGGCAACTTTGGAGTCTCTGTGGCATTTCTGCTCTGCTCTTCTTGTTTCCAGAGTTTTCTTAGTCTATAGCCCCACCCACAATTACTGTCTGCCTTTGGCCAGTTAGTACTTTTTATTAAACTCATAGGCAGGACAATTATTTATGACATAACATCATAAATCCACTACAGATATAATTTACAATATGTTGCTACACCAAAAAAGCACTACTAAGTAAAGTAATAATTCATACTCAACAGAAACATAGCTTTTCTATTTTTAGCTATTTCTGTATAATCATTTTAGCAGTATTATAAAAAAATGCCTTTTGTTTAACATTAACTAGTGGCATATTTTTACAAACCAATTAGTCTCATAGAGGATGAGATCCAAAATGGATGCTGCTTTGTTAGTGCTTACTTTTTGTAACATCCAATCTAATGGCAGATTGATCGAAATCTGAATTAATCAAGGCTATCTAGAAGGGAAGGATATCCTTTCTGTATGCTGAATGAGCTTTAGCTAAAGCTTAAACAAACAAGTTCTCAAAGTAAATATTGGCTTGCATAAATGTTACTAAAATAAGGGGAGCTGAGTAAACACATCTGTTAAACTTATCACTTGAAGTTAAATAGACACAAATAAAGTTGTTTGATAGAATTGAAATGTCTTGCTAAAGTTCAAATTGATATTTTGAACACAGACAAAGCACTGTTTCAGGGGATTGTTTAAACATATGTCACAGACAGAAGATTGATTATAAGGGACCTAACCTCAAGAGTGCTAGAGGGAATTCACATTTTTATGTCAGATAATAGCTAAAATAAACAAGTAAGAAAAAACCACAACATCCAACACTATGTTGTTTCTAATTATTTAATTTTTTTCATAGAAATTAAGATTCTAAATATAAACATAATAGCCATGAAAATTCCTCTTGAGAAAGCATGAATTAATTTTTAAAACAGAATTAATTATTCAAAAGATATTTTTATCTTAATCTGTAAGTAAAAGTATAGCCTGTAAAAATATTTGTACTTGAAACATAAAATTTAAAACCATTTATATGATGAAGAAAATTTAAAGGACCTACACTTTTATCTTATCCTAGACATTAGTTTATAACATAGGTATATTTTTTCTTAAGAAAGATTCCATAATTATAAATAAAACACAACTAGTGACATAAACTCTACTTGAATGGAAATAGCAGTATACATTGCGATTTAATTTTGAGGTATAAAAATACAATATTTGCACTGTTTATTGTGAAGTACCCATGATTCAATACATAAAATCATATACAGTGCATTTCTATGTGCAGCATCCTCTACGTTAGTTCTCTGCCCTACAAAAAAAATACCACCTTTTATTATTACCTTGTAAATATGGTATTTTTATATTCATACTAGATGATTTTTTTTCTAAATGTAATGTTTTTTGGAATTGAAAATTTTTATTCAATGAAGGTATCCACAGAAAGTAAACAACTCAACATGTGCTCAAATAAATTTGATGTTAAATAAGTTTCACATCTTCCTTAGCTCTGATCCCTTATAGCAGAGAATCACATTTAAAAATAGGTAAAATAAGCTTTTGTCAGTGTACAAGGGGTTGCGGATTAGATTGTTAATTTAGTAGCAGTCAACAATGGACAGATCAAACAATTCTAGATCCAGAAATTCTTCAGTATTTGGAAAAATATCTCTGGAGTAATATTTTGAAATGAATTCATCATTCAATTTAAATCAAATAAAAAGATAAGTTAAAGACATTGTTCTCAATGATTACGTATAAATTACTAATGTATAAATCATAACACACTATTAAAACTCAACTATTAAAATAGATAGTACAATACAAAGTGAAATAATACAAAATTTATTCTAGGTAAAAAAAATATGTTATTCACTGTTTTGTCACTAGAAGCATAGTACAAGGCTTTACTCAGAGTACCAATTAATATTGTTGAGTAAATGGCAGCTAACCATGTTTGAACAGTTACTAATAAAAATAATATTAAGATTTTATGAGAGGATATAGATATCCAGAGACATAAAGACAATGAGTAAGACATATTTAAACAACAGAAAGTCCTTAGCGCTATGCAGGATAATTTTTAAAAATTAAAAAATTAATGTATTTGTGTATTTTTTGTAACTCCAAACTTTCTAATATAGTGAGAATTTAAACAGCTGAAAGTGTCTGACAGTAATTACAACAATATGAACTAAAATAAAACTTGCTTTTTTATAATTTACATTGAAGTTAGTCCTACCATACTATGATATCTATGTCTATGAGTCACAACAATGGGCATGATATGAAAAATCTAAGGTTGTAGTAGTGACATATATATTCTGCTAGTAACCCAGAGCTGTAGGCAGAGTTTTACTTATAAGGCACCAGTCCAAGATTAATACTTATTAAAATATAAACCAACACTCACGATACAGGTAACAGCTTATAGTGGAGCCCGAACAGGGACTGGAGTCTGGAACGATGGATAATGGATTCCAAACAGGTCTCTCCAGCAGCCAGGAACCAGGCAAACAGGCTTTCCAGGCTCTGAGAAGCCCTTTATCAATAGGGTTGGCCACACTCCCTTCAAGGTCCCGGGACCCTGGGTAAGCATCCTTGGATCTTATCAGCTGACACCTGAATCCCACCACACAGAGCTGTCTATCAGGGCTTCAGACCTACTTACTAAGAAAGAAATGGTTTCTCTTACATAAAATTAATCAACTACTCAGGGTTAGTATAAATGTGAATCTTTGTGGATAACATACAATCACCACTCTACTAAGCAGTATAATCACTACCTACATTGTAAATATTTATATTTACCCTGAAAGGTACATGCCCTTTGTGGGGATATGCTTCAAATTTAGTAAAAAACAGCCTGAGATATCAGAGGGTTCTACCCATAGTCAGTCTAGGAGGATCAGAAGGGGGTAACTCACACAGGGAATACACAGGAGTGGTGACCTATGCCCTTAATCCTAGCAGATCTGACTTTGAGGCCAGGTTGGTTTACAGAGGGTGATCCAGGCTCCCAGGCAGTCAGTGGTGGTGCAATGCCTTAATATAGCAAAGAAGGTGTTTAAAGTAGGCATAGAAAGACAGAGCAGGCAGAAGAAGTTATGGCTCAAACTGTTAGTCCCAGTACTTGGAAATCAGAGGCAAGAGAATCTCTGTGAGTTAAAAGCCAGCCTGATCTTCTGAGCAAGTTCCAGGACAACCAGGACTGTTACACAGAAAGCTCTGTCTTGAAAAACTAAGCAAAGACTGTAAGAGGTGGGTCTGTCCTCTGAAATCTCAGACTGTTTTTTATTAAATTTGAAACATATCCCCACAACTCTTCATCAAAGAATCTATTTGCCACAGATGATGACCATTAAAGAAATCTAGAACAGATTCAAAAGCAGAGTCTTAAAGCCTAGTACCAACCAATATATCTGTAATGGTTCAGGGACAGTTATGTAGGAAGAATTGGAGCTAATAAAATATCTAGAAGAACAAAGTTTATTGTGAGATTATTATATTTTACTTAACCATCACAAATGATACAGGCATGTCTCATCCACATGCTGCATAAACATGACCTGAGCACTAATAGGCATTCTTATGTGGAAGAGGGCATGTTCACAAGGTCTTAATTCTAGACAAAGAACTATAGGCATTAGTAATATATAATATAGCAATTCTACGTAAGTCTTATAAATAGTTAAATTCTCAAATTTCATATAATATGTGTATGGAAATAACGTGATGCACAAAATTAGTAATCAAAATTGGAGAGCCTTAAATGTAAAATCATGACACACCATGAAGTGATTCATAACTTTTCACAGTACATTTTCATCTAAAAACTATCAACACTTTTTGTCATAATTTTAGCATCTGTTAGTTACCATATTAGATCAATTATCTGTCTTTGAAGAACACGATGACATTAAAATGCAAAACTCTTTTCCAAGTGCTTCAAAACAACTATCCATCCATCAAAATGGAGGATATGAGTATGAGTAACAGTTTTTGCTGTCTTTTGTGAAATTCTCCCTAAATTATGTATAAATCCTTTGAGAAATAAAATAAACTATTACTACACATTACATATTATAACCCAATCACACAAATAAAGCTGTATCTGGCATAGAGTTGCTAAGGCTTGATGTGTAATGTCTTTCTGTATGCTGAAAGTTATAATTGAATAATACACTGTTTTGACCTATGGAAAGGCATCTTGGTAGCAAGGGGGAAATCAGAGCATGGACAAAGCAGAAGACCTAAGTCAGAGGAAGACACTGCAAGCTGCTGCCAAGAGAACAAGATATAAGAGTACAGGTAAGCCACAAGCCATGTGTCAAGACATAGATTAATAGAAATCAGTTAAGATGCAACAGCTAGCTGATAATGAGCCTGTCATAAGCCAAGCAAATTTGAATTAATATGATCATTTGTGTGATTATTTGGGATTTCTGGTCTGGATCTCAGCGCTAGTCTGGACTAGAAACTTTGTACTACAGAGGTTTCCTGGTTTGGGGGTCAGGAATTGGGGTTGACTTTATGCTCAGCATCCTGCTTTTGCCCTTGGGGGAGGAGCCAAAGTGGCATAGAAGCAACAAAACAGCTTCTGGGAAAAAGTTTGAAGAAGAAAGTTCAATTTTAGTATGCAGAGAAGACCTTAAATACTTTCTCCCAGACCTTCCCCACTAGCCAAGAAAAAAGGCTTTGATTAGTTGGTATCTATGGCTTCCAGAGGTAGTCTCTTAGCTTTTGGCTGTGGTCTCTTGCTGATTTAAGTATGTTGTATCAAGACTCTGCCCTCTTATAGGTACCAGGAAGACCCAAGTTTGGCTTACGGGGAAGTGCTTAGGAACATATTGTTTTAAGGAACTCATCATCACCAGTTTTCACTGCCTGAGGCTGGGCTGAACTCCAGGCCTTTTAGATGCCAATACATTCTATATACCCAACTTTTTCTTTCTTTTATTATGGGACATGCTAAGTGGGAGCCAGGGTGCTTTTCCCTGACCTTGTTGACCCAACTTCAAAAGGACTAAGCATTTTTCACTGTGTCTGTCTTAAGTTGGCTTTCAGAACAAGTTCTTACCCATTTTTGAACAAAAGTCTTTGAGTAGCACTATATCTGGAAAGCAGTCTGGGTGGCAGGCTTAGGCAGTAGCCTTTCGAATTTTAGTAAACCATGCATGCATTACTTCTCTAGAAAGGCTTTATTCTGCATAGTTGAGAGCCATTAAAACCTGAAGGGTCACCTTGGTGGCAACTTTTGCTGATGAATATTCTATAAGAGACACTTAAACAACTGAAGAATGAAAAGCATCATTCCTCCCAACAATGTATATGTGTAAGGATCTAGGAGGGCTTGAATTGATTTTTCAGATTGTTCTATACATTATTTAGGAAATCAATTTCTACGGTCTTGGCTGTCATCCTAGTTACATTTAATTGATGGATTTGTTTCTGAAGCAAGATGGAATAATTAAGGAACTTATCTGACCAGGCCATTTTATATATTATGCCAGTTGATTTCCCTCTAATGAAATATTGGAGACTGTATATAGAGTGAGACAAATTATCTGATGTCTTGGATCACAGGCTAATAATGACATATCTTTCAACAAAGCTAATTTTTCAGCATAAGATCAATTTTCTGTTGTAATATACATAAGGCCTGATGAAGATATTAATTAATGACATCTTGGGCATGTAATGCCTCTTCAAATGAGCTGCTATTTGAATCAAGGTATCAGCTGTGGCAGAAGTTTGAGTCAATGAAATCACTCCAGTTACTGTCCTTCCCAAGGCTAGCACTATCACAGTAATAATGGCCACTGTAATTCCAAAATCCTTTCTCTCTAATTATTGTCATCAATTGGGTTTGAGCCATAATTGCAACAGCATGAAAATGAGTAGCATTCACAAGAGGGATCCAAATGGCAGCTGGTTCACTCTTTGATATAGCTGTTTCCAAATATCCTTGCTAACAAGCTGTTAGAAAGCAAACTTCTCAGGAACAGTCAAGAACAATATCTATAGTAGCAGTGTTAGTTAGCAGAAGAAAAAAAAATTGGCTGGCTACAAACCTGAGTGGTATTCTAACTAACTTTGTGAATTGGTTGCTCTGTATTTCTTTCAATTTATACCTTGATTCTCATTAGAGAAACTTCGAACTTCAATAACATCAGAGGATGCATATCAAGACACTTAGATGGACTGCATAAATCTCAGTTTCCTATAATAGGATTACATCTAGATTTTAAGGGATCTCTGCCATAACATGGGGTAGTTTTTGAGGCATCTACTAAAGTATTCCTCTATAAGCCAAGTGTATAATTATAATTTTGATTCTAAAAAATAAATTTTATCAGGTTGAACTGAGAAATCCTTAAATACTTTGCAAGACAGCACTGGTTGTCAATGATCTCAAGAAATGGGAGGGCTCACTAAGGTGGAGAACTAAGCACATTTGCACATCAAGCTAATGATGGACAAATTACTTTGGAGTGTTCTAATGAATTTTTTGTACAATAAGGAGGCCAAGTACTTCTAGGCCCAACAGAGTTTTATTGGTAATATTGATAATATGAAAATCTCATGTGGTCATCTGTTATAAATTTACACAGGGTTCATTAAAAGAGGCCTTTAGTGCAAAACAAATCAGTCCTTCTATTGAGCACCTATGTTTTATTCTCTCTGTTATAGTTACCAAGTCCATAACAGGCAGTCCCAAGCTCACATTAGTGGTAACATAAACTTGGGACTTCAGGACAGTCAACAGACACTTTTAATAGAATGGGGTGCAAGAGCCCGTAAATCTCCAGCCACAGTTGAGGGAATTATTACAGCTAGGAGGAAATGCATTACCCATTTGTGGGTTCTTTTATGGCCAAAACTTCTTGATCAATTTATGAACAAACACTTCTGGAGGCTATGGAGTGTACCCATATCAACTTTGCGACACATTGGGGAAAAATGTACCATGCCCTTGGGTAAGTACTATTGGAGAAAAATGGGATTTCTCCACCTGAAAAGTGACAGTGGCATAAGCCTAGACAAATATGCTCAGTGCTTGTATGTCAGGCTCAGTCCAGCTTTATCCAAGGTGAGGAATTTAATGTGAAAGATAACTTCTACCAAACCCAGGTAAGAATCTCCTTTAACATTTGGTGATAACATCTTTGCCTGCTGAGAGAGCTCTGTAAGAGTTCTATTAGCTCTTTTCATAATGGCTTGTTGTTGCTGATGTCTGTTGTGTGAGATACCTTCCAGGAGCCCAAGAATGTATTAAGCTGTGTGACACATAAACTGGACCACTGTCAGTTTTAATAACCCAGGGTACTCCCATGACTAGTATGGCTGACTTAATTGTCTTTATAACATTGGTAGCCTTTTCTCCAGGCAATTCTAGTGCAAACATGAACTCAGAACAAGTGGCAATTATTACATGCACATATCTCAAATTACCAAATGGAGCATAATGTGTCCTATCTGTCAAATATCATTAAGTATTCAGCCTCCTGGTTTGTCCCCTGCCCTTTTTAGAGGCCCTACGTGGGGCATAAGTACACACGTGGCACAGGTCCTGGATCAGTGTTTTGCATTGAAAAGCTGACATGTCTGGAAGTAATTTATGCAAATTCTGAGGGGATATATAAAACTGTTGGTGTAATGTTCTAGCTTGTTCTAGCAAACAAACTGTAGTTGTGAGTATAATGGTGTCAGTTGTTTCATTTCCCTTTGCTGATATCCCTGGTAACTTCAAAAGGGATTTATTATGAGACAAGTACCATGGCTCTGTTCTGTAATACATCTTGTATTAGAAGCATGGTATTGGCTATAGACTTAAAGGTATTCTTTATTCTAGAAAAAGCTAATACTCAAAGAGCATATTAACTGTCTGAAAAAATATTAAAAAGCTCATTTTGAAATTTCTCTAAGACTTTGAGAAGGGCTGACAATTCTCTCAGGTGCATAAAACCAGGGTTTGAAATTAAAAATGTCTCATCTGTTTTACCCTTTTTTTGAATGAGAATAGGATAATTTGTTTTATTGGCATCTGAGAAAGCTAGGGTTGCATATGGAATAGGATTTGAGGAGGAAACTGAATGAATGTGAATCTCAATTGTAAGAGATAAAAGATGAGAAACATTTTACTTTTTGGCAAATGATTGTCAATTGTGCCAGTAAATCTAGCCATCATTTTCTGAAAGGAAATGCTGCCAGCCTGGGTATTCCTTAAAAGAAATGGAAGAATACATTTATCTGGCTCACTCCCATATGTTCTCTGAGCTAACATTTGGGCCTTCAATACAGATAATTTGGGTCTAATTATAAGCCACTGTTTTATCTAGCTGTTGTGGTCTGAAAGCCAATTAATGGGAATGCAGTCTGGCTTTTTAACATTTTTTTTTAACCTCAGAAAGACACCAGCCCTTAGACTTGGGGAAATTTCCAAAGAGGAGAATGGAGTGTTTTAGTTCATGTTAATATAGTGAAATTTGCACACATGTCTGTCAGCCCTCTAGCTGGCTGGCCAGCATAGGCACAGCCAGGTCCACAACAGGCAAAAATGCTTTATAGCTACTGTAGGCCTAGAAGCTTCCAGGGAAAAGTTGACCGTGAAAAGCCACAGCTTCTAGGCCAGGGATGTCAAATTGCCCAAAAGAACACTTTGCCCAGGGAGCAGGCTGGGCAAATAAGAAAGTTACTGGTCTATTTTTTTGCTAAGGATAATATTTTTAACCACAGATATGTTTCCCATCTGTTCACAGAAGAGACATATGAAGCCAAAACTGAAGCCCCACAACTTAATTTTTCTAGAACTCCTGTCTTTAGGCTCACAATGTGTTGGTTAGGGCCTGCTTATGCAGAAGATAGACTAGGCTCTGATTCCTCATTATATGGAAATGTCAAACAAACCTTAAAAGGAATTTTATTCCTGAGAAACATAATCAGACAAATACTAACAAACAAAGACTAGAAAAATAAAAGCAGATCCTCATTGATTAAGGTGGATAGAAAACAAAAAAGAAAATTGGAGCCACTCAAACCAATTAGGAGGTACAAACTTCACCATAACATAAAGCTGAAAGAAAGGGGAAGAAGGAACTCAAGATGGAGGAGGCAGTCTCTCATGTCTGGAACACTGATGATAAAAACAGGCAAAAGTAAAAGCCAAAAAGACTGCATCAATAGCAAAAATTATCCCCAATAAGGCATAGTCAATAGTGAAGCCAAAAGTCCCATATTGGGCACCAAAATGTTGTGGGTGCCTAGTCTGGGGTCAGGAATTGGGGTTGCCTGTATGCTTAAGGTCCCTTGGGGGAGGTGGCAAAGATATTTTTTCTAGTTCCATTTTATTGCCTGCAAATTCCATATTGTTATTTTTTAATACTCCATTTGGTAAATGTACAACATTTTCTTTCTCATTTCTTCACCTGAGTATTATGTATATTATTTATAGGTTCTGGCTATTATGACTATAATTGCTGTGAACATAGTTGAGCAAGTGCCCTTGTGATAGTATGGTGCGTCCATTGAGTGTATTCCCAGGAGTCTCCATCGTGATTTCCATAGTGGCTGTAAAAGATTGCAATCCCACCAGCAATGGAGGACTGTTCCCTCTGCTTCATGTTTTGCTAGTATGAGCTGTCATTTGTGTTTTTGATCTTAGCCATTATGAGAGTTGTAAGATGAAATCTCAAAGTTGTTTTGTTTTGTTTTGCATTTTCCTAATAGACAAGAATCTTTATTATTTTAAATGTATTTATTAATTTTATATACCAACCACAGTTCCTCCTCCCTCCCCTCCTCCTACTCACCCCATACCTCACACTTCTCAGAATAGTAAGACTCAGAAGGGGTGACAAACAGAGTCAAGTCGGGCATATCAACTTGAGATAAGCACAAACCCCTCTACTCTGTATCAAGGCTGAGCAAGATATCACACTATAAGGAATGGACTCCAAAAAGCCAGTTCATGCACTAGGAATAAATCCTGGTCCCACTACCAGACACTGCACAAACTGTTCAAGCCATATAGCCGTAACATTCATAGGGCCCAGTCATGGTTAAGGATCTTGACCATTTCTTTAAGTAATTCTCAGCTACATGTAATTTTGTTGTTAATTCTCTGTTAAGATTGTTATCCCATTTTTAATTAAATTACTTGTTTTTCTGATGTTTAGCATCTTGAATTCTTTATATATTTTGGATATTAGCTCTATGTTACATTGGGTGGGATGGTGAAACAGTTTTCTTATTCTGTAGGCTGCAGTTTTTTTTTAATTAATCATGTTTTTTGCATTATATCAGCTTTTAAATTTCAGGAGTTTCCATCCCATTTCTTATTTGTTGATATTAGTATCTGGGTTAACAATGTTATGTTCAGGAAGTTATCTGCTGTGCCAATGGATTCAAGAATATTCCCCAATTTCTTTTTTATTAATTTCATCATATCTGATTTTGCCTTCATGTCTTTGATGTACTTGAACTAAGTTTTGTACAAGGTGATACATATGGATCAATTTGTGTTCTACTACATGATAACATCGTGTTACATCGGCATCATTTGCTGAAGATGCTTATTTTCTTCTTCTGTATATTTCTGGCTTCTTTGTCAAAAGTCAGCAGTGCATAGGTGTATGGAATTATCTTTGTGTCTTTGATTCTGTTACATTGAACAGCCTGTCAGTTTTTATGCCAATACCATGCTGCTTTTTATTACAATAGCCCTGAAGAACAGCTTGAAGTTAGTGGTGGTGATTTCTCTAAAAATTCTTTAAAAAAAAAAAAACCAGGATTGTTTGAGCTATACTTGGTTATTTGTAAGTTGAATATTGTTTTCTCAAGTTCTGTTAAAAATTGTATTGGAATTTTGAAGGGGCTTGACTTAAATCTGTTGATTGCTTTTGGTAAAATGCTCATTTTTGCTATGTTAATGTTGCAAATCTCAGAGTATGAATGATCTTTTTATATTCTGATATATTCTCTAATTTCTTTGTTCTTTAAATTATATTAATTTAATTTTATTCAGGTTTTTCATTTTCTTATTTTTTGTAAAATAAGTTTTTTTTTTTATCCATGTGTCCTCCTGCTCCCCTTCCCTTCCCTCCTTCCAATCTCTCCAAGTAAGCCTTCAACCTCCCCACTTCCCACCTCCCCATCCCCTCCCCCCAAAGTGCATGAAGTCCCAAGGTGAGTCAGCTCAGCATGCACTCCTCCATTGTTGGCATAACTGGATGGTAATAAGTACAAAAATGCAAATAGATCTAAACCTATCACCCTGCACAAAACTCAAATTCAAGTTGATCAAATACCTCAACATAAACCCAGCTACACTGAATTTGATAAAAAAGGAAATGGGAAATACCTCCAATGCATTCGCACAGGTAACCACTTCCTAAATATAACACCAGTAGCACAGACACTAAGAACAACAATCACTAAGTGAGACCTCCTAAAACTGAGAAGATTGTGTAAGGCAAAGGACACATTCAATAAGACAAAATGACAGCCTATAGAATGGGAAAAGAGCTTAACCAACTTTACATCTCACAGAGGACTGATCTCTAAAATAGAGATCAAGAAACTATAGCTCAGAAACATAAATAACCCAATTAAAAAATGGGGTTGAGAGCTAAAAAGGGAATTCTCAACAGAAGAATTACAAATGGCTGAAAGGTACTTAAAAATTGCTCAACAACGTTACCACCAGAAATGTAAATCAAAACAACTTTGAGATACCACCTTACACTTGTCAGAATAGCTAAGATCAAAAATACAGATGACAGCCATTGCTGGAGAGGATGCAGAGCAAGGGAAATACTCCTCTACTATTAGTGGGAGTGTGAACTTGTACAGCTACTCTAGAATGTAGTATGGCGATTCCTCAGAAATCTGTAAATCAATCTATCCAAGTACCCAGCAATACCACTATTGGGCATGTACTCAAAGGGTGCACATTCGTACCCCAAAGGCATTAGCATAACTATGTTCATAGCAGAATTACTCATAATAGCAAGGACCTAGAAACATCCTAGATGCCTTTCAACTGAAGAATGGATTGTTAAACTGTGGTACATCTACACAAATGAGTACTACTCAGCAGTAAAAAAAAATGACATCCTAAAATTTGCAGGCAAATGGATGGATTTGGGGAATATCCTCCTGAGCAAGGTATCAGAAGCCCAGAAAAATATACATGGGATGTATTCATATATAAGTGGATTTTAGACCAAAAGCAAAGAATACCCAAGCTGCAAATCACAACCCTTGAACAACTTGGAATCAGAAGAAACTTAAAAAGAGATATCTAGAGATTTCCCTAAGAAGAGAAAATAGAGAAGTTCACCTTAGCAAATTGAAATCATAAAGGGCTGTAAAAAAGAAGAGTTGAGATCAAATCATGAAAGGAGATGGTTGAGTGAAAGAAGCAAAGAGGTAGAAAAAAAGAGATGGATATCTTGATAGAGGATTGGAAAAGAGACTGGGTGCTAGGGAAATCTCCAAGAACTCACAGGATATGTCCGGATAGGTTTCTAATTTCTTTCATAAAGAACTTGAAATTATTATCATAATAATCTTTATTTATTTGTTTAGGATTACATTAAGATCATAAATACATATATTTATTATATTTTATATTATATATAATATTGTGGCTATTATGAAGAGATTTTTTTTCAAATTTCTTTCTAGTGCCTTTGTCATTTTTATATAAGATGGATTGCATTGACTGATTTTCATATGTTGAAGCACCCAAGCAACTCTGGGAAAAAACTTACTAGATAATAATGGATGATTTTTATGTGTTTTTTGGATTTGTCCTGTAAATATTTTATAGAGTACATTTGCACCAACATTCATGAAGAAAATTGATATGTAATTATATTTTATTGTTCAATATTTTTCTGGTTTAAGTGTAAGGATTACAGTAGCATCATAAAAATTTTGACAATGTTTTTTCTGTTTCTATGCTATTGGATAATTTTAGGAGGGCTACGTATTATTTTAAAGACTGGTGGAACTCTATGATAAATTTATCTGACTCTGGGCTTTATTTAGTTGCAAGACTTTTAATGACTGCCTCTTTTACCTTAGGGGGTAATTGGTCAATTTATGTTGTTTGTTTGATTTTTACTTAACTTTGGTAAGTGGAATCTATCAAAATAATTGCCCATTTCTTTCTGATTTTCCAATTTTCTAGCATACATTTTTTTTTTGAAATATGAATGAATGATTCTTTTGATGTCATTGGTGGTTGTTTTTATGTTCGTCTTTTTGCTTTTGATTTTGTTGATTTGGATTTTTTTTGTCTTTTAGTTAGTTCGAATACGTGCTTGTCTTATTTATTTTCTCAAAGAATCTACTATTGTTTTTATTGATTTTCTTTTTCTCTAGGCATCTTGTCTAGACATGGGTCCTCTAGGTTTCTGGGTGTCAGTGTGGCCTTCTAGCATCTGGGTGCTAGAGTAGCCTCTGGTAAAGGAGGTTATTTTCTGTTGGAGATGTGGACAGAATAAAATGACAAGGTGAGGAGGGAATGTTAAGGTTAGGCTAAGTAGGTACTGGGAGAATATTAGGGCTCCATGACCAAGTGGTTTATCTGGGGATCTGAGTGCTGGCATGGTCTCTGATGGAGAATAAAGCTTCTGCTAGAGGTGTTGGTTAGAGTTCTGTGCTATAGTGGCCTCTGGTGGCACATGGGATTTCCTATGGAGCTGTGAGAGAAATCAAGTTATATTTTCTTGGTTATATATTAAAATAACCACAAAAAAACATCCAAACAGATGGTCCATGAAGAAACATGATTCTTGATTAGCTCAGCAATAAATTATCAACATTCGTATTGCAGAGAAAAAAAAAACCTATACATTATCTTTCAAATGTGCATTAACAGATAATAAATTTGTGCTAATTAATTTCTAATTAGTCTATCATTTGCACTCTTATTAATAAGAGTGTTGCAAAATAGAGTATGAAATTCTAAGAAAATCAAATGTATTAATCTTAATTTGAAACAAAAACAGTCACTTGATTTTTGGATATCAATAAGCTAATTATAATGTATATATGAAAAGGCAAAAGACTCAGATTAATGAACAAGACTGAAAGATTTTAAAAAATGACTAAATGACTATATACATTATAATTTACCAGATAGATGCATTCATTAAGACCATGCTAATGTGATGCTTGTGAAAAAGTGCTGTAATCTCAGCATTAGAAAGACCTTTTCCTAAAATAATAAAAAGCATGCTTTAAATGTAGCTTGGGGATAGAAAAACACCTGCCTACCATGTATGACGCCATGCACTTAATACCCAAAATAAAAAATCCTTAAAAATACTATGCTATATTATTTAAAGGATATACAGAAGAGCAAGAAAGAAAGTACTACAACATGAGCATATGCACAAGCTTCAGAACCAAGCTCTCACCTCACAGGGACAAAGGTAGTTTATTCTTGAGCCAAATAGGAGCTGCAATGTCTTTAGATTTTACTAGCATTAAAGTTATATTTTAGTGTTATGAGGGCAGGGTCTTTCTATTTTGATTCAGGTAAAAGAAAAGACAGAATTTATTGTGGTCTCTGGCAGCTGTATTTGGGGAAATTGCAGTACTTTTGAGAGTTGCACTTTTCTTAAAATAATTTACAAATGTACTTGTGAGAAATCTCAAAGACAATTAAATAAGTGTTTTTAAACAAAAAACAACAGGACAGGTATGTTGTAAACTTCAGTAGCTTCCTGAAAGAAATAAATTAAGATAAAAAGAGATATGATTTTCTGAGTACCTCTCTAAGTAATGAAGGTCAGTACTGAGTTTCATGTACAGGTAGAAGAGCTTTAAAGCAAGATTGAGAAGTTTTGAGTTGTCATTAAAACCTGCATAGACAATAGTACAGTAACTAAACATAAAAAATAACTAAATAAAATTCAAGCAAATAAAAAGTTATGTTTTCCAAGTGAAAAAATCAGGCAGCCTACAGTAGGGAGGTTCTTGGAAGTAGGTTGACTGAAAGAAGTTTTATATAATATTTCATTGTGGAGATAATTATGCCTCCCATCTTCTTAGTCTGTCTTCAGCTCAGTTAGAACCCCTATGCTGTGAAATCCGAGGTAGGTGATTGACAGGCCAAGATGAATTAACACTTAAGAAAGAGAGAATAGTATATAATATCTTAGCCTTTGTTGCAGATCAGAAAATTATGTCTCCACCAAGGGAGAGAAGTAGTACAGTCTTTTGATCAGAATGAAACAGTCTTCCCTTAAAGGGACGAAAAAGATACCTGATTTCATAGCCTTTTATTTTTCTTCACTTTAAATTCTATAGAGTGGCAAAGATCATGTGAACTACACAGAATAATTATGGAAAAGGGAGGTAGAGTACAAAGACAATTATAGAAAAAAGGTCCAACCCAAGTCAATTAGTACATGGATAACTACTTGTCAAACAGACCTCTGAAAATCTTCAAAAATTCCTCCCTGGTGAATAAAAGCATACTTTTCTCTCCAAAGAAAGTATTCACACTAGAAAATACTTCTCTTCAAAATGTAATTTAAGAAAATAGGAAAATGAACCTTTCTCTAAGATGGCTAGCCAGGCCACCTAGGACAGACCCAAGGCCTGGGCAACAGGGCACAAAGCATGTCTCCTAAACTATCACAGCTCCATTTGCAGACAAGCAAGCAGGACTACAGCCTGCATGCCCAACTTTCTCTAAAATTGAACATATAGTCATAAAAGCAATATAAATAGATACAAAAAATGGAAATAACCTCTTGAATTCTATCATATCACCATGGAGAAAAGTTAGAGTTCAACAGCAACAAACACGACAGAAAACGTTCAAACTTATGGAAACTGAATATCTCCCAATTAGACCACCCCAGGGTGTAGGCGGAGTTTACTTAGAAGGCACCAGTACCAGATAGATATTTATTAAAATATAAACCAACACTCACAATACAGATAACAGATTACAGTAGCATCTGAACAGGGACTGGTGTCTGGAACGGTGGACAAGTGATGGACAGACGATGGATTCCGATCCTCTCTCCAACAACCAGGAACCAGGAAGAGAGCATCTCGTGTTCCAGAAGCCCCTTTTCAATGGGCTTTCCCTGCCCCCTTCAAGGGCCTGGGGCCCTGGATAGGTATCTTTTGACCTTATCAGCTGACACCTGAATCCCAAAACACCAGGGTCCAGAAAGAAGAAAAAAATTAAAGACTTTCTAGAACTTAATAAAAATGAATCTACAACATACCCAAACGTATGGAAACAATGAAAGCAATTTTATGAGGAAAGATTATAGCACTTGATGCCTACATTAAAAAAACTTGGAGAATTCTCACACAAAAAAATTAAACAACACAGGTAAATATTCTAGAAATAATAGAAGCAAACTCACCCAAATGGAGTAGATGTGGTGGGATTCAGGTGTCAGTTGATAAGGTCCAAAGATGCTTATCCAGGGTCAGAGGCTCCTGAGGGAGGAGTGGCCAACCCCATTTATAAAAGGCTGCTAGGATCTTGGGGTCCCATTCTCTCTCTCTCTCTCTCTCTCTCTCTCTCTCTCTCTCTCTCTCTCTCTCTCTCTCTCTCTCGTGAGGAACAAAAACCTCACTGCTCACTGCAATAGTAGATGGCACGAAATATCAAAATAAGGGCTGAAATCAATAAAATTGAAACAAAGAGAAAAATACAAAGAATCAATAAAACAAAGAGTTAGTTCTCTGAGAAAGTTAACGAGATAGACAAACTCTTATCCAAAATAACTAAAATGCAGAGAAAGTATATCTAAATTAACAAAATCAGAAGTGAAATGGAGGATGTATAACAGACATCAAAGATACTCAGATAATTATTAGGTCCTACTTTAAAAATCTGTACTTCATACAATTAGAAAACCTAAAATAACTGGCCAACTTCCTGGATAGGTACCATTTGCCAAAATTAAATCAAGATCAAATAAATGACTTAAGTGAACCTATAATCCTTAAGGAAATAGAAGCACTTATTAAAAGTCTCACAAGCAAAACAAAACAGAACAAAAAGTTTAGGTGTCAATGGCCTCAGTAGAATTATATCAGAATTTTAAAGAAAAATTAATATCAATGCTCCTCAAATTGTTCTATACTGTAGAAATTAAAAAGCATTGCCAAACATTTTTTATGGGGACATAGCCACTCTGATATCAAAACCACACATAGATTTGACAAAGAAATAAAATTACAGACCAATCTCTCTCATGAATATTGACACATAAATGTCAGTGGAAATTCTCTTAAATACACAAATCCAAACTTAATATTTATTAAAATATATGCCAACACTCACGATACAGGTTATAGCTTAGGTGGACGCCTGATAGACTGGGTTATCCACGTGGTGGATGATGGATGCCAAAATGGTCTCTCCAGCAGTCTGTAACCAGGAAACAGGGCCTTCCAAGATCCCAGGAGCCTTTTAAGAATAAGGTTGGCCACTCCCCCTTCCAGAGCCTGGGATCCTGGATAGGAGTCTTCAGACCTTATCAGCTAACACCTGAATCCCACCACATCTCCCACTTTTGTCTAACAGAAATGGTGCTAAACTAAGACTATATACAATAGGAATTATTATGAGGTAGTATCTAGGAGAGGGTAAGGCACAAACTACAACCAAAACCTAACACATATAAAGAACATCATATATTCTAGAATACTGGTAGATGATAGGGTGTATAAATCACTTCAAAAATGTTGATCTGGGAAACTGAAAATCCAACATCTGAATGTTCCTCACTAAGGAATAATAGGGTAGTAACCTTAAATACCTATTCTTCAACCACTTCAAGACATGAAAATGAAAATGTATCACCTGAAAGTCAGAAGCACATGCAAGTAGTAGCTTCCAAAATTTGGGAGAGGACAGCAACACAGCTGTCTGGACAATCACCTCTGGATTTGTGCACCATTAGAGCATCTATCACATTGGCTATAGGCTTATAGTATCTGACAGATCTTTTCACAAGCAGAGCAATTTTGGAGGGACTGTCTTATACTGTCCAGGCAGGTTTCGTCAGTCTCCATCCATCAACTAGTTCATCCAGCTTGACACCATGTGTGTACTGTCAGCAATCAAGGTAAGGGCAATTTTTTATCCAACCGGTTATTCTCTGCCAAAAGGACAAACTCCAATGGAGTATCTTCGATGCTCAATACCATCTCGTGAAGGGAGCAGTGACACCAGGAGTCGTGGTGTCTCTCGTGGCCAAATTTTAAATGTTAAATGCCATATTCTCTGGGTCTATGAAATGGTTGAAGATTCTTGTCTATCTATGATATTTTAACCTGTATCCGATATGACTGGGATATTATACCTTAAATAATGTTGACTGCAGATCTTATCGTTTTAAGGAATAAACCCTGTATTAAAAATTAGAATACCTATATAAGGGGTGTACAACCCCTGATCAATGACCCTTAGTAGAACTATCTAACATTAGCCAGGGGTATATTACCAGGTAAAGTGTCCACAGCATTTTAGACATGTAAATACATGTCTAAATGATATATATATATATATATATATATATATATATATATATATATATATATATCATCTAAACAGAGGTATATAAAACATCTTGTACATATATCATAACTAGTGCATTCATACATTGTATCTAGTATAGTTAAATGGAGGTAGTAATTGCATAGTATACATGACAATGATGTGTAAATATTTTAAGCAAAGGTAGAAGCATATATAAAATATAGCAATTTTAGATTCAGTTTTACACAATAGTTACAGATTCAGATTTATATCGAAGTACAAGTTGCTTTGGTTATATAAAGCAATCTCAGATTAAACTTTGTACCAATGTACAAATTATCACAATTATACATATAAAATGATTTCACAGTTCTATCAATATACAAATCTATGACAGTGCAAATTGTCTTTAGCTTAGCCCATACATTCAGCTAGAATGGAGTATAGGTAGGTAGAACAGTCGACCTTTATCTATCCTATCTATCCCCCCTCTCCTCTTCAAAAAAGATCTTTGATGCTATATTATAGTTTTGTCCTTTACCCAGTTTTAACTTATAACTATTCTATTAGAATAATAGTTACCCACAATCTTCAGAGCATAAAACTTATTGGGAAAGGGGGCATAGTCTTTCATAAGGTTACTTCCTGCTGACTTAAGGGTGATGGCATCTCTTTGGGATCCTGTAAAAGCTAAAATAATGGTTAGTTGTTAATGGACTGACCACATACATCTATAACCATTCTTAGAATAGTGGTTAACTCTATTTGGAAACTTAATTAGCAGTGTGATCAAAAGGATATTCATAAGGAGCTAACTTGCATCTGTTTTTGAATTGTCTATTACCTGAAAACAATTATTGATTGGTGCGCACCAGGTCCTTGATTTGTGTGTGTGTGTGTGTGTGTGTGTGTGTGTGTGTGTGTGTGTGTGTCTGTCTGTCTGTCTGTCTGTCTGTCTTTCTACCTGCCTTTTATTCTCTCTCTCATATTTTTTCTGTTATTCTTGTTTACCTAGTAGGCGTTGTTGCAGTGGGGCCCCCGTCTTGGTTCCATATTCTTTGTAGATAGCTGATAGGAGGAAATGCTATTTACAGTGGAAAACTTAAGCATTTCTGATATTCAAAAGATATTTATATCTTTTATGACTTTAGGAGACTGTATGCAGACAGGACGAGATGTTTGAGAGGTACAGAAACAGAGAGGAACAAGGTTTAAGAAGAAGTCACAATAATATTGGTCCATAAATATTTTGTCTTCTTTCTGTCTCACACCAGGTGGCTTTTGTGATATGAGACAGAATTTTTCACATTTCTTTACCAATATGCTTGGGTTTAGAGAGGGAGAAAGCCACTTGCTCCCAATCCAAATCCAGCCTTATTAATAGTCAAATCATGACCATTTTTTTTTCGAGATGTAGATGCAAGATGTAAAGCAGTAAAAATTGAGAAATTACCCAGTAGTGCATATGCATATCAGTTGGTCTCATAGTCAGTCTTGTACATTCCTTCATCATCAGGCTGTCTTTGATTGCAGGTGAGTAATTATTCAATGTCTAGCCTATGCCTTAAAAATAGTTGTATCCATTTTCCTGTAAAGACAAAATTGAGACCCTGCCCCAGGTTTGTTAAGTGTGTTTTCCTTACTATGTATCTGTTTGTCATATCAAGGATGAGTAGTTACTTTTCTTCCTGAGAAAGGGACTCCTTTTCGAAGCAGACTTTTATTAGTTTTGTCGGTACCCATATCTTTTCTGTCCCTGTTGAAACAAGAGCAAAACCCCTACCCCATCAAAGCACATATCCCGGCTTCCACTCGGAAGTCAACACATCTTTGAAGTATATGGGTTGATTTAACTCAGAAGATTTCTCTACTACCCAATGTCTCTCAGCAGCTGATGTTCCCTTTTCATTAGCATTAAGAAAAATTGAAGTCAAAAAGGCACTGTGCAACCTCTCTCTGGGTTTTTTCATTTCTTTATTTTGTTTATGAAGCATCTCTTTTAATGTGCGGTGAGATCTCTCCACAACTGCCTGTTCTGTAGGATTGTGTGGTATCCCTGTAATACGCTTTATATCATAGTATCCAAAAATTATCTTCATTTTTCGGGAGAGGTAAGCTAGAGCATTGTCAGTCTTAATCTGAGTGGGAATTCCCATTATGGCCATGGCTTCCAAAAGGTGAGTAAGTACAGCATCAGCATTTTCAGAACTCAGGGCAGTAGCCCATTGCATTCCAGAACAGGTGTCAATATTATGATGTACATATTTCATCTTTCCTAATTCCAGAAAGTAAAACACATCCATTTGCCAGATCTCATTTCCCTGTGTACCCTTAGGATTACTTCCTTCAGGTAAAGATGGTTGGTTATAGAAAGAGCAAGTGTTACTTTTTTTTTATACTATTTCCTTTGCTTCATTACAAGTGATGGGAAAACTTTTCTTTAGCCCTTTGCTGTTAACATGATGTTTCTCATGAAAATCTGTGGCCTTTAGCACACTTCCTATTAGCAACTGATCTATTTCATTATTACCCTGCACTAGAGGGCCTGGGAGGCCCATGTGTGCCCTGATATGTGTTATGTACATAGGATGTATCCTACCTCTGATGATATCTTGTAGTTGTATGAATAGTAAGGTCAAGTCTGTATCATCAGGAATGAAGTCAGCAGTTTCAATATGTGAAACAACTCTTTCTGCGTATTCAGTGTCAGTAATTAAGTTAAGTGGTTCTGTGAAATCCAACAACACCATAATAATCGCATATAGTTCTGACTTCTGAACAGAGTTATAAGGGCTCTGAGCCACCTTAGTTAAGTTTTCAGACTTGTATCCAGCCTTCCCTAAATTGTTTGCATCTGTATAAAATATAGGGGCTCCAGAAATGGGTTCATCCTTTACCACACGAGAAAAGATCCAATTAGTTTCATTTATAAATTGAATTCTCTTGTTTTGGGGATATTTATTATTAATTTCTCCTAAAAAGTCACTGCAAGCCTTTTGCCAAGGTTCACTGTCTGCCCATAATTGTTCAATTTCTTCATTAGTCAAAGGCACAACAATTTCTGCAGGGTCCTTTCCAGTCAATTAGCGGAGTCTCAATTTACCTTTAAAAATCAGATCAGAAATTTTTTCAATATATGTCTTCATCTTTTTGCTTGGCCTATGTGGCAGAAATATCCATTCTAATATGATGCTTTCTCTTTGCATTAAGATTCCTGTTGGAGATTGTCTAGAGGGTAAAATAACAAGTATGCATTCTAGGTCTGGATCCATATTATCCACATGTGCTTCTTGAAGTTTCTTTTCTACCAACTCTAATTCTTTCTTGGCCTAATCAGATAGTTCTCTTGGACTATTTAAACCCTTGTCACCTTCCAAAGTATTGAACAAATTAACTAGCTCATAGTTTTTTATACCAATCATGGGCCGTATATGAGCAATATCTCCTAGTAGCTTCTGAAAATCGTTAAGAGTCTTCAAATTATCTCTATTCAATTTTACCTTTTGTGGCCTAATTTTTTGTAAATCTATCTTATATCCTAAATTATTGATAGAATCTTCCCTCTGTACCTTTTCTGGAGCAATTTGTAGTCTCCAATTAGGCAATATTTTCTGTAGTTCTTTAAACAATGTTTCTAATGTCTTTGGGTTTGGGTCTGCCAACAAAATATCATCCATATAATGGTAAATGATAGATTGTGGGAAGCGCTTCCGCAGTATTTCTAGTGGTCATTGTACAAAATATTGGCATAATGTGGGACCATTCAACATTTCTTTGGGAAGGACTCTCCATTGGTACCTCTTAGCTGGCCCTGAATCATTAAGAGTAGGCACCGTGAACGCAAATTTTTCTTTATCTTGTTCTTGTAAAGGTATGGTTAAAAAAAAAAAAAAAAAAAAAAAAAACAGTCTTTCAAATCAATATCTGTAATAGGACATCCTTTAGGTAGCAGAGAAGGCAGAGGAATCCCAGATTGTAAGGAGCCCATAGGTTGAATCACCTTATTAATTGCTCTTAAATCCATCACCATCCTCCATTTTCCAGATTTTTTCTTGACAACAAAAACAGGAGAATTCCATGGACTGGTTGATTCTTCGATATGCTGAACCTGTAACTGCTCCTGTACCAACTGTTCCAAAGCCTGAAGTTTTTCTCTCATCAAAGGTCATTCTTGAACCCAAATAGGTTTTTCTGTTAGCCATTTCAAAGGCAATGCTGTGAGTGTCCTATTAAGATCTGTGGATATGGGGCAATTCTTTTGTACAACATGAATGGCTGGTGAATTTTTTTCATAGTACCTTAAAGCATAATTTTTGGAAACATAGTTGAGCCTCCAGCTGACATCAGAACCAGGAGGGATTTTAATCTGGGTATTCCATTGCATTAGGAGGTTGCGACCCCACAGATTCACTGCTATA
Source organism: Phyllotis vaccarum (assembly GCA_033318265.1). Classification (NCBI taxonomy): domain Eukaryota; kingdom Metazoa; phylum Chordata; class Mammalia; order Rodentia; family Cricetidae; genus Phyllotis; species Phyllotis vaccarum. Next base: position 46,086,498 of record JARWLC010000013.1, read on the forward strand.
TCAGCCATATATGGCTTCAACCATCCTTTCTGACCTTCTGGTCCTATGCATTCAAGCCATCTCACACTCTGTTTCACCTGAGATATTGTTCCAATACCCAGAAATTGGATATCTACTGTCCGTAAAGGCCATCTTGGATGCCATGTTTGTGGAGTTATGATCAAAACATCAGCCCCTGTGTCGACTAAACCCTGGATATAAATATTATCTATCCTATCCATATCCCCAATTTTGGTCTTTGTTCATTTATCGAAGTCTGCCAAAATATTTGTTTTGTGATTTTTTTTGGAATGTCTGAATTTTCTTTTGAATTTCCATTATCATCTGATGCAGTATGGTTTTCAAGATCAGGTATTGGGTGCTCTATTCGTCCTGAGAATGCTGGTCTTCTACTATGACTGGATATGATCTCACCATCCTCGAATTTGGAGTCTGATTTTTGGGGCTTCCCGGGAGAAGCCCCGAAAGGCGTTTCTCGATGGCAGAGGTTTGCCTTTTTTATCTCTGGTAGATCTACAATCATTGGTCCAATGCCATCCCTTGCCACACCTTCTGCAAAATCCAGAAGGCAATGATCTTCTGTTCGAATTAGACCTAGATGGGGCATCATTTCCAAGAATACTTTGTGTACAATTCCGTTTTATATGGCCTTTTCTACCACAGTTGAAACAAGTGATTCCTTGGTTCTTCTCCCTTACCTTAGCAACGGCTTGGTCTACCCAATTCTCTTCATTGCCATGGAGAGATTCAGCATTGATTGTATATTGAATCCATTCTTCTATAGGTGGGGCTCTGATTTTTAAAGGCAGAAGCATTCTTCTACATTCTGGGTTAGCATGATCAAAGGCCAGAGAAAGTATTATTTGCTTTCTAGCTTCTGGATCTGATATTGCTCTATGTACAGCCGTGGTAAGCCTCTGTAGAAAGTCGGTATAAGGGTCTTTTAAGCCTTGTTTGACCTTAGTATAATGCTAAATTTTTTGACCTGGGTCCAACATCTTTTCCCATACATTAAGTGTGGCAGTACGGCATAGCAATAAAGTATATTCATCATAAGTAGTTTGAGTCTTCACATCAGCAAACATTCCTTCACCAAGGATTTGGTCCTGAGAAGCAAGGAAACCCCTAATTCTTCCATGGTGTTCTAAGGTCTTGGCTTCCTCTCTAAATCAGCTTTTCCACTGTAAGTTTTGACTTTGGTCCAAGACAGCAGCCATTAGCTGCATCCAATCAAGGGGGAGGATTCGGTTTTTTGCAGACCATGAATTTAGGAGCTGCTTTACATAAGTAGAGTGAATACCATACATGGATATTGTCTCTTTAAAATCTTTGATGTCTTTCATATGTACTGGCTCATAACTATACTCTACATATTCTGAGGATCCCCCTGGTGCTATATTTGTCTGAATAGTAGCTGGGAACAATAGTGGTGGTGAAGGGGGTAGCCCCGTCATGTTTACCACTTTATGTAAAGTATTTCCAGTACCATAACACCCAATTGGGGGTTGACCTGCACTGTTCTGAGCATAAGATGCATCATTGCCTTTTTCTAGTGTTGCAATATGGTCCCCCCATTCTTGTATTTTTGATATTATGGGTTTCCATTCCTGGATTTTGGATACTACAGGTTCCCATTCTTGGATTTTGGATACTACAGGTTCCCATTCTTGGATTTTGAATACTACAGGTTCCCATTCCTGGATTTTGGATACTACCAGTCTCCGAGCTTGACTTTCTTGATGAAGTAGTCCTTCCAAAGACCTTACCGAGTTAGCAATTTTTAGATCTACATCATTAACATAATTAATGATTTTCTCGTTCCCTTCATTAATGTGGTCCACAAGTTTCTTGTTTTCATCATTTACGTAGAGCTTATATTTTTCTTATACAGTGTTATCCTTATCTGAAAGCTTGTTGTAACCAATTTCTAGAGTACCCGTCTTTTATGCCATCTCAGAGTTTTAAAGTTGCACTTCATATACCTTGGACAATAGCTGCCGATTTAAGTTCTGCATCTGCTTAACCTTATCTGACACCGTAGCATTTGATAATTCTATAATACCAAGTCTGGATGGTAATTGAAGGTTCAAATTTGTGACCTCAGTCATCACCCTTTTATTTTGGAACACAACATAGAGAAACAGACCAAAAAATAGTAAAACTGAGGTATTGAATCCCTCAAGATACTCATTTAAAAACTTGTCAAACATTGTGGAAAAATATAAACCGAATTCCTCAAAAGAGTAATTGTCAGCCATTACCTCAATCCAGGTGTAATGATGCTGTGTGGTCAGCAGATGTCACAATAAATTTCAGTGCCCTGCTGTATGGCAGATGTAGAGACTCTCAGCAAAGCAAATTCTCACAAGTTAGGACAGGATGTTAATCACAAGATAGAAGGGTTTTTGTTTCCTTTGTTCCCCTGCAGGAGTAATTTATAATTGTCCCAGGCAGTGATCAGCAACTGGTGGGGTGGAGAAGGGTGTCCTTGGTTACTGGGGCTAGGGGCTAGGGGTGGAGTTGCTGCTTGAATTTGCAGTTCCTGGGTCAAAACCAGCCAGCCAGGTTGGGGGAAGGGCGCACGTGCAGTTTCAGTTTAAACTAGGTTACTAAGGTGAGATGAGTCAAGCTGCTGTGCAGCCAGGCAGTGGAGGTGTGGCCTGGTTCAGGTGGAGGGCCACGGGCTCAGGGCTTGCAGGGCTGCAGCCCAAGAGGTTGACCACTGCAGGTGGGGCGGGACTGGAGGGCCTGGGCGGAATCTGCGGGGCGGTGTCACTGCTGGCACCAGCCAAACCAAGCCAGCCTGGGGTTTGAGCCTCAGCAACCTGAGGAAGCCGCTGGGAGGTCACTGCTCAGAACCAAACCAGCACGGGGCTGGACCCTCTGTGCTGTAAATTCAACCTGCTCACACTCAAAACCTGACCTGAGTGCATTCTAAGCCCGGCCCGTGGATCCGCCGACCCCAGGGGGGGTAGGAAACGTTGGGTGCCAGATGTAGGTGGAGTTTACTTAGAAGGCACCAGTACCAGATAGATATTTATGAAAATATAAATCAAAACTCACGGTACAGTAACAGATTACAGTAGCACCTGAACAGGGACTGGAGTCTGGAACGGTGGATGAGTGATGGACAGATGATGGAATCCGATCCTCTCCCCAACATCCAGGAACCAGGAAGGGAGCATCTCATGTTCCAGAAGCCCCTTTTCAATGGGCTTTCCCCGCCCTCTTCAGGGTCCTGGTGGTGCTTTGTATAAGTGTCTTTTGACCTTATCAGCTGACACCTGAATCCCACAAAAAATGGTTATAGTTAATGTCTTCCTAAGAAGAAAAAGGGAATATGGTATATGAATGATTTTTAAAAATTAGATTATTGAATTTACTTAAATCAGGAAATCAGCAGTTAATCTCAAAATGTTTTACATTGGTATGGATTTTGGTTTAGTGATACAAATTTAAGGTCAGTTCTCTTATGCTGTATATATTTTTCTAGTCTTGTTTAAGATATGATGTTTATGTAACTGATTTAAAATTGTAATGTTTAATTTAAAATTGTAAGTTAGTTAGATTTTTAGGTATACAAATATATAATTCAATTAGATAGGAAATCTTCAAATACTTATAAGACCTACAGAATATGGCATTTTAAATGGTTTAAGAACTTAGACTTTTCTAGACAGTGAGTCAGATCTGCTCCTGGCAGCACCAATTTACTTCAAGAGAAAAAGGCATCAAAGAAATTCCATATGGAGATTAGTTTCTTTGTGGCTTTTGTTAGCCAATGGACATGAATCTGTTCTTATATTAACTGCTTGACAGTATGCTGTTAAAAGTGGACATGCAGGTTCCATAGGAAGGTGACCTCTGAACTTTGGCAGAACATGCCAAGATGGTCCTTCAGATTCTTGCTTTGCAAAGAAAATGGTCAGACATTCCTCAAGACTTGAGAAGAAGTGACTGATGAACTGTACCAAAATGGACAGAGAAGATTTCTTGCTTCACTGAAATGAAAAGAGACTCTGGGCCTGTAGGCTGAAGATGGATGCCCCAACTTTATAAAGGAACTTTGTGTGACTGTCCAGGCAGATAGGTGTCATCTCTGTCAAATTTAGATTTTGGATGTTGCTCGCACTTCCAGTTTCCTTGGGTAAATATATCCTTCTGTGGTCTTTGATGTAGTTAAAGATTCGATAGTTATAGGTATAGTTTTTCTTAGTGATTTGAAAGGTATATTGGATATGAAACTTTAGATTCATAAGGATAAGGTAGATGGTAGAATATTTTCTTTAATTTTGCAAAATACAGATATACTAGATATTGTAATTGTAATTCTTGTTTAAAAGCTATTTTATTATATGTAATTTTGCTATGTTAAAATTGAAAGCTTCCTTTTTGATTAGACAGAAAGGAGGAGGTGGTGTGGAAATGCCTTTCTGTATGCTGTGAATATCAATCTTTAAATAAAGGAGCTGTTTTGGCCTATGACAGGCACCATAGAAAAAGTAGAAAGAGAAATCAGAGCATAGGTAGAAGTGGGGTGGAGTCAGACAGACTGAGCTGAATCCCAAAGGAGCAACATGTAAGGAACACAGGTGAGCCACGGGCAACATGGCAGATGGATGAATAGAAATGGGTTGATTTAATATGTAAGAGCTAGCTAGCAATGTGCCTGAGCCATAGGCTAAACAGCATGAAGTTAATGTAAGCATCTGAGTCATTTCTGGGGGCCTGAGCAGCAGCGGCAGGTGGCTAAGGTGTCTGGCAAGGCAGGGTCTGGGCCTCTGGCCACCCGGGACCAAGAAACCTTACTACTACATATAAAATATTGGAAAAATGACTTCAAAAACATATCAAAAGTCATCTACCATAATAAAATAGGTATCACCCCAAGATGTAGGGATGTATCAACATGCAAAATCTGTTCATGTCATCAATCCTATAACCAATCTAAAAGAAAAAGAATGTCACCTCATTAGATGCTGAAAAAGCCTTTGACAAATCCAACACTCTTTCATAATAAAAGTTCTAGAGAGATCAGGAATATAGGGGAAATACCTGAACATAATGAAGGCAATATACAGCAATCTGACAGCTAATATCAAACTAAGTGGAGAGAAAAGCCAAACAATTCCATTAAAATCAGGAACAAGACAAAGCTGTCCACTCTCTTGGGAAATAGTCTTGACTTATTGACACAGGAGACTACTTCCTATAATATAAACCAGTGGAACAGACACAGAGAAAAAAAATGACAAATTGGACCTGTGGAACTGAGAAGCTTCTGTAAGGTAGAAGGTATGACTTAAAGACAAGACAATACCCTACAAAATGTTAAAAGTTCTCCTCCAACCCTACATCTGACAAAGGACTGACCTCTAAAATTATAAATAATACAAAAAACTAGATGCCAAATCCCCAAATAATCCAATTTAAAAAATGAGGTTAGAGCTATATAGACAGTTTGCTACAGAAGGATTTCAAATGTCTGAGAGACACTTAAAAACTGGTCGACACCCTCAGTTCTTAGAGGAATGCAAATAAAAACAACTCTGAGATACAATCTTATACTTCTCTGAAGGGCTAAGATCAAAAACACAGATGACAGCCTATGCTGGAGAGGAGGTAGAGAATGAAGAACATTCCTCCATTGCTTGTGAGAATGTAAAGTTGTACAATCACTTTGCAAATTAATATGATGGTTGCTCAGAAAATTGGAAATCAATCTACCCTATGATTCAGAAATACCACTATTTGGCATATATCCAAAGGCTGCATATTCTTACCCCAAGGGCATTAGTTCAAGGGTGTTCACAGCAGCTTTAATTGTAATAGTCAGAAGCAGAAACAATCTAGATACCCATCAATTAAAGAATAGATTAACAAGTGTTGGTAAATTTACACAATGGAATACTACTCAATACAAAAATTTTGAGGCAAATGATTGGGTCTGGAGAGGATCATCCTGAGTGAGGTAACACAGACTAGAAATTCAAACGTGGTATTAATCACTCATAAATAGATTTTTAAACATAAATCAAAGGATAACCAAGCTATAATCCAAAATCCCAGAATAGCTATTTAACAAGAGGAATCTAAGAGACATCCATGCACCCCCCTGGGAATAGGAAATGGGGTATATCTTGTAGGGAGATAATGTTTTTCCATTGTAAATAATTGTCCCCACCTATGAGTTTAATAAAAAGCACTGATTGGCCAAAGACAGACAGGAAGTGTGAGCAGGGCTACCAGACTAAGAAGACTCTAGGAACAGGCAGAACAGAGCAGAAATCTAGAGAGAAGCCAGAAGAAGCAGAGGCCAACTATGCTGCTATGAGAAAAGGTATGGAGCCTCATGGCTGAACAGGATAAGAGTCATGGGTTAGTATAAGGGTAAAGAGTTAGAAAGTTATATGCCTGGACCTTAGACCAATCATCCCAAAACTATTGTAAGCATCTGTGTGTCTCTGTGGGTCTGTGGGTCTGTGGGTCTAAACCTTGAGGCTAGGCCCCAAAGTCTGGGCTATAAACCTCATACTACAAGATCTCCTGAGTAAGTTGGGATCATATGGGAGAGCAAGCAAGGGGATGTGGAAAGAGATTATGAGAAAATGAGACAGTCGAGTTGGAGGAGCAACAGAGAGGAAGAAAAAAAATAACCTTGATAGAGTCTTTGTGGGGTTAAACAAAAATCTGGTGATATACATTTAAGAACCCACAAAAATGTCCCAGGCTAAGATTCTGAACCATAGTGGAGAGGGTACCAAAACAGGACTTCCCCTATAATCAAATTAATGACTACCCTAATGGTCATTATGGAACTTTCATCTAGCACCTGATGTGAGCAGAAGCAGAGATCCATAGCTAAGCATTGAGTCAAGCTCCCAGCCCAGCTAAAGAGAGAACAAGGAGAGAGTATATGAGCAAAAGGATCAAGATCATGAGGAAGAGACCCACAGAGACGGCTGACCAGAGTTACTGGGAATTCACTAACTCTTAAATAACAGTTCAGGAACCCTCATGGAAATTAGTTGAATCCTATGAATGTGGAGGACAGTACAATGATGTGGGTAGTTTGAATAACCTCTTATAGTAGGACCTAATTTTATTCATGAACTGGCTTCTCAGAATTCATATTCTGCATATGAGCACCTTTTTCTGCCTTGATATGCCAAACCAAACTGACTCACCTTGGGATGCCTTGTCCTCCCTGTGAAATGGATAGGGTGATCAAGTGGAGGAAGCCTGAGTGAAGACTGGGAGGAGGGAAAGAAGGGGAAACAATGGTGAGTATGAAAAAAAAAACTTTTTAAATAAAAAATTACTTAAAGAAAGAAATATATATATATGCATATATAAATATATACATACATACATCAGTAATTGTTCCCAACCTAAAAATTTTAAACCATAAATAAAATATTGCAAATTATAATCTCAAACATTAAAAATGTATAAATTATTGAAATTCTAAATTAAATAAGTAACAAATGATCTGATACTCTAAATATGATAGTAAAGTGTCATTCATCCACAAATTACTACTGATGTCTAACTACCCTAGACTTAAGTGTTTGCCCTATTCTATATATGAGCAATGAAAATTTTAGATTTTATTTTAACATATTAATTGATCTTATGAACTAGTTAATTCTACTACTATAAACATAGGCTCTATGGAAACCCTTGTGGGAAAAATGAAGTATAAGCAGTTATGTGTGTTCTTACATTGTATATATTCTTTTAGTTTTAGTTTTTTGCAATATTTATATATTTAGTAGGAGTATAGGAGTGTGAAAAAATACTGGCCTCTAAGGAAAGGAAATAAAACATATTTCCTCTTCATTTAACTTAAGAGTGAAGGTCTTCTCAAACATACATGAATAACTGAAAATTCTACATTTTACAAAAAACATTCTCTTCCCTTTAAAAATGAGGAAATTTAAAGCTCTATTTTGTTCTACAAAAATTTTAAACAAAACCAAATATTTCTTGCTGAATATTTTGGTACTCAGATTTTCTCCAAGTAAAGAACCAAATAGACTGTCAGTTATATTTACCAGTTGGTCCTTGTCTTGCTTTTCTAAGCAATGCAATATGCCTACAGCTAGGGAAGAGAGACTACAATTTCTAAAATATTTTCTCCCATAAACTTGGACAAACTACAACAAATCTGTTTTCCATTACTAAATCCCATTTCCTAATCTTTCTGGTGAATGGAGAATGTGCAGTGGTAACTTTATAAAGTACATTGCTGAATAGCTCTACATCACATAAAGTTGTTTTGTCCCTATTTTTATTTTCCATTTAGCAAATAGTTTAAAGTAATAGTTTTTCTTCCATAATAGAAAAACCCAAAATAACCTTATTAACACTAGAATGTTACCTACATGCCTTCAAGTACTGATCTGTTTTTAATTGTAGTCCCAGGGATCAATGGTTGTCAGTATACTTTTTATAAATAAAGCCCATATGAAATTTTGGTTTTTTGCTGAAATAAAATGAAAATCACTTTTATTTCAGTATACAGAAACAACTAAATGTTTCACTCCATAATGTATATACTTTTATAGTAATCTTTGTTGAAAGTAATTTACTTCTAAAATAGACTGGCAGTCTTAAAATTTTCTTTTTTGTGCCTTTTATTTATCTGCATAGAAAAGATCACCTTCAAGAATCAAGTGATCAAATATCATGGCATTTTTTTAATTACCTTTAAGTTCTAGTAGATTAGTCATAAAATTTTGTCATTAATTTCTACATATTCAGGAAAAAATATAATCTCACAAAACAATTGTTGAATAAAAAAACTAACCATATTCTTTTCTTTAATTGACAGATGTCAAACACTAGACATGCTCCTTTAATACTACTGAGTACATGCATGTGTGGTCAAGATGATAGTTCTTCAGAAAGGTCTTGCCTTGTTTCAGGGTGGTGACGATGTAGATTAAACAACACAGTTCCTGGGAGTCAGCTGAAAAGCAAAAGTCTAACTCATTTATTCAACTATGAGGAGAACTTTTTTTTTCCAGATCCAGGCTGTTTCACAATCTGGTGATATTGAATGGCCATCCCTCGTTGCCTGTGCCAAATCAGGGCATCTGACAGCACCTGCTTTTAGGCCTTTAGGCAGACTCTGCTGGATCAGAAATGTTGGGCAGTGGATGCTACTAGACCTTCAAGCAGACTCCAGTTTGTTTTATAAGGAAATGTTATGTGCATTCCTTGGAAATTTTTTGAGTCAATTTTTTTTTCAAAAAAGGCCTGTTATACTATATATTCACCCTTTTATTTTATAATGTGGGTGGGTGTTCAGAAGGAGTAAAAAATTTCTTCCCTGACCTTGTTAAGAGGCATGGGCAGGGCTATTGTCAGTCTTAAGTTCCCAAGGTACTACCATAACTACCATGGATTACTTAAGTGCCTTGATTCTACTGATGGCCCTCTCCTCCAAAATGACAAGGGCATAAGCAAAGGAGAAGCAGGTACCTATTATCACATGAACATATTTAAGATTGCTAAAGGGGGCTTAATATCCATTTGCCAGATAAGGTTGGCCACAAACATTTGGGATCAACCACTGTGTTGAAGCAGTCATAAGGGGCTAGAGTGGCCAAGGTGGCACAGGATAAAAAATGTTTATATTATGCATTTTTGTTATCAATTAAAGCCTGGAAGATGTATAGTTGAAATATCATGGGACTGTTTTTCATTCTCTGTGGCAAAACTGTCCATTGATATCTCGAAGTAGGTTTTTGAATATTTGGTTCCCACCCAGTGAAGGCAAAATGATCTTGACCCTGTGGTGTCAGAAGAATTTGAAAAAGCAATCCTTAAAAATCTAAAACTAATATATAATAAGAAAGAGGAAGAGGCTTGGCTGTGTGGACTTTAGAAAAAAAACAAATGATTGTAAACTACACAAATATCCTTCAGGAAGCAATAATGCTCTTGGGTATAACATATATGGGGATCTTATATTTACTTGTGGATAGTTCTATGTCTCCCATCTTTAGCTGGTCAGCAACTGACTTTTTAAGAATAGATAATTTGAGTTCAATTATAGACCATTGTTTCACCCATACTTCTTGACCTGAGAGTCGTGTCAATGGAATAGGGTTAGAAAACTCAAACATGTTAAGTTTTGAAGAAACAGTAGCCTTTAAAATTGAAGACCTGCATCTTGTGAAGGGTTGCAGAGGATGGGGAAAACTTTTATGGATTTTGATGTCACTAAAAAAGTCTCTGTTGTCTGCAGTTATGATAATACCCATACTCTTATAAATATCTCTGCCCCATAGGTTCCTAGATGCAATGGAAATGATAGTGTGAATGGCTCCCTGATTACCTTCAAGGTCCTTTAAATGGACCTAATGGGTAAGTATGATAGAATCTTGTTGAAGTCTCACATCACTGATGCAGGATGATCAGGGGACAGATATAAACTTCCTATCAGGGAAATGAGGCATCTCAGTCTAGTTAAAATGGTGGCATCTGTATCCATGTTCACCAAGCCTTTGACAGGCTATCCATCAAGATAGATAGTTATCCTTTAGGAGAGTGGCAAAATGAGCATTGTCCAATAGCTTTTTGGATGACCAGAGCCACCTCCTTCTAGAAGTTCTGAGGAGTGCCTCACTAGGAGTTTAAAGGGGCCAATAATTTGACAGGCAGTGGACTTTACGTTTTTACCCAATGACTTTTTCTATTATATCTGAGGCATGGGGGTCTAGGTTTCATCCAAGGACAGTCAAGCTGCCTGGTTTTCTGCATTGCCAACAAGTTCTATCTACTTGGAGATATCATTATCAGGCTACTTGTCTGCAAGAAGAACATTCAAGAAAACAGTAATGATACCAGTGCTAGGGTAGATGTCCGGTACCCATTTTTGAATTACATCATTGTTGACTGCTTTAACTAAATTGAGAGTGGGGTCATTAAGGCTTTCCTAAACCAATTGTTGATTAACATTTCTCTGGTAGGACCCAAGTTTACTCTCTATTCTATCTACTCTTTAACACAGGATAGAAAATCAGTGAAGAGCTCTCCTGGACACTGGATAGATGAGTTTACAGAAATAAGCTTAGGGATGTCTCATAGTATCATAGTACATGCTTCAGGAGCTTGAAAGTCAGCGGTTAGAAACCTGTTAGTAATAGGCTTGAGGGTAAATTCATGCCAGGTTTGCAAGATGGACATATTTCCTGTGCCCTATTAGCACATCATATGTCCCTAAAACATGAAGTGAGATGATTATCTGGGCATAGGATTGTGCTTGATCATTGTGATAGCATAATTTCTAATTAAGAAAGGTGGACAGCTCAAGCGCAGCTTTGAGAAGACTCCACCAATAAAAGTAAATCTATGGTTGCATTGAGTGAGTACCTCTTCAAAGTAAGCTTTCCTCCTTCCCATCTCACCATCCCCTTCCCCAAAAGGACAAGAAATCCCAAGGTGGGTCAGCTCAATGTGGTACATCCACTGTAGGCAAGTCCGATTTCCTCATGCCAAAATCAAGACTGGGTTAGTTGTTTCTCTGCAAAGAATGGGCTCCAAGGTATCACCCAAAGCACAAGAACACAGTCTGATCCCACTCCTCGATGCTCCACATACTGCCCATGCCAATCAATGGTTGCCTTCCCTTGGAGTATCTAACTTATCTTCTTGATGGATCTCCAGTGGCTATTCTTAATTCAGTGAGCTCCCTGAAGCTTCAGCCAGCCATCACTGTGGGAATTTTCCCTATAATTCCTATCCCCTTGCTCATACAGATTCTTCTCCCCTGCACTCAAGCTGAACCAAGAGCTTGGCCCAGTGCTCAGCCATTGATCTCTGCCTCTACCTTTATTCATTATTGGATGTAGATTCTGTGATGACACTTAGAGTTTTTATTAATTTAATTATAGGGGAAGTCCTGTTTAGGTACCCCCTCCACTATTGGTTAGAGACCTAGTCAGATATATCCTGTGAGTTCTTGGAGGTTTCCATAGTACCTGGTATCTTTCCAATCCCACATTGGCTTCCTCTATCGAGATATCCATCCCCCCCTCTTTGTTGTTCTTAATGACAGAAGTCAAAGAGGGTGACTGTTTGCCTTCTAATTATTGGACACAGTAGAGAGATCAGACAAGAAAAGGACCGAGGTACTAAAGAGATTACCTATTTTAGAGGAGACAGCAAGCAAGCAATAGTCAGAGAGGAAAGGTGGGAAATTGTGTCACATCAGGAGCTGAGCCCTCGTTTTGTGTGCTGGGGTGCCAGCCTTTATGTGGAGGTAGCTGGCAAACCAAAATAGAAAAAGAAGTGTCTTCATAGCTGGACAGGCAAACAAGCATACCAAACAACATACAAGAGAAAAGAAATGGGGGTCAGAACACTCACATACTGAAGGGACCAAAAGAAGAAACTGAAGTGCCTCATGAGTAAAGAGAGAGAACTAATCAGAATTCTTTGCACAGTGACAGATGTTGCTGGGTCCTAATGGTTCCCTGGGGGAAAGCATGAGATGGTATGGAACCAATGTCCCAGACATGAGAAGTCAGTTGAAAAACAAAGGTCTAATACATTTATTTAGCAATGGGGAAAGCTTTATATACCCTCCTTCTAGCATCCAGGTTGTATCTGGTGATATTGCATGGCTGTCCATCATTGGCAGTGTGAGACAAGAACCTCTGACAGCACTTGTTGCTAGGCTCCCAGGTAGACTCCACTTTGTCAGGAAAATTGGACAGGGGATGTTGTAAGGCCCTCAGGCAGATTCCAGGTTTTCACATAAGGAAATATTCTATGTGCACACTCTGTGAACTGGTTTGAGCCAATTTTCCTTACTTTTAGAGTCTGTCCTACAACATTGGACTTTAGATCATTTTTTGATACTTTATACTATTTTGTAAACTAATTTATATTGCTTCAGGAATGTTTCAAGCATTTGTGCTCCTAATAACAGGCTTATATCTCAATGGGACATCATCACACCTATTATAACATAGTGATGGTCTATATTTAATTTTTCTCCTAAAATTTTGTTTAGAAAACATTGAAAAATAAATGTTGAGTGTAGAATGTTTATATCACTTCCTAGTGATACTCAATGTAAAATAAAATGTAAAATAAAGAATAACAATGAGATTTGTATGTTATGCATTATAAAAGCATACTCAAAGTTCAAGACACTTATTTGTAAATGCTTCTGAGATCAACATTTGTTCTATAATAGATTTTTTCTATTTCTCTTACAATATGTACAGTTAGAAAACCATATACAAAATTTATTAAGGCAGAGCATATTTGGATTTTGTTTTAACATTCTCAAGCACTAGAAATTTAAGCAGCATAAAGAAAATAGGAATATAGATTTATATTTTACAGTTGATGTAGGGAGTGATAAAATTAGTGTAGTTTAGAATATCTTCTAGGATGATTTTTTTAAAATATTCCACATAAAAAAATGTACAGATGATAGACAATATATATGACATTGCCCTCCAAAGATCCTTAATCCCATAGCACTTAAAACTTACTGATGAGTATATTGTTAGTCTCTGCAACATAGTCAATTCCATCTAGCAACTATAGTTCTGATCCCTGTGATGGTAAATCTAGCACAAGAAAAGACTCTCAGCAGGAATATCTGTGATGGAATAGAACAAAACCATATATTTCCACACTTAGACCTGACAAATTCACATTTGGGGATATTACAAATTTAGTGTGAGAGATAAGTTGAATTAAATAATTTGTGTTTCATTCATTACTTGCTATTTTCTAGGCAAATATTTATTTATTTGTTGCCATGTACCTAGTTTTAGTTTTCTCTTGACACACATAGTAGGATTTAAATAAATAGTGTTGATTTAAAGTCAGTTCCTCCTCCTTGTTATAGACTATGGTATACTCTGTTCTGATCCACAACCTTTATCCCTCTTGGCTCTGATATTGTATATATGCATAGTAGAATTGTACTATTTGACAATCTAGTTATCTTATTCTAATAGTACTGCATTATTCCAATTATAAATACTTTCTTGCATACTTAATTTAGTAATCATTCATATTTCTTCTATCTCCCATCTTTGTGGATTTTACTTAGAACTTAATTATGATTTTTTTAAATTTCTCTACAAAGAATTTTAGGCTATTTCAGTTGTCTTTGCACATCACATTCTTTCAGCTTGTTGCCAATGAGATATAACAAAGAAAGCAGAATGTTGATTTCCAGAGATCTATAGAGAGACTCATGTCTACTATCCTGTCATAAAGTTTATATTAACTCACTCTTTATTTTAGTAACTTTTATTAAACTATTTCTTACAAATCATGATGATGAATATTTTCAGAGACATGAAATGCTAGACTTCTACTAATCCCATTTGCTAGCATAAACTTAAAAAAACCATATATGCTCACAAACACCTGTAGCATGGTAAATTCTCTAACAGGACTTTTAAAACAGCATATGAATGCATAACCTGACATCAATTGAGTAAATGAAGAAAGACATATAAAAGTAAAAGTAATTTGGTAATGCTAAACTTTCAGACTAAGTTTTCAATATTAAGGAAGAGCTAAAATATTTTTCCACACAAAAGTAAGTAGTATATGTTAAAAATATTAAATTAAATATTATAACTAATTTAAAAAAAACATAAAAACATTAGTAATTGTGTCATGAAGTACAAAGAGAAAAGTTTTGAAGATGGGGCAAATAAATCATTAGGTCCGTACATAAAATACAAGAAAAGTTGACTTTGGAGTTCAGATTACCCATAGGGTAAGAAAGGTGTTTTGTTTCTTGGTCTTGAAAAAGTATGATTTGATATCATTTGCTGTTGAGAATTTAATGGATAAAAACATTTATCTATAATTTATCATGCTTTTCAACAAAAGATTATTGATAAATGTTGCTTTCTAAAACATGACCTGTATTCATTTTAACTGTTTACAGAAAAATCAGGGTTGGAACTAGAGTATGAATGCTTACAGCTTTTGAAGAAGACATGTATCAGTTTCTAGTACTATATAAAGTGACTCACAACCATCTAGAGCTCTAGTTCCAGGAAACCTAATGCCCTCTTGTGGTCTCTGTAGGTACTTGTTTTCATGTAGTACACACAAATTCATATAGGCTTACAAACAGATAGATAAATATATAAACAGATGTATAGATAGATATAAAAGTAGACAGAGAGATGGATAGGTAGGTAAGTAGTAGGTAGAAAAAAGAAAGATAGATACATTGATATATATATATATATATATATATATATATATATATATATATATATATATATATATATATATATATATATATATATATATATATATATAGAGAGAGAGAGAGAGAGAGAGAGAGAGAGAGAGAGAGAGAGAGAGAGAGAGAGAGATTAAAATAATAATGGCACTAAAACAATAATATGAAATTCTGCCTAGAAATATTAAATCATGAATATGAGAGAAGAATAATAAAGAAAGATGGATGCAAATGTGGTCAAATAATGAAAGGTTGTGTATTTTACCACAGCTCATCTTAAGCCACAGAAGTATTTCTATCTTGAGTTGGGAGAAATACTAAGAATGATCTTAGCATTTCCAACTGCTAGGCTAATATTTGTAACTTTTGAAAAACTAGTATTTTATCTTCTTTTATTTTTTTTGTCAAACCACAACCAACTATAACTATTTTACTACCTTAATCGAATTGTATAACATTAAACCAGGCTTGAAAGCACATGAATATTTTCACCTGAAAAGTTAAGGCTGAAAGATTGACCGGCTTGACAGTTGGTGGTAGCCTCTTTCTACATATTGAAAACATACCTTTCATTCATTACATTTATAGATTACTATAAAATCTCTCATGAACATTCATACAGATTTTATCCCCAAGTAACATCACTACTTTGCCAGCTAATGTTACTGTCAATATAACTTTCTTTTGTGGTGACATATTGTATATTTAATGAAAATAGTTTGAAATATCAGAGGACATAACCACTCACAGAGACAAGCCATGAAGGTCAGGGAGTGGTGACCCACACGTTTAATCTCATCTCTTGGGCAGCAAAGATCCATCTGGATCACTGAGAGTTCAAGGTTTAACATAGATGGTGATGGCACACACCTTTAATTCCAGCAGTAGAAAAGTTAAATTTGGAAGTAAGATATCTGGAGAAAGAAAGAAAGAGATGGGGAGATGGAGAGAGAGAGAGAGAGAGAGAGAGAGAGAGAGAGAGAGAGAGAGAGAGAGAGAGAGAGAGAGAGAGAGAGAGAGAGAGAAGGAGGGAGGGAGGGAGGGAGGGAGGGAGGGAAGAGAGTAGAGGAGAGGAGAAGAGTTTATCTTCATTAGCCATTAGCTACCTCCCTTTTGACTAAAGCCAGGGAGGACATCTGGAGAAAGATGTGAAGAGTTGGGTTGGCTGGGTGAGAAATGGCTGTGGTTTGCTTCTCTATGTCTATATTTCAGCTTTTACCCAATATCTGGCACTCAGTTTTTATTATAATATGCGTATAATTCATGAAATATCTGGTGCTTAACATTTTTGGCACAAATTTGCAAATAATCTTGTCTGTCGATTTGCAACCATCAGCACAGGCAAGTGCTACATATGGCTAAACTAGCTCAGTCCATAGAGCATGAGACTCTCAATCTCAGGGTCATAAGTTCATCTACTACACTGGGAACAAGATATTGCACAAATTGTATTTTGTATGTGATAAAAACTGAGAATCAATTATTGTGGAAACCTGGCATATTAGAGAGATAGATCAACATATCTATCATTGCCAAGTCTCATCCAGACAACTTCTCAGGCCTGTCTCTGTGAATTCTCCAACTGAAAGATTACCTGACCTCAGACAAAAAGGTAAGTGGGAGGAGAAGCTGAATTTATCCCCCCTTTCTCTTGTCATAGCTATCTAACATTCTGGTACAAATTTCCAGGTGCTAGAATTGAAGGTGTGTATCATCACTACCTCTCTTTGTTAAGCCTTGAATTTCCAATTTTCCAGATAGATATCTACAATCCAAATGATGGGATTAAAGACATGGCTCTTCCCTGTCTGGCCTATATGGCTTAGCTCTGCAAGTGGCTCTCTCCTCTGATATATCAGAGTATTTGTATTTAATATACAATATGTTCCCTTTTGTGTCAAAAGTGAAAAGGTTATATATAACTAATATAAATTATATATAATAAGTATTATATGTATATATGTATATATATGTATATATATATTATACACAAGCAATATTGCCAAGTCCACTAGCAATTGACAAATTCAAGAAAAATATTTCATTGCTTATTCTATTTTTGTGAGTTCAAGTAATTGTATCTAATTAACTTTTATATAATTTATGTTACCAACTAAAACTATCTTTGAATGTTTCTCAAACTTAAATACTTTACACCTCTTAGTGGGCTTCTTTCTGAATCTATAAGTAGGAAAATTATGATTATTTAATGTTGAAACTTGAGAGAGAAATAATATTAACTAAGTAAAAAGGAAATAGAAGCAAGCAACTTCTAAGAACTGTGAGAAATGACTGAAACAGCAGGCTGCTGTGGACAGTCACCCAAAGTTTCTATCCAAAGTGGGGGGCAAACATATTGACCTACAAGCCTACCATGTATGATAAACATATGTTTGAAGCAGAATATTTTAAAGACTTTCCTATTTTGGCTTGTCAAGATTAATCAATTCTTTCTTTTGTGTCCTGCTTGTCTATTTTGGACATAATGCTGTCAGCAGTTAAGACAAGAACACTTTCTTGCCCACTGACTATTTTTTCCCACAAAGAAAGTCAAATTCTTATGGAGTTTCTTCAATGATTTTTATCTCCTTTAATGTAAATTGAATCTTTCAAGATAAGATATGTCTCATAGTTGCTTTTTAAAGGTATATCCAATAAAATACCCTTACATCCTCTTATATCTTTATTTAGTTCATTTTTAGAGTAGACTCAATAGCCTACACTTTTAACCTATTATGCCTATATACCATGTTTCCCTTTCTTTCTAATGAGAATGCTAAATGTAATCTTTCTTGTTCAACATTTTCTCCTAACCATTACTAATAATAATTTGTATTCAATCATCTTAAGTAATGACAATTGTCCATATCCATTGAAAGATAAAAATCTATCTACCCTACCTTTTAGGAATGCATGAGTCTTGAATTAAAATTTATTTCTTTTTTCTTAAGGTGAGAACATCTTTAAAGGAATCCTGAAAAAAAATTGTTACTTGTCAATTTGTGGGATTGTTAGATGTATCATTTTCTTTGTCTAGTCTCTACATAATGGAAAGTTCAGGCCTTGGATCAAGTTCTGGATAGAGTAATCTGTGAGGAAAGTTCATCTCAGCTAGCCCCCTCAAAACTGTCCTGAGTGGTTAAAAGATCCAACTCCTATCTTTTTTTGATGTTTATCAGCTTAGTAATTTCATCAAAGTCCATGTGAAATCACCATTGTGGTCCCATCTTCCTTTAAGAGACTTCAAAGATAAAAGTTAGATATCATCATGATTCACTGCAGAAAAATGATAAGAAAATAAAACCCACCAAATATACAAGAAACTAGATTTTTTTCTCCAGTTTGGACTCCATAGGATTATTAATATCAAGACAAAAAGTTTAATATATATGAATATATACGAGTAATATTGTAAATTTTTAAATAAAATATATCATAAAATTAGTAGTAATAGAAAAGTTTCTTAATTTTTTTTCTTTTCCATATCAGGTATCTCTTCTGTTATAATATAGAGATTTTGCACTTTCTTTTAACAAGTATGATTGGGATTTAGCAAAGGAGAGAACCATATTATAACTCCAAAGCCAGCTTTAATTTTCAATTGAACTGAGACTTCAACTTTTCTTAAAAGAAATATATAAGTTAGGCAGTGAAATTTTACCCTGTAGAATATATTGGTACCATTAAGTCCAACTTATCTCTGATTGTAATTTTTTTCTGAATACCCTTTCCTTCCATTTCAGAATTCTGAATATCAAAGGTCTTTTGACTTCTTGAAAAGTGGTATTTCTAGGTTTTTTATAAAGATAGAAACAAAACCTTTCTCCAAACCTTGTTTGATGAACTTTTCTCACAATGTTTCATATTGTCACATTGATAAATGAGCCATCATTTTTCCTTATCAATAAATTTCTCCTGTTCAAATCAATTTGTTATTGATTTTTATGGTATCCTTATCTTTTTTTCACCTCCAGAAAAAAGTAAAACACCTTTAGAAATTTAGAACATATCCTGATTTTCAGTCTGAAGTCAAAATTACTTTGAAGTAGATAGACTGACTTATCTCAGTAGGTTATTCTATTGTCTACTGAATTTCTGAAACTGTTGTCCTTTCTCACTAGCACTGAGAAAATTCAAAGTTAATAAAACATCTTGAAGTCTATTTCTTGGATCTTTGTTACCATTTTCTGTTTATTTAGCATGTTCTTTAGAGTTTGATTTAAACTTTCTGTGACTGCTTGTCCTATATGATTATGGAGTATACCTGTAGTGTGTTTTATCTTATAATAGGTATAAAACTGTTTGATTTTTACTAGAGACATATGATGGGGAATTGTCTCTTAGTTTGAACAGGTATTCCTATGATGCCCATAACAAAAGATTGTGTTGTATACCTGTGATATGCTTTATAATGTAATAACCAAAAGAACATGTTTCATTTTACTAGGGACACATAATGGAACACTATCAGTCTTAATTGTTACTGTATTCCATAATTTCTAACAAATGTGTGATTACAGAATCCACCTTTTCTGAACTCAAAACAGCTACCAATGAAAATCCTGCAATCATATTTATTATATTGTGTACATAATTTAATTTTCCAAATTCTGTGAAATGAAACAAATCCATGTATCAAATTTCATTTTTATGCATACTTTAAGGGTTACTTTCTACTCGTAATGGATTTGGTTATAGAATAAACAGATAAGATATACTTTTGCAATTTATTTGGCTTGTGGACAAGTTGAATTATGAGGCATCTAGAATATTTTCTATTAATAATTTATCAACTTTATTATTATCTTCTGCTTGTGCCTGGTAGACATATATGGAAACAATTCAGGTATGTGTTTTATATAAGGGATGATTCCTATTCCTGAAGATTTCTTATAACAGAATAAATCATGAAGTTAGTTCTAATTCATCAGAAATACATAAAACAAATTTTTCTGCATACTGAGCATCAGTAACTATGTTGAGAGGTTATGTAAAATCCATTAATACCATCATAATAACATACAATTCTGACTTTTAGGCAGAACTATAAGCAGAATTATAAGGTGTTTTAGACAGTTTCATTAAATTTTCTAATATGTTGCCTGCCTTTCTTGATTTATTTTCATTAGCATAAAATATAGGAGCTCCAAAAATTGACATTCCCCATCAAATATAAAGAAGAATACAGTTGGCTCTTTTTATAATTTGAATCATTTGCTTTGGGGTTATATGTTGTTGATTTCTCCCTAAAACATTGAAAGCTATTTTCCAAGGTTCACTTCTTGCCCATGATTGGTCATTTTCTTCATTGTTTAAAGGTACAATAATTTCTTTGTGGCCCATTTCTGTCAAATGATAATGTCTTAATTTTTCTTTCAAAGTTAAATCACTCATATTTTCACATATGTCTTTAATTTTACTAGGTTTATGTGGTAGAAATATCTTTTCTAGTATAATATTATCTGTTCACATTATTTTTTTATTAGAATGCTTAGAGAGTAAAATAACCAGAATGCAAATAAGTTCTGGATTCACATTCGCCACATCTCATATGTGAATCCTGTAAATTTTTTTCTACAAAAACCAATTTTCTTTTAGCTTCAGCTAATAATTCTCTTACACCATTTAAGACTTTGTTACCATCTAAGGTTTTAAACAAATTATCCATTTCATAAATTTTTATCACAATAGTGTGTCTTAACTTAAAATTGTCTCCTGACAGTCTTTGGAAATCAATAAGTATTCACAACCCATCTCCTCTAATTTTCATCTTTGGGGGATTAAATATTTTATAGACCCATCTTATACTCCTATATTAATAATCAATATCCTTGTTTTTTCAGGAGCAATTTGTAACCCTTAATTAGGCTTTTTTTTTTTTACTTTATCAAATATTCTAAGGTATCTATGTTTAAGTCAATAAATAAGATATCATCTTTGTAGTGGTAAATGATAGATTGTAGAAAATACATACATTTTCTAATGGCTATTGTGCAAAATATTGGCACAGCATGGGGCTATTTAAAATTCTCTGTTGGAGAAATTTTCATTAATATCTCTTAAGAGGCTGAGAATTATTATAAGTTGTCACTATAAAGCAAAATTTTCTTGTATTGTTATTGTGGAGGTATAGCTTTTAAGTCAATTATTATGATAAGCCATTCTTTAGGTAACAGAGAAGGCAAAAGTTCTAAATAGTAGAGAGCCCATTTGTTGAAACACCTTGTCAACTGCTTTTAGATCTGTTACCATTCTCCATTTTTTTCTTGATATAGAATATGGTAGAATTCCAAGGGCTGGTGATGTGAGAATGTCTTTCTGTATGCTGTGAATATCAATCTTTAAATAAAGGAACTGTTTTAGCCTATTAGAGGCACCATAGCAGTAGGCAGGAAATCAGAGCATAAATAGAGGAAAGAGGGTGGAATCAGACAGAGACACCATTCAGGCACCCAAGAATCAACAGGTAAGCTAACATGAGTAAGTCATGGGATAAGTGGCAGGACACATTAATGGAAATGGGTTTAATTAAGATAAAACAGCTAGCTAGCAATGCACTTGAGACATAGACCAAACAGCATGAAATTAATATAAGCATCTGTGTCATTTTGGGGGGCCTAAGTAGTGGTAGGTAGCCAGGTGCCTGGGATTGCAGGTCTGTGGGTCTGGACCTCTGGCCAGACACCTCTTATTACAAGCTTGTTTATTTTTCAGTATTCTGAGTATCTAACTGATTCTGTATGAGTTGTTTTAAGGCCTATAAATTCTCTTTTGTTAATGTCTATTGCTGAAATCATATAGGTTTTCTGTTAACCACTGTAAAGCTAGGACTGTTGCTTCCTTTGAAAGAATAGCAACTCTTTGTGCATTGTTTTTGCTCAACGTAAATGTTCAGTGACTATTTTTATAACTTCTAATATTTTACCCAAAACATATGTTAATTTGTGGTTTGTTTTTGAGAAGAAAAGAATGTTAAACTATGCATTCTATCATATTAAATTGTGTCCCCATAAACTCAAAGCAGTGTTACATACCTATGGCTTTAAATTTCCTATTTGTACTTCTAGGCCTATATAATCTAACCATCTTACACTCTGTTTTATGTTGCATAATGTTCCAAATAACAAAAACTGAAATTTTCCTTTTAAAGAGGTCAATTTAGATGCCAAGATCTTTTGTGAAATTGTTACATTTGTACCTGTGTTACTAGACTTTCAATGATGCCATTTATTCATTCATATTATTAATTTTGGTCTTTGTTTACTTGTAGAATTTTATCAAAATATTTGTTTTATAGATTTCCCAGCAGTTTTTGTTTCTTTATCTACAGCCTTTATATCATCCAGTGAAATGTATTTATTTGAACAGTCTTTAGGTTTTTCAACTGCTCTATGAAGATATTTCTTTCATAATTACAAGATAAGACTGAACTGGATCTGAAAAACAGGGGCCTGCAAAAGTACTCTCAGGAAATTTACCATAGGCAAATGTTACCTTGCTTGTCCCTTTTTGATCTATATTGTTTGGTCCAATGGCTGCCTTTGTAGTAACTTCAGCATACTCCAGAAGGAATGGGGCATACTCTTGGATTTATTCTTAGCAAAATGTTGTTTCTAGAAACACCTTGATTATAGTCTCTTTTGTAAGGTAACCTTGTTTTCCACAGTTGTAAAATTTGATATTTTTTATGTTTTCACACTTCTAGAATTATCCTCTCTTCCCAATTATCATCATATTTATGGGTATTCATATAAATTGTATCCTAGATTAAATCCTCCAAAGGTGCTGATCTTGCTTTTAACAGACTACTCATCTTTTCATATTGTGGATTATCATTTTTAAAACCTGAAATTCAATGATCATTTGCCTTGCTTCTAAGTCTGGTACCATTCTATTTTTTGCTGAAGTTTGTAAGAAATCTGTCAAAATTATTTTTTCCTTCCAATCACTTTTGTAAAGAACTCAGCTTTCTTTCTTCCTTTTTCAAATATATACCAATAATTCAAGGCTATAATTTGGTCGAAAGCCAATATGTAATCATATGAAGATTGCCTTTCTATATTAGCATAATCTCCCTTCATAAGAAGTGGATCTTTCTATATTTAAATATATCTATCCATACAGACTTGTTCAATGGTCTTAGTTTCATGCTTCCACCAAGTCCTCCATTATAACAGGCCTGACCTCTAAAACTGTTTAACCATATTGATTCAGTCTTCAGGGATATATTTTTAAAAGTTAACTATGTGTTTGACATCTGCTTTACAAAGGGCAAGTGCATGCCACATGTAAATATTGCTTCCTTAAATATTCTCAAATCTAACATTTGTACAGGAGTCCATTTAGCACTTTCACAATTCATATCATTTGGAAATTTCTTTAAGAGTACTGAATATATTAAGTTTGACTATTTAAAATCCCTAGGCTGTTTTCTGAAACATCATAAGGCAATGTGGATAATTGTTAGCTTTTAAATTTATATTTCTTGGCTTGGATATCTTTATGATATGTAATAAAAAGTTTTTCTGTGACTTTTATCTTGGCACTCATGTTTACTGATATTTTAAATGATAAAATGGAAATAACCAAACAAATAATATTTATAGTAAATAATCCCATCTACATCAATTACTCTTTCTTTTAGTGGTTTTATCTTCAAACCATTTATAGTAATATCAAACAAAGACTAAATAACTTAATGTTTCTTATTTTTCAATGTGAGAAAAAAACATTTCTGTGACTTTACCAAATTCCATTTATTAGAAAATAACAATTGACTCAAAAACCTTCTAAAAATGACTATTCAGAGGAGGTTAAAGTCAAAAAGCAACCTACTGTGGCAGCAGCTCAAGGAAAGGTTCAAGGGAAAGCCATAAAACAACTGAAGAAATAAGATGTTGTCTAAAAATTTACCCAGGTGATAGTAGAGAAGAAACATGTTTGAAAATGAAGAGAAAAAATGCAGATATACTAGTATAAAAGATTAAATAATTTAGTTTGAATTATGATGAAGATCATTGAATCTGTAGATTTTATTTTATAAGATTGCCATTTTTACTATGATGATCCTACGTATCCAGGAGCATGAGAAAGCTTTCCATTTTCTTATATCTTTTTCAATTTCTTTCTTCAATGACTTAAAGTACTTGATAAAGAGTTCTGCAGCTACTTTGGTTAGAGTTACCCCCAATATTTAATGCTATTTGCAGATATTATAAAGAGATAAAGCAAAGAATATCCAGGCTGCAAACTTTAAATAACTAGGTAACAGAAAGAATGTCCTTAAGATATCAAAGGAACCCCCTGGAAAGGGGAAAAGCATAAATTAGGTTCATAATGGAGAGTGAGCAAGAGAGAAGTGGGAACAAATTATAAGAGAAATAGATGCTTAAATGAGAGGAACAACAGAGAAAGAAAAAAATTAAATAGATATATTGATAGAGGAAGCCACTGTGGGCTTAGAAAGGAACCTCCCATAACCCACAATAGGACTCCAAGAAATAGTAGATAGGGTGCCTAAGCAGGACTTCTCCTATAATCAAATGAATGTCTACCCTCATTCTCATTATAGAATATTCATTCAGAAATGGATAAGACTGAAACAGAGATTCATAGATAACACCAGGTTGAGCTCCCAAACCAGCTGAAGAGAGAGAAAGAAGTCTGTGTGTGTATGTGTGTGTGTGTGTGTGTATGTGAGAGAGAGAGAGAGAGAGAGAGAGAGAGGAGAGAGAGAGAGAGAGAGAGAGAGAGAGAGAGAGAGAGAGAGAGAGAGAGAAAAAGGAGAGAGTTTATGAGCAAAGCAAAAAGAATCTTGTGGAACAGACCCACAGAAATGGCTGATTGGAGCTATTGGGGGCTAACTCAATGAGAAACAATTTCTGAGAAACCTTTAGGGAAAGGAACTACACCCTCCAGTCTGTTAAATGGTGTGGCCAATTTGTAGAACCTCTTGCAGAAGAGTCGCACTATTTTCCTGGTGGGTTAACTGGCATCTCAGAGCCCATTCCCTACAAAGGAACACCTAACACAGTCTTAATAATGGAATGAGGGACACAGAGTTATCTCAACTGGATATGCCAGACTTCACTGGGGCTCCTTGACTTCCTTGAGGAATAGATGGGGGAGAGGCTATGAGAACTTGAGAGAGGACATGAGGGAATTTAAGGAGGGAAGGGGGAGGAAGAGTAGTGGTAGATATAGAAACTTTTTTTAAATAAAAGGATTACATAATTTTATCTACTCTGAGACAATAGGGAATATAGGCATGATAGGGACATAAGGTTAGATTATTGAATCAACTTTTAAAAAGTAATTTTTAGTTTTAAATATTTTAAACTTGATTGGACCTTTGTATATTGTATATAGATTGTGTATCTTGATATAAAATTAAGATTAATTTTGTTACTGAACATATGTTTCTACTGCTGTCAATGTATTGTACCTATGGAGCACCTCTAATAATATGACTGCAATCAATAGTCCTTAAAAGTAATTATTACCAACAAATTTGAATATAAAGAAATGCAAGTTAGTAGTTATTACAATCACAATTATAGTCATATTTGATATGTTTTCAGCATCAAATTTTAGACAGATCTTCTTCAAACGTATCAGAGACCTAAAGAATATGACTTTTAATATTTATTTAATAACATAGGTTCTTTGTATATTTATGACAATGAGTCATGTCTTCTTGTACCACCAATATACTTCAGAGAAGATGATGTGCAATGAAGAAACTTCACATAGAGCTGACTTTCCAATTAACCACTGGGCAAGAAAGTTCTCTTGCCTAGACTGCTAACATGTGATATCCAAAATTTACAAGCACATACAGACACACACACACACACACCAAACACACACACACACACACACACACACACACACACGCACGCACACACACACACAAATTTTTGAACCTTGACAAGAAAAGGTAGGAAAGGATTTTGAAATACCCTGATTCACACATAAGTCTATTAAACATGCTATGCCTTGAAGGCCTAAAATAGACGACCTCACATTACAGAAAAACCTTGGGTGACTGACCATAGCTGTATGTTGTTTCTGTCATTTCTCATAGTTTTTAGAATTTGCTTGCTTGCATTTCCTTTTTATTTAATTAATATTTCATTCTTAGTTCTCTGAGGCAGTTGATGATTAAATATAGTATTACTATAGATTCAGAAAAGAAGCCCACTAAGAAGTTAAAAGTGTATAAGTTTGAGAAATATCTGAAGATAATTTTAGTTGGTAATACAAGTTAAATAGAAGGAGAATTAGGTTGGACTTACCAAATTGAATAAAAAAAATGGAATAATTTCTTTGAATTTGTCTATTGTTAATAGACTAAACATTATTGAAATAATTATTGTATATATTTTGTATATTTATTTTAATTATTGTTTATATGCTTCTTATATTATTTATAACCTTTTTGTATTTGATATAAAAGGGAATATGTGGTGTTAAATTATAATAGAAAACTGTCTGACAGTCAGAGAACAAAGTCAAACACAGAGACAAACCATGAAAGTCAGGGAGTGGTGAAACATGCTTTTAATATCATCTCTTGAGAGTCAGAGACCCATCTGGATCACTGAATTCAAGGTCTACTAGAGCCAGGCTATGGTGGCACATACCTTTCATCCTAACACTAGGAATATTGAACTAAAAACTGAGATAGCTATGTGAAGAGAAAGAAGGGAGGATTTCAGCTTTGCCTACCATTTCATTACAGGTAGTCCTATAATGAAAATATGTCTAGAGACAGGACTAAGAAGCTGGCTGGGTAAAAATTGGCTGATGTTTCTCTATAGCTCTAATATTTCAGCTTTTCCCAAATATTTGGCTCTACGTTTTTTATAATACCAAATTGAATTAATGAAATACACTTTTTCATTCCTTAGGCTGCCAAACTCATATATTAGACACCTGAATATTCCTAAACTCATACTTCCCCAGAACAGCAACCCTATGATGCGTATGTTTTACTAGTTTGTAATAACTGCATACAGAAAAATGTGGCAGGGATTAAGGTGTCAGCTGATAAGGTCAGAAGACACTTCCGGGACCCTGGAGGGGGTGTGGCCAAGCCCATTGATAAGTGGCTGCTGGGGCATGAGGAGCTCTCTTCCTGGTTCCTGGCTGCTGGCTGCTGGACAGACAGAATCGGAATTCATCGTGCTTCCATCGCGCTTTCATCGCTCGTCCATCGCTTGGATCCACCAGTCCTTGTTCAGGTGCCACCATAAGCTGTTACTAATATTGTGAGTGTTAATTTATATTCTAATAAATACTAATTTTGGACTGGCGCCTTGAAAGTAAAACTCCATCTACAGAAAAAATATATGAAAGTAGGTACCTGAATATATTTAGTATCGATAAATATAATTTCAATAGCATTTTTGCTTAAACTGCATATATTTGAAGCATATATGAGATCACTATATACTGGATATGAATTAAATAAAAAATTATTAAGCAAAATTTCAATTTCAAGGAAGATTAAAAAATGTTAGGCTTTATTATGGGAACATCTTCAGGAAATATTTTTTAAAAATATACATGAAAAAATTCCAAGCTATAATGGGTTACATAAATTAAGACAAATTTGTCTCAAAAGAGAGGATAAGTTTGTATATAGGGAAAATTAACATGATGTGAGTTATTTCCTTAACTTAAGCTTATTTATCAATCCCTAATTTGGGGGAAGATATTTCTATTATATATTATAATATTTTTATGTAATGATAAAAAATTACTGTGATGATTAAGTTCATTATTCATTATAGTCATCAAAACTAATCATTTTTTAGTATTTCTACTAATGTGCTACAACAGATCTAGAATTCCACTATATATACTTGAAAATCCTATAACACAAATGATTAGATTAAAGATGAGGCTATTATTTGTATTTTGTACGATAAAATAATAAAAACATTATAAACTTATTTCCAAGTGAATGTGTTCATAATACATAACTCTGGCAAAATGAAATGTGTAAATTAGACCACTTAGATTTCAAGAGTCCTCAAGCAGTTTAGTGTAAGAGTTTCACACTGTGTCAACTGAATAAAAAACATTAGTTGAAGCATTAGAAGCAAGTTTTCTATCGATGCACAGTAAAATAACAGATTCTCATATTTGTTGAAGCATATAGTTACATGTATATTTTCTTATTAAATATATATTAAGGTTGCTCAAAAGTTGTAAGATTTTTAAAAGAGAAGATAATTTTGGAATACCAAAATTATTTGTAGTTTTTAATAGCAATCAATTTATTTATTTTGTGTGTTAGAAACAGGGAGAGAGAGAGAGAGAGAGAGAGAGAGAGAGAGAGAGAGAGAGAGAGAGAGAGAGAGAGAGAGAGAGAGAGAGGGAGAGGGAGAGGGAGAGGGAGAGGGAGAGGGGGGAGGGGGGAGGGGGGGAGGGGGGAGGGGGAGGGGGAGGGGGAGAGGGAGAGGGAGAGAGAGAGAGAGAATAGAACACCTGCACACCTGCACATATACCTGTGCAGTGGTATACTTATGTCTGTCAAAGAACAACTTTCAAATGTCAATTTATTTGTTCTAAAATGATGTTAGACTCAGGAGTCTACCTCCGACAAACAGATTTTTTAGCAGCTACCTCACATATTTCTATTGTCAGTGGATCCAAGAAAATTGTCATGGATGCCTGCAATTGAAGTTACAAAAAGTTGTGAGCCACCACATATGTCCTGGCAGCCAAACACACATTCTCTGGAAATGCAGCCAGTACTCTTATCTTATGAGACATTTTTCCAGGCCCATATATTCTGCTTATACAAAGGACCCAGAATCAGTTCCTGGCATTCACATAGCTGCTACAGCTAAAATTCTAGATTCCACAATTTTTCTTCTGGCTGTTCATACCAGGCATACAAGTGATTCACAAATATACATTCAGCAAATACTCTTATGTCTTCTATACATTTAATAAAATGAAATAAATAAAACTTAAAAATAAAAAAAAAAAACCCAGCTTGGCTTGTGAAAAAAAAAAAGTTCAGAATGTCCTGAGGCCATTATTATAAATAGCTTTTATTTTTAAATATATATTTTAAGATTTATTCCATCTCATCAATATCTAAAATCCTTTCCATATAAGAAAGAATGGCATAGAGAAATATATGTAGTAGGAGGTTTCTGGCCTGGACTAGCCTCACAGTTCAGACATGCCCACTGTTGCTTATCTGTACTAACAATTTTAAATTCTTAAAGAAACACACAGACATGTATATTAATTTTATGCTGATTGTTTGGCCTTTGGCTAAGGCATATTGCTAGCTAACTCTTGCATCTTCATTCAACCAGTTTTCATTAGTTTGTCTTGCCATGTGGGCTGTGGCTACCTGAGTTATTCTTACTTTATGATTCTTGAGCAACTGGATAGCATCTCTCTTACTTTGCCCTCTTTTTTCTATTTATGCACTGCTTTCTCTGCCTACTTCTAAGATGCTTGCTATAGGCCAAAACAGTATCTCTATTAAAGAATGATATTCAAAGCATACAGAAGGACTTCCTGTAGTAGTAGGGTTTCTTGGTCCTGGGTGGCCAGAGGCCCAGACCCACAGACCTGTGCGCCAGACCCATTAGCTGCCCACTGCTGCTGCTCAGGCCCCCAGAAATGACTCAGACACTTATATTAACTTTGTACTGTTTGGCCTATGGCTCAGGCACATTGCTATCTAGCTCTTACATCTTTAATCAAACCATTTCTATTAATCTGTCTTCCACATAGCCTGTGGCTCACCTGTGTTCCTTACATGTTGCTCCTTTGGTCTTCTGGCTCTGTCTGTCCCTCCTTACATGTTGCTTCTTTGGGCTTCTGGCTCCTTCTGTCTCTGACTCCGCCCTTCCTTTCCTACCTATTCTGATTCCTCCTCCTACTTTTACTATGGTGCTTGTCAAGGACCAAACAGCTCCTTTATTTAAAGATTGAGATTCACAGCATACAGAAAGGCATTTCCACATTACTTTTTTTTCTGTCTAATCAAAAAGGAAGTTTTTAGTTTTAATATAGGAAAATTACATATTTAAAACAGCTATCAAGCAAGAATTGCAGTTATAGTATCAAGTTTATTTGTATTTAGTGAAATTAAAGAAAATATTCTATCATTTATCTTATACTTGTGAGTCTAAAGTTTCATATCTAGTATACCTTTTATAATAACTAAGATAAACTATGCTTATATGTAATCTTTAACTACATCAAAGACTACAGAAATATATAACATTACCCAAGTAAGCAGAAAGTATGAACAAATTTGAAAAATCTAGAAAATATAGAGATGACATTAGTTTTCCTGGACAGTCACCCAAAGTCCTTTTATAATGGTGGGGCATCTATCTTTGGCCTACACGTCTAGAATCATTTTATTTCTTTCAGTGAAGTAAGAAATTTGAAGGACTGCTTTACACATGTTGGCAGAGTTTGTTAGTCACATCTCCTTGTGTTTTGAATGCTGTCTAATTGTTTTATCTGCAAAGCAGGAACCTGAAAGACTATCATGGCTTGTTCTACCAAAGTTAGGAGGACACTTTCCTATGGGTTGTGCATGCCTACTTTATATAGCATAATGTCAAGAAGTTAATATAAGAACAGTTTCTTGTCGACTTTTTCCCCAAAGAAGTAAATTTCAGATGAAATTTCTTCAATACCATCGTTCTCTTGAAGTATATTTGTGCTGCAAGGAGCAGACCTGTCTCACTGTCCAGAAAAGTCTAAGTTCTTAATATAATTTAAATGCAATATTCTGTATGTCTTGAAGTATTTGAAGATTACCTATTTAACTGAAATATATATTTGTATACCTAAAAAACTTAACTAACATGACTATAGGTTTGGTTATGAAAGATGATTATTAATATGCATTTCTTAATCACATTATAATTTTAAAGGAATTGTATAAACATAATATCTTAAACAAGAGTAGAAATATAATACAGTATATCAAAATTGACCTTAAATTTGAAAATATCTTGAGATTAACAACTTATTTTTGGATTAAAGTAAATACAATAATCTATTTTAAAAAACATATACCATATTCTCCCCCCTTTTTTCTTATATATTGACTACTACTATCAACTACTTATAAAGAAAATTATTTATGAACAACATTTTTGGAATTGGGGCATAGCTTTTTATTATTACATCTTGTTGATTAAGGGGCACTAGCAATCTTACAAGGGTATTGAGACTGAATCATCTTAGCTTTGAAACTGATGTGACTATCCTTTCCTATAACAGATTTTCGAGTGGTCTTCTTTGATGAAACTATAATAGCCTGGAAGCAATCTGCAGGTTCTCCTTCTCTCTCTCTCTCTCTCTCTCTCTCTCTCTCTCTCTCTCTCTCTCTCTCTCTCTCTCTCTCTCTCTGCAGAAGCAAAAGTAGAACCTCTTTTCTAAAGCAACATATCTTTAGACACAAATTTCAAAGCAAAGACACCTTTAAAATACATATTTGTTTATAGTTGTAGCCTTGTAATCAATTGCCCTTCTGCAGTTAGCTAGCAAACAGAGAAGTCTCAGAAAATGCTGTTACTAAGAAGCAGTCTTTGACTTGGTTCCCTTTTTGTTCAATATAAACAGAAACCTTAAATTGATCATATGCAGTTTGTTGCATACACTGAGTCTTCTGGGAGACTTCAGGAATAAGCCTTTTTCTAGCTTAAGCAGCCCTCTATTTTGTAACTCAAGCTTGAACACTGTAGTACTGCTTCTCTGTACTATTACTCCATTAAAGACACAACTTGGAAGCTGCGCTTAACTACCAATTTCTGTGCTTTAGAACTCTTTTTAAGCTTCTTCAGGATTTATGTGGTGTTTCGTTTCTGGACTGGACTCAGTTCAGACATGCCTGCCATTGCTTATTTGGACTATCAATTTTAAAGTCTTAAGGAAATGCACAGATGCTTATATTAATTTTGTGCTTATAGGCCTATGTCTCAGGTATATTGCTAGCTAGCTCTTTCATCTTAATTCAACCTATTTTCATTAATTTGTCCTGCCACATGGCCTGTGACATACCTGTGTTACTCTTACATGTTTACTCCTGGGTTGCTAGATGGTTTCTCTCTAACTCTGCCCTTTTTTATATCTAAGCACCAATTTCCCTGTAGACTTCTATGATACAGGCCATAGGCCAGTCTCTTTATTAAAGAATAATATTCAAAGCATACAGAAAGATATCCCACATCAAATCAATTTAAGAAATTAGCCTAAGAGAAAATAATAATTCTTCATTGAAACCAAAAATGGTCTACTATTTTATCTTATTTTAATTTAATTTTCAGTAAAGGTCTTATTCAATTTTTTTTTCGTACCCTCCACTGATCCTCCTCCCTCCCATACTCCTGGTCTTACCTCAGCCTCCCCACACTTCATTCTCCCACCCATTACACAGGAAGGGAAAGGAATACCCAGGTCCCTGTGGCATATAAATTTGAAATAGGCCTGAGTCCCAGCAGAAGAGCTGCTTCCTGAGACACAACCTATGGAGAACCCCAGCAAAGGAGTTCCAGCTTTAGCCAAGCAAGAAGGACCCCTGCCTGCAAGTCTGACTATCTACATCTCTAATTGGATACTCTACTTCATAAGGCTCAAACCATTTCCCAAAACCACCTACCCCACCCCAAGTCAATAGCTTCTTACGACAAAGACTTGGTTATGGATCTCTGCTTCCACTTCATTGCTGGATGAAGGTTCTATAATGACACAGGGTGGTCATTTGTTTGATTATAGGGGAAGTCCTTTTTAGGCACCTCCTAAACAATTGGTTAGAGTCCTAGCCAGGGACATCCTGTAAATTCTTGAATGTTTTCCTAGCTCCTGACCTCCTTCAAACTCCACAGTGGTTCCCTCTCTCAAGATATGATCTCTTTTTCTTCTTCTTTGTTGCTCCTCTCACTCAATCATTTTCTTCTCTCATGATCTGAGACACATCACAGGACTTGCTTCTTGAGACACAGATTGGAGAGCTGCTTCACAAGAGCTCTAGCTGTAGATATCAATTTCTCCCTAAGACACAGATTCCACTGCATCCATGTTCTAAATGAACTCTAATTAAACCAAGAGCACCAAGTAGATCAAAAAAAAAAAAAAACTAGCTGAAACACAGCAAATACTTGTACCTATCATCAGAAAAGATGGGTAGATCCAGTGTGGGAGACTATGTTGTTCCATTGTAAATAATTATCCTACCCACTGGTTTAATAAAAAAGTGCTGGTTGGCCAAAGGCAGACAGGAAGTGTGGGCAGGGCTACCAGACTAGGAGAACTCTGGGAACTGGAACAGAGCAGAATGCCAGGGAGAAACCAGAAGAAGCAGAGGACAACTATGCTGCTCTGAGAAAAGGTAACGAGCCACATAGCTGAACAAAATAAGAGTTTAAGGGTAAAGAGTTAGCAAGTTATATGCCTGGGCCTTAGGCCAATCAGCCTAAAACTGTTGTAAGCATCTATGTGTCTGTGCTGGTCTGTGAGTTTGCAGGTCTAAACCTTGAGGCTAGACCCGAAAGTTCAGGCCAAAAATCTCATACTACAATCCAGTGCAAAAATTATTCAAAAACATGATGAACAATAAGACACCAATAGAGCCTTCAGATATTTGTTTATAAAGACTATATTTTATTCAGTGACAAAAGTAGTAAAACCATGAGCAAATGTGAAATTTTCATGTAAAATAAATGATTTCAAATAAGATAAACTTTATGGTACACAGTATTGGTGGGATATTTTACAAGGCAAGGAATCTTTCTTATGAATAATCTGTGGTGAAAAAAATGTAGATGTACACATATCCACATATTTCATATATGCATCTAAGTTCCTATGTGTGAACTGAGAAATCTTCTTTAGATGATTGTTTTTAGTGTACTGAGAATTGCCTTCTACCTTTACAATCTGTGATTAGTCTTAGGAGAAATAACACTTTAATGAAAATACAATATTTCAAATTAATAATTGCTCTAATAGATGCAATGTTAAAAAAATAAACCAGAGTAATACTAAGAGAGCATAGGTTTGATTGGAAAAAGAGAGGTCTTTAGTACAGTAAAGCAGAAATGTCAGGCTGGGGTAATTATAAGACTAGATTTGAGCAAAGGGAAAGAAGAATTAAATGTTTTCTTTTTGTTTTGAAGTTGTTTATTGCAAGGGTGAAAAGGGAGTGTTGCACTAGGGAATGTTATGTAATAGTAAAATATTCCTTTGGCCACCACAATTGGGTTGATAGGTTACACAGGACAAGAATCTAGAAAAGAAGGTAATTTTGTTCTGAAAACGAAATTACTCTAGTAATTGTAGGAATTTTTAGCAATATGTCACTGTTCATTAACAAAAGAGGAACTTAAACAGCAGTTCTAGCACTACCTGCAAACCCTATAACAATGAAGCATTCAAGCAAGATTTCAGAAAAACTTCTTGATAAATGCAATATTTTTCTATAACACTCATATGCTCTCCAACCATCACAGAAAAGACATTAAAATGATTCACATATGTCTATCATTTAGAAGATAATATACTGAGAGTTTAATATATTCATTTCATTTGTTTATTCCTTTTTCTCAGACTCTTATAAAATATCAATACATGAAAGCAAACCAATATTTTCTTACCAATATTTCAATTCTTAATCTTATTAACCTATTTTTCTATCGTTATTTACCTTTACCAGACACAATATTATATTTGTGATTATTTTCCGATCTTTATATTAACAACACAAGCTCCATGATGCAGGGGAAACCTTTTCTTTGGTTTATGTATATTCTGTGGCAAAACAGTATTGTACTCAGACTAGACACTTGATAGTATATTCAATTTCTTACTATAAGATTGCATTTACAAAAAGAATAATTTTATGAGCTACTAAGTAGGCATTGTATTTTTATGAATTTATATTAACTATTATGTTTTCAATCAGTTGAACTTTGTAAAAATGATGCAATTATCCAATTGAGTACAGAAAATAATCAGTGATTTAATATCAGTTAATAAGCTTAGGTAAGCATGAACATAAGCATAAAGTAATAAGGTTTTCTAATTTTTTCTACTAACAAGGCCAAAATATTTTATTCATATTTGTGGAAATATATTTTTCCAAATCACATAAACATTACTTGTTATTAATTATAAAATTATGTTATAATTTAACTATAAAATAATCTATTTTACTACTAAAGGGACCACTCCGCTCATAAAATTAGGACGTCAACATTCTAAAGAAATAAAAGGGTTATATTCTGTGGTGAATGCAATTATTTTGAAGAAAACTGAATCTTCAATGACACTGACTAAACATCAAAGAGTGAAAAAGTAACCTACAAAACAATATGTCACCCATGGAAGCATGGTTTTGATTTTTTTTTAAAAGGTTGGTTTCATGTTTACTGTGCCTTACAAATCATGTGTGACAAAATTACTATCACAGTCAAAAAATAGAATTGCTTTCTAAAAAATATTCTTCTTCTCTTCATTTGAGTGCAAAATATGACTTCACACTTGAGTTCTACAAACCCCTAGGTTATGATACTAATGACTGTGTCAGCTGTCCATTAATATTCATATCTATATTAACAATGTCTTCATCAATCTTCAAAGCCTCTAGAAATCATACAAAATATGTGAAGCATAAAATAAAAGGTATTGTTAAACATTTAAGTTTTATATAATATGATTAATGTATTTTATATTTTATAGAAACCGTGTTTCATGGTAATTAGCAGTACTATTCAAACATTAATAGATTTTACATATGATATTTGAACTTTTCTTTTGGCTATATGTTTTAAATATTACCTTGCTATATAATAATAGAAGAAAGACCTACAAATAACCATTTTATGATGATATATAAATATGAAACATTGAAAATAAATGAATTACAACACATCTGCCCAAGCTGACAAGGCATTCTTTGTTTCTCACTTTCTACTTAGGCTGCTATTTATAATTAACAGTGAACATTAAATACCACAGCAGACGGCAAAAATTAAATTGATATTGCCATCCAAAATTATTCCACTTTGATAACTATGGATAAAAAGGGGGCTTAATTTCACTTTTAGGCTAGGAATGTGAACCAAATTCACTGGGATAGCCAAAATAGGAGAACAATGTGCATTTTGAAGTAAAGATGAATTCTTTTGCAACTACAGTGCTATATTTTCAACTGGGAAAGTTTGTCTGTCTCCATCCTAGAAAATTTCCCTAGTTTACTATGAAGTACATTAAAACAGCTTTTCTATTACCAGTGACCACAATTGTGATAGACTTCAAAATTACTCATCAGAGCCATAAAATGATTAAAACCTAATGTCAAAGAAACACTTCAATGACTCCCAAAGTACTCAACTATAAAAATTTCTTGTTACCTCATAAAGATTTATAAAATATGACATTTTAAATGGTAATATTATAAATACTAGCATTTTACTTTTTCTTTATAATTTGATATTGCAATTAAGTGCTATTAAGTAAATATATGTGTATATGTGTGTGTGTGTGTGTGTGTGTGAACATTTTACTGCCAAAATATCTCTACATTGATACATTCCTTTAAGGATTTTATAGAATAGTTTTGGCAAATAAGGTGTATATAGACTATTAAAGGAGAAGTTGTATGCAGTATTTTAAATAAAGATAATTTATAAAGGAAATGCAATCTACTTACTGTGAGATAAAGGAGCTTCCATCTTCAGTCTATGAAAATAATGAAATAAAATAATTATAAATCTCTTTATTATTCTTCTTATTATATATTTTGAAAAATTTATTCATGTTGCCTCACATTATTCTTTCAATGGTGGCAACTATATTAGTAGATAAGATAACACTTAAACAAAATTCTGTCATCTATCACTGATTTTCTACATGAATTTTCTGTTATTAAGAAGCAAAGAGTTTTGAAGTAGATATGTTTTTAATAAGAGGAAGTAAAGGTAAAGCAATATCAAATACTTTTTTTTCTTAAATTTTATGTTGTACTGGGGTTTCTTGGTCCCAGGCAGCTAAAGGCCCAGACCCACAGACCCCTTAGCTGCCCACCACTGCTCGGGCCCCAAAAATGATTTAGATGCTTATATTAACTTCATGCTGTTTGGTCTATGGCTCAGGCACATTGCTAGCTTGCTCTAACACCTTAAATCAACCCATTTCTATTAATCTGTCTGCCACATGGCCCATGGCTCACCTGTGTTCCTTACATGTTTCTTCTTGGGCAGCTGGCATGGTCTCCATGACTCCACCCTACTTCTCCTACCTGTGCTCTAATTGTTCTTACTTTTTCTATGGTGCCTGTCATGGGACAAAACAGCTCCTTTATTTAAAGATTGATATTCGCAGCATACAAAAAGGCATTTCCACGTCAATTTTATTTTATGTAAGAGAAAAGTATACAAATTTAATCATCTATAATATCTATCAGTAAAGTGGTATAATTTTTTGGAATATTGCTATTGCAGAGTATATTATAGCTACATGGAGACAAAATAGTTTGTTTTAGTGTGCATTAAAGTAAGCTGAGTGTTTATATCCAAGCATTAATATCATTACTTTTTCATTTATCACTAATATCATTGCTTCTTCATTTATTATAATACAGAAAAATTACTATCTTCTCTGAGAATCTTTTTAAAGATAACTAAGTGTGTAAAAAGATAACTAAGTGTGTAAGGTCAAGTATGGTTCATAGAGGCCATATGTGTGTAAAAGAATAAAACGTCATTGTGAACAAGTTTCAGCAGATGTTAAGGCCTATTTCATATAGACTGAACAATAGCATAAACCAACAAACACAAATACATAAATTCAATAACATTCATCCCATAATTGTACTTTTCTCTTTAGTGGCAATCTTTTTTTCTCTCATTGTTTATGATTTCACATATTTAACCTAAATAATGATTAATTTTATATAATGTTCAACATTAGCTTTACAAAACTACAGATTGATAATGAAAGAAACACTAGCAAATAAACAGTGGGCCTTGGAAGAAATCAGAGAGGACATTTAATTTTTTTTAAATGAAATGAACATGAAAATACAACTTTCCAGAGCCTTTGAAATACAGCTAAGAAATCTGTAAGAGGAAAGTATATACTTAAGAATATTTATATTAAAACATCAGAAGATTCTTGAATAAATATTTTAGCAACCCTCTTCAACTTCTTAGAAAACAAGATCATGAAAGCCCAAAAGATTTAGTCTGCAAAAAATAGTAAATTCCAGGGAAGAATTAATGAAAAAGCAACCAAATGTTTGATATTTAAAATTTATCAGAGAGTTTGTCCTTCTTAAAAATAAATAAAATAAAAACTCATATCCAAACTAACTAGTAGAAATAAGTCACAAATAAAAAGATATGAACTTAAAGGTGGTAGGTTACTAGAAATTCCAATCAGATATGAAGAAATAATACAGTGGTTTGAATGTACAGATGCTCTAAATATGGAAATTCTTGAAGAAATGGATACACTCTTAATTATATATGATCCATCAATTTTAAAACAGAAAGATAAGAATAGATTAAACTTACATAAAATAATCAAAAATGTTGATGCAATAATACAAAATCCCAACAAAGCTCAGCGTCGGACTAGAATGATTCACTATCAAATTCCTCTAAGTAATTATAAAAAACAACACAAAGGAAATTCAAACTGTTCAATAAAATTTAAAGTAAGATAACAAATCTTCTATAAAGACAAAATAACTCTGGTACCAAAACTAGATAAGGACACACCATAGAAAGAAAAGCAAGGACTAGATATCCTGATGAAAACAGAAACAAAGAGTTCTCTGAATTTTGACAACTTATTGCTTTATGTATTTTCTTTATCTACTGAAAAAATAAGTTATTGATAATTGATAAAAGATTTGCTTATCTGTGGGTATAAAAAATTAAATAGATTTATAAGTTTTACAGTTTAGAAAAGTTACAGTACTAGGTTTTCCTCTAAGATATATAAGCTGACTAGTTTGGTATAGGTTTTAGTTACAGGTACCAACCAAAATTTCCTTCTTATTAAGTGTGACCTAAGTGCTATTAGATAGCTTTTGGTTATCACAAAGATATGAGTGCCACTACTGAACTTTTGTGTTTATCTTGCCATGCTGATTATTGTGGTTCAAAAGCATCATAGAAGGGTAAGATTACTGATTGCTTCTATCTCTTTGACTCTTTCATGGTGTCTTCCAGAATTACAAAAGTTATTCCTCAAAGAGGACGTTTTTACAAAGATATAACTTGTATTCTTTGAGCCATGTTTCTATAGTCTCTTTAGTTATAGGGATTCACTTTCATCCTCTGAGAAACAAGCATGGAAGAATAGGCTGTATTCTTTTAACAGTCTCTTATACTCTCCTGACCAACAACTCAAAAAGGCAGTTTCTCATGTATTTTACTGATAGTTTTGTGAGATAATTTATGGCTTTGGAGGGGAAGTGTTGCCAGTCCATATGATTCAACTTTACTTTATCTACATATGTATATATTTGTATGTTTATACAAAAATGTTTATTCACATAAATATATCTCATATGTAATTTGGAGTAAAATATGATTCTCATGGCTTTTCAAAATCTTTAGTGTAGTAACTATGGATATAATATGTCCATCTATATCAAGCTTCTACTCTGCCCCCAGAACATCCATCCATGAGGAAATGTATTCTTAAAATAGGAGCCAAAATAAATCCTTTCTTCTCTTAGTTGTTTTCACCAGGATATTATGTCACAGCAATAAGAAACATAGGCAAAACAAGACCCCTGGGTATAAGAGGCTTGCATTTGGGTTCCAGTGTTTGAGTCTTGATTGCAGAATATTTCTGAAATATATACCCATAAGATATTTTTTGACGTTGATCTTTTTCTTCAATTTAAGGCCTAATCCCATGATTACTTACCACCCCATATCATTGTCTGTCTCATTTTATATATATATATATATATATATATATCATAAGTCTAATAGTCATATAGATTATTTCCTCAAGAATAAATTTGATATCCAAAAGAAAATAAAGATATCAAAATTACTTGTAAAGTATAAAAACTATTTATTATATATGTTTATATAAATGAGGAAATAACTTCCTATTGAAAAATACATAAGAAATATTAATTATCAAGTAGAAAGAAAAATTTGCATGACAAGTTACAAGTTGAATGATTTACAACATTTAAAGCAATTATATGTGACAATTATAATCCATGATAGAATATTTTACATTTCAGGATCTTGTGAAGGAACAAGAATGGTAAAATCAGCAAAGAGAAGCTAATAATAATAACAAAGACCCTTCAAGTTAAATTCAAGCCATTCACAGCTAATAATTCTTCAGTACTTTCTTCCAAATCTGCAAATCCACAAAATTCAGTTATAAAAACAAAAAATGAGCCTTTTGTTTGACCAATTTTACTGCAACTTTTTGGCAGAGTATTTGGAAGAGCAAGGAAATTTTAAAATTGGATTAGGACATCTCAAAAAAATAAAAACAGCAAAGGTCAAGGCAATACTTGAATGGTCGAATATTCATAAATATTTACATATGGGAATTTAAAGGAGTAAACAATAAAAAATCACAGATAAAAAAATCACAAAACAAAAGATTATCCAATGTTAAATAAATGATAACTATTACTTTATCTGTTTTAATGATGTGGATTTAGAGAAGTATAGAAAACTTCTCACATATATAAGCAAAAAGTGCTGTTGTAAAGATTCAACACATTAATAAAAGCTGAAGAGATGAGGAACAATTAACTATAAACCTGCTACAGAGTATATAGAATAAAAAACAGAATAATCACAGATTAAAGCCTAGAGATATTTTTTTGAATACAAATATATTTTATATATTTTTAAGATACTTTGAAGTAATAGATTTCTACCTAAAATAATTCAAACTACTGTCAGGGAAAAAAGTAAAGATATAGTGTTGCAGAGTGTAAATAACAAAAGATATTTCAATGAGATAAAATGTCCTTATATACATTATAACTGTAAGCTAGAAAATATTTTTCTTTTTGGTAGATCATCATTTGAAGAAGTCAAAAATTATTCACCTTTATGTGTACAAGACTAGGAATGATAATGAGTATAGTATAAATAAATGGATATAACTTTTGAAGAGATCATCACAGAGAGTTTGTTACATTCTGGGTGTTTTATAATTATAAAGTATTCAACACTGATTTCCAACAAGGTTGAAGTGTGATTAGTTAGAATCATATTTTGGGGACTTTGTGATAGACAGCCACTTGGACATAATCATATTCAGCAACTCATTTCTAAAGAAAATTCAGTGTTAAAAACCAGGTTTATTTATTTGTAAATCCAGTTATAAAAAAGGAATAGAAAACTTCTATTAAAAAGACTGTTTAAATTACCAAAACTTTAATTTTGTGTTTACCAAGTAATTCTTCCACACACAAAAATATCAAAACATTCAGGAATTACCCCTATGGATATTCTAACAAAATATTCTCCTAGATTTTCTTCTTGAAGTATAATTACTGAATTTCTTCTAATATTTGAAAGAACATAAAATAATCAATTCCAAGTTCTAAATACTTATGACAAGCAATCTAGATTAAAATGCATATATAAACAGTCCACCATAACTGAAGGAGAAATAAAAACTTTGCATTAAATATTAATGGCCTCAATTATTTAATCAAAAGATACAGGCTGACTGTATAAGTTAGAAAAACATCTTTGGATCATTTGACTACAAAAATACATTTTAACTTTTAAGGTAGGCTCTGTCCTAGAGTAAAAAGAGGAACAAATGCATTCAAATAAAAGGGGACCAGGAAATAAGCAGGGACCATTATAATTATATCTGACAAAATAGATTAAAAATAAATTGATCAGAAGTAATGAAGAGGGACACTTCATTTTAATTGAGTAAAGAGTTAAACATAAAGACATTAATATCTTAATTGTATATATACACCTAATTATGAAACACTCAATTCAATGTTAAACATAATAATAAACTACTACTAGAATTAAGAACACAGAATAATGGCAATTCCTTAACCATGGGCAATTTCAATATATTATTTTCTCTAATATATAGGTTAACTGTGTAAAAATAAAGAAAAAATATCAGTGTTAATTGACAACATGCATCAAATGAACTTAACAGATATATACAGAATAGTGCAACCAAGTACCAAATAATATATTTTTCTCAGCAGCACATAGTAGCTTTTATAAAGTAGACGACATACCAAGACACAACACAGTACTTCACAATTTGAAATGATTAGAATAAATCCTTGTATCCTATCTGATAACAAAAGAATAAAACTTAAAATTAATATAAAATGTCTTATAAAATTATAAAGTAAAAGATACCACAAAACTCATTAACTAAATGATAAAATGGGTTGAAGTATAAATCACGAGAGAAATAATTTTTCTTAAAAATAATCAAAAAAATCAACACCTCTTGGATTAATTGGAAGTCATTATATAAAATAAATGTATACCCCCAAGTGCCTGCATTACAAAATCAGAGAAAGGACAAATAAACTGATGATGGAATTCAAACGTTTAGAAAAGAAATTAAGCCCCAGTGCAGGAAAGTGTAATACATAAGAAAAATGATAAATAAAATAGGAATAAAAATATAACAAATCTAAGAGTTGTTTGTTTGGGATGATGAAATAATAAAGAGTAACAGTACTTGCTCAACTAACCAAATGAAAGAGGGGACCAAAATTAGCAGAATAACAAATGACCAAGGAAAGATTAATAAAAAGTTTGTTTTCAAGGTCTGTAGTCTTTTAAGCCAGAAAACCTGGTACAAATGGAAGTTTTTTAGATTGACCCAAAGCACCAGAATTAAAACAATAAGAGATCAACAGCATGAACAGACTCATAACAAATGAATAGGTTGTAACCATAAAAAATTCTCTCAATTGATAAACATCCAGAACTAAAGAGATTCATGTCAGAATTTTAGCAGACATTTTGTTACTGAATACTTGCAAAACTATTTTTTAAAAAATAAAAACATCAGAAAGGCTCCATAACTCACTTGACAAAACCCAATTTTTTTCTAATACCAAAAGCAGTAAAAACATTCTCAATAAATTAATTAGAAATAAAATAAACAAATACATCAAAAAATTATACATCATGTTTAAGTTGGCTTTATGCTTGAAATATAGGGATAGTTTAACATGTGCATGTCAATAAATATATTAAACTATTAACCTCGACTTAAAGACAAAAAGCACAAAGCATATCAATTAATGTAGAAAATGCCTTTAACAAAATTATGCCTACATGATAATATCTAGAAAATGTAGGGCTTAACAGAACACACAATAACATATCAAAAGCTATGTATAAGAAACTCACAGCAAGCAACATTCCAAATGGAGAAAATTCTGCACAAATATATCTGAAGTCAGAAACTAAAATCATATATTTACCAGTTTCACTCATTTTCAAATTTTTTCTTGAAATCCTAATTGAGAGAATAAAATTCAAGAGATAAACATAAGGAAAAATTCAAAATATTCCTGTTTTCACACAATAAGATACTATATATTAGAAATTCAAAAATATATCAAAACATGTACAGAAACAATAAATGAATTTAAAATTTTAAAGGGGATAACAAGTCAACTTTCATATACCAATGGATTTTGTATATACTAATAACAAAAATACAAAGAAATATATCTTGGAAATAGTGCAATTTACAATAGCTTCAAAGAAAATAAAGTAACTAGGAATTAACCTTACTTTACATTAAAAACTTTAATAATTGGAATAAGATTAACAATAATAGGAAATGGAATATCTCATGGTCATGTATTAGAAGAATTAATATTATGAGTATGATCATTTTATCAAAAACCATTCACAGATTTAATGCAATCTTAGTTAAAATTCTCATTTCTTTCTTCACTAAAATAAAAATAAAGCTATCCTAAAACTAATATGAATCCACAGATGCCTCTAAATCTTTGTAGTCCTGAAAAAATAACAATACTGAAGTATTATTATTTTAGATCTTAAAATATATCATAGAGTATTAGCAATAAAAACAATATAATAGAGGAAAAATAGATCAATAAAATAAAACTAAATAAGCAAATGTAAGTATATATAACTTTGACCATATAATAATTAACAAAGTTTCCAAAAATTAAAGCTGGAGAATATAAAATATCTTTAGCAAGTGATGCTGAAAACTTTGGATGTCAACATGTGAAAGAATAAAATTGTACTCACATCCATTATCTTTAAAAACATTTATCTGTGTCAGAAATATAAATGTGAGAACCAAAACACTGAAAC
This sequence comes from Phyllotis vaccarum, assembly GCA_033318265.1. Taxonomy (NCBI): domain Eukaryota; kingdom Metazoa; phylum Chordata; class Mammalia; order Rodentia; family Cricetidae; genus Phyllotis; species Phyllotis vaccarum. The sequence continues at coordinate 46,131,111 of JARWLC010000013.1, forward strand.
AGTTGGAAGTAAGTATATTTCATTCAATACATGATAAAAATGTAGTAAGTGACTTCTTGAATAGGAATCCATTTGCCCTGGAATTAAGGCCAACTGCACAAGTGGGACTTCATAACTAAGAAGCTTTAGCACAGCTACACTGACAGTCAGCTGGGTAAAGAGAAAACTCAGAGAATTCTTGCAGTAAATGCAATAGAATATTAATATTCATAATATTTATAGAACTCAAAGAGCAAAGAATCAAAATAAAATAACAATTTTTAAAAATGGGCCTGAAGAGAGAGTTTTCAAATAAAAAAAAACTAGGAAAATACATACAAAATTTCTATTGTAGATGTATACCTTTCATTACAGTACTCAGGAGACAGATCCAAGATGTTGTCTGAGTTGGAGGCAATCCTGGTTCAGAGAGTAAGTTCCAAAACAACTAGGGTCATATAAATAAATTCTATTTTGCAAAATAAATGTAAATAAATAGTAAATAAAATTATCAAATTTTCATTTTTTTCTGGAATTAAAAAATGAAAATCAAAACAGCTTTATGACTTCATCTTACCTCAACCAGAATTACAAAGATCAATAAAATAACCAACAACACATGCTGAAGGGAATGTGGGGGAAATGTAACAATTATTCCCTGTTGGTGATTTTCTAAAGTGTTGTAGACACTGTGGAAATATGTGTAAAAAATTCTCAAAAATACAAAAATACCATATGACCTAGGTATATCATTCCTTGGTATATTCCAAAGGATGAGGTATTCTGCTGTAGATGGCTGTTCCCCCACACACATACTGCTCAGACCCAAATATTTGACTCAAAGGCTCAATATAAATTATAAATGCTTGCTTGATAGCTCAGTCTTTTTACTAACTGACTATTACATTTAAATTAATGCATATTCCTATTTGTACTTTTCCACTTGGTTCATGGCTTGCTACCACATTTTTACATGTCCTGCTTACTTGGTGTTTTCTCTGGCTCTACTCTATTTTCTCCTAGAATTTTCTCTGTGTCAAGCTTTCTCAGCCAATATTTTCTTCTTGTCCAACTATTGAGAGCAATATAAATTTAGAGTGTACAAAGAGACGTTTGACAATTTTTTTGTCTAATTAAAAAGGAAGATTTTAAATTTAACACAATAAACGTGTATATAATAAAAACAGTTTTAAGCAAAAATTACAGTTACAATTTCTAGTTTATTTTTATTAGACAAAATTAGAGAAAATATTTTATTATCTCTTATCTTTGTGAGTTTAGAGTTTTATATCTAATTTACTTTTTTCCTACTATAACTAAGTAAAACTATAATTATAACTATTCTTCAACATCAACAAAGAAACACCCTAAAAGGTTAAAATGTTACCTAAAGACATGGACATCAGTATTCCTGGAGAGTCACTCAATGTTCCTCTGTAATGTTGGGTTATCCAAATTTGACCTACAGAACTAGCATATATCTGACAGATGTTTCCCTGTAGCAGAAAATTTTTTGAGGATTCTCTAATATTGTCTTGATGAAGTTTGGCAGTCACCTTGTATCCTGATATTCCAGTTTGGACAGTAATTCATCAATTGAGATAAGGACTTTTTCTTTGCCTAAATGGCTAGCTTTTCCATAAAGAAAACAAACTCCATGAGGAATTTATTAGATGTCCATAATCCTCTTTGTAGTAATTAGTGCTACCAAAGCTGATGTTTCTCACTGTCAAGATTGAGGGGCTGTGTGGGCATAGTTATCTGGACCAATTTTGCTGATTGGAAAGCACTGGTAATCTTTGAAAGACTCTGAGATAATTCAGAATTCTGTTATGCAGAATTCTGAGGAGACTGTAACTGAGGCATTTAGAGATTCTAGATGTCCTGTGCCATCGATTTCCATTGGTATCTTGTTCACTTGGTTTGAAAATATAGAAGCTTTTTAAGGTATCTTCCATATCTGCTTTAATACAAGTGTAGACTGGGTATTGCAACAAGTCTGTAAAAGTGATTTTTTTTTTATGTGTATTAGCAGGCAAACTGTATCACATGTCTTGTAGTTCTTCTAAGTTTATTTTTTATGTATACATTCAGGATTTCAGGGAGTCTTTTTGATTAAACATAATTTTCTTTAACCCAGAATGAATGTACAGCCTCTCATTTTCTGTGGAAATAAAAGTCTCTCCTCCAAAGCAATCCATCTTTTGACTTAAGTTTTGAGTCAAGACAATTTAAAATTATACAGGTTAGAAGTCAGCAATATTTATAATCAAATGTCTCTTAGAAGCTGTTGCTCTTTACCAAATAGTCAAGTAATTAAAGGATAACACAAAATCATATAGCATACAGATTTCATGTATATTTTCCATCTTTCTATGGCTTTTTAAAATATTACTTTGCTTCTTCTTTCAGGAATTTACTTTATTTGAAAACTATGTATTTATTTATGATTGTTTATATTTTCTATTTTCTCTTCCAAGAATACGTATATTTTTAAACGTACTGTGAACCATTTATAGTTTTTCTTTTATCAGAATATATCCTTACTGAATATATCTTTGTCCAACCACATGAGTATTTAAACTGCTAAGCAGTATGCCTAGGACTGAAGTAATTTATTTGTTGCTGGCTCTGCACTATTCCTTAGATTCATGGGAGTCTATCTTTATAACAGAGGTACTTCAAGGAGCCAGGTTTATTGCTGACTGTATCTAGGTTCATGCTGAAAAGTATCATCATGAAGACTGTTTATAAATAACATATAAATGTTTTATAGTAGAGCTTCTTTAACTAGCCACCTGTATTTGCTGATAATGCTAAATTAGAAAGCTGTCTCGTAAAAGAGCCATGACTCGGCTCTCTGAAAGCAAATAGAGACCACCACAGAAAAAAAAAAAAAAAAAAAAAAAGGTTCCAAGAAGTGGAGTTTGAATTTATTTCTTTTGTGTTTAAAATTCTTTTTAAATATTTCTCAAATTTTATTTGTAAATTTTTTCCAAATGTTTGTGGACCAACAGAAAGATACTGTGTAATCATGTTAATTGCTCTATTAACAATAACTAGAAGATGAAAACAGCACAAATGATCTTCAAATGATAAACAGACAATGATAAAGTAGTGCATATATGCTATGGAATATTATCAAGCTCTAAAGAGAAATAAAATCATGACCTTTTTTGGTAAATTTATAAAACTAGAAAAGATCATACTGAGTGAGGTAATTGAGACCCAGAAAGACAAATATCATATATTCTATATGTTCTATCTCATCACAATGTCTTGGTTTCAAGTTTCCATGAGTATATATCATAGAATAATTGCAATATGCAATAAAGAAAAGGGGATACAATGTTAAAGTAGGAAAAATTAGTGAGAGGAAAAATAGCTTCAAAGTGATCTCATCAGGTAAATAGAAATCACGGGCTGCCCATTAAGAATGAGGAAGATAAATACAAAAGAAGGAAGTAATAATAATAATAGATAGGATGTCTGAAAAGATTATAAAGAATCACATTATTAGCTATTTACTTTTTAGAAACTTATAATACATATAGTAATAAAATTACATTTTATTCTCTAGACTGAAAAATTCTTCCTCTAAAAATCTAAAAACTATCTTTAAAACTTCAGCAATAGGAATGACATTCTCTCTTTCAAGTTTCTGGTCTAGTTTATCCCAGAGACTCTTAAAATATATAGCCCATTGTTTTGTGTTTTATTAGCCCCGATGATGGTATGACCGTATTTCATGAAGATATCACACATTTCAGGTTAGAGCTCCTGAGCTGGAACTGACCTGAAAACTTCTATTCTTGGGATTAGCTTTATAGTACCAGAAGACACGATTTTAGTTTTGAAATAAGGCAATTAACCCACAGTTATGCTTAGAAATGATGTTTATGAATAAAAATAACCATTATGGCAGGGTAATCCTAAAGGTGCAATAGTGGCCTACATATCGTGATAATTACCATCATCTCTCTACTTGTACTTATGTGCTACTCAACAGAGGAAAATCATGTCTAGGTCTGTCTGGAAAGCTAACCAACTACTAAAGGCTATTGAAGTCACAGATTTCAGAGGGTAACCTATAACTGACACCTTATTAAACAAGCATAATACCTGAATAAGTACTATATATTTATCTTTATACTTAATAAGTATAGATTTCACCCATTATTAAGAAAACTACTTATTTAAATGACAGGGACAATCACAGAAATCCACATCAATTAAGACAAGACTGTGTAGCTAAACCCACACGATAGCACCAAATTACAGATACTGTGCTTTATTCTCAGGAAACATTGCAGAAAAGGGGGAAAATTGATTATAAAATCCAGAATAGTGGGTTTTATGTTAAATTGTGTACCCTAGTAATGTCAGAAACTAAACTCATAAAGTCTCATCAACAAGATTTTATAATCATGCGCTGAACAATTAAAACCAAATTGACATTCCAAGTTGTATAGAAGAAATCCTATGACCATCAACTCTACAAAAAGAAATTTAAAGGAACTAAGGAGATAAAAATCTTGAAGGAAGAATTTTCATTTTTCTCTTTTTACCATGGGACTGTCAGCAGACAGCCACTGGTCTTACTAATTAGAAAGGCATGTCTATCTCTGTTTCTTTTCACTACCTTACTCTTTTAGGACATTGCTACGTTTTGTAGCTTGAACCCATGGAACTCAAAAAAGTGTTCACAGTACCCAAAAGGCAGCTTACAAATACTGGCAACTCCAATTCTAGGGGATTTGCCACTCTCCTCTAGCCTCCAAAGCTATAAGGCACTCAGAGAGTACACTTACATACACAGTCAAAACACTCATGTCCATAAAATTAAATAATAAAAATTTAAAACTATAATTTTTTTGTCTTAGTGTCTGAGAGATGTCTTAGTGTTTTTGACTTAGTGGGTGAGTGGCTTAGTGTCCATGAGGAATCTTCGTCTTTAGTATATTTTGACTGAACAATCACTAGTGCTAATGTTTCAACAATGTTCTGGTATCTTCATGGCAGTGGCTTATTGGCTTATAATGTAGCCAAGGAAAGGAAAGCATCAGTTTCAGGAAGAAACTTCCTTAAAGAACGTGGCATAGAATAATAGATGATGACAAAACCCAAGATAATGGCAAAAATATCCATCTGGATTTTGTGCCTATGCAAAAGTGCAACCCCCTGAACATACATAAGATTGGGGAGAGAGAGAGAGAGAGGAGAGAGAGAGAGAGAGAGAGAGAGAGAGAGAGAGAGAGAGAGAGAGAGAGAGAGATTTCAATAGTAATATACTACAGCTTAAATCCACGGCCACTCAGAGCCTTTAGCAAGATATTAATCTATTTCTCACTGACATAGAGCTAGAATGATATAAAAATTCTCCACTTGGATTTTTAAGTATACATTTGAGTTTATTTTTATTTCTCCCTTTGTCTGTATATGAAGAATCTTCATCTTTATTATATTCTTGGTTATATGAAATACTTGTTTTTTCACAATTTCCTGGAACAGTTGTTTTCAATCTTCCTAATGCTATGACAAATTAATACAATCCCTCATGTTGTGGTAACCCCAAACTTTAAAATTATTTCTTTGCTACTATATAACTGTAATTTTTAAAGTGTTATGAATCATACTGTAAATATCTGATATGCAGGATATGTGAAAAGGAACACCTAAGGAGTCAGGACCCACAGGTTGAGAACCACTATACTGGAGGAACAAAAACAATGGGATGAATATATATTTGCATTTATTCCCAAATTTTACTCAAAACCTAAAAGAGCCACCAGTTCTTAGTTTATGAAAGAAGTCTGAAAATTCTGGTTCTTATGTAAGCAAGAAATAACCAATAGCTACAATAGGATAAATCAATTCAGTGGCAAAAGGCCAAAACAAGAAAACAACTGGTAATCTTCCTTCTTCTAAGCAGTTTTTAAACTGGACCATAACCATTAGATGCTGTTCTCAATTCACCAGGTTCTTTTCATGTCAAATAAGAAGATCAGATAAGTTTTTCAGGTTAGACTTCCTATGCAGGTGATTATAATTTGTAGAAACTCAAAATTAACACCAGCCATAATAGTTTTAAAAATCAACTAGTTGAAAACTGGAGATAGTGTCTGTGAGAATCTATTCTACTGGAATGACACTATGAAATTATATGTATAGCTCACATAATGTTAAATCAATTTATTACAAATTAGAATTTATAGATCTGCCTGAGAATTGAAAAAATAGAATTATTCATGTTTTTTTCCAAATCTCTAAAATATTCTGATTTCTCAGGTCATGCTATAGAAAAGCATACTTATTCCATTGTTGTGTGGAACAGTTTTAGAAATTTAGTTCTTACATTCAGATTTATAGGCAAATGTTATTTCTGGGATCACCCACTGTTTTCTTGGGTACAGATAAATGCAAATTAATGTTCTGAATTTCGCATACATACTGCTTGCTAAATTAAAGGATATATATCCTGAGAACAAAGAAGTACAACATAGGATACCTTCTTATACTATCATCTAAGATGAGGCCCAAATAAATCAAACGGAATAAGCTGTGAAGCTGATAATGTTCCTAAGAAGCTAAAAGCAAGATTTGTTAAAGGTGAGCAATAATGCAGAAAATCTGCTAGCAGAAAATTGAAAGTTGATTATAGATACAAACGTGTTTGCTAACTCACCCTCAAATGACAATGGTGAAAAACTGAATATTGCATGAAAATTGAAAAAATAAAAGGAAGAAAGAAAACAGTGAAAATGCAATAAGTTTGTGGAAAGGAAGCATCTAGAACCTATAAACATTTTTGATTATTCAATCGTATACAATTAGATTACTTCTTTTAAAAGCTGTGTCTTGACAAGTGTGAAAAGATATTCCAACTGCAATCTAATGAAAAAATATATAAAACTTTTTTATTGCCACCTAGAGAACTATGATACTTGAACACTATTTTTGCTGTATAAACATGTAGTAAAACCTTTTTTCTCATATGACATATTGAAAAAAAATAAGTATATGAACAATAACGTTCATATTCATTAATAAAGAACTCATAGTATGACAATAAAATGTGATTTTTGTAAGGCAAGGAAGATTAAACCAAAATTATCTAGACTCTTCTAGACTTTAATAATTTCAAATATTTTTATAATCAATTTTAAGAAAATTATTTTCAATATGCATAATATGCTCTCCCTTAAGATTTGATTGATAATTAAAATGGCTGGTTAAATATTCATTAAATTGAGTATCTGTTTTGTGGTATTTTGTTTGTATTTATGACAAATAATACTTGCCTGGAAATCAGAGGGTGGAGTTAGCCATTACTTTACTATAAAAGCCAGGCAGTGGTGCATACCTTTAATACCGGCATTTGAGAAGCAGAGGCATTTTTAATTCTTTCTGTAGACCAGATTGGCCTTGAACTGAGAAATCTGGCTACCTTTGCTTCCCAAGTGCTTGGATTAAAGGCGTAAACTTCATGTTTTCAGGTTACTAACCTGATATCTGATTCCTGGTTTTTATTGATAAGACTTACTCGTCAAATATCCAAAGTAATATAACCAATATTGTTTTAAATTTAAGAATCAGAAATCATGTTTCCTGCATTTGTGATTATCAGAAAAGTATACTGTAAAATAATTTTATTTATTTTAAAAATATGTTCTTAATATATTGACAGTAGCTCCCATTGTGTATTATGTTCTTCTTGTGGTACTCCTAACAGAGGTAACACAGGCTGTACCTACTTCTTTAGCTTAGGTTGTCTTTTGTGAAGCCATTTGTCATACTTGGTTGCTTTTCACAATCTTAATTCAAGGGGAGATACTGCCACCACATAATATGGTGTGTTTTGTTGTTATCCTTGTGAGGTCTGCAACATTCTCAACAGAAGCAAAGGAGGAGTTGATCAGGAGGCAGAGAAGAATTTGGAGGAGGGAATACAAGGAGAGAAGTAAAGGAAAACTAGAGTCTGGTGTAAAATAAATAAATATACTTAATTAACTTGAAAATAAAAATGAGATCCTGAAGAATCATACTTTAAATATACAATACTGATTTCTCATTCAACTTCAAGATTGATTTTTTTTTATTATTTTCACAACAATTGTTGTTTGTTTTGCCCAGGTAGTCTCGACACTGAGCCCACCCTTGAGTGTGGTTAGCTTTAAGAGATAATGGGAATATTAAAAGAAATTAATTCTCCTAATCTCATTAGCTATCAAATTCCCATGGCCCCTCAGCTAATGTTAGGATCTCCCACCTTCTCTAGTTCCCCATGTTAGGATTTGGTATGGCTGGAGCTTCTACAAGATTTTGTACAGGCAATCACAATCACTTTAATTTCATGTGTGAAATTGCCTTGTTGTGTCCATAAAGTACAGATTTCTTGAAGTTATTCAACATCTGCTTCTTTTAATCTTTCTGGACTCTTGTCCATGAAGATTCAGAGTCTTCAGATAAAGGTTTGTGATGTTAATGTCTCCTATATGGTTGAACACTCTATTATCTTTTGCTCTTTGCATGTTGATAAGTTGCTGGGGGATATATCTGTGCTCATTGCCATCTATAGCAAGATGAAACTTTTCTGATAAAGGTAAAATAAGGTCTGATTCATATGTACAACAAAAATTATTAGGAATAATTTTAAATAATATGTCCATTTTATTTGTATTGTTTTTCCATAGAGCTTATTACCTGTCTATCCATACTTTACTAAGAGATTTACTAAGCAAAACATTTAAAAAGAAAACAAAATTAAATGCCAAACTCTACTTTGAATGCTATTGTCATTCAATAATATGGTAAGAGTTTCTTCCATTGAAGGGGAAACTCATCAGCTATTAGTCTTAGATATGTTGTTGATACAATACAATGTTATACTTTTTTACCATAGATAATTTTTCTGCTCTGTTATTCTGGATTTTTAATATGTAGATAATACTAATTGTCAATCAAGATGATTGCTAGACACTCAAAAACTGAATAAATAATGTGTAATCCTATATATATCTAGTTTAATTATCTGGCAGATTTTCACTGAAAAATTAGGGATAGATGTTATTTGTACTTGTTCCATAATATATCTGAATATTTATTTAATACATTACTATGTTATATGCTCATTGATATTGCTGCCACCATTTTCCCTTCCATTAAAAAGAATATGAAGCATATACTATTATACATTGTTTCTATTTATTTCAAAGTTCAATGCTTTCTTACCAACATCTTATTCACCTTTTAATGTAGGAAAATAAACATTTATAATACAGAAATTCTGGAAGAAAAATGACTAATATTTAGAAAATTATTACTAAACAGCAGTTTAGAAGGACTCACTTAGAATTATCCAAACTAAAAAGGCAATATATGTTCATTTAAATAGATGTTAAATGAAAAAGTTGTTCCATGCCCATTAAAATGAGTTAAAGTCAAAGTATACTTGCTAATATGTAAGTCTGCATCATTTTGAATTATGATGTATACTTTTCTCTTTTATATAGTTAAGTTAGTACATAATGAATCCTTCACCTAGGTCTGTCATTTTTCATTCATAATCACTGGGGAAATATTAGAATGGAATAAAAGAAAATCAGCATGCTTTATAGATTAGAATTATCAGTACAACACACATCTTTTATTCAGTCAAAACTTCCAAGTCAACATTGGCTATATTAGAAGATAAACCAGTATACTTCAATCATAATACATATCAGCAAATCTTACTGATGTGGGAATGTCTTTCTGTATGCTGTGAAAAACGGAACTGATTTGAAATATGGCAGGCACCATAGGCAGGGAAATAAGAGCATAGGTAGGAGAAGGAGGATGGAGTCAGAAGAGATATAACCAAGCTGCCCAAGAATCAACATATAACAAAAAAGTAAGCCACGAGCCATGTAGCAGGACAAATTAATGGAAATGGGTTGAATTAAGATGAAAGAGCTAGTTAGCCATGTGCCAGAGACATAGGCCAAGCAGGATGAAATTAATATAAGTGCACGAGTCATTTTTATGGGGAGAAGCAGCTGCAGATGGATCCAAACTGTGGGGAAGTCTGGGACAGAGACACCTGTTACACTTTATTTCAAATATCTTTCATAATCATGCCTTAGATTTTTTAAAATTTTGTCCATATATAAAATTAAATGGAAAATTAGAAAAGAATATAGTAGTTGTTTGGAAATATATACATGATGTGGGAATGGCTTTCTGTATGCTGTGAATATCAACCTTTAAATAAAGGAACTGTTTTGGCCCTTGGTGAAGACCTTAGAAGAAGTAGGTCGGGAATCAGAATAGGTAGGAAAATAAGGTGGAGTCAGAGACAGATTGAGCCAGGTGCCCAAAGAAGAAACATGTAAAAAGCACAGGTGAGCCAAGGGCCATGTGGCAGGACACATTAATGAAAATGGGCTGAGTTAAGATGAAACCGCAAGCTAGCAATTATTTTGGGGCATATAAACAACAGCAGGCAGCTAAGTGCTCTGGGACTTCAGGTCTGTGGGTACGGACCTCTGGCAAGTGGGCCAAAAACCTCATTGTAACATATAAAGACCTTCCTTTTAATTCATTTCATGATCAAATAAAACTAGCTTATTAAGAAAGTATGCCATTTCCTTTTTTATATTAAAATTCAGGTGAATATATAGTAAATGGTTACTCATTAGTTGGTGCACGTTCACTATATTTTTAAAAAGAAAGAGTAAATTTTTATTTCAGCACTGCTATGAAAATTTTCATCCTGAGGACTAGGCACCTTCTACCCCATCCTCAAAAGGTCTCAATCACCAACCAAAATAAAATTTCATCAGCTTTTATTTTTACAAACCAGGGAATTTTATAGGGTTACTTACAGAACATAAGTGATGGGCTGTGAGCAGCCATACTGGAAAGTCTTCAACTGGAGTAGATGATGGTTTCTCCATGTTTGACTAAATGCTCCCCCTTCATGTCCTTCTAAGGCTATACACTTTTAGTACCTCTACAAGGCCACATACAATTATAGCAATATTTCAAACATCAGTTTTGGTGAAGTACCTGGGTACACTAGTGAGGGTCATAAAACTTCTCAATAACCATTTCTACAGGAAAACATCAATAATGTATAAGCAAGCCCAGCAGTGGTGATGTTTTAAAAGAGGACACAGTTAAACTCATGAACATGGTGGAAGTGTACCTAAAAGGAAAGTCCTAGAAAGCAAACATTTATATTTAATATCAATAAATAGCATTATTAAAAGAAAGAACATTCATAGACCCTACTCATCCAGATTAATTACAACTAGCTGTGAAAAAATGAAAAACAATACATTGAAAAAACTATAATTTTTTTTCCCTTTTAGCGAAAAGCTGTGTTGAGGAAATACCTGTATTTTAGCCAAACATATAGAAAATAGAATTACTCAAACTAAGAAAAATATATGATTTGAAAGCATGAACACAACATTAAATCTGACACAGTTTACGATTACTGTTGTGGATTATTTCTTTAACTAGGAAAGGAGTTATTACATTTATTTATACTTCATTTGTTTAAAAATATAATGATGTGTTTATTTGTATGTATAAGACATCTGAATTGTCTAATAAAATGGTGAATGGCCCATAGTAGGGCAGAAGATGGATAGTTAGGGCTGTCAGGTAGAGAATCAGTAGGAGGAGAAACCTAGATTTGAAGAAGCAGGAGAAGGAGGAAGAAGAGAGGAAGAGGGAGAAAGAGAAAGGGAGGAGGGAGGGAGAGGGAGAGGGAGAGGGAGAGGGAGAGGGAGAGGGAGAGGGAGAGAGAGAGAGAGAGAGAGAGAGAGAGAGAGAGAGAGAGAGAGAGAGAGAGAGAGAGAGAGAGAGAGAGAGAGAGAGAGAGAGAGAGAGAGAGAGAGAGAGAGAGAGAGAGAGAGAGAGAGAGAGAGAGAGAGAGAGAGAGAGAACACATGGGAGAAAAAGAGGGAAACTCCCCCTAGGGCCAGACTGATTGGCAGGCGCCAGCCAGCAGAACATAGAATAGGACATAAAGAATAAAATAAAGGTAAAAAGGTTGAGGCAAAGTGTACATGACAAGAAACAGTTTTATTAAGATTATTAGAGCTAGTGGGACAAGCATATTTTAAGGTTGAGCATTCATAACTAATAATAAATCTGCATGACATGATTTATTTGGGAGTTCACTGATGGCTAAAAAGAAAGCCTGCTCTAAGTTACAACTAGAATATTTATACCAGTTATAGACAACCTAAAGCATAAATTACTAATTAAAATTCCAAAGATATACTCTAAGAAGTGGTTTAAAACTAAAGGTATTTCCAGAAATACTTCAAGCAATCAGAATGCTACACATTTATGGAATCTTTACTCTCATGTCTTCTGGGAAGATACAAATCACTCTTCTAAATAAAGTATATCAAAAAGAAAAAAAAAAACTTCTAACTCAAAGAAATTGCAATAAATTTTCAAAATGCATTTTGAAAGACAAGATTTGCAGCCAAATGCCATATCTAGGGTACCATTAAAAATTTAGACCTACAAGCTTGGGTAGTCATGAATTTTCAAGGATTACTTTTACTAAAATTTGCTACTGGCTTTAAATCAAGGTAACAGGATGCTTTGAGTCATTAAACCAAATCATCCTAGACACACATTGCATTCTTAAGAAATGACATTGCCAAATCCAAAATGATCACAATAGAAGCAAATCTGTGTTATCCTTAATTGCAGATGCAAGTAGGCAAGAATGGCAATTTTAAAGCAGATATCTTGAATAATTTACTGAGTTATTTCACAATGGTGTTACTTAAAATGATTCCATTACATTTATGAATAAAGTTTTATATTTATTGAAAAACATTTAATGTTAATAGAACATATAGATTGCATGTTAGAGAAGGGGAGACTTGGAACTAAAGATTTAATGGGGAAAAAACTGAAGGGTAGGCTAAAGGAAGAGTAATATATATGACAACTAAGCTAAAGATATACAAAGAAGCTCTATGGATCTTTATTCCTTATAATCTCATTTTCATATATGCATGTATTTTAAAAAATAGGTTATAGAGATACTCTGCACTGGTATACAATGCTGACCCCATAAAATATGAGCTATTAAGTAAAAATCATAATCCCAGACATGGAATAGCAACCTATGAGTTATTGATCAGGGAAGCCATAAAAGTACTAAAAACATTACAACCTTATGTCATTTCTCTTAGTCACAAATTATAGCTAAATGAAGACATTACTCAATTTTTATGTGGTACACAATAACCTCAATCTTAAACTGACTGGGAAATTTTTCTTACTGTGGGCTTTCATAGTAATATAATCTAAAATGGGACAAAAAGCACCATGGTCTTTTCCAGAAGTTGATACTAAAACACCTACCTCTCAGACAAATTTTGCCTACTAAGACAATATATACAAGATTACTAAAAGGGAAAGATGCTAGCACACAACTCTTGGACTGGATTTGAGGCTATCTCCACAGTAGAGCATTTACACTTGGTACTGTAAAACTTGTTAGAAGTCTATGGTCTTAGAGGTCAGATTCTAAGCTTTGTTAAGGAATAAACTATATTTTGCTAAATACTTACGCTGTAATAGTATTTTATAAATATTTGTGTTTATAACCATAGATCTATACTGCTCAGAACTTTGGTTAGAGAAGTTTAATTTTTCATTGGTCTGTGAAAACTAAAGAGGCTATCCAACATCACTATTCAACGTATTATTCAACATGCTAAGACTGGGAGCATTTGCTCCTAAATTAAATATTTAATGAAATATGTTTTTTATCATAATTTACTCAAGATTCATGAAAATTCTATGAAAAAGAGGTAGAAAGAATATAACAACTAGGTGATAGTTATTTTACTTGTGAACTCACAACAGCTGTGCTCACCTATATGTGCTGTTTGGTTTTGTCAATTGGACACAAATCTAGACACCACATGTGAGAAAAAAAACATGAAAAAATGCCTCCATAATATTGACTTTTTCACAATAGACATGATTAGTTATTGAATTAGATGGGCCCAACTCATATTAAATAATGTTATCTATTGTCATATAGTCTTAGGTTCTATAAGAAAGACCAAGAAAGTAATAACCAGCCAGTAAGCAACATTTTCCCATGATTTTTAATTTAGCTCCTGCCTTTAAGTATCTGACATGATTGAGTTTCTTGATTTCTTCAGTAATAGATTATGACTTATAATTTTAAGATAAATATATCCTTTGCTGGCCAAGTTGTTTTTGATTATCGTGTTTTACCAATAGAATAGAAATTCTACAGCATTCAACCAGTCACAATTCCAGCCTGGATTGAAGAAGGGCTCATGAGACCTTATTTCTAGATGAAGAGGTATTGGTTGTTGATGGCTGCTGGGAAAGTGAAAGACATTTTTTATTTTACTGTATAATTACAAATAAAGTCTCTGTAGCATAAGGTTTCTGGCCTGGATTAGCCCCATAGTTTGGACCTGCCTGCAGCTACTTTTCTTAAATCAATCAATCAATCAATCAATCAATCAATCAATCAATCAATCAACTCAGATGCTTATATTAATTTTGTAGTGTTTGGTCTATGGATCAGGCACATTGCTAGCTAGCTCTTTCATCTTAATTCAACTCATTTTCACTAATCTGTCCTGCCACATGGCTCATTGATTGTTTCCTTACATCTTGATTCTTGGGCAGGTGGGTTGAGTCTCTGTTTGACTCCACCCTCCTTTTCCTACCTATGCTCCAATTTCCCCACCTACACCCACAGTTCCTGCCATGACTGAAACAATCCTTTATTTACAGTATATCCTTATCCCACATAAGTCTCACACATATATACATAATTCATATACCTACTGGGTTCAGTGAGATTAGAAATAATTTTTTTAAAAGTGGACAAAGAGTTAACAAGGAAATATACTGTGAGTGGTTTGAGAATTGGCTTGGGGGCAAATATATATGTATTTTAACCATATATCTGTGTATATATGTATGTATACATGTGTTAAACAATCAAAGGACAAATAACAATATTTCACAACCCTTGGGAGCCAGAGGGAGGCAGATTTCTGTGAGTTGGAGACAAGCCTGGTCAATCAAACAAGTTCTAAGACAGCCAGGTCTAAACACACACACACACACACACACACACACACACACACACACACACACACACACACACACACACACACCTCCATCTCAAAAAGTAGAATAAACAAGTTTGGAGACATACTTTTGAGATGTTATTAATAAATAAGATAATTCAGAAAAGAAATTAATTTAGGGAGCACATAAGATAGACAGATATATCAGCTATACCTCCTAATGATACAAAGTACATTCCTATGGCAGCATTTTCCTGACAGAAGCGGTCAATGTACTTTTAAAGGGACAAAGCATAATGAAGCTTCTATGTGGCACGCTCATTGTCAGTTGGCTTAAGTTTTACAGTAAAAGTACATAAAATTATCTCTGCCACAATGTAGTGTGGTGATGTTATTATATATTTAATAAGAATAGTCTGGGATATCAGAGGACAAAGCCACCCACAGAGCCAAGCAATGGTCAGGGAATGGTGATCCATGCCTTTAATCTCATCACTCTGAAGACAGAGATCCATATCTCTTGGAGTTCAAGGCTTCACAGTGCCAGGTGGTGATGGTGCAAACCTTCAATCTGAACTCATACAAGCAATCTGATTTTCTGCTGTATTTTGGTTTTATAAACCCAGGCATAAATGACTTCTATTAATATTCATTATATTGAGGAAAATGTTGACAGGTTAATTCAGAAACTAAAAATATTAGATACTTTTCAACTTTTTCAAATGCAATATTATCTCTAAAATAGATGAATCATTTCTTTCTAAATTTTAAAATATCTTATAATCTCTATATATGTTTGTTGCTTAAAATCTAAAAAGACATGAGTCACTGTATAATATATCACTTTAACAAAACTCTTTTTATGTCATTTTAATATGGTCAAGAGTTTTTTAAGAATTTTTTCTCAAGAGTGTATCATTTTAAAATACTAGAATGACAATTAAATTCACTTATACTCGATTATCAAGTTTTCTTGAACCAACGAATTTATATATAGTTGTTTGCAAGAAAAATTATCATTATTTTTAGATTTTCTTTTAATTTTTTAGTTCTGCTCCTACATAAATGTATAGTCATTTTGTACTGCACTCTCCATATCACTTCAGACACATGTATTTTTAATTCCTTGCAGAATTTCTGACAAAGACCTATGCATAATTTATAAAATTTTTATCCTTATACTACTGGCATGACAAGAAACTTATGAAAGAACTATTAGGGCTCATATTACAAAGGTAGATTCATTCTGTTATGAAACATAATTTACCAAAGGGAAAATAACCATTGTTTTACTTAATTCTTCTACCTAGTAGTGGTCGAAGAACTACAAAGCAGTCTACAAAATGAGAATACCAATGACTGAATCTCAGCAAGCAAGTCATATATCATCCTATAATTTATGTAATTTTAAAGCTTTGATTTTTTTATCTGTGTCGATTAAATCATAGCTATATCACCTTCTATGTATATACAAGTTTGTGAATCTCTTTGGTATTAGTGTGTTATGAGAATAGATATCTTTGGGTTATTTTTTTCAGATAGGGCATCAAGTACAAATTAAGAAAATGAGTCTACACAAGTATAACTTGTTGATCCAAATGATTTAACTAGGGTTACTTACAAAAGCATGCATGAGTAATTATTTATTGGATTATAGGCAACTTCTGAGAGTCTGCATTATTGAGGAAAATCTTCTATCCATCATAGATTAACTGCCTACAAATCCTCAAGGAAGTATGGGGTGTCTTGATCCTTTTTCTGTTTCCATGGTGGAACACAGACAGGAACTATATAGTATAGATCCTATGAGAGACAATTACAACTGCTACAAGTTTCAGAGGACAGGAGGCATGCCATAGACAGACCACATTCCTCCAAAATAAGTATTTCTACCATGTACAATATATACATATGTGTTAGATGTCTATTTTCTGAAATTCATGAGATCAGATTTTTTTGCAGACTGTAAAATTTGCAGATGCATATTGTGATGTTTCAGAGGTGGAACCTCATTTTTAATTGTCCCTGTATTTATCACATATATTATAAAGGTATGTTTATCGAAGAACTTTAGAGAATTCTTACAACCACGGGTTGTAAGGTGTGGAATTTACAATATGTTTCACAACAGTCATTATATTTATAGATAATTTAGGGTTTCAAAATTGGATCTTCAGAATAGATACAAGATCTACATTGCATATATAAATTTCAGTTTTTAGTATGCAATTATTCATATGTATCTCTTGGGTTCTTTATATCATGAAGTTAATCTTAGTTTTATGCTAAATTATAAAAGAAGTAAAAAAAAATCACAGAAATTTTGAGATCAGTAGTACTAGATCCAGAAAATAAAAACAAAAATCCCAGAAGGTTCAGAAAGAGTCATGAAACTATTGACAGATTAATCCATTGGCAGCTGAAAATGTGGCTAAGTCCTACAAATGTTTTCCAAAAGAGAATGTGAAAAGCAATATAGAAAGATGCCTCAAGTGTAGAGAATATCAAATAATACATTAAATATTAATAGTCTCAATGTGAACCTTTTGGACAACTAAAACAATTAGATTTATGTAGTTTCTTTATATGTTTTCTTTTAACCTGCACGTATGTATTATATGATACTAGAGTCTAGTATACACTTGAGAAATTTCACTCTTTATTATACTACAAGTTACAGAACATTTTTTGACATTAAATATATTTAAAATTGATTGTTCTCTACCCTCACTAATCCTTATATATACCTGAGCTACAGAAACCTTAACATTTGAAATTTAATTCAACTACCTAGATTTTGTCCCTATTTTAATGTTTTAACTTATAATTTAAAAATTGTTTGTCCTTTAACAAACAGTATAAATAAAACAATTTGGAGAAAAAAGAAAAAGATACATCAACCTTTACAAATATGTACATGTTTACTTGTGTACATATGATGTAAAAAAGCGCACTTATAAATTCATATATCACACACATTATACACATATGGTAAGACAAAAATAAGGTAAAACAAGAAAAATGGAAGTAAATGTGTTAATGCTTTGATTAGTACAGAACACTCATTTCTAAATATTAAATTCCCTCAACTTTAAATCAAGGAACAGCAGATACCTCTAGTTTCTTTTAAATTTCACAAATGCTTCAACACATCCATAAAATTAACGCAAAGTACCCCTTTTCTATTGTGTGAGTCTCAGTGTTAAACAGAGGATTGTCTGTTCAATGGGCCCACTTTTATGCTTCTTCCAACATTAACTTACTCCCTTATAATCTATTTCTATACTTATTCTCCAGGCTTCTGTTTCAATGAATTAGCAAATTCATTATGTTATTCAGTGCTGTAGTAGACCTTCTCCTGTACCACACTTTCCATTCACATTTTTTAGCGATGAATCTTGCTACAGGTGATTTCTGAGGAACAGCAAGAGGAGAAGTCTTTTCATTTGTAAAAGCAGAGATGAAAACACTTCTGGGGTTGGGACCATATACATCTTTTGCCAGGGTTGAGGAGACTATTTCCTTCGATAAAGTTTGCCCTTTGGAGTTTGAGGTATCAGTGCTTTTCACTTCCTTAGTGCCTCCCCCATAAATCACTCAACCCAACATATAGCATCCCATTCTTTTCTGATCCATGCCCTTTTGTTAAAATTCTGACACTGTATAAGGCTGTCAATTAAATTTACAATGTTCAGATAACCATATATTGAGGGCATGGATTGTCTGCAGCGTAAGATCTATGCCTACAGAAGCAAAAATAATTTCTTCAGTGCAAGCTTAGAAATTGTTAGGGAGTTTGTATATAACTGAAGGTAGCCAAGTTTATTACTCAATTTATTTTTTCTTATGTAATTTTGTTCAAAAATACTAATAGTACACACCCTATATTTTTAGTGTTCTGAAGAATCTGAGGAGTTTTACTGAATACAGGTTCCATCAAACTGAAGTACCAGTTCCAGATACAACTAAGTCACTAGACAAGCAAATCCTTACAACTTACAACTCTTTCTCTAGACTTTCATCCTGGTACCAACATAACCAAGGAGAAAAAAAATATGCATATATATACATATATACATAAATACATATATATATATAATACACATATATGCATAAATACATTTAACACTGAAGATTTGTTATCAGTGATGGTAGAGGCAATGATAGATGATTCCTGAGGTATATTAACATCATTATCTGGGTAACAAGACAGCCAAGTGAGTAAAAGGCAAGAAATTTTTTTTCTGAACCTCCCCCCATTTAGGCTGACCTTCTCCTACAAGGTAACATCTAAAACTGGAGTGGGTTTTTCCACATCAATCAAAACAATCAGACAATTTTCCATGTGAGATTCCCTACTCAGGTGATTATAATTTGTAACAAGGTGACACTAAAATCAACCATAATAGCTCATGGTCTAATAATCTCTGGAAACACTATCAAAGACTCGTCTACAGGTGTTTTTTTTATAAATTGCATAGATATTTCTTAATACAATTAATTCAACAACCTCTATAATCAGCACATATATGAGAATATCTTAATGAAAGTCAGTTTTTGCAAAATTAACATAGTCTTGATAAATATTTATAATACAATATAGTGTCATTTTATAAGAATAAAATCATTTATTTTTTAAGGGTAGCCACAAAAGATTTTTAATACCATATATTGATAAATAATTCATAATATTGTTTCTTTTTACAGTGCAGCATATACAACTCAATTGTTTTAAATTTTAGATTTCAATTATAGTATTTTAAAGCATATATATATATATACATATTTAAAATTTTAATTAAGTATTATTAATTATGTATCTTGTTTATTAGCCATTATCATTAGAGATAGCATTGGTGATATAAATTAAAGCTTACTAGAAAAGGAACAAAGAAAGACGGAGGGGTGTTCTTGTCAGGCTCAAATATTCTCCTTATTCTCCATTGTACTTGCTATAGGGAGAAGGCCTTTATAGTTGCTGGTACATATGTAGTGGCATCAGCAGCCTGGTAGCTTTTTTATGTTTTTATGGCCAGTTTTTCAATAAATAACTGGTTTGGAAATGTGCAGACAGCAGGTTCTTTCCACAGACAATATTGCCTGGCCACTTTCTAGTGCACTTGGGAGACACTGAACTTTCCCAAACAGCTCAAGCCTATACAGTACTGAATTTTTTTTTTTAATTTAGTAAGAACCTTGACAAGAAAAGGAGTATTTCAGGAAAATGGCAATAGATACTGACACCTCGTCTTTTTCCTTAGGGATACAAGACTTTCTTTCAAATGGCATGTATAAATACTCTTTGTAATATATCTCCAAACTCAAAACTTGTTTTGAACCCTCCATCTCTTTTCACAGTAGTTCTTGACATTTTCACTATTTTTATTTTCCTGGTAAGGACTCAAGTTCCTTATATATTTAGAGGCTCTGACTCCTGAATGACACATTGTAGATTAAGAACATTTCTACTTCTCATTCTCTCCACTCTGTAGCTAGAAAAGGACATTTATGTAAACTAATTTTATATTTGGTAATTCAATTGTCATATTTGCCAAAAAATTGCTTTACTTGAGATGACTCTATAAAACTATTTTCAGTCTTTTTAATGGATATTCATTATAATGCATCTCTTCTCTGAATTGAAATGTTTTGTGATGTGTCCCTGAGACTTAATACCATATACAACACTGTTTCCATGACAAAATGCTATATTGCTAAGAAATAGATACAAATTTTGAATTCAGTTTATTGATAAGCTTGGGGCTCTGTTTACTCAGACCAGTTAATATTGATATATTTAATTTTTATTATTATTGTTTCATCTGTATTTCAGTAAGATAAGAGACATATTGTATATAAACAAAAGGCATAAGCTCCATGACTACAGTACATTATTCTGGGTGATAAATATGATGACATATACAACAATGTCCTATAAATTTATGATTATTCATAAACTTAGGGACTCAGTGTTGATTTTCATGCAATCATCAGAAATTTTATTTTAAATATCAATGTTAACTTTTCTGTCATGGTGGGGTTTGAGGAATTAGTGAGTCACAATGTTCCTGGGGGAGGCATATTTTATACAATAATTAGTTAAACCTCAATTCATCTTGAGACCTTTTTTTTTTGGCTAGGAACTAAATTTTGTGCTAGGAACTAAAGTGAAAGGAAGGGAAAAAAACAGTAACTTTTTAGAAAATAGAGGATTATCACAGTTATCCAAATAATCTTAACTAAATCTTACTTTAAATGTTATACTGTCATCCTATGTTAAATGCATGAACTTATTGTATTAAAAATATGTAACAAAGTACTGGCACTTGGGAGCCCCTGAGACAAATTTTACAAGATTCTATGGCATTAGTGATTAAAACTTCGAGACCTGTATCCTTTCTTTACTACTTTTGTCAGGGGGTTATCCCCTATAATTTGCTATGGTTCTGTCTTTAAGGGCACCCATGTTTGATTTTAAACACCTCTTGGTGACTAACAACCATTTGTATTTCTAGGACTAGGGGCTTTGAAGGCTTCGTAGGTCCTCCTGTGGGCACTAGTCACCCACTGATATGGATCACATAAAAACATGCAGGCAAGACACATAAATATTTTTAAAGACAGAGTACAGTTAGAAAGAATCTGTGACAGTTAATGATAGTTTTTTAACAAAGTTTTCCATAGGTATCTTTGAGATTAAACTGAGGTTCTCAGCCAGCAAACACAAACACACATGACTGAAAAGAATTGAACAAACTAAATAAACTGTCTTATTTATTCCTTTCTCCTTTATAGGTACCAAAAACCTGAGAGAAAATATCATTATCTCACTATAGTCAATGAAAATTAACCTTTGTCCCCCCAAAAAAGCAGATGTAAAGAAAAGTTTCTGTTAGAGCAGTAAGTTCCAAATTTTTAGCTTAGTCCCCTTTGCTCTTTAGTTTCCACTCATCCTTATCTGGATGAAAAAAATATATTGTTAACACAAGGGTTATGAAAAACAAAATTTCATTCAAATTCTGATGTGGGAATGATTTTCTGTATGCTGTGAATAGCAACCTTTAAATAAAGGAGCTGTTTTGGCCCATGACAGACACCATAGAAAAAGTGGGAGGAGGAATCAGAATAGGTAGGAGGATCAGGGCAGAGTCAGAGACAGAAAGAGCCAGAAGCCCAAAGGAGCAACATGTAAGGAATACAAGTGAGCCATGGGCCACATGGCAAGAAAGATTAATAGAAATGGGTTAAGATGTAAGAGCTAGCTAGCAATGTGCCCGAGCCATAAGCCAAACAACATGAACTTAATATAAGCAACTGAGTCATTTCTGGGGCCTGAGCAGGAGCAGTGGTTTGACTAAGTGCCCTGGGGCTGACTGCAGGTCTGTGGGTCTGGGCCTCTGGCTGCTGGGGACCAAGAAAAAACCACATTGTAACAAAGTTCTTTCTTAAAATCTGCAGCACTGTACCCTCTAGTGGAAAAGTTGTAGATAATTATGAGATTATGTAGCTGTTATCATTGCTGCTTTGTCTGATCACCAAGTCTAAGACAAAGTCACAGATACCTTTTTCTGTGACCCATCCCACATAAGCTAATCTACTATGTATATCTCAGTGAAGAAATATCTACTGGGTGAAGCACTCACAACTCCTATTTCCATATCTTTAGACATTGTGGTCCTAATTATCCTGTGAATTTTTTGACTATCTTCAGATTTTGTAGTCTTGATGGTCTTTTGTGGTTTTTTTGCTGTTTTCTTTTTCCTTCCTGTTGGTTGATACATGGTATCACATATCCAAAGTTGGCCTCAAAATCAAGTTGTAATTGACTATTAACATAGGCTATTGATTATTCTGAGTTCTATAATTGTAGATGTGTGCTGCTCTGTCAGATTTTATTGTCAATTTCTGTCAACCACAGTAATTATAGCAAGAATATGTGATTAATTACTACTAAGATTCTTGTGTTGAAAACATTTTAGTTTGGTTTTAATATGTAACAAACCTGGTTATTCATGAAAATCCAAAATAAACCGTTGTTGCTAATAACACACTCTCCTACCCACCTGTAGATTCAGCACTATGACTCTAACTAATCATTATTCTCAGCTTCCATTTAATAGAATAAAAACAGTTTTTAATGCCATTACATTATTACATAGAAGAATCTTTAAATACATTAATGCAAAATGTCAACACTAATATATACACAATCTTCTAGTAAGTTTTTAATTTTAAAATGAACAGTTACACTCATACATTTATCACTTCACTCTAAGAATTAAACATTTACAATATGAGAAAAATGAAATAATATGTGGTATGTTACAATGAGGTTTTTGCCCAGCTGCCAGAGGTCCAGACCCACAGATCTGCCATCCCAGAGCACCTAGCTGCCTGCCACTGTTTAGGCTACCCCCAAAATGACTTAGATACTTACATTAAGTTCATGATGTTTGGCCTATGTTTCAGACACATTGCTAGCTTGCTATTTTATCTTAACTCAATTCATTTCCATTAATCTGTCCTGCCACATGGCCCGTAGCTAACCTGCATTCCTTGCATGTTTCTTCTTTGGGCACCTGGCTCCATCTGTCTCTGACTCTACCCTTCTTTTCCTACCTATTCTGATTCCCCACCTACTTCTTCTACGGTGTTCACCAAAGGCCAAAACAGCTTCTTTATTGAAAGATTGATATTTACAGCATACAGAAAGCCATTCCCACATCATATATATATTTCCAAATAACTACTATATTCTTTTCTAATTCTTCATTTCATTTTATATATGGACAAAATTTTTTAAAAATCTAAGGCATAATTATGAAAGATATTTGAAATAAAGTGTAACAGGAGGTTTCTGGCCCAGACTTCCTCACAGTTTGGATCCATCTGCAGCTGCTCCCCCCCCCAAAAAAAATGACTCATGCACTTATATCAATTTCATCTTGCTTGGAATATGTCTCGGGCACATGGCTAGCTAGTCCTTTTATCTTAATTCAACCCATTTTCATTAATCTGTCCTGCCACATGGCTCGTGGCTTAGTATTTTGTTACATGTTGATTCTTGGGCAGCTGAACTGGGTCATATCTCTTCTGACTCCATCCTCCTTCTCCTACCTGTGCTCTGATTTCTCTGACTATGGTGCCTGCCATAGGTCAAAACAGTTCCTTTTTTCACAGAATATAGAAAGACATTCCCACATCAGTGGTAGACTCCTCAAAGTATATCATAATAGCATATAAGGCTTTTGACATTCAGAATTATAACTGAAACTTTACCAAAATTTTCTAGTATTTTATCATAAATTTTCTGAGTTAATTAGATTAGAAAATACAGCCATTAACATATGTTTGCTACAGTTCATTAGCATATTTTTCTGAAAAATAAGTCTCTTGTTTTTAGGTGGTGTCTGAGAAATAGCAAAAGGTAAATCTTGGTCATGTACATCAAACAATACTAATGTCTGACAAAACTACATCTGATATATAGTCATAGTCTCATGACTAAAAACTATTTCATTCTCATTAATAGAAAGCATGCAATATATAATCATTCTGTAACAAAGTCACTGGAACTTTCTGACAGTATTAACTAGAAGATACATTACTTAGTATTGATAATAGCAAAATTGTCTTGATCAGAGGAAAACCATGTAGATGAATGAACGTATTCAGCCTTCATATCCTCCACCATCATTATTTTTTCAGTGAGACCATTGAAAAACACTGTAGTGAAAAGTGATTTCATTATTTACAGAATGAAATTATCACCTAAGTGTTCTAATGTTCTCTATCTATATATCATCATAAATTCACATTAAAATTGTCCTATTTCTATGCACTGATAATTTAAACGAGGCAACTGAAGTCCTGAACACCAATGAAATTCTCCTTCTCCTGCTGCCAGGAATCCCCATGACAGCATCTACTGACCATTCCATTCTCAGTGATACTAACACATAATGACAGTCCAAATATAAGACATTCTTACCATTTTAATTCTTTTACTAATTAGTCATAAGAATCTCTCTTTGTGACCTTAGATATGTAATATAATAAAAGAAATATCAATGAAATCTGAACTCAATTTTTTTTTTTTTACTTTTGCATTGTGGTCTGCTGAGGCTTTCTTTTATGTTTACCATTTAATTTAAAAGTATAAATCTAATGAAACATCAAAAATTATGAATGAAATAAAATAAAATTATAATTAATAATTTAGAATTGCATAGTCACTTGAGAACAATAAGGCACACAAAGTTTTTCAGTAAATAGTAAGGAAGAAATTTGTTTCAAATTGGATACTAGCTCCTAGTCAATAGAATATATAGTCTTGCCTCAAAACCCTAGTGTTTTAAGTTGCTCATTTCCTTCTCTTTATAGTTGTCTGATCTTTCTCTATCTATTATATAGGTTCACATTACTAGTTTCAGCCATCTGTAAATGCACAGACAGCTATATATTTACTAAAACATTCATATTTACTCTTTCAACAGGGTGCCTAAACAGAACCTCCCCCAAAATCAAATGAATGACCACCCTAATTGTCATTATAGAAACTTCATCCAGGAATGGATAGAGGCAGAAACAGAGATCCACAGCTAAGATCCAGATTGAGCTCCAGGTCGAACTGCAAAGGAGAGAGAAGAGAGTATAATTTCTCAACGGCAGACAACTGTCAAATAGTACAGGCAGCTTGTGGAGCCTCTTTCAGTAGGACAAGACTATGTTCTTGGTACATGAACAGACATCTTGGACCCCATTCCCTATAGAAGAACACCAAACCCAGCCTTAACACTGGGATAAGGGACTCAGACCTACCTAAACCGGATACACCAGACTGAAATGACCCACTTAGGGTCTCCTTGCCCCCCTTGGGGAATGGATTGGGGGATGGGGTTAGGGGGATGCTTAGATAGGACTGAAAGGGACTGGGAGAAGATAAGGGAGGGGGACAGTGGTATATATGGAAAAACTTTTTCAAATAAAAAAGGACAATTAAAAATAAATTTTAAGTTAAAAAAAATGAAAATGAATTGATTTTTGATAAAATAATGAAGAAAAGAACAAGCCATAAAGATAAA
This sequence comes from Phyllotis vaccarum, assembly GCA_033318265.1. Lineage (NCBI taxonomy): Eukaryota > Metazoa > Chordata > Mammalia > Rodentia > Cricetidae > Phyllotis > Phyllotis vaccarum. Next base: position 46,157,281 of record JARWLC010000013.1, read on the forward strand.
CTCCTACACCAATCGAAAAAAAAAAAAATTGGCCTGGATGTTGGTTTGCTTTCTACTGCTCTAATAAAGACCACAATGGAAAGCAATTTGATATAGAAATTATTTGGCTTTCACTTCCTCATCATAGTCCACTATTGAGAAAGGTCAGGACATAAACTGCGGGGACAACAAGGTGACAAGCACTGAAGCATATATCATAGAAGAAGAACAATGTTAACTTATTAGTTCTTCTTGGCCTGCTCAGTGTGCTTTCTTATATATCTCATGATGAGATAAATGCCCAGGGATGCTAACACCCAAAGTAAGTTAGGCCTTGCTTGATCAAGACCTATAAGGAAATCCTTCCATAAACTTGCATATAGACAAATCTTATATAAGCATATTTTTTAAATTTGAATTTTCTCTTTCACATGACTCTTCAATGACCCTACTTGCCACAATATCCAGAAACAATAAGGACTCATACAGTTCCTAAAATATTTGCCTACCATGCATGAGGCCCTGGATTCTTTATTAAATACAAAATAATGTGGATGTAGTGGCAACTGCCTCAAATGTTGTCATTCTTTTAATAAAAACAGAAGGACCACAAATTCAAGAATAGTTTTTCTTCCCAGAAAAGTTAGGCAATCCTGTATTATAGGATACATTGTAACAAAAAGAAAAATACAATTAGAGAACAAACAGAAAATAAATAAAAAACAAGTGTTTTAAGCTAAATTCAAAAATTAATTGAAGCCTCTGGGTTTATGGTGAGATTTTGGTTTTGTAAAAATTATCAGTGTCATTGGTACACACTAAAACACAAGAAATTGATAAATAAATTGTCCTGTAAATGTTCAACCACATGTAAAAAAAAATTGACTAAATTTCTATTCTCATAAAAACATTCTTTGATCAAGCATTAATCTCTGAGTTCTAACCTCAGAATTATAAAAATCTTATGTATAAAAGGTTTTCAAAAGTGGTACTATTTCCTGATGTATTTTTTAAACTTCTTTTTGTAAACCAAATATCATTGCCAAATGATATAGAAAAATTAGAAAAGTTTAGCTGAATCTTTATTAATTACTGCACATTTACATTAGCTAACTTTTATGTCTGTTTTTAGTGCTTAACTGAGCATCAATAATTCAAACCTAATTTAAATAACCAAACAAGATTTACATAAAGTAACACTATCTTTTTTAATTATAGAGAAATTTATTTATTGTCTCCATCAATATATTACATTTTTTGTTATTTACTCTATGTTCTTTCCTCTAAATAAATCAAATGATTAAGTAGGGGTCTTTTCTAGGGTAATATCTACAAAAATGTAAGTTACTGAGAATATTATGTTTATATTTTCAAAACTATTAAAATTAATTTCTGTTCACTAATATAGTGGAATTTAGGCATTATTGAGGGAAACCTAGAAGCATAGCTTTGGGATCTTAAGACCATGAATGGATTGTTACCAGCCCCCATTGAGAACCCTGTTATATGCTGCCCTTCCTTCATCTTTGTTCCTGTGTTCTCGGGGTAGAGGACTGGCAGCATTACTGTGTGGGACATTTCCACTCTTCAAGAATTTCTTAAGGTTAAAATTGTATCAGTGAGTATTTATATAACCCATTAATAAATATTGATCCATTATATAGTCAATTGTCATTAAATAATTCTATAATACACTCACTCATTTAATTTATGAGACTGAGAAAGTCCATATTAATACATATGAAAATAAAACCTATTTTTTCTTAAAACTTTTCCTGCAGTATATTTATTCTGAGTATACCACATATGTATCTGAATTCACAGTTACTGACATGAACTGTTGTATTTTTTTTTTTTCATTGCAAACTGAACTTGGTAAAAAAAATAAGATTTTCAAGATTACAGGTTGAGTAACTTATATTTTGATTAGTAAGTGGTATTTAAATTTACAATCAAGGATTGTAATTCAATTATATAGTCATCAGAAATTAAGGAGACTTTTAGGGATAATATGTATTTCTTGCAAAGACAGTATATGTTGAAAATTATACATTTATACTTCTTGCAATATAGGCTCTATAAAAAAAGCATTCTGTCTGATCACAAGTAAAATACAACTCAATACAAAAACAGTCTACCACATTTATTATAACTATGGTCTTTGGCTATATAGTCTAATAGTAATACTTAGGAATTTATCAATAATTCTGGTACTTAGTTTCTCATTGGTGCAATTTGTTTAAAATTTCAATAAGATCATATAAGTCTTGATGGCTCCAGATGAATTAGATCCTTCCTATAACGTTGTCAGTACTAAATAAATGATACCCATTAGCCCAAACATTATCATTTTTAAACCTCTACAACCTCAAAGGTTTATAAACAGACAGATGCTCATTAGAAACAGTAGAAAACTCATTCACATGCATTTTTTAATCAAATAAAGATGTGTCATATTGTAGAATTTTTGCCATCAGTTCTTTTCTGACCATATAATATTAACTTTATTATAAAAATTCTATAATATAGATATAGAAATCCACAATATGAATCACCTTCAAATATGAAGAAAAATTACATAATGCTATGTTGTAAGCATTTAATTATATAGCTTAATTTCTTTTTAAAATTTCTTTCATTAAAGAATAGTGAAAATTAAATTTTTATGTTTCAAATGCTTCTTTTGTTAAAATTCATTTATAAGATATAAATTGATAAAAATATTACGAAAATTCTTATTTCTGCTTCTATACACTCTTTTTCCTGATGACTGGAGATGATGCAGCCATCTTTTAACAGTAATATTATCTAAATTTAAATGCTATTTCTGGAGAAAGCCTCATTATAACTCAGAAAGTCACTTAAACATACAAGACCCATAAGATCTAGATTTCCCCAATGTCAGAGACAGGAGACGCCAAATTGTCAAACTGACTTCAAATTCTTTAGAGACAACCAAAAGTTTTGTTTTTTTGAATAATCACTAATGGTAAGTAGGAATTTTCTGATATAAAACTGCCTTTGAGTCATTCATGCTCCTGTAAACAACCTCTCACTCTCTTATGAGTAACCCTAAATAATTAATTGATTCACCAAGTTGGACTTTTTGTAGAATAATAACTAAAGTATTTGATTTTTTGTTATATATTATACATGCCTTCAAGGAAAAGTCAAACAATTCTATCTGAATGAAATACAACTGCTGAGTAGTGTAGAGTAATAAGGAAAAACACCTTTGCTACTGTTTGTAAAAGATAAGTTATTTTATCTAGCTCATCTCAATGCCTCTAGATCTCTTGTCACAACAGTAATAAAAATTTATAGTTGGGCAGAGTGGTATGAATCCTTAATCCCAGCATATAGGAGGCTGTTACAATAGGTTTCAGGCCCACCTAGTCCCAAAGTTTGGACCCTCCCACCACTGCTTATCTTGACCAGTAATCCCAAAGTCCCAAAGAAATACACAGACACGTATATTAATTTCATGCTGTTTGGCCATGGCTTAGGCATATTGCTAGGTAGCTTCTTCATCTGAACTCAACCCATTTTCATTAATCTGTCTTCCCACATGTTCCATGGCTCACCTGTGTACCTTATATGTTGCTTCCTTATGCATCTGACTCAGTGGGTCTTTGACTCTGCCCTCCTCATACCTAGGCTCCTGTCTCTGGCTACAGTGTTTTCCAAGAGTCAAAATAGATCCTTTATTTGAAGATTGATATCGCTTACAGAAAGACATTCCCACATCAGGAAGCAAATATCTAGGAGGTCAAGGTCAAACTGTATATAGTAAGATTCTGTATCAAAAATAAAATGAACACTTATATTTGTTTATTTGTTGAAATCACCATTTGTACCTTATTTCTTTGAACTGTAAACTGATATAATACAAGCAACAAAATTAAATGAGAACCATTGTTGTTAACTATGTTTTTTTATTTTATTATTTATTTATTTATTTATTTATTTTTTACTTTTTTCTTACATTATTTAGGGTGTACCTGCTGGCACATGCACAGACATCAGAAGCTATCATTCAAGGCTCAGTTTTCTGTTTCCATTATGTAAGTCTAACGTCTAACAGATCAAACACAGGCCACCAGATTTGAATAAAAGTGCTTTTATCCACAGAACCAAAACGCCAGCCTATTATTAAAGTTCTTGAATGATGGCTTGTTGTGTTGAAATATCAACAATAGGTTAAATAAAATTCAAGTAAGCAACAAAGTTCTTTACCAAATTTAATATAAAAGATAGACAAATAAATTCAATTACAATTACATTATTCTCTATTTCAGTGAAAATTAACTTTTCATCTAGTCAAAGAGTTTTGTCATTAAATTTCAAACTATGAAAAATAAACAGAAATAATTTCCTGTAATCCTGCATTTGTTAGAAAGTACCCCTTTATCCTTTCTCTCTTTTTCAGACAAACACAAAGAGTGCCTGTTATTTTAATAAAAAGATTGCAGTCTTTAATAGATTATCATTTAATATAATACAACTTGCTTTGCTTTTCATAAACAAAAAAGTCTGCTCCACAAACTTGGATATGTGAAGCCTTCCATTTGTTGTTACATGGATCCACCCAAGCCTGGTAAAGGTTATCAATGATTTATTAAAATACAAAATAGAGATAATGCACTCAGATATCGAACAAAATAAACATCCATCCTGTAATAAGTTTTTTTTGCCTGGGCTTTCTGGCATATCTTGGAAGTTCAGACTTTTCAGCCCCTCTGCTGCTTAGTCCCAAATAATCACACAAAGACTTATATTAATTTCATGCTGATTGACATAATCTCATTATACTATCTTTACCATCCACTCTGTCCAGATGTAAAGGCTTTTTGACTACCCAAAAGAGAGAGTACAAGTGCCTCCTCATTACTTTATAGGGACTACGTACCTGAAAAAATATTTATCAGGCTAAATATTTCAAGGTTATTGGCAAATCAAATTCTAACAAAATTCCTCCTTTGTCTAAATAAGATTATTATAAACCTAATACAAAGTTATATACAATAAGAACAATTATCAAGTATTATCTAAAAGAAATAAATTGTAATAACATAAATGAGTTATAGCCAACAAGAACAAGATTAAACTAGAAACATATACTAAAGATATAGGGTAAACATAAATGGAAAGTTACAGATAATTACTCCAATAGTTGTCCTACCTCAAAGAATCTAAATCTTGTACCTAAAATAATCTTAGCTAAAGTATGAAAGGATTTTAACTGTAGTGCTCTAATCTTTGACTTCATCAAAGACCTGAGAAGGAAAACAACAAGTGCAAACTAGCAACTTCAAAAAAAAAAATTCAGGAAATGACAGAGTCAGTGGCTGCCTAGATAATCAACAAATGTTTCCTTTTAACATTGGGGCATCCACTTTTGGGTACAGTCCTACAATAGCAAACAGATCATTTTCAGAAGCAAGAAATTTTGAAAAGTTGTTCTACCCTATCTTAGCAACATTCAAGATTTAGTATTTTGTATCTGAGAGGATGTGTGATAGAAAAACATTAATAATACTTGGTTAAAGGCTGTCATCTTTTATCTTTAAAAGATATTTATGAACTTATTTCAAGACACAAATTGAAATTACCACAGTCTCTATATTGAAAAATAGTAATTACCAACGGCCATGGAAAAGTTCCAGATAACAACTAGTGTTTACCAAGTCAACTCACCATATGTATAATTCTCTAATAAGTAGCCCATGTGGCAGAGCCATGAAGTCACTGACTATTGGTGAACAGTTGCCTTCTATCTGTAACTTTTACAGGTTCCACTGCTTTGATTTCCTAATACAAACAGCTGTAGGGTTCTTTCCATAGCACATTCATGGTATGTTTTATATCTTTGGCACAATTATAGTTGTTATTGTTCTGTTATGAAATTTAAGTCTGCTTGAGAAATGATAATCAAGCCACTAAACCTACAGAATAAAGAAAAACATTCTAAAAGCTTTAAAGGGAAAGGGACAGATTACCTATAAAGGCAGACCCATCAGAATAAAGCCAAACTACTCAATGGAAAAGAAGGTCATGGTGAGATGTGATACAGACACTAGAAGAGCATTGTTGCCAACCCAGATGATTATACACAAAAAAATCAAACATCATAGATGGAGTAAAAAATATTTCATGATGAAATAAGATTTAAACAATACTTATCCACAATTATGGCCCTACAGAAAGCACTGGATAGAAAATTACAACCCTAAGAAAACCAAATACACTGCTGAAACCACAAATAATCATAATCCCACAGAAGAAAAACCAAAAGAAGGAAAATACACATAAGCTACCACCAAAAATAACAGGAAATTACAATTATTGGCCATTAATACACCTTAATATCAATTGACTCAAGTCAATATTAAAAAGACACACCCTAACATGATGGATACAAAACCAGAAACTATCCTTCTTCAGTTTATAAGAAATACACTACAACTTCAAAGACAGACAACGGCTCAGAGTAAAGGGTTGAGAAAAGAATTTCCAATCAAATAGTCCTAAGACTCAAGCTGGTGTAGCCATCATAATATCCAACAAAATAGACTCTAAACTAAAACCAATCAAAGCTAACATGACAGACATCACTTATTCATCTCAGGAAAAATCAACCAAGACGAAGTCTCAATCTTGAATATTTATACCCCCAACACAAGGGCACCTACCTATGTAAAAGAAACACTATCAAAGCTTAAAACATTACATCAAACCTCACACACTAATAGTTGGAGACTTCAATACCTCACTTTCACTCTTAGATAGGTCAACCATATAGAAACTCAACAGACAAATACGGGATCTAATAGATATTATGACACAAATTATCTTAATAGATATATACAGTGCTTTCCACTCAAATAAAAAGAAATATACATATTTTCCAGCTCCCTGTGGAATTTTTTTTCTAAAATTAACCACATATTATTTATAAAGCATATATCTGATGTGGGAATGCCTTTCTGTATGCTTTGAATAGCAATCTTTAAATAAAGGAGCTGTTTTGGCCCATGACAGGCACCATAGAAAAAGTAGGAGGAATTAGAATAAAGTAGAAGGAGCAGGGCAGAGTCAGAGAGAGATGGAGCCAGAAGCCCAAAGAATCAACATGTAAGGAACACAGGTGAGCAACAGGTCACGTGGCAGACAGATGAATGAAAATGGGTTGAGTTAAGATGAAAAAGCTAGCTAGCAAGGTGCCTAAACCATAGGGCATTTCTGGGGCCTGAGCAGCAGCAGTGGCTAAGGGATCTGGGGCTGCAGGTCTATAGTTATGGGCCTCTGGGTGCCCAGGGCCAAAGAAAATGCATTGTAACAGATGGCATCCCTGGGTAGGCCAAATTCCCAAAATAATGTTTCTAAATGTTTGTTTTCATTATAACTGGTTAATGATCATAATCTTTTTGTAAGAAGGAAAAGGGGATATGGTATATGAATAATTTTTAAAAAATTAGATTATTGAATTTACTTAGATCAGAAAATCAGCTGTTAATCTCAAAATGTTTGTATTGATATAGATTTGGTTTATTGATACAAATTAAAGGTCAATCTCTTATGCTGTATATTTCTACTCTTGTTTAAGTTTATGTAAAGGATTTAAATTTGTAATGTATAATTAAGAAATACATGTTAGATTTTTAGGTATACAGAGATATAACACAATTAGTCAAATACTTCTAAGACCTACAGAATATGGCAATTTAAGAACTTAGACTTTTCTGGACAGTGAGACAGATATGCTCCTGGCAGCACCAATTTACTTCAAGAGAAAAATGGCAATTGAAGAAACTCCATATGGAGATTAGCTTCTTTGTGGCATTGGTTAGCCACTGGACATGAACCTGTTCTTATATTGAGTGCTTGACAATATGCTATTAAAAGTAGACATGCAAGTTCCATAGGAAGGTGACACCTGAACTTTGGCAGAACAAGCTGAGATGGTCATTCAAGTTCCTGCTCTGCAGAGAAAATTTTCAGACATTCTTCAGGACTCGAGGAGAAGTGACTGATGAACTATACCAGAATAGGCAGAGCAGATTTCCTGCTTCACTGAAATTAAAAGAGACTCTGGGCCTCTAGGCTGAAGATAGATGCCCCAACTTTATAAAGAAACTTTGTGTGACTGTACAGGCATAGAGGTGTCATCTCTGTCATTTCTGGATTTTGGAAGTTGCTTGCACTTCCGGTTTACTTAGGTAAATATATCCTTCTGTGGTCTTTGAAGATTAGATAGATATAGGTACAGTTTTTCTTAGTCATTTGAAATGTATATTGTATATAAAACTTTAGATTTATAAGGATAAGATATATGATAAGAGTGTTTTCTTTAAGTTTGCTAAATACAAATAGACTATATGTTATAAATGTAATTCTTGCTTAATAGCTGTTTTGTTATATGTAATTTTGCTTTGTTAAAATTGAAGTCTCCCTTTTTTATTATAAAGGGGGAAGTGATGTGGGAATGCCTTTTTCTATGCTGTGAATAGCAATCTTTAGATAAAGGAGCTGTTTTGACCCATGACAGGCACCATAAAAAAAGTAGAAGGAGGAATCAGAATAGGTAGGCAGAGCAGGGCAGAGTCAGAGAGAGAGAGATGGAGCCAGAAGCCCAAAGGAGTAACATGTGAGTAACACAGGTGAGCTACAGGGCAACGTGGCAGACAAATTAATAGAAATAGGTTGAGTTAAGATGTAAGAGCATGCTAGCAATGGGCCTGAGCCATAAGCCAAACAGCATGAACTTAATATAAGTGTCTGAGTTATTTGGGGGGCATAAGCAGAAGCGGGCAGCTATGGGGTCTAGGGCTGCAGGTCTGTGGGTCTGGTCCTCTGGCTGCCTGGGACCAAGAAACTACTACATTGTAACAGATGGAGTCCCTGGGTGGGCCAAATATACACTTAAAGCCTGAGATAGTGTTAAAAAGGGTTTTAGCACAGAGACTGAGCCAAAGAAGCTTCCAAATTGTGTATATGATGTGGGTCATTGTACAAAGAAAGTGTGGAGTCCAGGCCACATTCAAAACGGCAAAGGAGGACTGGCAACAGGCAGTGTAAGCTGCAATCAAGCCAGTTCCTGAAATCTCACAGAAGACTCAGTAGCATGTTACTGATTTAAGGTTTCTGTTTATTTTGAACAAAAAGGAAAGAAAGATGGATACTTAGTAACAGCATTTTCTTGGGTCTGCTCTGTTTGCTGGCCACAAACAGACACTGTCCCTTTAAGAGAACTTACTGATTCAGCTTTATCTGCAAAAACTATACAGCTTTTTAAGAGAGTGTATTTTAAAAGCTCTTATGGTTAAAAGATAATTAAAGATTCAAAATAAAACAGATTCAGATGAAAAGAAAAACCTGTAAATGGGTTACAAAGTGTGTAAAAGGTACATAGGCATCAGAGAGAAAAAAAGAGGATAGAAAAAGTCTTTAAAAAGAGAAATAGAGTAATAAAAATATAATAAGCCACGTAAAATTGGAAAATAGACACAAAATCTGGATTTTGGTTGTTATTGTGTTTTCTTTTAATTTTTTAACTATTAATGTGCTAACTGCAGAAAAACAATGGATTGCAAATGCAAAGGCTACTAAGTTAAACAAGAATATGTATTTTAAAGATGTCTTGATTTTGAAATTTGTGTCTAAGGGTTTATTGCTTTGGAAGAGTTCTGCATTAGTTTCCACAGAAGATGACAACCTGTGTATTGTTTCCAGACAAATATGGTTTCATCAACCAAGACCTCTAGAAAAAAATCTCTGATGAGAATAGATGGCCATATCAGCTTCAGGGCTGCAGACTATGATCCATTCTCAAGAACCCGTGAGATTTTCAACACACCTTAATCAGCAGGAAGTAGTAATGAAAAACTATGCCCAAATTCCCAAAATATCTTTTCTAAATGATTGTTTTCATTATAAAGGGTTAATGGTCATAGTCAATCTCATTCTAAGGAGAAAAAGGGGATATGGTATATGAATATTTTTTTAAAAAAATTTGATTATTGAATTTACTTAGATCAGGAAATCAGCTGTTAATCTCAAAATGTTTTACATTGGCATTGACTTTGGTTTACTGATACAAATTTAAGGTCAATTTTGTTATGCTGAATGTATTTTTCTACTCTTGTTTATGGTATGATGTTCATGTAACTGATGTAAAATTGTAATGTATAATTAAGAAATGCCAGTTAATAGTCACCTTTGATAATCAACTTATAGTTAGGTTAGATAAGATTTTTAGGTATACAAAGATATATTTTAATTAGATAGGCAATCTCCAAAGACTTCTAAGACCTACAGAATATGGCATTTAAAATATTTTACGAACTTAGACTTTTTTTAGACAGTAAGACAGATTTTCTCCTGGCAGCACCAATCTTCTTCAAGAGAAAAATAGGCATCGAAGAAAGTCCCTATGGAGCCTACTCTCTTTGTGGCAATGATTAGCCACTGGACATAAACCTGTTCCTATATTGACTGCTTTACAGCATGCTATTTAAACTGGACATGCAGGTTCCATAGGAAGGTGACCTCTGAACTTTGGCAGAACAAGCTGAGATGGTCATTCAGTTCCTGTTTTGCAGAGAAAACTGTCAGACAATTTTCAGGACTAGAGGAGAAGCAGCTGATAAATAGACAGAGCAGATTTCCTGCTTCACTGAAATGAAAAGAAACTCTGAGCCTGTAGGCTGAAGATGGATGCCCCAACTTTATAAAGGAAATTTTGGTGACTGTCCAGGAAGATAGGTGTCATCTCTGTCATTTCTCGATTTTAGAAGTTGCTTGCACTTCCGGTTTTCTTAGGTAAAAATATCCTTCTGTGGTCTTTGAAGTAGTTAAATATTAGATATTCATAAATATAATTTTTCTTGGTTATATTAAGGTATATATAAAAACCTTAGATTCATAAGGATAAGGTTGATAAGAGTATTTTCTACAAATGGACTATATGTTGTAACTATAATTCTTGCTTGATAGCTATTTTGTTATATTTAATTTTGCTTTGTTAAAATTGAAGCCTTCCTTTTTTATTAGACAGAAAGGGGGAAGTGATATGGGAATGCCTTATTGTATGCTGTGAATAGCAATCTTTAAATAAAGGAGCTGTTTTGGCCCATGACAGGCACCATAGAAAAAGTAGGAGGAATCAGAATAGGTAGGAGGAGCAGGGCAAAGTCAGAGAGAGATGGAGCCAGAATCCCAAAGGAACAACATGTAAGGAACACAGGTGAGCCACAGGTCACATGGCAGACAGATTAATGAAAATGGGTTGAGTTAAGATGAAAAAGCTAGCTAGCAAGGTGTCTAAACCATAGGTCATTTCTGGGGCTTGAGCAGCGGTGGCGGCTAAGGGATCTGGGGCTGCAGGTCTGTGGGTCTGGGCCTCTGGCCACCTGGGACCAAAGAAAACACATTGTAACATACATCAATAAATATAAAAAATGGGAATAACTCCTTGTATCATATCAGACCACTATGGCGTAAAGTTAAAGTTCAACAGCAACAAAAATCACAGAAAGCCTACAAACTCATGGAAACTGAACATCTCTCAATTGAACCACCACTGGGTCCAGGAAGAAATTAGCAAAGAAATAAAACACTTCCTGGAATTTAATGAAAATGAATCTACAATATACCCAAACTTATGGAACACAATGAAAGCAGTGTAAGAGGAAAATTCATAGTACTAGATGCCTATTTGAAAAACCTAGAGAAATATCACACAGGAGACTTAACAGCACATATGAAGGATTTAGAACAATTAGAAGCAAACTCACCTAGGATTAGATGGCATGGAATAATCAAACTTAGGGCTGAAATCAATACAATAGAAACAAAGAGAACAATACAAAAAATCAATGAATCTAAAGTCAGTTCTTTGAGAAAATCAACAAGATAAATAAAACATATTCAAACTTACCAAAAAGTAGAGAGTAAATATCCAGATTACCAGAATCAGAAATGAAAAGGGGGGTGGGTATAAGGACAGAAACCCAGGAAATCCAGAGAATTATGAGATCATATTTTGAAAATATACTCCACTAAAATGGAGAACTTAAAAAATGTACAGCTTTCTGGACAGGTAGCATATACCAAAATTAAATCAAGATCAGATTAAAGACCTAAACAGACCTATCACCCCAAAGGAAATTGAAGCTGTTATTAAAAGTCTCTCAAGTAAAAAAATATCTTCAGGCAAGAAGGTTTGAGTGCAGAATTATACAAAACATTTAAAGAAAAACTAATACAAATACTCCTCAAAATATTCAATATAGTAGAAACTGAAGGAACAATACTGAACTATTTTTATTAGGCCACAATTGCCCAGATTCCCAAGTTAGTCAAAGAAGCAACAAAGAAAGAGAATTATAGACCAATCTTCCTCATGAACATTGATTCAAAAAATATTCAATAAAATTCTGGCAAACTGAATCCAACAACATATCCAAAAAAAATCATCCACCATGATCAAATCAGCTTCATCCCAGAGTGGCAGGGACATTGTACCATATCAAATATTGTGAATGTCATCCATCATATAAAAAAGGAAAGAAAAATCCCACATAATCATCTTCTTAGATGCTGAAAAATTTGACAAAATCCAACATTCCTTCAAGATAAAAAACCTGGAGAAATCAGAAATACAGGAAAATATCTAAATATAATAAAGGCAATATACAGCAACCTGAAAGCCAACATCAAACTAAATGGAGAAAAACTCAAAATAATCCCACTAAAATCAGGAACAAGAACTTCCTCGCTCTCCTTATCTATTCAATATAGTTCTCGAGGTTTTAGCTAAAGCAGTAAGAGAACAAGAGATTAAAGGGTAACACATTAGAAAGGAAGAAGTCAAATTATCTCTATTTGTAGATGATATGATCATATACATAAGTCATCACCAAATTCTACCAGGGAAATTTTATAGCTGATAATCATCTTCAGCAATGTAGCCGTGTGCAAGATTAACTAAAAACAACATCAATAGCCTTCCTATAAACTAAGGATAAAAGGGCTGAAAAAGAAATAAGGGAAACATCAACCCTTATAATAGCTGCAAATTGCATTAAGTATCTAGGCATAACTCTAACCAAAAAAGTACCATACCTGATGACAAAAACTTTAAGTCAATGAAGAAAGTAATTGAAGAGAATATCAGAAAATGGAAAGATCTCCCATGCTCCTGGATAAATAGGATCAACATAGTAAAAATGGCAATTTTCCCAAAAGCAATATACAGATTCAATGCAATTCCCTTTAAAACCCCAAGACAACGTTTTGTAAACCTTGAAAGATCAATACTCAACTTCACATGGAATCACAGAAAATCCTGGATTGCCACAAAAAAACCTGCTCGATAAAAGAACTTCAGGAGAAATCATCATACCTTTACTTTAAGCTATACTATAGAGGTACAGTAATAAAAACATCCTGATACTGACATAAAAACAGATTTGTGAATCAGTGGAATCAAATTGAAGACCTTGAAATTAACCCACACAGCTATCAACACCTGATTTTTGACAAAGGGACAAAAAATATTCAATGGAAAAAAAGATAGTAACTTCAACAAATGGTGTTGACATAACTGAATGGTAGTATGTAGAAGAATTCAAATAGATACAAATGTATCACCCTGCACAAAACTCAAATCCAAGTGGATCAAAGACCTCAACATAAACTCAGCTACACTGAACATGATAGAAAAGAAAGTAGGAAATACCCTCCAACACATTGACACAGGTGACTACTTCCTAAATATCATAGTAGTAGCATAGGCACTAATAACAATAATAAATAAGTGGGACCTTCTGAAACTGAGAAGTTTCAGTAAGGCAAAGGACACAGCCAATAAGAAAAAAAATGAGAATGAGAAATCTTCACCAACCCTACATCTTGACAGAGAACTGATCCCTAAAATATATAGAGAACTCAAGAAATTAGAGCCCTCAAACCTAAATAATCCCATTAAAAATGGATTCAGAGCTAAAAAGGGAATTATCAACAGAAGAATTACAAATGCCTGAAAGGCATTTAAAACTTCAATATCTTTAGCTATTAGAGAAATGCACATCAAAATGACATGGAGATATCACTTTACACCAGTCAGAATGGCCAAGATCAAAAACACAGATCACAGCCTATGCTAGAGAGGATATGGAAATAGGGAAGCATTCTCCCATTTCTCATGGAAGTGTAAACTTGTACATCCTCTCTAGAATGCAGTATGGCAGTTCCTCAGAAAATTGGCAATCAATCTTCCCAAGGATCCATCAATACCACTCCACTATTGGGCATGTATCCAAAGGATGTACATTTGTACCCCAAAGGCATTTTCTCAGCTATGTTCATAGCAGCATCATTCGTAATAGCAAGAAACTGGAAACTACCTATATGCCCCAGAAATGAAGAATGGATTAACAAACTGTGGTACACTTACACAATGGAGTACTACTCAGTATTAAAAAAAATGACGTCCTAAAACTTACAGGCAAATGGATGAATTTGGAGAATATACTCCTGAGGAAGGTATCACAAGCCCAGAAATATAGGCATGGGATGCAGAGAGCTGGGAAGGGGAGTCAGTATGAGTAAATATGACACAGATTATGAGGAAAATTTTGTTGTTGTTGTTGTTTTGAGTCAGGTATATGTGTGTAACAGTTTTGGCTGTCCTGGACTTTCTTTGTAGACCAGGCTGGCCTCTGACTCTCAGACATACTCATGCCTCTACCTCTCAAGTGCTGGGACTAACAGCCAATACTGCTTGGTTTCCTGGCCTTGAACTCAAAGAGATATGGAAGGATCTCTACCTCCTGAGTGACAGGATTAAAGAAGTGGGTCACCACTCCCTGACCATCCTGGCTTGGCTATGGCTGATTTTGTCCTCTGATATTCCAAAAAATAATTTATTACATATACAATATATCACCGTGTAAGAAGGAATTAAAAGTGGAGTGGAGCTAGAAATTACTTAATATTTTTTTCCCAGTGATATACTTCTTCTATAAAGGCTCTTAAATATACAGAAAAACTATGTCCAAGTTTTTGTGAAAATTTGCTCCAGCAATGATGCAATGGTACTAGGCCCGTTAAGTTTTTTTTTTTTTTCTCTCTATGTTCATGACTGCTTTAAACTGTGGAGGGGGTATGCATGCCCTCAACATTTTGGTGGTCAGAGACCAGACAATTCATTCCTTTCATTGCTGTGTAAAATGGAAGAAAATAATGGATGTTTATTTTTTCTTTATTTGTAAAGATATTCCAATTTTATATCTTAATAAATCCTTGATACCTTTCAACAGACTTTTTGGATTCACAAGAGAAGTATTGCCCAATATGAGGCTAGAATCCATGTTTCTGCTCTACCAACTGTGCTACAAATGGCAGTATTAGAAGGAGTACTATAAAATCCTAAACCATGTTTTATTTTCAAAAGTGAAATTGAAAGTGTGTCAATTATAAGGTTGAAATGCCAAGAAGTAATGATTACATTTTTATTTTGAAGTTCCTTGTCTGCACTAAAACCTATAAAGTAATACTTAATGTGAACCATGAGATAACAGCTCACACAAATTACTACAAGGTAATAAAAGAGATGCCTCAGACTATTAAAGGAATAAAAAAAAATCATCTGAGGATAATAAAGAATAAATCCCTATTTTAAAAAACTGATAAAATATGGAAAAAATATGTCTTCTGATGGTAGCTTTCTCCTTTACATCTGTTTATGGTATGTTCATTTAATTTTTTAAAATGTTTCTTTATCCATGTATCTCGCTGCTCCCCCTCCCTTCCTTCCTACCAATCCCTCCCAGTCAGCTTTCAGCCTCTCCCTCCCTATATCACCATCCCCTCCCTCCAAAGTGCAAGAAGTCCCAAGGTGGGTCAGATCAGTATTGCACATCCACTCCAGGCAAGTCCGATTTCCTCATCCAAAGTCAAGCCTCGGTTAGGTATTCCTCTTCAGAGAATGGGCTCCAAGGTGCCAGCCCATGAACAGGAACACAGTCTGATACCAGCCCTCTAGGCTCCATATATTGCTCATGTCAATCAACTAGGAGGGCCTAGTTTCTTTTCCCAATGGATCTCCTCTGGCTATTCTTGATTCACTGAGCTTCCCAGAGCTTCAGCTAGCCATCAGTGTGGGAAGTTTCTTCCCAAACTATTCTTAAAATAAACACTATTTATAATATAATCTTTTATAAGAAAATTAACAATAAACTAAATTTAAAGAAACAGCTTATAATGTGCAATGCTATGGGATAATGCTTTTGTATACTGTAAAGATTTGTAACTCATATTGGTTTAATATAATGCTGATTGGGCAGTAGTCAGGCAGGAAACATGGGCTGGGTAATCAGACTAGGAGAATTCTGGAAGGAGAAGAAGGCACAGATTCAGTCACCAGTCAGAGTAGAGGAAGGAAGATAGTACTTAATTAATAAAAGGTATCAAGCCATGTGGCTATATATATATATATATATATATATATATATATATGTGTGTGTGTGTGTGTGTGTGTGTGTGTGTGTGTGTGTGTATGTATGTGTGTATGAATATGAATTTATAGGTCAATTTAACTTTAATAGCTTGTTAGCAATTAGCATGAACTACAAGCCTAGTATTTATTGTAATATTAACCTTCTATGTCCACTATTTAAGAAGCAGATACTGGGTATTTGGGAGTTGTTGGAAGGACAGAAACATTGAACTGCTCTTCAATCCAAAAGCCAATGGTACAAGAGCAGTTGTCATCATTCATGTGTACACCTGATTTATCAATAGACATATTTCCTACTCAATTTACTAACCCAAGGTAATTAAAAAACAAAAGAGCAAATGATATGGTTTTGAAAGAAAACCAATAAAAGAAAAAATATAAAATATACAATGTTATTTGACATCCTGTCTCTTATTTAAGTTGAGTCCTGTCTATGATTTAATATAGGTACAACTGTGATAGTTGTTCATACTGAGATAGCAGAAATAACTTTTAATAATTACATGTATACATTTTTGTAAGACCAGTAATTTGAACCCTTGGTTTTATATATGCTAGGGAAGGGACAGTATCAATAAGCTTTTTAACTAGATAACCTTTTTTCATTTTGTATTCTCTTTTCTTTTAAAGTTGAAATTGAATTACATCATTTTCATATCTCAAGTCTTGCTCAGTGTGTTCATCCTTTTTCGTTACTTTCCTACAAAAGGATAGCCTCTATTTCTTTATTATTGTTATGTGTGTATGTTTCTGTCTGACTGTAAATGCAAAAATTCATTTTAGTATTGGTCCATTTTTATTGTTTGTGTGGACAATGATTTGGAGTCACTCTCAATTAGACAACCAGTAAAGTCGATCATTTCTCTTAGTGGGTAATTTTATTTCTCCCAGCATTCATTACTCACTTGTAGTTATTTGTTTAGGGATGGCTTTTCCCCATCCATATTTATGTCTTTATTTATATTTCTATTGCTTTGATATTGTCTATATTGATATTTTTTAGAGAAGACTGACTGCTCTACAACAGAATTTATGCTATTTTGTCTTTTACATTCTTCCCAACCTACTTTTCATCATATTTCCCAAGTCATAGACACATGAATTGTGAATTATATGTCTCCATTGAGACTATCATAATCGGTTATCTCTGAAATATTTCCACATATTTTGTTTGATGATCTCAATTTGCTGTAAGACAGACAGCTTTAATAAAGACTTCATTGTTTCAATTACCTGTCATATAAAGATAAGAGTTACAATTGCACAAATAAGTATTCTGTTTTAGAAAAATAAAAGTAGTAGATATTTTCTAAAGACCCTGACTTCCCTAGCCCTGGGATTCTGGCTATTTTTCTAGCACCAGTCCTCATTTAAAAAAAAAAAAAAAAGAGGTGTAATTTAAGCAAATTTGGCATCAAACTAATTACATATCTGAGAATAACATTAAACTCTTATTTTGCATAAATTATCTCCTGAGTTGTGAGACTGAAAGTTTATATTTATATCACAATGACAATTCCTCTCTTCTTTTTTTTTCAGTAGAAACAAATATCTTGGGTGATACTTCATTTCCTTTTTGTGTATTTTATACTTCAGAATCAATCATTTCTATCAAAATAAAATATCTAAATCGCTATAGCTATTTCTCAAAAATTAAAAAAAAATGTTGATCTTGTATAAGCTGTCAGTTTCATTCTCAGTGGATACGTGGTGGCCAACAGCCATCTGTACCTCCATTTACAGAATGTTTAACTCTGTCTTTTGACCTTTCTGGATATCAGGCATTAGCATGGTATATATAAACACATGTAGGTGAAACACACAAAAATAGAATAAATAAAATTTAAAAATAAACTGTGAACATGATTAGCTGTCAGACACAAGGTGGGAGAATAGAAAGAAACAGTTCCTTGTTAATTACATGAAGACATAAACTTAATGACATATATAGAACTTCTATGAGGAATTCAGTACTTAATAACAGAGTTCTATGGCCTGGTTGAATATGAATTATGTCAGACTGAAGATGACAACTGAATTTGTGACACTTCTTAATTTTAATGCCCGCATAAAAGGCAGTTATGTCAGGTCCAATTTCATCTTAGAGAAAAAGCCTAATTCTTGGCTTTTATATTCTTTTCCATTATCATCATCATCAAAATTGTTATTATTATTGAAGTTATGAGACACTCTTAAAGAGTACATTCAATCTTGACTGAATTTAAGAAATAACCAGGATAAATAAAAAGGTTTGTGAGTGAGGGGTCTGAGTAGACACAGAATACAAAGGTAAAAATGTGGCAAACCATAAAATTATGCTCTATAATTCCTCTCTTTGTGTATGCATGAAATGATCGGGAAAAAATCAATTAACAATATCAGAGACACACTAATAAAAATCCACTGATAAAAAAATGCAACAAAACACAAAGGTAGATATCAAAGAGAAGAGAAGCACTTAGAAAGATGCAAAATAAAAACATTTAGGAATGATAGTAATTCACTTATTCTCAGTAATGAGTGATGAATGAAATGGATTCAACTCCACAGTCAAATGATAAGGAATTGTCTGAACAGATAAACATAAACATTAAAGTTCACTCTGCTTTATAAAAAAAATGGTTTTAATATGTAGTCATAAAAATGCTGAAGAATCAGGGGAACAACAAATTTCTTTAAAATGATAGCTAATTAAAATAAAATTAGCCACACTTAAATTTAAAAAAAATAGTTTAAGATAAAAACTAGGAAAAGACAAATATTTACAATGTAAGATAAAATAATTCATTCACAAACTGCATTGTATTGTAAATATACATGCACCATCAAAAATTCTAAATATAGAGAAAAGTGTTAGAATAAGAAGGATAAATAGGACAATATAATAATAGAAAATTTAAAAAGAATTTGATTAATAAATAAAACTATCCACACAAGAGTAAAGAAAACAATGGCTTATTTACCATAGAGACTTATCAGACACATAGGCAACTTTCTATGATATAGCCAAAATAATTCATTCTTTTTGTCTTTATGGAACATTTTCCACTTTGCAACATATTTTACAATACAAAATGAGGCTGCACAAACACAAACAGAGAGCTGCAACTACATAATTTTTCTTCAAATACAATGAAATTAATCTAACAAATATCAAAAAATAAAAAAATGGAAAGAAATTTCCAAAGACCGTGTTCAATAAATTAGTTGGTCCTTTACAACTGACTCCTAGTGTTTGCTTTGTTGACTCCATGCCTTCTTGTCTCCTCACATGAGAGAACTTTATTCCAATATTTCACGTTGAGAATTTAGCCAGTAATAAAAGATATTCTGAATTCCCAATACTACCAAAGAATTCTGGTTTACCAAACCATTAGAAACAATAGTAATTTCATCTCAAATTTGTTTTAAAAAAAAAAGAATAACAATTTTAAGATAAATTTCTAAGACTAGAGACTATATTACTTACATATGGAACATTGAAAAAGATATTAACAAAGCTAAAAGGAATCTATCTGATAATATATAAAACAGTCTTCAACTGACTAAAAGGAAACTCATTTTTGTTTCATGTTAAAGGACTCACACTCAATACCTCATTAGATGAAACATTCAATATGATACACCACAGTTACAGAATGAAATATAAAATTCACATACTAGTGATAATTTCCCAAATTTTAACACCCTTTCCCAATGAAAGCAACCCACTGTTAACAATAGAAGATAATCATCTCAACATTATAAGACATTTATCAAAATATCATCAGAGATTGCAGGATACCATATTAACATAAAAATCCCATTAAGAAGTGAGTATGGTACATATTGAGCATATGTGGAGAATTTTCTCTTAAAACAGTCAAAATACAAAAATTCAAAATCTCACATTTTCTTCAAAATAGTACTGATAATCTTATACAAATAAATCAGCTAACACATTAAATTAATAGTATCCAAGTTTGAAAGGATCAATCATAGATTCTCAGATATGATATTACCTCACAAACATATACCCTAAATTTCCTCACAGACATGTACCCTAAATTTCATACAAAATAAAACAGAAATAAATGTATTAGCACTATAAGACAAAGTTAACTAATAAAGCAAAGTAGTATATTAAGAGTGATCATAATTATAATAGCATAAAGAACAAAAAGATTCTAAGAAATTAGGTTATCCAAGGAGGCAAAACATGGGTACAATGAAAACTTAATATATTATGGACACCATGTTGCATGAAAAGCAAGATACAGGCATGTTTTAAAATCAAATAGAAATACAATAAATTAAGTCAGTCTCAGAAAGCCAAATATGTTTTCCCTCATTTGTGTGTGTGTGTGTGTGTATATATATATATATACAAATTATAAATATATATATTATATGTGTGTATGTTATAAAATATGTGTGTATTTTCATTTGTATGTGTGTGAGAGAGAAAGAGAAACATGAGAGTAAAGGTGAAACACTCTATGGGAAAAAAAGTAAATTTATACTGCAACAAAGATTCTGTCTTTCATGTAATTCATTATAATATAATTAAGAAAAAGGCTTTAAAATGTAAAAACCAATTATAATACTGGACAATAAAATTGTAAGCAAAAACAATGTATATTTTACATAAATAAAATACCCTTGAAATTCATATGGACAAATTTTGATTAATACTATTGTCTTTAAGAAATAAGAATCAAATTTGCAGGCTTTACTCAAGTATGGTACTAGTGTCTTTAATCTCGACAGGAAGATTACTGTAAATTTGAGGCCAGTGTGGTCTACAGAGCTCATTCCAGGAAAGTCAAGGCTGTTGCATAGGGAAATTGTCTTGATAAACCAAAAATATATGCTTTCTTCAAAACACATCTCAAAATTTATAGTTATTAGCATGACATAAAGCATACATATAGACTAAGAATAAATTAACATAAAGCTGCAATGAATATTTGTTAATTGTCTCCTTTTTCCATAATCAACATTTGTCAAAATAGATATTCATATATAAAATGGTGATGCAAACAATAACGACAAAACCAACATGAGTGCATCAAATACCAAGCATTCTAAATAAATAAGATTCAAATAATTAAGAATGAAAGGAACCTTCAGAAATGGTAGATACATTTTGAAATTATTTATCAAGCTTCTAATTTTAACTCCTACAATTAGACCTCAAGAAATAAACATCTTAATTTTAAAATGTACTGAACACTTTATTAATACAAAGTTTTTTTAAGTCAAATTCCTGTTTATAAAGTAACATAAGCTACTTAAGCTAAGATGTATTGGAGGCAAGAAACAAGTGTTTGAAACTCTGAATGTAGTGTTTAAGATGGCTGTGGTGTTCCTGGGAGTGTCAGAGACAAAAGTGAGTCTTCTGGAAGAGTAGAAAGCTCTCTTAATTTCTGAGCTTTCTTTCCATCTCCCTGCCTCCTCACACTGTTATCAAATGCTTGATAAATATTAATATTAGACCTACCATGATATTATTTTTAATTAATAATATTGGGTGTCATGATATGTTTTAAATATGATTGTAGAACAGGTACAATATATGTTATAGCAGGATAAAACTCAAAATCTGAAAAATATTAAAGGTGATTATATATATGTGATAAATTCAAATATATTCATGAACTTGGAGAAACAGATTTTCATAATAAAAGCTTACAATAATTACAATTTTCTGCAATATTATAGTTCTTAATTATTTAAATTTCTATATAAGTATATAAATATATAAAATTTGTATTCTCTAAACAACTAAATAAAATTGAAGAATTATTAATATGCCAAATTATTTGTGATTATAGAACATGTCATAAGTTATACTCCAATATGGCAAAATTTAAGTCATAATATTAATTAGTAATATTTTTTTTGCTTCACAGAACATAAAAGAAGGTATATACACAGAGAAAAACAAAGCAAAATCTTTAATAAAGCTTTACCTACACAATAATTTTGACATCAAAATACAGTGAAGTATTTAGTACTCTTTTCCTAATGCAAGTTGTTGATGAAAAGAGTGTCTGCATATAATCATTACTGCTGGTTAATAACATTAAGAAAGATCTTAAATATGAAAAACCATGGAGACTTAAAACAGTCCAATTTGTCTCATTCCACTCACAAAAATAGTATTTTCTCAATAACTCATAGGCTTAATAAAAAGGAAATATTTTTTTAAAAAAATATAGGAAAAAATTAAATTGAGTTAGCAGTCTTTCTATTCCAGTACTTTGGAAGTTCTTTTAATGAGAACAACTTAAAATTAAACCATCATAACTGGGGAAATGTGGTTTTTATTTGAAAAAAAATATATTCACAATATTTTCACTATTTTTAATGTTAAATAAAAGTTTAAGTACAGTTTTTATTTACTTATTGCTTTTTGAGTTATTTTACTTACTTCTTCAATTTACATCCTGACCGTAGTTTCCCGTCCCTCCTCTCTTCCTATTTTCTCTCTGCACTGCCCCCTATGTTCTTATCCCACAAGCTACACTTCCTTCACTTCTGTTCATGGATATCAACAAAACACAACATACAAGTTGAAGTAAGATTAAGTAAATTGCCATATGTTAAGGCTGGGTAAACCAGTCCAGTATGATAACTAGGATCCCAAAAACCAATAAAAGAGATAGCCTCTACTTACACTGCTGGGAATCTCACAAGAGGGCAGAGAAAGAAAACTTAACATAAGGTACAGTGTCTAGTTCAGTCCCATGTAGGCTCCCTAGATTGTAGTTCAGCCTCTGAGAGCCCTTATGAGACCAGGTTAGTTGATTCAGTGTTTTTTTCTTGTGTTATCTTTAAACTGTATATTCCATCCTCCCCCTCTTCTCTAAGATTTCCCATGCTATGCCTAATGTTTGGCTATGAATTTACTTTTGTTTCCCTCAATAGCTGCAAGAAGCCACTCTGATAAGAATTGGGATAAGCACCAATCTGTGAATATTGCAGAAGTATTGTTAGATATCATTACAGTGCCTCCCCCCAACCACAGTCATGTTTGGTTCTATCCTAGAATACAACTAATGGAAGGAGAAATGTAGACCAATTTGAGAAGTTACAACATAAAACTTTTATGCCAATAAAAATGAGGTATTAAATAAATATTGTAAAGTATCTTGAATCCAGAAGTCCTCAAAATCAATGAAGCATTAATTTTCACATTTTCCTGAAATACATGCATTTAATAATCTTATGTCAACAAGTCATAAACTTTGTTCATCACTGATAATTAATGTTTTATTAAATTAAAATTCTCCAACCCACAACAAATGTATTAAAAATCAATTTACATACCATTATAGCTTTTAAACTATTTTTTGAAAAAAGAGAAAAAGCAGTAGCATTAA
Organism: Phyllotis vaccarum; assembly: GCA_033318265.1. Classification (NCBI taxonomy): domain Eukaryota; kingdom Metazoa; phylum Chordata; class Mammalia; order Rodentia; family Cricetidae; genus Phyllotis; species Phyllotis vaccarum. The sequence goes on from JARWLC010000013.1 coordinate 46,181,149, forward strand.
CATTAAAAAATTGAAACGTGAAAGGAATAATCCACCTTGGGAGTGGTAGTGACTTAGACATTCTTTATCAGGGCCATCAGAGATAAAGAAATAATTTCTTAATGTTATTATAATCTTATTAGATTTGCTGTTTTGCTTTTAGGCAATTAAAAGCTATTTAGCAGAAACACAGTAGGGAAAGTAAAATACATTTCTGTTCCTTGGAGGAAATAGAAAATTTATAAGGGGATAAAATGGGCTTTGTTTATACAAAATCAATTTAGGGTATGTTTTCTTATAAGGTTGTTGAACAGAATCATAATCATTTCTGGCTTGTTATCAACAGAGTTAACTCCTGAGTGCTACCAGGACTATTGTGTCACTACTACCAAAATAGTCTGTCAATTTCCTAATTACACAAGTAGAACTTAAATATATGTTTGGGAAAAAAATCTTCTCATATGAAAATTTCATATTTAGATATAATTTTTTATATAAAAAATCCTAAGGTATGCATAAATTTAAGTTTTAAATTGACTTTTCATATGTATGTTAATTAAATCATTTTCAATATATGTACCAAATGCTTGATATATTTATGTAGGAAAGAGAAAATATAAATTAACTAAATTAAAATATTATTAGAAAATTAGACAAAGGTTTTGATCTTATCAATTAAATAAGTAAGAAATTCAGAAAAAAATAAAATGAAAACATACTTTTCTTCACACATAATGTTATTAAATTAGGATATGATACAACTAAAGAAATTATGCTGAGTAAATATTTGCAACATTGTCAGTTTCTTGGAGCCCACAAAAATTCTTACAAACTAAAACTTTAGTTTCTTAATAACTATAATTTTGAAAGAAATTTGAGATAATAGAAAAAAACTGAAGTAATTCCAAATTCTTAGCTGTAACTTTTAATAATGTAAAGCCAGCAAGCTGTATGTATTAGGTTATAATTTCAATAAAATATTTACCCAAATAAAAATTAACTTTTGTGAAGGAAATGGAATGATATCTGATGTGGGAATGTCTTTCTGCATGCTGTGAATATCAATCTTTAAGTAAAGGAGCTGTTTTGGCCCTTGGTGAGCACCATAGAAGAAGTAGGTGGGGAATCAGAATAGGTAGGAAAAGAAGGGCAGAGTCAGAGACAGATCTAGCCTGCTTACCCAAGAAGCAACAGGTAAGGAACACAGGTGAGCTACGGGCCATGTGACAGGACAGATTAATGGAAATGGGCTGAGTTAGGATGAAAGAGATAGCTAGCAATGTACCTGAGCCATAGGCCAAACAGCATGAACTTAATATAAGCATCTGAGTCATTTTTGGGAACTAAGCAGTGGTGGAGGCTAAGCAGTCTGGGACTGCAGGTCTGTGGGTCTGGAACTCTGGCTGCCTGGGGCCTAGAAACCTAATTGTAACAGATATCCCTAAAAAATTCCTGTAGAAATACAAAAAAATTATAAAATATACAAAGCAATCTTGATAAACAAAAAAACATTGTTAGTATAACCCCAATTTCAAAACTTAATATAAACTTAAATAAACACAAATGTGTTTCTAATGTAAAGGAAAATGTGTAGCACAATGCCTCACATCTGTAATCCTAGCATTTGGTGGTCAGGGCAAAAGGTTTAATATATTAATCTAGCCTTGGCTACACAACAAGACACTAATTGCTTAGCAGCATACGTTCTCTCTCTCTCTCTCTCTCTCTCTCTCTCTCTCTCTCTCTCTCTCTCTCTCTCTCTCTCCCTCTCTCTCTCTCCCTCCCTCCCTCTCGTGTGTGTTTGTGTGCCTCTGTGTGTCTGTGTTTTAGATAAGAAAGGCCAAAAAAAGGTGCGAAGAGATGGATTTAAAGCTGAGAAAAATTAGAAGGAAGATAATGTCAAAAGATAAATATGATCAAAACAATTTGTATGATTTTTTCAACAAATTATTAAAACATTGCATTTTAAAATAAAACAGAAAATGACATGTATTATTTGAATAAAGCTATTATTCCAGAGTTAAAGGTTGGTATTTCCAGCCAATAGGCTTTAAGAGGGTAATCAGTTCGATTTAGAGAAAATCAGAACATTCTTTTAAAAAGTTACTTATGAGCAAGGCTTACTGGTGCAGTCATTCGTACATTTCTAGCTACTCAAAAAGAATATCAATAGTTTGAAAACCTCTCTCAAAACATAAATTGATAAGCATAAAAATAAATATAAGATGAGATTTGTAGTTATATATCCCCAGTCAAACATTTGTCTAGCACATATAAGGCAATGGCTTCAATCTTTGAATCTTGAAGAGTGGAGAGTAAATTAAAGTAGTGAATAAATGGAGCATGGGCTTGAACAAAATCATACCAACCTCATGTCATAATTAAAGACTGAAACCTTTATACTGAAGTAGAGCTTTTAGAAAATGAGAATTATTATACTTTAAATATTTGCTAAGCGTCTACTAGTGATGAGTGCTGTCTGTTTGGAAGGCTGTAAATATTTTATAAAGTTTTCATTTTAAATGAGACCTTTTACAATTTTTGAATTGTTTCACTTTTAATGAGTTCAAGCATTTTGTCTATTTGATAAAAATTGCCTAAATTACCAAACTTGGGTAACAAAATTATTTATAATGTCTCTCTAGCAGCTTTTAAATCTTACAATTTCCATGGAAATTATAAGAAATGGCAATTTTTAGATTTATGTTACTTTTTATTTGCCTCCTTTAAAAACTGAATTCTGTGTGAGTGTGTGTGTGTATGTGTGTGTGTGTGTGTATTTGCATGCTTGTGTACATATGTTTGATGGAAATTATCATAATCATCATAGCATGAATATAGATGGAGTCAGAGATCAGCTCTTTGGCATTATTCTTTTCTGTCTTTTTTAGGTTTCAACTTAGGTTTTCAAACATGAATTCATTGTCTGCAAGAGTTTTTCTTTCCTTCTTTCTTTCTTTGCAACTTATTTATTCTACCTGCACCCAGCACCAGATTTTAATTCCATTAATAGTTTTCTTTTTTGTTTGCTTTAAAACTGTTTCTTACTATGTTGTCCTGATTATCTTGGAACTTATAGCAATACACAGAGATCTGCCTTTCTCTGCCTCCCAAGTGCTATGAGCATGCACCTCCTCACACAGTATGACATTTTCCCATCATATTCTTGTTTTCAACTTGATACACATTTGTTCTAATTTATATTATGTCTCTTTTTTCTTTCACAATTATTTATAATATGAGCTTCATTTATTACTTTTCAGAATACCAAAATTATTTAGGCTTATTGATTGAGCATACATCAAGAAGGAGGATTATGCCTGCAGTAGCTGAAGGTAGCTAATCACATAGTATCTGAAATAGAAATAGAAACATATATACCAATGTTAAGCTTTATTTGACCTTTTAATTTATTTCAGGACCTCAGCCCTTGAATAGTACCATTCATATTGAAGATGAGTTTCTCTACATTAATTAGCCAAGTATAGGAATTCCTTCACAGACACATTCAGAAATTTGTCTCACTGAGAGCTCTACATCCTACCAAGCTGATAACATTGAACATTACAGTCCAAATTAATAATTTATTTGTTTAAATGTTTTAGACTCAAACCATGCTCTATCTTTTAAAATAGCTTTTCAATATTTCTTATAAAACAAGTATGCCAGCAACAAATTCTCCCAAAATGTATTTAGTTTGGAAATATTTTATTTTGTATTAATTTATGAAGATAATTTTACTGGATAAAATATACTAGATTTTTTCTTTTGAAGTTTTAATATATTAATGTTGCCTTTTTCCAGCCTCTGCAATAATTGAAATACCAATCTTTCAGTTGAAATAAGCTTTCCCACTTTATTCAGTATTTCAGCATCCAAATGTTGAATGAATCGAACCTCTTCACAGAGGAATATCAACATATCCACCATTTTTTTGTATTAACCCTGCTTTCCTTGAAAAAATGGAAATTTTCTCCTCTATAAATGCTGCCATGCAAGAGAATGGGTTTATTTTTTCCAGTACTTATTCTTAATGCCACTCTTTACTCTTATAAAATATTTAGACTTACATTTCAGAAGGTACTTAACCTGTACAAGTAAAAAAGTGAGTAAATAGCCTGCAGTTTTAAAGATCTGATTCAATTGTATAGGTTATATCAACTGTTAAGTATAAATCTGAGGAATGAAGTGTTAATAGATTTTTAAAATATGATAGTGGCTTAAGATAAATCTGAAGCAGGTAGAATTTATTGATAATGGCAATTAAGCTGAACTTTGATGTTATATATGTACCTCAGGGAGTCAAAAATTATACATAATCTTTTATTTTGTGGCTCAAAACATAAATTGACAAATAATTGACTAACAACAAGTTTGATGTGCCAAATCTGTTTTGATTTAAAATAATCAAAATGGCTCAAAAACTTTTTAAAACTGGATTGGTTATAGAAGATTTCACACTTAGAATCTCACATTGGGAACAACAGACACATACCAATTCTGTGAGCAATACATTTAAATGTTAACCCAGCCCCATCTAAGAGTTCTAGAATTCTTCTTTCTATATGCTGTATCTTAGAGTAAAAACCATATTACTCAGCTGTAGAGAGAATCAGCCAGTATCACCTTGACCTAGAAGTGTGGCCTTAGGGTCTTAAGGACCTAGGCATGTGGTATTGCCAGGTGAATTTAAAACATGTTGCATGCCATTTGTCTTCCTGTTTACTTCCTCTAGCACTTGGAGAAAGAACCAGACCCATTTCTGCCATGTGGACTAGTCCAGACTTTCCTCAACAGTTCATTTCTTGTATCAGTGAGTGTTTTCTATAAACCCCTTAATAAATATTAACCTTTTAATCAGTTGCTAGTGATTAATATAACTATATCTGGCACCAAACATAGGTCATGTACTACCACATAAAGCCTGAGAAAGCTTAAAAAGAGTTCTAGAACACAGAAACACAGCTTTAAACAGCTTCCAAGTTGTGTCTCCCAAGTGGATCATTTGACAGAGATGATGTGACATGGCATGTGAGCTAAAGATTCAAAATGTCAAGTTTTAAGCATAAAGTTTAATCTACAACAAGGTTGATTCCTGATGTCTCTCAAGAACTCGATACAAACATGAGCTGTATATGAAGGATTTAAGGTTTCTGGTCTTACAGAAATATTGGAACAGAGTTAAAGATGGCTTCTTAGTAGCACCATTTTCTTGAGTCAGCTATGTTTACTGGTGGTGAGCAGAGATATGGCTCTTTAAGAGAAGCTTTCTGATTCAGACTTAGCAGAAAAAAAACAAAAAAACCTGCACAAGGCTCTTTTAAGAGACCCTGCTGCCAAACATTTAGTTGGGTTTATGAGCAACAGGCAGTAGTGCTTTATTTGGTGACAATGTGAATCTTAGAATTCCCCAGAATTGGGATGGTAAACATGATTTCTATTAGTATCTCTCTCAAACCACCATAGCCAAGTCTTTAATCCTAGCCACAGAAACAGAAAAAGATAAGAGATATAAATCACATAAAGATTCTACAAAACCTCTCTAAACTGTGTCCAAGGTACTTAAAAGTATACATAGAACTGAGAGAGAACAAAAAAGAAAAAAATAATAGAATATAAAAAGTCCTTTGGTCTTTTATACGCTACAGAAAGTTGAAAATATTCAAAAAATCTGGATACTGTATGGTGTCTTTAAATTTTTTGACTGCTGAGGAAGGAGCAAAAGCTGCAAAAAGACAATTTGATTATAAATGTTGCTGGATTAATCCAAGCTATATATTTTATAAATGACTTGACTTCAAAATTGAAATCAAAATATACACTACTTTGGAGGAGAGGTTTTGATTTTATTTCAACCTAAAATCAAAAATGGTAGATTTATTCTGAGTTAAAGAAAGTAAGGAGGTCGTATCCAGGAAGACCTATCTAAAAAATCTCTGATTGAAAGAGGTGGCCATATCAGCTTCAAAGCTGCCAACTAAGATGATTCAGCCTTAGACAGTCAGTGCCCCCCATCAGCAGGAAGTAGTAATGGAAAGCTATTCTAAAGTTTCCAAAACAATTTTCATAAATGTTTGCTTGTTTTCATTATAAATGGTTAATGGTCATAGTCAACTTTTTCTAGAAAAAATAGGAGGATATTATTCATAAATAATAAAATAGATAAATTATAGAATTACTTTGGTCCAAAAACAACTGTTAATCTCAAAATACTTTAGAGTGGTATGGATTTTTTTTTTTACTAATACAAATTTAAAGTTAATTTTGCTATAAGGTATGTATATTTTAATTTTTGCTTAAGATATAATTTTTATGCAATTTCTTTTAAATTGAAATGTTTTATTAAGAAATACAAATTAATAGACATCTGTAAAAATCAAACTTGTAGTCTTGCTATTTAATTTTTTAAATATAGAAAGATATATTTGAGCTATATATGTTATCTTCAAACACGTCAAAGACCTACAGAACATGGAATTTAAAATATTTTGAGAACTTAGACTTAGCTGGACAGTGAGACATGTCTGACCCAGCACTAATATACTAATATACTTCAAAAGGATGATGGACATTGAAAAAACTCAATATTAAATTTACTTCCTTTGTGGAAAATGTTAGCCACTGAGCAAGAGATTGTTTTTGCTTGACTGCTTGACAGTATGGTATAAGAACTGAGCATGCAGATCCCATTGTAAAGTGATATTTGATCTTTGCCAGAGAAAGCTGAGATGGTCCTTCAGGTTCCTGTTTCACAGAGACTGCCACACATTCTGCATAACCCATAAAGAAGCTACTGACAAACCTTACCAAATGGTTGGAAATGTCCTTCAAATTTACTGTCTCACTAAAATTTCTGCCAGTACCTCTAGGCTGTATGCTGAACATGGATGCACCAACATTACAGAGGAACTTCAGGTGACTGTCCAGGTAGTCAGATGTCTCTGTCATTTCTAAAATTTGGAAATTGCATGTACTTCCTGTTTAATCAGAACATTATATCTTTCTGTGCTCTTCTATAAAGTTAAAGATTAGATAGTTTTAATTATAGCATTTCTCAATTATAATAAAAGATAAATAAGATAGGAAACTTTATACACACAAGGATAAGTTAGATGATATAATATTTTTTTAAAATTCTGCTAAACAAAATTTACTAGTTATTATAACTGTAATTCCTGCCTAATAGCTGTTTTTTTTATATATATTTTTTCTGTGTTGAAATTGAAACTTTCCTTTTTGATTAGCCAAAAAAGGAAAAGTGGTGAATAATGTCTTTCTGCATGCTATGACTTACCATCGATAATAAAGGAATTATTTTGTCCTATGACAAAACAGTTTATAAACATGCCAGAAATCCAAGTATAAATAAAGGGGAAGGAAAACAAAGTCAGAGGGAGATACTGCGAGCCGTTGATGAGGGAGCATGTTGTAAAAGTACAGGTAGGCTGAGCCATATGGCAAGACATAAATTAATACAAAAGGATTGAGTTAAGATGCAAGAGCAAGATACCAATAAGCCAGAGCCATATTCTAAAAAGTTTGTAATTAATCTAAGATTTGTGTAATTATTTTATGAGCAGCTATGGAACCATGGCTAGGAAGGTGCCTCTGGACCATGGACTTGGATCGGTTAGAGACTCTGGCTACACTCAATTGAAAAAAGTAAAATTGCTTATGAAAAATTGACTCTCAAGGCATCAACATAGAAGTGCAAATACCAAAGACAAAGTGAAATAGGCTACTATATCAAACATGGTAGTAAAAAACAATCCAAGAAGCCTTACCCCCTGACATATCATATTAACAAATTAGCAATGATTTTCTTAAAGTGGAGTACATTTGATGTTAACTAATTTCTTTCTTGATCTATATAAGCTGAAGAGTTTTTAGAAAAAAGTGAAAGTTCAAAACAAGCAAATAAAAAATAGCATGTCACAGCCCCTTAATTAGTTCTTGATCTTGAGCCAGTTTATAGACTTTCTTCTGTTGTTGGTCAAGGGTAACTGTGCATTCTACCATTTACCAATGTGTGGGTAAATGGATAAAAAATTGATAATCTAACTTTCAGAGACTATTGAAACTAGTTCCAAAAGATTGTTAATTTTAGATAGTCTAAAATGTCACTCTGACCCTTTTGTGAGAGAAAGGCCTTTCAAAGGTCAAAGGATATATAAAGTTTTAAGTTAGGCCTGTCTCACAGTGAAATCTCTGTGTGTTTCAATTATCTCTGTGGATTTACAATTGTACAAAATTTAAAACCGACACACTTGTTTTTCTGACCTGTGAATTGTGAGTTGTTACGGTGAATAAAGCCATTAGTACTGCATTTGTCTGGGAAATGTAAATCTAAAGCAATACTACATTTTGTGGAGGACTACCACCATTTAATGACATCATCAAGATGAAGAAAACATAGAAGTGGTCATTCTTACCACATCCTCATATAATTCTCCTAACTTTGTCTATGAAGAAATCTTATAGCTCTTCAGGAATGACAATGAGTTACTGGGGTTATTAAGAACTGGTGACTGGAACTCCACATGCAACATCAGTTGTGGCTTTATTTACTGAGCAAATTAGCACATAATCTGCTACATGATGAGCAAGCTATTGATTTGGTAAATGCCTTTCCTCCATGCTTATACATTAGGTCCATTAGAAGCAATTTTCTCTCAGCAACAAGTAATTCATCTTTATTTTTCTACTATATTGCTCTAGGACCTTGATAATTCCCCCTATGTATCACACTTATCTGTTAATTAATAACATTATTTTATTAGCACTTATTGAACAATAAGCAGAAATTATTGTAAGCATATTGGTATGGCATTTTAAAAGTCAAAGAATATAAAATAATTATGCCTAAAATCAAGTTTCAGTTTATTTTGAGGGTTTGAGGAGAAATGATATAAAGTATGTTTTACATCTATTTTAAGATGAAAGATAATTGTGTTCATACTTAAAGGAAATATACATAATATCATAATTCACAGTCAGAAAGAAAAATGGTGTATCCCATTTTATGTTGATGGGAGAAAATAAATTGTCTATTTTGGTCATGTAAAATGAACAGTTATAGATTGAATATAAACAATAGTCATATCTATAATGATATTAAATTAAGCCCTTAAAATGTTTATTAGTATTGTAGATTTCAAGTTAAATGTTAAGTGTTCTTGCCACAGAGAAAAGGAGTGTCAATAAGAAAACACTTTTATCCTCATGATACATTTATAATCCTATGCTTACTGTAAAAACAAAATGTGTGCTGACTATAAATAATTAGACAGAAATAATTCAACTGAAAGAAAAAGTAAAATGGAATATATTTTTAGAATTCTAGAAAAAGAGGTAATCAATAAGAGCCAAAATAAATTTATGATGCTAAACACTTATTACTAGAAAAGAACATCCTTATGTCATAGTTAAAATACTAAGGATAATAAAATAAAGCAAATTAAAATCTACAAGAGAGAGAGAGCCCTATGAGTTTCTTCAGAATAACATCAAATGTTTTGCGAAAACTCTAAAGCTCAAGATGTCATGGAATGTTATACTTCAAGCTCTAAAAGAGACATAACCACTTCTACTAAAGCTATCATTTATAATTGAAGCAGAACAGAAAACCTCCATGCTAGGGCAAAATGTAAGGAATTAATAACTCCAAGCATGTATAATTTTACATATTTTTAATAAAGCATCCTCTTTGAGAAGAAACATAAACATAACAATAAGGTCACATGGAAGAATAAACTACACTGAAAGTTTAACTAAGCAAGTGAAAATTAGGATAGTATCAAATATACAGAACAAAAAGAAAAAAGTAAATATAAAGACAAATATTTTGATAAAGATTGTGAAAGGTAATGAACTCAATTATTTAGTTAAAACACTAACAATCAATGATTGTATTAAAAAAAAAAAGTAAAACTGAACAAATAAAAAATTAGAACCAACCAATTCTTCAAAGAATGAACCCCACTGTTAAAGGCAAAGACAGCTATAACATACACAATATATGAAGTAAAGGATGTATACAAAGGTGTTTCACTGAAAATAATATAGTAATACACTAAGACTTTGTAAAATTAGATTCAAGTTTAAATTTAGTCATAAAACTACAGAATGTAAAAATTCATGTATTGAGCACTGACGGGGCTAACATTTAGAACAAGAACTATTTATTACCTTGACATAGAGTCATGGCCTTTAGAACTGAAATCCTCAGTATTTGAGGCTAGAATGAAGGCGGGAGAATATTAAGATCACCATAATGGTTTATTTGTATAAAATGCCCTTTTAAATTATATTTCACTGTGCAATGAGCTTATGGCACACACACAAAAAATCAATATAGTATGTGCTTATATAGCTGTGTGGACTAGAAAAAGTGGAAAAGAGAAAAGTGCTTACCAACAAGGCTGAAGACAAGAGTTTCATTTCCAGAATCCAAAAGGTGGAAGCAATAAACTGCACCCTGTACATTGTCCTCTGACTTCTCCAAGCATGCTGCAGCATCTGCACATTCATATACACAAATAAAAATGTCATAAAATATTTACATGTAGTCACAATAAAAATGCACTTAAATTTAATTAATATAATATACCAATGAAAATATTATTTGATTATATGGTCATAAATGCTATCAAAATTTAATTTGTAGTACCATTCGTTATTAATTGGAGATTGTCTTCAAAAAAGTCAGCAAGGTACTTCTCTTGTTTTTTTCTTTTTTGCAGTTTGGTTGGTTGGTTTGCTGGTTTTAGACTTTTTGGTTTTTTCTTCATTTTCTCCACAGTGCAATGGCTGAAAAATTCCATTCTTCTATTTTTAGTTTTGAAACACTAGTACTACATTCTATATTTAATGTAGCATTTTACATACTAATCAGCATTGTACAAAAGACCTGCTTATTGTATTGTTTTTAACAAGACTTTTCTCTTTCTTTTTTTTTTTTTTTCAATACTGATATCAGCAAGTTTGTAAGGATACCTTATTATGGTTATATTATTTCTTTGAAGATGAGTAATGCTGTACTTCTTTTCTTATTTCATTAGTCATTAGTGTGTTTTTATTGGATCCATATCTATTAGTTTCTTTGACCATCTTAGAATGTATTACATTTTTGTTATTTTTTGATTCATCTCTCACACATTATGTTCATTTTATAATAGCTATGAAATTAATAGTCCACAACTATTTTATCTCATTCTCTGTGTATTTTATTTTATATTTCTTTTCTTTATTTGTTTTTGAATGTGATTTTCTTCCCTTTGTATTATTTTCTATTATATACACTTTGGGTTTTATATTTAAAAAGCATTATTAAGACAATAGCATTAATCTATTATCTCATTTTTGTGGTTTTCACAATTGAACAGTCTTCATTCAAGTTTTTCACCAGTTTTTTAAATGTATGTACATGGTGTAAAAGTTTGGCTTCTCTTTTTTCAAGTGACTATGAAGCAAATGGATTAAGAGATTATAAAGTTAAGCATGATATATATTCATTCATAAATGGTTATTACCTGTTAAGTAAAGGATAATTATGCTGCAATTCACATACTTAGAATGGGAATATGATCATGAACAATCACATATGGGGGAGCAGGATGGAGGAATAAAGTACTGAAAATAAACAACTGGAAAAGGGGGGCATTTCTGGCTCAGGTGAAACCTAGGCACAAGGGAATCTCCTAGGAATCTATAAGGATGATCTGAGTTAAGACTCATAGCAATAGAAAGTACATAGCCTAAACTGGTCGGTCATCTTCTATAACAAGATTCATGTCTACCTCAGTTGTCATCAGAAAGGCTTCATTCAGCCACTTATACAAATAGATACAACCTACAGCCAAGTATTACGCATAGTTCAGGGAATCCTGCAAAAAGGGGCAGAGAAAGAATTATGTAAGTCAGTGGGGTCAAGGCCACCATAAAAAAACTCACAGAATCAACTAGCCTGAGTTTATATGGTGTCACAGAGACTGAACAGACAGCTGAGAAGACTGCAATAGACTGACCTATGCACTCTGCATATATGTTACATTTGTGCAGCTCCTCTTGTGGGACTCTAAACCGTAGGAGCAAAGGCCAATTTATTACTTGCTTTTGGGGACTCTACACCATATATTGTTTGCCTTATCTGGTCTTAATAAAAGAGAAGATTCCTAGTCTTACTACAGTTTGTGAGCTTTGTTTTACTGATACTCACCGGGAGACCTGCCCTTTCCTAAGCAGAAATGGAAAAGTAGAATGGGGAGTAGAAAGAATGGAGTGGGGGGAGGTACTCGGATTAGAGGGAGGAGGAAAAACTATAGCTGTGATGTAAAATAAATACATAAATTAATATACATATTTTAAAGAGAAATTACAATTCCTTCTATGTATTATGAAACAATTTGAAATCAACGTATCTGACATTTGCCAACTATTTTTAACTTTCTCAATATTTTTACAGCTATGTTCTCCAGTTTGTTTCTATCACCAATATTTCAACCTATGCAATAAAATTATTGTAACAAAACATAAAAAGTCAGCCATGATGGTATATTAAATATATTATATAATATGCTTTATGTACTAACCATAATACAAAAGAATGATCTCCGTAGAATGTTTTTATTTAAAATCACTGGAAATAATACTGAATTTTCTAAACATATTATACCCCTTAAGAAGCATCATCTAATTTTTAAAAGTTGTAAACTAGCATAGTCATTCCATGTGACTATAACTAATATTTATGTAAATATAGACCATCAGAATTTAATTCACTTCGGGGGGAATGAAAATGTCAGAAAAAAATAATTAAAAATACATTACAAATGTAGAAAAACAGTAATCCTAAAAAATATGTTTCTGGATTATTGGAATATCTTTAAAGAGTATATATATAAAGATACAGAAAACAATTTGCCTTTTGTTACATAGTTTGTGCAAATATAAAAATATTAATAAATTGTATTTATTTTAATTAATAATTCAAATTATTTATTCTCTTTTTGTTATTTAAAATGATAAAGGTAATAACCCATTTGTCATAGCTTTTAATTGAAATTGCTTGATAAATATTATCTCTATATCATAAAGCCAATTGTCATATATATGTCTTTCTGCATATGTTGCAGGATTTATCCCTCAAGAGTTTATTTTGGCGGTGCCGTTTGACATTATTCATTCATCTTCCCCATGTATTATGTTCACAGAAGTAAGAATCTTATGCTTATTTTCAACATATTCTAGACCTGATTTAAACAAAAAATTCTGAAAAAGCAAGACTGAATGTATTTTAGAAGTATTTGTCTTTCATTAATGTATGCAGAACTAAATATTAGAGTATAATTCAGAGTTAATTTAAATAAATATAACAAAATTTGTGTAAATTTAAAAGAAAAAATCTCACACATATGTATAATACGTGTATGCATAACAGATATCTTAATGACTAAGCAGTGTTTCCTAATAAGTGGTTGACTAGGAAGTTTCAAAATTAACTTTAAGGTATTCTGAATTTTTTCTTATGTGCTCAGTTATCTTTATTTTTTATAAACATTAGATACTTCAGATCTCCAACTAATAATGTACATCTTTATAAATTCAGAGTACACCTATATATGACAATAGATTGGAAGAAACACAAAGAAATTCCTACTTATTTTTGTGTTTGTTCTCTGAAATAAACTATAAGTAGTCACTGAATGGTATGTGATTCCTTTGAGAAATAAGATACAAATAATATTATATAATTCCAAAATATATTTACTTTCTCAGCTCTCTCTAAACACATGATGGAAAGGAGACCCATGGAGATGGTTTCTTAGATAAATCATCATCGTATATAAATTATTATATGTGAACAATTTTTTTTATAAAAACAGTATACTAATAACAGACATAAAAACAAAAATAATGTGGTCCCTGAAATAATAGACTATAAACTGGAATTGTTAACTAAATAAATCTTTTCTACTTCCGGTTTCTTGTTTCACATGAATTTATTAAAGTAACAAGAAAGAACAACAACAACAAACAAAATCCTAGGAAAACTCATTTAAGAATGCAGAAAATATATTTAAGGTTGTAATTTCCAAAATGGCATTAAAAAAAAGAGAGAATGGCCTGGCTTAGTGCTTGTCTAGCATGTATGATGCCATCAGTTCGTTCATTCCCTGGATCACACATATAAAATTGTGAAAAATTACATGGTTACATTAGTAAAACAAAGGTGATTTTTAAAAATGCAAACAGAGAACAAATAAATGATAGCTCTCTTTTCATAATGAAACTGGATTTTTTTTCATGGTGCTTCCTAAACTCCTAAATACTCATAAAGCCTGAGCAGTATGTGGAGCCTCGAGGGATGGGATCAGACTGTATTCCTGTGTGTGGGCTGGCACCTTGGAGCCCATTCTCTGCAGAGGAAGACCTAACCTGGTCTTGACTTTGGGATAAGAAAATCAGACTTGCCTGGAGCAGATGTGCCACACTGAGCTGACCAACCTTTCGATTTCTTGTCCTTTTGTGGAAGGGGATGGGGAAGGGTGAAGCTGAAGGCTGACTTGGAGGGATTGGGTGGAAGGAAGGGAAGGGAAGCAAGAAGATACATTGATAAAAGTGACATTTTTTTTTAATAAAAAATATACATAGTTGCTCTAACACAGGGAGTATATAACATTAGTATTAATAAAAGCAGCATACCTTAGGTGAAAAATAGGTGAAATTTTTAGTTATGAGTGTAGTGTTAGTTTCTGGGTCCCAACTAGCCCCATGGTATAGAAAAATCTTTCCCACTTGAGGTCCCACAGCTGTTTATAAAATAATTAACAAGGAGACTTAATTATATTGTTATTGCTAGGACAGAAGCTCAGGTGAATTACTAATTAGCTCTTCACTTGGAATAAACCATAATTCTTATCTATATTTAGCCACATGGCTTGGTAAACTTTTCTTCAGTGAAGCATTCTGCTATTGCTTCCTCTACATAAGACTGGGCTTCCACTCTATCTTTTTTGTTTCTAGATTTCTCCTATTTTGGTTACCCCACCTATACTTCCTGCCTGCCTACTGGCAAATTAGCATTTTATTAAACTATTGTGAATAACTTTCTTAACACTTTACACAAGCATTATCCCACAGTTGTTTGTTTGATTTTAAAATGACATCAGTGTATTAATTCTGTAGTAAGCTTTCTCATTGGGAATGCCAGCTCCCAAATAAAGACACAGAGACTTATTATTGGCTACAAAAGTTTGGTCTTAGCTAAGTCTTTTTCCTAACAAAGCCTTGCATCTTAATTAATTGATTCTATTAATTTATATTCTATCATGTGTCTTTGTTACCTTTACTTTGCATCATATGTCTGAACTCTTCATTGACTTTCTGGTGTCTTCTTGTGTTAATCGGTATACCTACATTCCTCCTTCTCTTTCTTTCTCTTCCATGAAATCTGGCCTATCACTCCTACCTAGTCATTGGGCATTCAGTCCTTTATTACATCAATCACAGAGACACATCTTTATACAGTTTAAACAACTCTTCCACTACAAGAGACATATGAGAAGAGGAAATCTCAACTGAAATACTGTCTCCATGATTTTGGCCTATAAGCCATTTTCTCTATTAATAGTTGAGACAGGCAGAACCAGCACACTGCAATGTACCACACCTGAAGAGGTGAAACTGGACTATAAAATCAAAGAAGCTGAGTAACTCAGGAGAAGCAAGCTGATAAGTAGCCCCCCTCTAACATCCCTGCTTCAGTTACAGCCTGCAGGTTCCTGATTTGAGATCTTGATTTGGCATCCATCCATAATAAGGTCTCAACTACAACCTAAAATAAATTCTAAACTCTTTTGAGTTACCTTTGGACATGATGTTTATTACAGCTACAAGTAGAAATAAAATTAGATGAGTTTAAACTTTTTAGGAGTTGATATCCACTTAAATAACCCTGAAATTTACTGTGTTGATTTGCTTCATCCAGCTCATTGATACAAATACTGTGAATCTGAACTATACAGTGTATAGCGTGGTGCTTAAAGTGGATCTATAGCTGGATGAATAGGTCAAAATCAATGAACCTAATGAGATTAAATATGAAATTTATCTTTTGAAATTTCCCTATGGTAAACATCATTGGTCTCATCCTTATGATTTAATAAAGAAAATATTCCACAGTTAGTTGCATAGACTCAATAATTCAATATGATTTTTCTTCCCAGATGACTCTAGTTGTCTTCCTGAAAAACACAAATGCCACCTAAATACTACTTAACAGGGGGTACAGTAAGAAAAGATTTTGTATGAAGCAATAAGTATGAAAACAAGTGCAGGTTCAACAGACTAGTGAGACAGGGAAAACCTGAAACAATACATAAATTGTTTTTATGAAAGATTGTTTTCAGTACTCTATAAATGTTTTAATGTATTTTTCTCTTTTCTATCTTTAATAAATTTTATATATATATATATATATATTTATACCTATATAGTTTCCATACCCATCCATCTTGTTGCCAAAAGTTTTTCTCTTTCTTTTATAATCTAAATGTTTTCTAAAACATTTCTCGATCATGAATTTTATAATAAATTTCTGATCATTGTTAGCTATTCCTAACTTGAATAGCTTATTTATAATGTTGCTAGTCCTAAATTTTTTATAATAAAATTTAACTTTTTATTTCTTCCTATCATCTTACCATCCCATTTTGATCTTTTTCCAGAGTTAATATTCTCTTTAATCCTTGTGATATTATAAATATTTATAGGAATACTTCATGTTCTATTTTTTAGATGTGTTTTTTTTTTACAAAAGTTACTTCAAATTTTCCAAAATCTTCTTCCTTTGTTTCTCTCAATTTTTCTTTTATTCACTAATTTATCTCTCACTTATTTATACTATACTCTTTTATAATATTATTTATGCTTCATTTAAAAAATAAATCAATCATTTTTCATTATTATATAATGACATTATTTTTTCCTTCTCATTCATTTCTTCAAGTCCTCCCATATGCTTTTTTTCAATTTCTTAGTCTTTTAAAATAATTTTTGTCATATATATATAGTAGTGGACTATGGATTTGCAAGTGTAAGCAAAATAGACACTTGACTCCACAAATTGCTTTTATCATGTTGTCTTATTATAGTAATACTAACCCAATCTAAGATACCAACCACATTCAATTTTAAATTTCATTTCTTGTTTAGTAGTATCTAATTTCCAATTTTCATATAAAACGTATGTTTTTCTTACAGTTACCACAGTAATATACAACAAATATATTTGCATTCTGTGTATCTAGTCTTTGAATTAGTAATTTAGAAGTATAGATGTAAATGTATTTTACTATCCTTAAATTATTTTATTTGCTATGTAACAAAGAATACTATAGATCTCTTTTTTAATTTTTTTCTATTCTTTGTAATTTGTCAGTGATTTGAGAGTTAACTTCTCTTACTTTAGTCTCTTTTAAAGAATTCATTTTGTTTTTTTTAATAAAAAATGTATTTTTATGCATGTATCTCCCTGATCCCCCTCTTTCCCTCCTCCCAATTCCTTCCATTTAGCCTTAGCATTGCCAAGTAAAATACAAATGTTTAAAATTTATTTCTCCTTTTAACTTATTAACATTTTAAAAAAAATATTTGTAATCCTGATGTGAGAATGCATTTGTGTGTGCTGTATCTTTAAATAAAAGTGCTGTGTTGGGTCATGGCTGGCACCATAGAAGAAATGGGAGGAGTTTGGGGAGGAGAAGCAGGGCGGAGTTAGAGGCAGATCGAGCCAGCCGCGCAGAGAACAACATGTAAAGAACACGGGTGAGCTACAGGCCGGGCCCACGTGGGCCACGGATTAATAGAAATGGGTTGATTTAAGATGTAAGAGCTAGCTAGCAGTGTGCCTGAGCCATAGGCCAAACAGCATGAAGTAAATAGAAGCCTCTGAGTCGTTTCTGGGGACCTGGGCGGCGGGCAGATAAGCAGTCCCGGCGGCAGCTGTGGGTCCCGGATCTCTGGCTGCCTGGGACCCGCGAACTTACTACAACAGATGGAGCATCCAACATGGGCCGATTATCCACTTAGAGCCTGAAAAGGATTAAAAAGAGTTCTAGATCGCAGAAACTGAGCAAAGGTAGCTTCCAAATTGTGTATGTAAATCGGGTCTTTGTACAAACAAAGCATGGTCCGGGTCACATTCAAAATGGCGCCGGCGGGCTGTCAGGAGTCAGTGTGAGCTGCAGCTGCAACCAGGCTCACAGAAGACTAAGTAGCATGTGATCGATTTTAGATTTCTGCTTATTTTGAACAAAAAAGAAACAAAGATGGTTTCTTAGTAGCAATATTTTCCAGGGTGTGCTCTGTTTACTGGCCACAAATAAATACACGGTCCATTTGAGAGAACTTAGTGATTCAGCCTAATTTGCAAAAACTGTGCTTCTTTTTGGAGAATGTATTTTAAAAGCTCTTAAGGTTAGAAGATGATTAAAGATTCACAATAAAACAGATTCAGATAAAAAGAAAAACCTGTAAATGGGTTACAATGTTTGTAAAAGGTACATAGGCTTCAGAGAAAAAGGAAAGAAGTTAGAAAAGGTTTTTAAAGCGAGAAATAAAGTAATAAAAATATAATAAGCCACATAAAGATGGAAAATAGACACAAAATCTAGATTTTGGTTGTTATTGTGTTTTCTTTTAATTTTTTAACTGTTAATGAGCTAACTGCAAAAAGACAATGGATTGCAAAGGCTACTAAGTTAAACAAGAATATATATTTTAAAGGTATTTTGATTTTGAAATTTGTGTCTAAAGATTTATTGCTTTGGAAGAGTTCTGTTTCTGTTTCCACAGATGAGAACCTATGGATTGCTTCCAGGCAAATATGGTTTCATCAACCAAGACCCCCTGAAAAAACCTCTGATGAGAAGAGATGGCCATATCAGCTTCAAAGCTGCAGACTGATTCATCCTCAACAATCCGTGAGATTTTCAACGCCCCTTAATCAGCAGGAAGTAGTAATGGATAACTTCGCCCAAATTCCCCAAATATTGTTTCTAAATGTTTGTTTTCATTATAAATGGTTAATGGTCATAGTCAATCTCTTTCTAAGAAGAAATGGGGGATATGGTATGTGAATGCTTTTTTAAAAAATTAGATTATTAAATTTACAGGTAATCAGCTGTTAATCTCAAACTGCTTTACATTAGTATAGATTTTGGTTTATTGATACAAATTTAAGGTCAATTTTGTTATGCTGTATGTGTTTTTCTATTCTTCTTTAAGGTATGATGTTCATGTAACTGTTTTAAAATTGTAGTGTATAATTAAGAAATGAAGGTTAATAGTCACTTTTGATAATCAAACTTATAGTTAGGTTAGTTAGGATTTTTAGGTATACAAAGATATATTTCAATTAAATAGATAATCTTCAAATACTTCTAAGACCTACAGAATATGGCATTTAAAATGTTTTAAGAGCTTAGACTTTTCTGGACAGTGAGACAGGTCTGTTCCTGGCAGCACTAATTTACTTCAACAGGAAAATAGGCATTGAAGAAACTCCATATAGAGTCTCATCTATTTGTGGTAATGGTAAGCCACTAGAGAAGAAACTGTTTTTATATTGACTGCTTGACAGTATGCTGTTTAAACTGGACATGCAGGTTCCATAAGAAGATGACCTCTGGACTTTGGCAGAACAAGCCAAGATCATCATTCAGGTTCCTGCTTTACAGAGAAAACTGTCAGACATTCTTCAGGACTCAAGGAGAAGCAACGGATGAACTGTGCCAGAATGGGCAGAGCAGATTTCCTGCTTCACTAAAATAAAAAGAGACTCAAGGCCTATAGGCTGAAGATGGTTGCCCCAACTTTATAAAAGAACTTTGGGTGACTGTCCAGGCAGATAGGTGTCATCTCTGTCCTTTCTAGCTTTTAGAAGTCGCTTGCACTTCTGGTTTACTTGGGTAAATATGTCCTTCTGTGGTCTTTGATGTAGTTGAAGATTAGATAGTTAGAGGTATAGTTTTTCTTAGTCATTTGAAAGATATATTAGATATTAAACTTTAGATTCATAAAGATAAGGTAGATGATAGAATATTTTCTTTAATTTTACTAAATACAAATAGACTAAATATTGTAACTGTAATTCTTGCTTGATAGCTATTTTGTTATATATAATTTTGCTATGTTAAAATTGAAACCTTCCTTCTTGATTAGAGAGAAAGGGGGAAGTGATGTGGGAATGCATTTGTGTGTGCTGTATCTTTAAATAAAAGTGCTGTGTTGGGTCATGGCAGGCACCATAGAAGAAGTGGGAGGAGTTTGGGTAGGAGAAGCAGGGCGGAGTTAGAGGCAGGAAGCTGAAGCCGCCGAAAGAGCAACATGTAAGGAGACACGGGTGAGCCACACGGGCCACGTGGCCCACGGATTAATAGAAATGGGTTGATTTAAGATGTAAGAGCTAGCTAGCAATGTGCCTGAGCCATAGGCCAAACAGCATGAAGTAAATAGAAGCGTCTGAGTCGTTTCTGGAGACCCGGGCGGCGGGCGGCTAAGCAGTCCCGGGCAAGTCTGTGGGTCCGGGACCTCTGGCTGTCTGGGACCCGAGAAAACCTACTACAACATAATCCATATTGGTGCTAGAGATATTTCAAAGATTAAAACCCCATACAAATCTTGAAAAGGACCTAAGTTAGGTTTTTTAGTTCCCAGGCTATGTGGCTAAAAACAACTTATTTATATAGGATATATTGCATTTTTTTGCATTTGCAAGCAACTGGACCCATTTCTAATATACACTCATGGATGCAGACTTATAGACATAAGAAAACTAAAAATAAATATACCTTGAATGTATACATATATGCACATCATTGTATCTTTATATATGTAAGAAAGCTAAAAATAAATACACCATGGAATTAGGAAAAAAAAAAAAACAAATGCCACAGTATTGCTAAAGAAACATAGTAATAAAAGAACTATTGACACTTTGCTATACTCATAGATATGTGTCTTGATAAGCCATCATCAGAAAGGCAGTAGATGGAAACAAATACAGAGACTTACTACTGGACAATGTGCAAATATTGAGAGCCCTTGGTACACTCAGTCTTAACTGTAATTTCTACATCAAATCCCATCTCTCAGGGCTCAGGGAACACTATGGATATCAAGTCAGAAAGAGTGTAAGAGTCAAAGAAAGTGGGTGACAATAGAATATCAAAGCCTTCTTATCAGAGCAAGAACAATGCACATATGAAGTCACACAGACTATGGCAGAACATAAAAGACATATACATGTTTCACCTAGATTTGGTCCCAGGGGAAGTGAACACAAATCAACATACCTAATTTATAAGCTATCTCCAAGTGACAACTGCTCAGAAATATTTTTTTTGGAACTGTCTCACTCTGTAACAAACTTCATTTAAGATGAGACTCCATACTCAGCAATAGAAAGCCAATATAAAATTAATTCAATAACACTTTTAGATGGATGTGGGAAGGGTTATGGAGGCATTGGGGAAGGGGATAAAACATGATCAAAATATATAGTATGAAAAATGTACATTAAATTATTCCATTCAAAATGAAATACATGTACTGCAAAAATTTAACAAATTTCTAGAAATATTTATAAAGTAAAAAATAGTCTTGAAAATTGTTATTTACCTTATTAGTAGAACTCTTACAAAATTCTAGATTTTTTGTTGTAGAAAAAATTAAAAAAACATGCTAAAATTTTATACAGAAATATAAGGAAACATGTATAACTAAAACAGTATTAGAAATGAACTTTAAATTTGAATGTTTATTAAAAAATATGGCTTTAAGTTTTTTAAGTGTATAGCTGTTTGCCCTGCATGTATGTCTCTATGCCACATGAATACCTGAATCCTATAGAAGACAGAAAATGTTTCATACCCAGGAACTATGAATTCAAACAACTGTGAGAATTTAATCTTGGCCCTCTGAAGGAGTACTCAGCTGCCTTAATTACTGAAAAATGTGTCCAGCCCTTAATTTGAAATTTATTAAAAAGCCCTCGTAGTTTAAATTGTGTAGCACTGGCAAGAATGATACATAATTCAGTAAATGCTAATGACTCTAGTTGATTTCATTTATTTTAGGCTTCTATGAAATCAATCTTTGTATTCTCACAGTAGATATATTTAAAAGCTCTGTACACTATTTTGCTTATAGTGACTCATTATATGGCAGCAGATAATTTCCAAGAATTCATTCTTCTTATATTACTTTTATATCTAACATTATTATGGAATCATTTCCCCAAATAAAAAAAATTTTATTTCTTTTTCAGTTTGGGACCTTTTATTTCTCACTTAAATATTCTAGAAATAATTTAATTATATGGGACAAAGCAGCTGGGTGCAGTCTATTTGAGACTGCTGGTCTGGATTTTAAGGCTAGTTTAGGCCAGATACTTCTTACAGAAAATGGCTCTGAATATAGCTGTAGAAAGCTAAACAAAAAAGGGGGCCCTAGATTATAGAAATGGAACACCAAAAAAAATGTTTCCAAGTTGTGTCTCTCAAGTGGGCATGGTACAGAGATGTCCTAGCATGGTGTATAGACTTGAGTTACAAAATGTTGGGAATTTAGAGTGTAACTTAAGCTGCAACAAGGACAGTTCCTGAAGTCTCACAGAAGATTTGGTACAAGCACAATGTACTTATGACAGATTGAAGAGATGGAATCAAAGATAGCTTCTTATTAGCAATATTTAGTTGGGTCAGATCTGTTTGCTGTAGCAGAGCAGAGGTGTGACATCTTTAAAAGAGGCTTCCTGACTCAACTTTAGTAATAAAATTTCTGTGGCTATTTAAGAGACCCTACTGCCAATTGCTTAAATGGAGTTTATAAGCAGTGGGCAGCAGTATTCGACTTTGTGGCAATGTGGATCCAAAAACTCCCCAGAGTGGTAATTGTGGTTCATGCCAGTATCTCTGTTAAAAAGCTTAACTCTTCAAGAAGTTAGAATACAAGACTGGTGAAGGCAGCCAGCTGCTTTAGCCAAACCTTTAATAATAGCCATACATTGGCAGATTAAAGTTTTGATTAGAAATAAAGATAAAATATCAGATAAACACAGTAAACACAGATTTAAGTAAACATATGAATGGTTTACAGCATATTTAAAAAATATAACTAGGCTTGAGAGAGAAATGAAAAAGGATAAAGTCAGTTGAAAAGAAATAGAGTAAAAAATTAATGAGCCACATAAAGATGAAAATTACAAAAAGTATCTGAATAGTGTATGTTATTGTCTTGTCTTTAAGTTCTTTTACTGCAAAGGAAGTAGTAAAAGCTGATAGAAGACTTATTCAAGAGTATATGGGATTCTGGGAGCCACAGAAATATGATATAGGAACATTGGTGTCACAAGGCCAACAAAGCGAAAGGCTTCTGATATGAGGAAAAGCCAAAATCTCAAGGAGTTTTGGTATTAATTGCTTTTGAAGATACTAAAACTGATTCCTATAGAACATTTCTGTGTGTAAAGGCATCCCCTCTCCATTTATTATTTCCTTGGAATTTAAATCTCAGGAATATTTTTAGCAGTGTGATTTTCCATTTTGGGGGGCACAATCTGCCCCATACTTGAAGGACATATGGATATGTTTCCCATCTCTGTGTGAAAACTGTCAAGCAGACAAGATCTTCCAGACCTATGCTCCCCCTGCCCAGAACAGATTTACTGTCTGTTTTCCCTGTGATTAGTTTTGCTAGAAACTCATTTGAAACTTTTCTCAGGTATCCACAGAGATCCACAGACAAAATAACTCATTGATAGGCCTAAAGTCACCACCCATACTGATAAGAGAACTATCCAGAACTAACTAATCCAAAGTTTTCTAAGACTTTCTTGTACCTGGATTCATTAACACAAGATCTTAACTTGAAGGTATAAAAATGTAAACTAAGGCTTCACAAATCTCTCCTAGGGAAGGTATTTTAGCAGAACAAAAGCTGCAAGGTCCCCTTTATTGTCTGCTTAGTCACCTAGCAACCAAGAACATTAACCCCAATGGCCTTGTCAGGGGACCTGCCATTATGTTATGTCTATAAATCATTGTGCCAATAAAGATGTATTTAAAAGAAATTGCCATAATTCTGATTCATAAGAAGAGATTCCTGTAGAAGATTCTCTTTGCTGGTAGTAGCTTATCATCCTAAAGCCCTGTAAGATAACATATCTGGAGCTGGACTCCAAGAAGGTTTTCAATAATGGACATCAAAGGAGCTTCATATGGAACTAATATTCTTTGTAGCAAAAGATAACCACTAAGCAAGACTTTTTTTTTTTTTTTTTTTTTTTGCCTTGACTACATGACAGTATGCTGTATAAACTGGATATGCAAGACCCATAAGAAAGTGACACCTGGAACTTTCCCAAAACAAGCCTAGATGGTCCTTGAAATTCCTGCTTCATAGAGGAACTGCCAGACATTCCACAAGACACAGGGAGACGTGACTGAAAAAACTTGCCAAAATGAATAGAATAGTCCTTCAAATTTTCTGTTTCACTAAAAGTCTGTCAGAAAGTCTAGGCATGTAGGCTAATAAATATTGATACCCTCCAACATTACAAGGAACCTTGGGTGACTGTTCAGAAAGCCAGATGTCTCTGTCATTTCTAGAATTTGGAAGTTGCTTATGATGCTCTTCCTTACTCAGATAATAGTATGTCCTTCTGTGGTCTTTGATGGAGTTGAAGATTTTATAATTATAAATATAGTTTTCCTTAGATATAATAAAAGGTAAATTAGATGTGTAACTTTAGATTCATGAGGATAAGGTAAATGATAGAATATTATCTTTAATCGTGATAAGTACTAATAGATTAGATATAACTATAATTGTTCTTTAATAGCTGTTTTCTTATGTGTAATTTTGCTATGTTGAAATTTAAACCTTTTTTTTTTGAGTAGACAGAAAAGGAAAGTGTATTGAGGACAGAAATAGGGAGGTGACATTGGAATGTTTTTCTGTATGCTGTGAGTATCAATCTTTAAATATGGGACTGTTTTGGCCTCTGGCTTAGGCATGATGCTATATAACTCCTGCATCTTAAACCATTTCCATTAATCTGTTCTGCCATGTGGCCCATGGCTCACCTGTGTTCCTTACATGTCCCCCCCCCCCTTTGGCCATCTGGCTCAGTTAGTTTGACTCTGCCCTCCTACTACCTATTCTGTTTTCCCCACCTACTTTTTCTTCCTTTTTTTTTTTTTTTTTGTCTGTCATGGACCAAAATAGTCTTTTACTTAAAGATTGATATTCAAAGTATACAGAAAGACATTTCCACATCTCTTCTCCATTTCTGTCTAACCAAAAAGGAAGGTTTCAATTTCACATACCAAAATTACATATTAAAAATAGCTATCAAGCAAGAATTACAGTTACAGTATCTACTCTATTTGTATTTAGCAAAATTAAAGAAAATATTCTGTCATCCACCTTATCCTTGTGAATCTAAAGTTTCATATGCAATATATCTTTTAAAATAACTAAGAAAAACTACCTATAACTATCTAATCTTCAACTACATTAAAGACCACAGAAGGATATAATATTTGCCCAAGTAAATAGGATGTGCAACAACTTCTATGATTACTGACAGAGATGACACCTGTCTGCATGACAGTCATCCAAATTTCCTTTATAATGCTGGGCATCCATTTTCAGCCTACAGGAACAGAGTCTCTGGCATAACTTTGAGTAAAGCAGGAAATCTGAAAGAATGTTCTTCTTATTCTAGTGTAGTTAATCAGTTGCTTCTCATTGTGTCCTGAAGAATGTCTGACAGTTTTCTCTGCAAAGCAAGAACCTGAAGAACTATCTTAACTTGTTCTGTCAAAGTTCAGAGCTCACTTTCCTATGAAACCTTCATGTCCCGTTTAAATAACATACTGTCAAGCAGTCAATACAAGAACAGATCCTTCTCCAGTGACTAACAATTGCCACAAAAGAAGTAAACTCCCTATGGAGTTTCTTCAATGCTCATTTTCCCTGAAGTAGATTGGTGCTGCAAGGAACAGTCCTGTCTCACTGTCCAAAAATGTCTTAAGTTGTAAAATATTTTAAATGCAATATTCTATAGGTCTTAGAAGTGTTTGAAGATTACCTTCTATAATTGAAATATATCTTTGTATCCCTAAAAACATGACTATAAGTTTGGTTATCATAGTTATACATTACAATTTTAAATGAGTTATATAAACATCATACCTTAAATAGGAGTAGAAAAATACATACAGCATAATAATATTGACCTTAAATTTGTATCAATAAACCGAAGTCCATACAAATGTAAAATATCTTGAGATTGACAGCTGATTTTTGGATTAAAGTAAGTTCAATAATAAATTTTTAAAAAATCATTCATATACGATATCCCCTTTTTCTTCCTAGAAAGAGATTAACTATGACCATTAACCATTTATGATGAAAACAAATATTTATATACAATGTTTTTGGGAATTTAGGCATAGTTTTCCATTACTACTCCCTGCTGATTATGGGAGTGCTGGTAATGTTTGGAGGGTCCTGAAACTGGATCATCTAAGTCTGTAGTCTTCCCATCAGAGAATGTTCAGGTGGTCTTAGTTGATGAAAACTTATTTGCCTGGAAGCAATCCACAGGTTCTCATCTTCTGTGGAAGCAAAAACAGAATCTCTCTTACAAAGCAATAAATCCTTAGACACAAATTTTGAAGTCAAGATACCTTTAAAATATATATTCTTGTTTAACCAAGCAGACTGAATTGTCTTTCTGCAGTTAGCTCATTAACAGTTAAAAAAATAAAATAAAACACAGTAATAACCATAATCCAGACTCTGTATCTATTTTTCATCTTTATGTGGTTTATTATATTTTTATTACTCTAATTCTCTTTTTCAGGGACTTCCTCTACCCTCTTTTAACTCTAACTCCTATGTACATTTTAACACATTGTAAACCATATACATTTTTTCCCATCTGAATTTGTTTTATTGTGAATCTTTAATCATTTTCCAAACTTAAGAGTTTTTAAAATGCTAGCACTCTCTTATAGAGTCACATAGGTTTTGCAGATAAAGTTGAGTCAGAAAGTTCACTTAAAAGGGCTGTGATTCTTTTTCA
Organism: Phyllotis vaccarum; assembly: GCA_033318265.1. Classification (NCBI taxonomy): domain Eukaryota; kingdom Metazoa; phylum Chordata; class Mammalia; order Rodentia; family Cricetidae; genus Phyllotis; species Phyllotis vaccarum. The sequence continues at coordinate 46,208,285 of JARWLC010000013.1, forward strand.
CTGCCAACAAACAGAGCAGGCACAAGAAAGGCTGTTAATAAGAGTCTTTAATTCTGTTTCCTTTTGTTCAAAATAAACAGAAATCTTAAATCAGTCACATGCTATGGAGTCTTTTGTAAGATCTAGGGTACCAGCCTGATTGCAGCTTTTGCTCCCTGCCACCAGTCCACTGCTGCAATTTGTTTTTGGCCCAGAAGCCATGTTATCTCTTGTATATGGAGTTTTACTTACAAGGCACCAGTCCAAGATAAATATTTATTAGAATATAAATCAGCACTCACAATATTAGTAACAGCTTATAGTGGCACCTGAACAAGGACTGGCGTGTCCAAGCGATGGACGAGCAATGGACGGATGATGGATTCTGATTCTGTCTCTCCAACAGCCAGGAGCCAGGAACCAGGAAGAAAGCCTCCTCATGTCCCAGCAGCCACTTATCAAGGGAGTTGGCCACACCCCCTCCAGGGTCCCGGGCTCCTGGATAAGCTTCTTCTGACCTTATCAGCTGACACCTTAATCCCGCCAAAATCTCTGTACAATGACCCACTTCAGATACACAATTTGAAAGCTGCTCTTGGCTCAGTTTCTGTGATCTAGAACCTTTCTAATCTTTATCAGGCTTTAAGTGCGTATTTGGCTCATGTTAGGATTCAATCTGCTACATCGAGGTTTCTGACCCTACTAGGTCCATGTTTTAGTCCTGCCTGCCACCACTTATGTAGACTAGAAATCTCAAAGTAACAATGAAAAACACATACACTTATATTAACTTCATGCTATTTGGCTTTTGGCTTAGGCACATTGCTAGCTAGCTCCTGCATCTTAACTAAATCGATTTCCATTAATCTGTCCTGACATGTGGCCCATGACTCACCTGTGTTCCTCACATGTTTCTTCTTTGGGCTTCTGGCTCAATCTATGTGATTCTGCCCTCCTACTGCCTATTCTGATTTCCCCACCTACTTTTTCTACAGTTCCTGTCATGGGCCAAAACAATCCTTATTTAATGATTGATATTCACAGCATACAGAAAGACATTTTCACATCAGAGAAGTGCTGTGGGATGTCTTTCTGTATGCTCTAAATTATCATCAGCTAATAATAAAACTATTTTGGCCTATGGCACGGATTCTTAGAAGAAGGCAGAAAAATCTGAGCATAGATAAAGGGGGAAAACGTGCAGTTAGACAAAGATATTCTAAGCTGCTTCCAAAGGCAAAGATATAAAAGCATTCAGCTATGCAACGGGCTATGTAGAAAGACATAGATTATTCGAAATGGATTAAGTTGTAAGAGATAGCAAGGAATATGCATGAGCCATCCATAGGCCAAGCGAATGAAATCAATATGAAATTTTATGTAATTATTTGAGACCAAGCAGTTGGAGGCAGTCTATTTGGGATTGGTGGTCTGAATCTCAAGACTAATTCAGGTCAGAATCTTCTTACTACATTTTATTTTTAAGAATAATTTTATTTAATATATAAAATTTCATTGATATAATTTATTTTGTTTTAAAATCTAGTCAATATTCAAAGTTTATTATATTAGCAAATATATTTTATGTTGTAGAATTATTGCCATTTGTATAAATATGAAAATAATTCACCACTATATTATCATGAAATTACATGATCCATTACATGATCTTAATTAGTTTTGTGGCTAGTGTTTTGTGAACTGAACATAAATCTCAATATGTCTTGGACAAAGGCTATTATTTGAAAAAAAAATGCCTTCAAAAAGTTGATTTGTAAATCTGTACAAGATATTCTTGATTAATGAGTATTGTGGGAAAGCTCAGCCTACTATGAGTGGTGCTATCCTTCAGCAGTGAACGAAAAAATCAAAGAAACCAAAAAAAAAAAAAATCAAACATGCTTTTAGGTATAGTGGAGGAGAGTTGTTACTGAAGTTATGTGGGAGAGCATAGCCAGAGGCAGAGATCTCTGGGAAACTTCAAAGTATGCATGACCCAGAAGTAATCCATGTGGGAAGAGGTGGGGAGAGAAATGGAGTGGGAAAAGAAGAAAATTGAATAAAAGCAAAGGACAAAAGCAATAAATAGACAGACATTTTAGCTAAAAGGATTATTTTAATAATTGAAAAGACTTTTATTGGTAGTAGTGTGCTATGTTCAGCATGATTTACTTGGTCCTGAAAACACAATTAGGAAAATTGGGTAATGAATTACAAACACACACACACACACACACACACACACACACACACACACACACACACACACATACACACAGCCCAGATACACATTTCTACAGAAAAGTTGAGTGGGCATGATTGTTCTTACAGAGCAGTACCAACTATGTAACTATCACATTGGCACAATTTTGTATCGCACAGGAAAGAGGAGTTAGCTAATATTAGTAAGAGATATCTTTAAGAAAGCATTCTCAGGATATAAACAATTAGAGAGTAGGAAACATCAATTTATGCAATAATGGGAAAAGTGTGTCAACATTATTACTCTTTTATACTAAATAAATTTTGGAGTTTGTATCTTCTAAAATTGTTTTAGTTGGCTACTTCCAACATGTAAATCATGTATCTTAAATGTAAACTACTTTGTTCCATATAAACAGAAAAGAAGCACATACTATTTACTATACTATATGAAGAGCAAGGTATTTGTTTTCAAGATTCAGTAAAGACCTATAAGGAGACGATGACTATAACAGATAATAGTAGTATAACACCATCATAATTTTTAATATAACATTTATGTAATAATTTAGGCTTAAATTCTCAAGAGAGTTATGAAGAACCCAAACACTTTCTTTCCTGTTAAAATCACCATAATGCCATAACATGAAAATATTTATCACACATATTGATTTAATTATGATATATTGCAAAGACTGTTTTTGTGTTCAATTGTGTAAATTTATGCTTCTCTCTGTTTGGAAGTTTGGAACAAATTACTTGGCTTTGCATCATGAAAACATGGGAAAAATTATTTTACTTTAATCCAATTATAAATTATATTGGATTTCTATTCTTTCTAGCTTTATGTTTTTTTTTTCTGTTTGTAACAAATTTTGGTTCAATATAGTGGGTTCTATCTAAACAGTATATTGTTCAAGATTTGAATATCTTAGTGAAAGGAGAAGCCTAAGATAACAAGATATAGGTGATACAATTCCTATAAGTCCTGAAAGTTTTCTCTATTTATAAGTGGCTTATGAACATAATGAATTTTTTATAAAACATCTGGACAACAATGTTTTTATCATTATGCAGACATGGAAATCAACCAGGCTATGTTCATAGACTAAAAACCAGATAAAATGTTATTGTATTGTAAACTATGGCAGACTACAACAACATAGAAAAGTTTTGTATAAATTAACATATAAAGCATACAGAAATGGTATGAAATATTTTAAAATAATATATTTTTGCAGTAAATTTAACCTAAATGGTGCTTGTGATATGGAAATTGATGTTGGTATGACAGTGTTTGAGTGCTGAGTAATATGAAACCCTAAGTCAACAATCTCCATTAGTGTAGGTCTTATGGACTTGGTAGAGTTAAATTTAGAAGAAAAAATACATTCTTCAGTTGTAAATCGTACTTTATTACTGATTATTTTATTTTATAAACTTTATAAACAATAGTGTGACTCTTTGGTGTTAACATTTAGATTGAAATTGAATTATATCATAAAATTTTATAGCTGTTTTTTTGATATCTTTGTCTTATTCTTCTTTCTACCTTTCTTTAATTCTTAATGTGCATACATACAAAAGATATATAAGTATTGTTTATAAACAGTAATTATGAATACTTTTTGTTTTAACTGAGATATTTTTTTGTGTTGGAGGATTATTAAGGTAAGTAAGTAAAAGAAAGGACTGATTCCTAAAACCAACGCTAACAAGAGAGTGCCCCTCAAATGAACTTTATTAATAGAAATAGAGTTACTTCCATGGACAACCATGATCATATCCAAAACTGGCAAAGTATTAGGTAACATAAGATAGTATCATGACAAAAGACAGCCCTGAGAAGCACAAAAGGGAGATACAGTAACTTCTAAATCACTAATTTTCTTTTAGAACCCTCCCATAATAGAGTTACTGACCGTTGTCTGTTTTCAGATAGAATAAACAAACTTCATACCATATTGCCTACTATAAAGAATAGGAGACATAGGCCACATAATTTTAAAAGTGCTTTTAGAAGGTTATCTTGAGTTTTCTCATAGTTGGCAAGGGGAGGGAGACCAGTATTAGTCAAGCTTCCTTGCTAATTTTGCTTTTTAAAAAGCCCTCAGAGGATGCTACTGGATCTCTTTCAGAGAAAGAGAATTATCTAGTGTGTCTATGATCTGACAGTAGTCAAAGTAAATAACTCACACAGCAGTTCAATGATAAATGGAAATGGTTTTATGTGATTTTTTTTATATAACTTGCATGAGGCCCATGTGAAGGGAATCATTTTTTTTCAGAAATGTTAACTGGTTTATCTTTTACATTACAGAGGTATATAAAATTGTATACAACCTGAATAATATTTTGCTCCTCTAACAAATTACTTCTAGTCATAGGGTCTATGATTTAAAACTTCATACATATTTTAAAATACAAATTTTTTTCTTATTTAACATTTTATTTTGTGTGTGTATGTGTATGTGTGTGTGGATGTGTGTTTCTGTGTGGTTAGTTATGTACACGAGTGTAGGTGCTAATAGGTGCCAGAAAGAGCCATCAGAAACCCCACAGCCCTAGTTACAAGAATGGGGTAGCAGCCCATTCTTAACTCCTGTGTCACCTCTCTCTCTAACCCCCCAAATGAAATTTCTTTGTGAGCATCTGTTATTTCTCTAATTTAATTTCCTCTTAACTCATATATAGCAACATTATCCTTTTCCACTTCTAATCATTTATCATTAATAATTTCACAGGGAACTACTATCCCTATTTTCATTCGCATTCATTGTCTGAATAAATTTGTTTTCTGTCTCAACTTCAAACTTTTGTTTTGTTAATTTGTTTGTTTTTAGAAACTCCATTCTTATTTTTAAAATATGTGTTATTATTTTATTTGTATGAGTATTTAATTCTGATACATCTCCATAAATAATTCCTTTATTCTTGAAAACTCTTAAAGTCATGAATGAACCTGTTACTGATATTCATATGGCATATGTCAACTAAGTAATTCTATCAACTGTATAAAATATTATCTATACATAAATCATAATTTATTCTAAATAGGATCATGAGATGATATATTAATTTTGTACTGATCCAAAAAGTGTACTGTATCAATTTGGAATTCACATGATTTTTTAAAGTTTATAAATTAGGAAGCACATTCTGTAGCTATGATTTAAACATAACTATAATTAGCCCAACACATGAATGAGTGAAGAAATGATGGTACAACATGGTATAATAATGTTTACTTTAAAAAAGGAAGCAATTATGAATGTGGCTAATCTTTAAAAATATAATGTGCACTGTGTGGGGATATGTTTCAAATTTAATAAAAGCAGTCTGAGATATCAGAGAGATCTACCCACAGTCATTCTAGGAGAATCAGAGAGTAATAATTCACACCTTTAATCCCAGCACATGGAATATCAGGGAGTGATGACCTATGCCCTTAGTCCCAGCAAAGTTTGAGGTCATCTTAGTTTACAGAGGGAGTTCCAGGCTCACAGCCAGGCAGTGGTCATGTCACACCTTTAAACTTAACCTGGATGTGAAACAACTGTGCAAAGAGGGTAAGGCAGGCATAGAAAGACAGAGCAGGCAGTAGAAACCATGATGAGTGAGGCTGAGGAAGCTGGAAGACAGCTGGGTGAGATCTGACTGTGGTTTTTCCTCTCTTTGATATCTCAGCCTTTCCCTGAGATCTGACTCTGAGTTTCCTTTATTCATGTAACAGCACTGAATTAAGCAAGCAAAAATAATTATAAATAAAAGTTTTACAAAAAAGAGATTTTTCTTAAAGTTAAGGCATCCTTTTTTCTGTACCAAGAGTCATAGTTTCAATTATAACGTATTCATAAATTGAATGATATAACATAATTTTCCAAATTTCTTTTTTTTGGAGCCTTTAGTAATATAAAAAGAGAAAGAACAATGTTACTCTCTCTCTCTCTCTCTCTCTCTCTCTCTCTCTCTCTCTCTCTCTCTCTCTCTCGGTTTCTTTCTGTCTGTGAATGTGTATGTTACTCTCAATCTCTCTCGATTTACTACTACAGGCTTTCTTCTACCCCAAGATAGCCCTGAACTTCCTATGTAGTTGAACTTATCTTCTTCTTGAGGGCCTATATTACAAGCATGTGCAACAATGCTTCCCAATGCATACAGCACTGGGATGACAATTATGCAAGATCACAAATATATTTCTAAGTAAGATATTTTACCCAGTCCTCAGTCTTTATACTATGATATATATTATTCATATATAATGTACTATTTTCTTTAATAAATTATTTTCTCTAATAAACATTATATATCTACAAAATTTTTTTTTCTAATAATTAATTTTCTAGTAAAACATTATGTGGCGGGATTAAGGTGTCAGCTGATAAGGTCATAAGACACTTCCGGGACCCTGGAGGGGGTGTGGCCAACCTGGAGGGGGTGTGGCCAACCCCATTGATAAGTGGCTGCTGGGACACGGGGAGCTCTCTTCCTGGTTCCTGGTTCCTGGCTGCTGGACAGACAGAATCGGAATCCATCATCCTTCCATTGTGCGTTCATCGCTCATCCATCACTTGGATATGCCAGTCCTTGTTCAGGTGCCACCATAAGCTGTTACTAATATTGTGAGTGTTAATTTATATTCTAATAAATATTAATTTTGGACTGGCGCCTTAAAAGTAAAACTCCGTCTACATCTGGCGCCCAACGTCCTCGGCCCTGTGCCCTAAACTGTAAGAAGCCAGGGGACATACAGACTGTTCACTTGGGCTTAAAGCTCCCTCTTGCTAGCCGGGCGTGGTTTCCAGCCAGCTGATCCAGTGTGTAGGCGGGGGGTTTTCGGCTCATTGCCTGGGCGCGAGATTTCAGCACAAGACGCGAGATCAGCTCAGTGCGCAGACGGGAGACTTCAGTTCAGTGCGCAGGACCGGTTTTCAACTCGCTGGCCTACCACAACATTATCTCATAAAAATGATATAAATCTAAATTTCTCACATAGTTGTTCATTTTTCATTTATTTTTAAAATTTGTCATCAATACATAAAATCTTATATTTGTAAATTTACTTGTATTTTTAGGATCTATACATTCTGGATTTTATTTTAAAAATTGTTTTTTGTGTTTATACATAGATGTGTGTGGCACTATTTGTAGAGGTTAGTTGAGGATTAGATCTTTTTTTCATCCACCTTATCAATCCTCAGTTTCAAACTAAGTTGTAAGGTTTGGTAGCAGGTAGCATTACCAGTTGATCTATTTTACTATACTACTGTGAAAATTAAAATCTGCCACCTGGCATGTAAATTTATTTTTAAAATAAAATTCTCAAGTTTATATCAACTTATAGTACCAGAAGGTTTTCCAGTAACTAAAAATATAATCTATTGGAAAAGGAATAAACATCAGTATTGTACACTACACTATGCAAAATCTGCTTCGACTACTCTATATAAATTCAAAATTAATAAACAGAATAGTTTATGAAATTAAAATAAAGTACTTATAGAAATATTATCTTAGCAATGGAACAATTTAATACCAAAACATCGTAAGAACACATGATTGAGCATTTGTGGGTTTTATTATTGCTATGTTTAATAAGATGTAATGTTAACTCTTTTTAATCAAGTCAATGTTTCTTTTTAGTCTCATTTCTACTATGTATTTATTTTTATTATTGTTTTATTGTTGCATTTAAACTTAATGAAATGTATAAGAATATTCCACTGTAGAAAGTAGATAATGTAAGAAACACAATTAATTTTTGTGAATTCATGGAAAGCCACAAAACTTAATGAAATGAAACAGAAAAATGTAAAGATGAAAATTTCCACCAAAGGTTTATATGCTGTTTAGTTAAATTATACATATTTAGTATACTCTACTAAGCATTTGGCTTTGAATCTGAAACTCTAGAACATCGCTAAAGCTGTGAATACTTTTGAGATACTTGTAGATGGACTGGGTGTATTTTACACTGTGAAATGAGTTCTAGGTATGGTTTAAACTCTGAAATGTCTTTCAATAATTCATGTGTTAAAAATATATTCTTCAGGTTTTTCCTACAGGGAGATAATTGAAACTATTTTTCTCAAAAGATAGATGCAATTCAGCCCTTTTGCTCTACTCATATCCTTCTCATAATCCAAGAAGTTGTTTTGTCCATTATACTACAATTGTTATAATGTACTCTCTTTACACAGTTCCAACCTCAATGGAGCTAAGACAACAAAAAATACCACCTCTAAAATTGTGCTAAAATTGACTTTTTGTCATTTAAAGTTTATTGCATAGTAATATATCCATAATAATAGATGTCTGCAATATAGTAACAAACAGAAAAGAAAATTTTCAATAAAAATATCATTCACAAATTATATATTTAATAAATCTAAGTTTAGAGTTTTATAATGAGCCAATAAAAGAGAAAGGTAAAACCAATGACTAAAATTCTATAACTCAATAAAAACAATGTGTGAAACAAATTGCAAAACTGAAGCATGGATAAGAGAGACAATGGAAATCATTTTTCCTATGAAAGATTACAATTTCCCAATATTTAAGCAATAATTATTGAGATTTAGTAAAGAGTGTATATGAAAAAATAATTAGTTAGTAATTCAGTGTCAAGATATCTTTTTTTAATTTATAAATTCATTGTTTTAGCAAAATGATGGAGAAATTTTAACCCTAATGCACTTATGGTGGAAATAAAAATAATACTGTTAATATTGAAAATAGTAATTTGGTTCCATGAAAAAAATTTTCAGATGATCTAATTATTTACAAGAATTAAAATCATAATGATGTATATTAATCTATTGTTCAAAGTAATATTATTAAGAATAGTCATTTATGTATATAGCCTGTGTGCTTTTTCAATGAATGGTAAATGTAAACATGACATAGAGTGCATTAGCATTTAAATTTAAAAGTAAGGAGATTGTGTTCTTATTTTGTGACAACCAGAAGAGAATACCACATGCAAAATACTTTTACTTTTATAAATGTGCTGCCTAGTTTTCTGTATATTTGACATGGGTTATAGTAATTTTAGAAGAGAGAACTTCAACTGAGAAAATGATATAATAAGATTGACAACTGAGCAAGCTTATGGAACATTTTTCTGAATAATGAAAGAGGACACAGATCACTATGTGTAGTGCCACACCTTGGCTGGTGTTCCTGAATTCTATAAGGAAGCAAACTGAGCAAGCAGTAAGAAATAAACCAGTAAGCAGCATTCCACTATGGTCATTGCCTCAATTTCTCCCACAAGGTTTCTACTTTGAGTTTCTCTCCTGAATTTCCTAAATTAGGATCAACAGGCTTTAGAATTAAATAAACCCTTTCCTCTCCAAGTTGCTATTGGTCATAGTTTTTTCACCTATAAATAAACAAACAAACAAACAAACAAAAACCTTAAAGATGTACAATGATGGTTGGATATAGGACAATAAGAAACTGTTATCCAATTGTTATGATGCTTATAACAAAAGATGAATAAGTTCTATAGCTTTCAAATAATATCTTTGATAGGCAAGTCTGTATCATGCCTATTGAACTTTATAAGAAAATGTTTCTTTGTTTTTTATCACATATATGCATTAGAAAGTATGTACATTTACATTAGCACATAAAGAGATAATGAAAAATCTTTGAGAAATAAAAATGTTTATTAAATTGATATATAGTGATAGATTTCATGATATAACTTTATAGTTCATTACATAAAATTACATGTGCAGTTTTGGCATATCAAATATACCTCAATTTATTTATCAAAAGACACTTTCAGTAATGTCATGACTAAAGAACCACTATTGCTTTGTAAAAGCAACAACTTTTTAAAGGCTCTCAAAAATAGGTTATGAATAAATGTCACTGACAGAACAAATGCCAATATATCCTGTCTAAACCTCCAAGATTTTTAAATAAATAATTGGATTTGGTTGGGGATATTTTGACTAAATCTCTCCCTTGTTTAAAAGGACTGGAATTGATGAAGTGTAATTACTGGTCTTAAGAGTGGAACCTGAAACTGCTTTTTTGTATGCATGTGTCTATGTTAGCATGCAAGCCTATATATTAATGTGTGAGTGTTTTTCTGCATGTATGGTAGTGTATTATATGTATGCCTAATACCCACAGAAGATAGAATATAGTGTCAGATCCTTTGGAATGGGAATTACAGATGCTCTTAGTCACTATGAGGATTCTGAAAATTCAAAGTTATTTTCAGTAAAATGATAAGTTTTGCTGACTACTGAGCATTTCCAGACCCTCCAGAGACTTTTCAAATGTAAGTTTTACCTTATTTTGGCATGGGTATCATTTTCTATAGTGCTAGCACTTCAATGGTTGAAGCAAAAAAAAAAAAAATTAAAAGTTCAAGGGCAGCCTCTACTACACAAATAAATTGAGGCTATCCAAGACTACATGACACATTATCTAAAAGCAAGCAAAGAATGATAGTAGAAAGGAAAAGAGAAAGAGAGAAAAAAGTCATGTTGGAGAGAGAGAAATTAATGAAAGGAAAAGATAAAGAAAAATAAATAAATACTAGAAAGCCCAACACCCTAATCTCTTTGGCAGTGTCCACTCTTAAAATGACCTTTATCTAGTGGCTATATGCTGCTTTCTACTGTGCAGGAAATTCTGCTAATCTTTTACATTACAATTTTATGTTTCCCATAAACAAAGATCACAAATTTCATAACTGAGAGAAATTCAAAATAAGATATCTAATTTACTTTAATATGAGTACACACACGCAAACACACACACACACACACACATACACACACACACAAACTTACACCCACATCCTAGGAAGTCTAATTACAACTACTAGGTTAGATATTCCTGCATTGTAAGACCTATTATTATTAATATTCATAAATTATATTTATAATTCTTTTTATAATTCTTTTTTTTATTTTCTCATATTTTTTCAAAGTTTCTATATCATGCAGCAGCCTATAACATAATATAATGATTTTTTTTAGCATTTTGAAAAGCAGAAACAATGACATAAAGCAGCACATCTCTTAAACCTGTTATCTGCCATGATATTTAGATAATAACTAAAAGAAGTAAATAAAGTTTTACTGTTTTAGTTATACTAAAATTACATATATATATATATATGTGTGTGTGTGTGTGTAATATTTATAAAATCACTAACACACAAGTAAAAATATAATAAAAATTCAAAAAAGGAAGTCAAGAAGAAAGAAAGGGAGAGTTAAGACAAAACAGAGTGTAAAATATAGGCAGAGAACAATTTTTGAACATTGACTAAATATTATGAACATGTTTTTATGATGATTCATATGGTGGGTTCACCAGCCCATAATTAATAAAATAGACAACATCAACAATATCAAAAACAGAACAGAAAAACTTCTTTAACTTAGATTCCAGTCATATTTAGTTAATGTATAACAGAAATACAAATAAATTTGTATGGAGGCAGCATTGTTCCTTTTGCAATGAATCAGGTATGTACAATTAGAAATTATAAAGCCTTATGATAATTATTTTAGAATTTCTGAAAATATCTGAGTCTATATTTCTAATCACCCGCATGCTATTTTATTGGAAACATCTTGTTAAAAAGTGATCTAATTTTTTCAAGGACTGGAAAGACCACATATAAATTTTGTGTTTTTTGACAACTATAATACTAGTTTCTTTAAACGTAAAGCATTATAAAAAGTCATGATTGTCCATGCAAATAAGATATACTGAAGAGTATGCAGGAGGATCACTAGTTCAAGCATTAATCCTGGGCTATACTTTTTTGGGCTAGAGACATGCTACAGTGTGTAAAACATTTGCTATGTAATTATGAGGACCTATATTTTCATATCTCAAAACCATGTGAAACCTGATATAGCAGCATATGCCTAAAATCAAAGTTCTTCTTTATTGAGGTGAAAGACAGAGACAGATAGGGGCACAGAAAATAAGATCTATCTCTGTTACACTAAAACACACACACACACAAACACACACTTTTGTGTTTGGAGGGCAAGCACACATATGTACTCACACATACATACATGCTTAAAATAGGAAATTATGATGCACTTAATTTTCTATTTTTAGAGAAATGTCAGGCCAATTGTGCATACATAAATTTTTTTCAATTACTCTGATATTACCCTTTTATAAAAACTGATTATTTATCTAACATTCTATAACCTATTAAAATAGCTAAAAGTGAAATTTCCTTTATATCAACTTAAATAAAATAAGCTGTTCAATACAGTTATTAGAGATAAGTCAAGCAGATTCATCTGAAAATACATTGTTTTGTATGTGGAACCATCTCTGTTCAACAGAAAAGTTATAGTAAAGAAGTCCATTGAAATTACTAATTGATTATTTTTTATAAATTTTTCTCCCTTTTTAAGTGTAGAATTGGTTTCTATTCTACAAAGTTAATACAAAATATTATTGTAGTAATTATGTTATCAGGTGTTTGGAAATTTGAATAACGTCATTATGCATATATTCACTAAAATACTTCTTTATAAATTCTTTTTGTTTAAATCTCATTGCAGTAAATAGAATCATTGAAGCTCATTTCCTATGGAGTGATACCCTGCTCACTCAGCCTTGAAACTGGGGTAGGGGCTGGGTTCTGCCTCAACTTTATATGGCAGAAAATATTGACAAGACAACCCACAGCTATCTAAGATCACATACTCTTAAGATTGTAGAGAGAAACAGAATCCAAGAAAGAGTATCCCTACAGCCCCCCCCAAAAGATCTAACTTAGAATTAAAACATCCTAAACCTTGATACCTAGACAGTAGAAAATATGAAAGAAATTAATGACATCCATGACAATTTTCTGCACTAGAACTAGAAATTGTATAGAACAGGACACAAGAAATGCACTATACATGAAGTTGAACACAGAGTTTTCATAATAAATATTATGAAATGTTCAAATTCTTTAGTAGAGAACAAGTAAATCCATTAGTGAAGTCAAAGAAAACATAACAAAATGTAGAAGAATCAAATGAAGAGTTCAAGACATGTAAATATAAATATTATCACTAAAAAGAACCCAAACTGAGAAAGTCCTGAAAATGAAAAATAATTAGGAATCCAAAACAACAACAAAAAAAGGCTTTACCAAATGAATATGAGAGATGGGATAAAGTATTTTTTGGCATTGAGAATAATAGAAAAGTACAGATCTCTATATATTTACTTCTGTCAGATGTAATTTTAGTAAAAATATTTTCCCATTTTGTAGGCTGTCATTTTGTCCTATTGACCATGTCCTTTGCCTTACAGAAGTTTCTCAAGGAGGAGGTTCTGTTTATTTATTGCTGTTCTTACTTTCTGTGCGACTGGTATTATATTTAGGAAGTGATCACCTGTTCCAATGTATTTAAGGGTATTTTTCACTTTCTTTTCCATCAAATTCAGTGTAACTGGGTCTATGTTGAGGCCTTTGATCCCCTTGAACTTGAGATTTGTGCATATATATGGATGTACTACTTTTTCCTTTGCATACTATCATCCAGTTGTATCAGCACCATCCAAATATCCAATAATTATATTAAAAATGGCATTCAGAGCTAAAAGGGGAATTCCTCAGTAGATGAATTTCAAATGGCTGAAAGACACTAAAAAAAATTGCTCAATATCCTTAGCTATCAAAGAAATGCAAAACAATTCTTAGATACCTTTTACACCTGACAGAATGGTAAGATCAAAAACACATATGACTGAAGAGGGAATGTCTTTCTGTATGTTGTGCCTATCATTCTTTAAATAAAGGACTGTTTCAGCCATGACAGGCACTGTAGAAAAAGTAATCAGGAAATCAGAGCATAGGTGGGACAAGGCCACAGTCACAGTCAGATCGAGCCAGAAGCCCAAAGAAATCATGTAAGGAACACAGGTGAGCCATGGGCCACATGGCAGGACAGATTAATGAGATGAGTTAAGACGAAAGAGATAGCTTGCAATGTGTCTAAGCCATTGGCCAAATAGCATGAACTTAATATAAGTGTCTGTGTTATTTGGGAGGCCTAAGAAATGATGAGTGGCTAAGCGGTATGGGACTCTGGGATGGCAAGGCTGTGGGTCTGGACCTCTGGCTAGCAGGGCCAAAAACCTCATGGTAACAGATGACAGGCTGTGTTTGAAAGAATTCAGAAGAAAGGAAACACTCCATTGCCAACGAGAGTGTAACACTTGTACAGCAACTTTGGAAATCAATATGATAGTTTCTAAGAAAACTGGCAGTGAATCTACCCAATGATCCAGTAATATAACTCTTAGGCATATATCCAAAAATTGCACATTGTTATCCCAGAGGCATTAGCACAGCTATGTTTATAGCACCATTATTTGTAATAGCCAGAACTTTGAAACAACCTAGATGTCCCTCAACTAAAAAACGGATTAAACTTGTGGTACATGTATACAATGGAGTACTACTCAGCAGAAAAAAAGACATCCTAAGATATGCAGGCAAACAGACAGATTTGAAGAATATCATTCTGCATAAGGTAACATAGGCCCAGGAAGATAGATATGAACCTTCATTCAGCAATGTATAGAGGCAGAAGCAGAGATCTATTGATAAGTACCAGGTTGAGCTCCCAGTCCAGCTGAAGAGAGACAGAGACAATATGAGCAAAGGATTTAGAATTATGATTAGGAGACTCTCAGAGACAGCTATTGGGAGCCTTCACGGAAAGAAATTAAACCCTCTGAAGTTAATTGACTGTCAAATAGTGTGGGCAGTTTATGGAGCATCTTGCAGTAGGATCAGTATATGTTCCTGGTGCATGAACTGACATCTTGGAGCCCATTCCCTACAGAGGAACACCTAACCCATCCTTAACACTGGGATGAGGGATATGGACCTACCTCAACTGAATATGCCAGACTGAAGTGACACACCTTCGGACACCTTGCCTTCCTTGGGCAAATGGATGGGGGATGGGGTGAAGGAAGGCTAAGGGAGGACTGGGAGAGACTGGGATGAATAAAGGGAAGGAAAACAATGGTTAAAAAATACCTTTCTAAATAAATAAAATGGAAAAAGAAAAGAAGTGGTTACCCTAGTCAAAGTAATGTTAAATCTAAAATATCCTGGCACAAAACATTTAGAAAAACATTAAAAACACCAAATATAAGAATAATTAGAAGGAAAGTACCCCATGTCAAAAGCCCAACATATATTTTCACAAATTATAGAAGAAATTTTTGTTAATATAGAGAATCAGATGCCTTTTAAGTTAAAGAATAATATCAAAAAACCAAATTGATTGTACCAGAAATAAGCTCCTTACAGAACATAATAATCAAAATACTTAATGTTTCAGACAAAGAGAAATAATAAAAGCTTCATAGGAGAGAAACTTAGTAACATATTAAGGCAGAGCCATTAAAATATCAATGACTTTCCAGTAGAGTTTCTAAAAGCCAGAATTTGTAGTCCATTTTCATCACGGCAAGGAGCATGGTGGCTTTTTAGCACATAAAATGCTAGAGTAGTGCTGAAAAGTCTACATCTAGATCTACAGGCAGCAGGAACAGAGAAAGGGAATAGGCCTGGTTTGGGCTTTTGAATCCCCAAATCCCACCCTGGAGAAACACATATTTTCCAACAAAGCTACACTTTCTAAGCCCTCTTAAAATATGCCACAAACATTTAAACATATGAGAATATGTGGGCCTTTCTTCTTTAATCCACCACTCCTGCCTCATGACATAAAGACCCTAGCTTTTTTTTTATTTTGATACATATATAATTATCTTGACCTGATAGATACACACTTTAGATATATATTAAAATGCCCCACAAAACCAAATAAATGTCTAGAATTGTGTACAAATTAACAAAAAATTGATATGTTAAGAACAAATACTAAAAATGGAAGTACTCCTGAGATATCATCTAACTTGTAGGTCAGAATGGATGTTTTATATTGATGTGATAAGCACCATGATCAAAAGCAACTTAGGGGGGGAAGGATTTATTTAATTTGACAGATTATATATGATGAAGGGAAGCTTTAAAGTCCATACCTGCTTGATTTCATTATGTTCTATGACTCAAGTTTGTGACTTCTTCATTAATTGTGTCTTACTAAGTTCTGAAAAGTAACTAAGAACCACGGGAATAGCTTGTAATAACTGGGGGCTTTGGGATCTTATTAGACAATATCCCTCAAAGAATTAACCTTGTTCATGATATTGGGCCTTTTATTTATTAGTTTTGAAGTTGATCTTGCTATTAACCCAAAATAATCTCAAACTTTCATTCTTTCTTTCACAGCTACCGAGTGCTTGAATTAAATGCCTTGACTACACCAGGACTTGACTGGATCAGGGTATGTTTCAGTTGGAATTTCTATTGCTGCACTAATATACTAGGACCAAAGTCAAATTGGCAAGGGAATAGTTTATTTCACCATACAGTCTTGTCATCCATTAACTAGGAAAGTTAGAACATGGACTCAAGTCAGGAAGTGATGAATAAGCTGTGGAAAAGTACTGTTTGTTGACTTTCTCCTCATGACTTGCTCAGCCTGTATTTTCATGTTATCCAGGACCACTTGCTGAGGAATAGCACTGTCTCCTTTGAGTTGGGCCCACCCATATTAATAATTAATCAAGAAAATGTCCTACAGGTTTTCCTACAGGTAAAAATTTGTGGTATTTGTCTCAGTTGTGTTACTTATTCTTAAATGAATCTGTCTTTGTCAAATGGCAGAAAAGTAGCCAGAACAGATTATTAAACAGAAATAAAAGACTTAAAATCATGGGTATGTTTTTCTTCTTTATGAAGTTTTCTGCCTCATTATATATTGGTTTAGTGTACCTACAAAGATCATTCACATGAATTTCAATTGTATACACATATTATTTTATTTTATTTTTAAAATTTACTCTTATAATTTTTACATACATTACATAATATTTAGTCATTTTCACCCATTATTTATTTATTCTTTTCCCTATTATGCTAAGAACTCCTTCCAAACAAGTCTCATTTTTTGTCACTTTCTGTTCATAATATACCTTAATTAATTATGGTTGTCACATGGCTCTTTTTCAGTGTGTGTACCACTGACACTCAGCAATCTCAACAACCATTAATTGGCAGTAGTTCATTGAGCATATGAGCTTATAATGAAATATTTAAAGGTTTAATCTGGTTCACATCTTATACATGTAGCCATAGATGCTATTAGTTTGTATTGCAGCAGCCGTGTCATGACACCTTGTTGTGAAGCAATATCTTTTCGTATAGCCATTTCATACTTTACATCTCCCTTTCCACAATGTTCCTAAGCCTTGGGAGGGATGTTACAGTGGTGATATGGGTGTTATTTTTTTAGAATGAACAATATACCATTACTTGTTTTCGCTACTTAAATCAGTAAAGAATCTTCATATATCTTCACCTAACCGCTATAAAAGAATATATCTGATGAGATTGTGGGTAGTACTAATGTATGAGAATAAGTATAAATATTTATAATGAATTTTTTAAAATTTCAATTTATCAAAACAATTGTAGAGTTCTCCCAGGGTCCACTATCATTAATAGTCATTGGCTCTTGATCTGCTTACAGTAGCAAATATGTGTTACCTCTTGTGCAATGGGACTCAGATACAGTTATGAAGTAGTTTATTTCTCACATAATTAAGCCAGTTTTTAAACCAGCAAGCATGTGGTCTAAAATTCATATTGTAACTCGAAGGGTTCACAGCTGCATAAGAATAAGTAAATTAACTTAAAATTAGCATATACATAAAATAGATGATAAATTTGAAATACCTTGATTGAAAAAGTACAGGTTTCAAATATAAACCAATATAAAAAGTAGCTTATTATGTAGCAATATGAAAGTATATGTTGTCCATTACAGCTCCAGCTGCAGCTCTAGCAGCAGATGCTTCCTGACACACAGACTCTGAAGAGCTCTATTACAAGAGCTTCAGCTTTAAATCTCACCTACTCCCTAAGACACTGACTACACTGACTCTGATTTCTCCAAGATTCCAATTTCATCAAGAGTACCTATCGGACAAAAATAAACTCCCTAAAACACAGACAACTCTTGCATGGATTAAAGAAAGAGATGGGTAGGTACAAATGCAAACATACATTTAACAGCATTAAGGACAATTTGAAGCCACTAAAACCTAGTAATTCAACAACAGCAAGACCTGAATATTCCAGTATAAAAGAAGCAGAGAAAAATAACCTTAAAAATATCTTTATGAAGGTGAAAGAATGATTTCAAGAGAAAATTAAAGAAGAGATAAAGAAACTCCCACTAGGAAATAGAGGAAAAATTAAGAAAAGTAATCCCTTAAAGAAAGCCAAGTAAAAGCAATAAAACAAGCAAAGAAAACAAGTTTAAGTCTTAGAAATTGAAATAGAGACAACAACAAAAAAATACATAAGTGAATTTTGGTAATAGAAAGCCTGAGTAAATAAGCAGGAACTACTGATAAAAGCATAAATAACAGAAAGCAAGAAATGAGCTGACCTACCTTGGCACTTCTTGCCCTTTTGGGGGAGGGAATGGATGGATGGGGAGGGGTGATACTGAGGGCAGACTGGCAGGGATTGGGAGGGAAGAGGGGAGGAGCATGTTGGGTGCCAGATGTAGGCAAAATTTCTCATAAAATGCACCAATTCAAGATTAATATTTATTAAAATATAAGTCAATACTCACAATACAGATAACAGCTTATATTGGTGCCTGATAGACTGGATTATCCAAGCAGTGGATGATGGATGCCAAACCGGCCTTTCCAGCAGTCAGGAACTGGAAAAAGGCCTTCCCAGGATCCCAGCAGCCTCTTATGAGTGGGATTGGCCACTCCCCTTTCAGGAGCCTGGGACCCTGGATAAGTGTCTTGAGACCTTATCAGCTGACAACTGAATCCCACCACAGAGGTATACCTAGATAGAAATGAAATTTTTATTAAAAATAATAAAGTAAATAAATAAGAAAAAAAAGAATCTCAAGTGTGGAAGACACAATAGAAATAATAGATTAGTCAGTCAAAGAAAACACTAAAGTTAAAAATTATATAACACAATACATCCAGGAAATCTGAAACATCATGAAGAGACCAAATCTAAAAGTAATAGGACTAGAAGATGAAGAATAATACCAGCTCAAAGACACAAATATATTCAACAAAATCAAAGATATAAACTTTTCAAATCTAAAAAAGGAAATATATCTATGAAGATAAAAGAAGTTTACAGAACTCCAAATGATATAGACTAACAAGAAAATTCACTCTCCACATAATAATTAAGACATTAGACATAAAAAATAAAGAATTTTAAGAACTGCAAAAAGGCCGATAACTTATAAAGGCAGACCTAACAGAATAACACCTGCCTTCTCAATGGATACTATGAAAGCTAGAAGGTCCTGGAAAGACGTTTAAAGGATACTAAGAAACCAGAAATGCCATCTCAGACTACTATACCCAACAAAATTTTTAATAAGCATGGATGGAGTAAACAAGATATTCTAAGACAAAACCAGTTTTAAAAAATATCCATCCACAAATTCAGCCATACAGAAAGCACTAAAAGGGAAATTCTAACTTAAAGAAGCTAAATATACCCACAAAGTCACAAACAATATATAATTCCACAGAATAAAACCCCAAAGAAAAGAAACACAAGCATATTACCACCAAAATAACAGAAATTAATAATCATTGGTCATTATCATTTCTCAATATCATCAGACTCAACTCACCTATAAAAAAAGACACAGGCTAACACAATGAATGTAAAAATGGTGTCTATTCTTCTGCTGTATACAAGAAATACACATCAACTACAAAGACAGCCACTGCCTTAGAGTAAAGGGTTGAGAAAAGATGTTTCCAATTAAATGAAATTAAGAAACAAGCTGGTGTAGGTACTCTAATATCTAACAAAAATAGTTTTCAAGCTAAAATCAATCAAAAGAGATAAGGAAGGATATTACTTATTTAATCTCAGGAAATATTCACCAAGATTAAATAGCAATCCTGTTATTGATGCCGCCAATACAATGGTACCCACTTATGAAAAAAAAAAAAAAAAAAAAAAAAAAAAAAAAAAAAAAAAACAAAAACGTAAACCTAAAAATCAAATCTTACCGACTAATAGTGGAAGATTTCAATACCTCACTTTTACCAATGCATAGGTCTACCAGACAGAAACTGAACAGAGAAATAAAGGAGATAACAGATAGCATGACTCAAATGAACTAAACAAATAAATACACAACATTACACCCAAACACCAAAGAATATATCTTCTTCTCAGAACTCCAGGAAACTTTCTCTAAAATTAACCACATAATTGACCATTAAACAAAATGAATAGATGTAAAAAAGGGAATAATCCCTTGGACTCTGTCAAACCTCCATGGACTAAAGTTAGAGTAAAACCACAATATAAATCAGAGAAAGTCTACAAGCTCATAGAAACTAAACATTTTTCAAGTTAACTAACTCTGGGTCAAGAAAAATGTCAAGAAAGAAATTAAATAGACAGCAAGAAATAATCAAACTCAGGACTAAAATCAATACAATTGAAACAAAGAGAACCATACAAAAATCAATGAAAGAAAGAATTCGTTCGTTGAGAAAGTCAACAAGAAAGAGAAATCCTTATCCAAACTAACTAAAAAGCAGAGAGATAATATCCAATTTGACAAAATTATAATTGAAAAGTGAGACATAACATATACCAAGGAAATTCAGAGAAATATTAGGCTATACTTCAAAAACTTGCACTCCAGAAAATTGGAAAACCTAAAAGAAATGGACAGGTATCGCTTCCCAAAATTAAATCAAAACCATATAAATTACCAAAATATACCTATAATTGTCTATGTCATCTATTATATAAACAACCTGAAATTAAAAAAAAAAAAAACAATCATTGTATTAGATACTGAAAAGGTTTTTGATAAAATTCAATATATCTTGAGCTGGGATACAGGGAAAATACCTAAACATAATGAAAACAATATACAGTAAACCAACCAACAATATCAAAATAAATGAAAACTCAAAGAAATTCAAATAAAATCAGAAACAAAACAAGCATGTTCGCTCTTCCCATATGTATTCAATACAGTTCTCAAAGTCTTAGCTAAAGCAGAAGAAAATAAAAGGATATAAAGGGAACACACATTGAAAAAGAAGTCAAACTATCACTATTTGCAGATGACAGTATGTATATATATATATGTGTGTGTGTGTGTGTGTGTGTGTGTGTGAGAGAGAGAGAGAGAGAGAGAGAGAGAGAGAGAGAGACCTCCCAAAATAACGCTTACAACTGATTAAACAACTTCAGCAATGTAACATACTACAAAAATAACTAAAAAAAATTAAAAAACCAGCCCTCCTATACATAAAAGATAAAGGGACTGAAAAAATCAGGGAATCATTACACTTTACAATCGCTGCAAATAACATCAAATATCTTTTGGTAACTCTAACCAAAAAAGTAAAATTTCTATATGAATAGAACTCTATGTCATTGAAGAAAAAATTTAAAGAAGATATCAGAAAATGAAAAGATCTCCCTTGCTCTTTCATAGGTAAGATAAACATAGTAAAGTGGTTAATCTTACCAAAAGCAATCTACATCACTATCAAAATCCCAACTCATTTTTTCACAAACCTCAAAAGAAAGTAGGATACAGTCATGAACTTATTGGCACAGGAGACCACTTGCTAAATATAAAAATAAGTAAATAAATAAATATAAGTACTGACACATAGAAAAACAATTAACAAATGGGATCCCTACCACTGAGAAGCTTTTGTAAAACATAGGACACAACTATAAGACAAAACAATACCCTACAGAATGAAAAAATATCTTCAACCAACCCTATAACTGAGAGAGGACTGATCTCTAAAATATATAGAGAATGCAAGAAACTAGACATTATACACCAAATAATCCAATTAAAAAATAAGATACAGAGCAAAATAGAGAATTCTCAATAAAAACATTATAAATTAATGAAAAACACTTAAAGAATTGTTCAACATCCTTAGCCATCAGAGAAATTAAAATCAAAATAATTTTGAGATAACATCTAATGTCTGTCAAAATGGTTAAGATGACAATCTATGCTGAAGGGAATGTGGAACAAGGGGAACACTCCTCCACTGCTGGTGAAAATGTAATCTTGTACAGCAACTTTTGACATCAGTATGAGGGTTCCTTTCAAACTGGGAATCAATAAACTCAATGATTCAGCAATAACACTATTTGACATGTACTGAAAGAATGCACATTCTTATTCAAAATGGCATTAGCTAAATTATATTTATAGCAGCATTTTTTGTGATATCCAGAATTTGAAAATACCCTAGATACCCCTCAACTAAAAGATAGATTAAAATATTGTGGTACATTTGTACAATGGAGTACTCAGCAATATAAAATGACATCCTGAAATTTACCATCTAATGGATGGATCTAGATAACATTATCCTGATTGAAGTAACACAAATCCAGAAATATAGATATTGTATGGACTCACTCATAAATGGATTTTAGACATAAAACAAAATAACAGACTATAATTTATAATTTCTGAACAACCTGGTAAGAGAAGTAACCTATGAGAGACATCCATATATCCTCCTAGAAAGATCTCTTGGATAAATTGGAATAATATGGGAGGAAAGATGAAATGGGAATTAGGAAGAGAACATGAGAGAATAAGATGTTGAATGGGAGAGGCAACAGAGAAGAAGAACAAAATATCAATTTGGTGCTAGAGAAACACTCTGAAACATGTAAGTTGACTCTTGTTAGTTCTCCAAGCAATAGTAGAGAGAATACCTAAATTGGCCTTCCCCTATAAACAAATGAAAGACTATCAAAGTTTTCTTTATAGAGCTTTCATCCAGCCACTGATGGAGTCAGTTGCAGAGATCCATACCTAAGCACTGGGATGAATTCTCACTCCAACTGAAGAGAGCTAGGAGAGATTATATGAACAAACTAATTAGAATCATGAGGAGGAGACCCACAGAGATGGCTGAACCAGGCTATTGGGAGCTCATTGACTCCAAAATGACAGCTGAGGAATGAACCCTCAGGGAAAGGAAGTAAACCCTTCAAATGTAGATGACAGACAAACAGAGTGGGTAGCGTTTGGAGCCCCTTTCAGTAGGACCAGAGATTATTACTGGTGCATAAACTGACTACTTAAAGAATCTGAACTACAGAGGAACATCTTACTCTGCCTTGACAATAGGGCAAGGAGTCAGTACTAACTCAACTGGATATGCAAGACAGAATGGACTCACATTGGAAGTCCTTGCCCTTCCTGGGGAATGAGTTGGACGATGGGATGTTGGGAGGCTGGGGGAGGACTATAGGTAGAGGAGAATTGCAGCAGAGGTAAGTATGGAGAAAATTTAAAATATAATAAAAATTAGTACATGTTTATGATTATTTGGAAATGTAATTTTATTAAATGTCTTCTTATACTACCATGGAATTTTCTTATACCAGTTGTCAAAGTTGGTTAGCATTTTGAAATATCTTATCAATGTGGAATGAGAATAAAAGAGAAAATATTTTTATTTTAATCTTTAGCACCAAGATAGTTTCTTTTCTAGATTTTTAAAATATAATTTAAAAATAATTTATATGAATAATTTTATTCCAACATTAACTTTGTTTTATATTAATAAAGTACAAAGTAAATAAAAAGAATAAGAGCTATGCATGTCAGTTATCTACTCAACTAACGATAATTATCTCTCTTGTCTGAAAATAATGATTTTCTAATTTTCTCTCTCTTGGTGTTATATAGCAGAGTGTTTTGAAAGGCATGACATTTGTTCTTTATCAAATTATTAAAATAAGACAATTAACCAGTGCCACATATTATATACTACCTAAGAATAAAAAAAAATTAAATATCACTTTACTTACAGGTAATTTAAAGTAACATAAGGCAAAATAGAAATAAATTAAAAATATAAAACCTCATGTTGCAAATGACTAGTCTTTGGTATAAAATAAAAGAACTGTTAAGATTCAATAGAGATAAGCTAATACATAAAATAGAATGAAATATCTTTCAGAAAATGGAATAAAAACATATTAAAACAAAGAAAATCAACAATTTAGAATTCCAAAATTTATAGAATTTCTCAATAAAAGAAGAAATAAAATAAATATAATCTTTCTATTTATGAAAACAGACAATAAGAAAAAATTCTACCTTATTAGTAATTCCTGACATTGCCTTATTGTAGTAGAGAGAAAATAAGCAATGATTACAAGTAAGTTAAACAAAATAATTCAGAACTCGAAGGCTAAAGTTAAAATGGTCTGCTAATAAAAGTTGCATTCTTTTTAATAATTGTATTATGCATGTTAGTAAGCAGTTCTGATACTGTTGCACATGTATGATAAAATTTTAAAATAAATAAATGAGCCAAAGATAGAAGTTTGGTCTCTTACCATTGTAGTGGGAGATTGCAATAAAATAATAAACTGTATAAAATAATTAATATATCCATCAAGAGGATATTACAGTTCAAAACACATATACATTGAAAACAGATACTATCAAGTTCATGAAACAAGTAAAAATAAATGCAAACCAACAGAGTAATTACAACACCACATATAGAATCAAAGTTCAAAAAAAAAAAAAAAAACCCACTGGAGTTAAACAGTGTAATAGACCAAAGAACGGTAACAATCATCAATCCGAAAATGTATAAAATGGATATACATTCTCTTCAGCAACCTAAGGGATCTTCTTTAAATAAAACATATAAGATCACAGAGAAAACAAATTTCAAAAGTAATATACAGTATTTAACTTCTTAAATTCTTTCAGACCACAATAGAAAAAGGTAAGAATCAACTGGAAATAATTTTTGATGCTCATTAAAATTCAACAGCTAAACAATAATCATGATGAATGAAGAAATAATCACTGAAGAAAAAAAACAAAATTTATATTTTTAGAATAGAAAGAAGGGAAACTTAATTGAGACTATGCATTCATAAAATTTGACTGTAGAATGTTTTCTAAATTGGTGATCAATTAGGGAGGTTCCACCCAATTTTTGGTGGTAGTGTCTCTGGACTGGTAATTCTGGATTTTATTTTTTTAAAAAAAGCAGGCTGAGCTAGTCATCAAACTAGTGAACAGCTCCTCTTTATAGACTCTAAATTAACTCAAGCCTTCAGGTTCTGACTATTCTTGAATTCCTGTCCTGACTTCATTTGAAAGTGAAGAGTGCTGTGGAAATGTAGGACAAACAACCCTTTTCTCTACACATTTTTTTAGTCATGATGCTTCATAATGGAAAGAGCAACCATAATTAACACAATTCCATAAAAATACTTACAGTCCAGTTATACTGGAAAATCTAAAAGAAATAAAGTTTTAGCTGCATATATCTACTATAATTTTAACAAAATGTGATAAGCCATATAATGTGACTTACAATAAGCATGAGTATACAGGCATAAACATTCAATAAATAAAAGAAATATTACAAGCACAGATTGAATGAAGTAATTGCCTGGGCTTTTAGCAAAATACTAGCACCAGCTTAAAATCATTCTATAAAATAATAGAAACTAATGGATGCTTCCAAATTCTTTTTTCAATGAACTAGTACTACATTGATAATAATACCAAATAAAGACAGTATAAAAACAAAAAAATACAGATCAATTTATTTGATAAACGTATATCTACATGTGTATATATATAAACCTATAATATCAGTAAAGTACTGAAATGCAAGCTTGAAAAGAGAATGATTATTCATGATCATCAATTTTATTTCATTTCACAGATGCAGGAATGTTTCAACACATGAAAACTGATAAATGAATAATAATATAAATGGAAAAGAAGTCAGATATAACATGATCATTTCAAATGATGAAGGAATATCCTTTGACAAAATTAAATTTTTTTTATTTGTTTTACAAACGCTGCAGAGGCATATTAGGGAGGGAAAAAGTATCAATATAAACCTACAGCCAATATCATGTCCAATCAAAGAAAATTGTTCTTATTCATGCTGTTCTTGAAGTCTTTATTAGAATAATAACACAAGAACATGAAATAAAAAATTAATCACAATAAAAAGAAAAATTTAACATTATTATTTGTAATGGATATACTTCTATATAAGACAGACCTCAAAGATAATGTAAAAAAAATTACAGTTGAAAAACATGTTTAGAGAAGTGGCAGAAAACAAAACTAGCACACAAAAATCAACAGCTTTTCTATGTATGAATTCCAAGCACATTGCAGAAAATGTCAAGAGAGTAGTTTTATTCATAGCAACATCAAAAAAAATATATGTTTAACCATAAAATTGTAAAAATTTGTTCATTTAAAAACTTCAAAATATTGGAGAGTAAAAGAAAGAAACCACAAGATAATAGAGTGAACTTCCATATTTATAGATTGGTAGGTGTAGTATTATGAATAGGAATATCCAAGCAAAATAAGTCTCATATATGATACTGTCCTCTCCAAAATTCCAGTGGCATTTGTCAAATAAATTGAAAAAAAATCTAAAATCTATAAGGAAGCACAAAGGATTCAAATATTCCAAATAATACTGAACCATAAAGAGTAATGCTGAAAATGTTATCACATCTGTTTCTAAATTAAACTACAGAGCTATTGTAATAAAAGGAAAAATGACACTTGTGGAAAACAGACATATTGATTAGCAGAAAAATAGAATAGACTAGAATAGAACAGAGTAGAATATAATAGGAAGACCTGTATATAAAATGGATTCCACTACCACTATTTGACATTACAATATATGACAAATATACTTGTTGAAGAATGGACATCCTATTCAATAAAGTTTCCTGGGTAAACTGGATGCCTATATACAAAATAATGAAAAAGGAATCTTACCTTACCTGTACAAAAATCAATTGCAAATGTCTCAAAGATTTTAATGTAAGACATGAAATTTTAAATTTTCTGGAGGAATGTTATTTCTGAACAAACTCAGGTTGTTCAGGGGATGAGACAAACAAGCAATAAATAAGACCTTATGGTAATGAAAATTGTTTTTTCAACAGTGTAAACTCTGAGTGAAGAGGCCTTATTATTTTGTGGACTGAACAAAAACTTTGGCAGTGTGAATATGTATTTGGAATATATCTGGCTAAATTTTTTCAGTTTCTTGTGCCTATTGAAATTTGATTGTGCTGAGACATGTAGTTAGTTACAGTAAAAGAGATAGTTTATTTAATAAGAGAAACAGAATTTGGAATTGTGTGAGATTTGAATCTAAAATGCAGAAAGGTCAGAAATCCCTTTTTTCTTTTAATGAGTTATTTAGATAATATAAATTTTTGTGTAAAAGCTCTATTTTTATAGACTGCAGCCCTGACACTGTTTAAGTATTTACATAAGATAAAACAGATACATATTATCACCTGTTTTTCCCTCTGCCTTCTCTCTTCCTACTCCATTATTATTTTTCCTGTTGACAAAGTTAAATCAAGACATGATAGAAAATAGTAGCATGTTTTAAAAAGAATGAGATAGTTTTGTTATATAAGAGTGGAAAAGGCACAAAAAGATCACAGTGAAAGAAAATATTTTTGTGAGTTGAGGGCGGCTAGTGGTCAGACAGATTTAAGTAAGGAAACAATAGTTTGTTTTCTTTTTTACCAGGAAGGCTTATCTATAATCTCACAATCTGCCTAGAGGTTCAGAAATTTCCATTTCCACCTAATGGATAAAGAATGTCTCTGTTCCCATTATTTGAAGAATAATCACACAGCAGTGTAGACTGGAAGAATAAAGGGAAAAATTGCTTTTAACTGTACCTCCCAAAAGGCTTTTATTTACCATGCTTCCACAAAGCCTTCTTACAACCACCTTAATCCCTATCATATTGTATTTTAATTCTTGAGGAAAGACACTTTTTATGTTTTCTCCCTCAATTTCTATACTACTACAAATTTTAATGAGAACCAATTATGATATTCCCTTCTTTCCTCTACCTATCACATTTCTTCAATGATAAGAATAATGTGGTAGTTTGAATGACCCCACACAAGTTCATATATTTGAATGGTTAATTATCAGAGAGTGGAATAGTCTGAGAAGTATTAGAAGAATTATTATGTGTTATGTGTGGCTCACTGGAGTAGGTGTGTCCTTGTTGCAGGTTTCTAGTAATGTGTCTCTTACATTTTCAGCAGTCAGTAAGTATCCAAAGTCTCTCTCTCTCTCTCTCTCTCTCTCTCTCTCTCTCTCTCTCTCTCTCTCTCTCTCTCTGTGTGTGTGTGTGTGTGTGTGTGTGTGTATGTGTGTGTGTCACTCTCTCTCTCCTGTGTGTGTGTGTGTGTTGCACCGTTGATAGATGATTAAGTGAAGCTCCCAGCATCATGCTTTTTTTCATGCTTCCTACTATGATGGAAATTGACTAGCTATCAGAAACTGTAAAACAGTAACCAATTAAGTGCCTTCTTCCATAGGAGTTGTCCTAGTCATAGTGTCTTTCATAGCAAAAGAATACTCAGTAAAACTGAACTTGATACCAAAGAGTGATAGATCTGAGCCTGATAGTTGTTGGACGAATATGGAAGACTTTGGAACGCTGGACTATAAAAGCAGTAAAATACTTTGAGAGGGAATAACTGACAATCATAGTAGGGAAATAAAGAACAGTAGTGCTGCTGATGATGTGGACTATATGGATCAAGTTTAAAAGGTTTCAGAGTGAACTCTGAAGTTGTGAATGTGAAGCCTGGGTTACATTGGAGAGCCAAAGATTTTGGCAATGCTCACTACCAGTGGCAAGTAGGGCTACCTGCCAATAAAAACTGCTAACATGATGTGAAACTAGCACCAATGGGGGGGGAGTGTGAAAAGAAGGGAGGAAGGGAAGGAGGAAGGGAGGGAGGGAGAGAGATATGCAGTTGACAACAAATCTGAAAGGAATCAGTGATCTGAAGAGCACTTTAACATTAGACTTGGATATGTGAAATTTGTGCTTTGCCCTGCTGGCTTTCAATCTTGCTTTGGTCCTTATTTCCTCACTGTGCTCTCTTTACTCCATTTTTGAATAGTAATATATATCCTGTTGCATTGCATATTGAGAGTTAGTAATTTCCTTTTTAATTTTGCAAGCAGGCACTGTTAAGAGATTGCCTTGAATTTCAGAAGATACTTGAGACTTTAAAATTTTACACAATTCTGAATCTGGAAAGTTATTTATTGAAACAATTCAAGTTAGACTGAATCCATTTGCACTAGTATATAGCTATGGCTCTATTGGTGCCAGGTATTTTAATGTGGCAGTTTGAATGAGAATGGCCCCCATAGTTCATATATTTTAATACTTGGTCACCAGGGAATGGAACTGTAGGTGAAAGATTAGGAGGTGAGACCTGTTTGGAGTAGGTGTTACAAAAGGAGTGTCACTTTGGAAGTAAATTGAGACTTCAAAAGACTAGAAAAGTTCCAGTGTCTATCTCTCAGAATGATTCCTCTGGGTCAGGATATAAAGTTTCCAGCTACTTACCCAGCACAATACCTACTTTCTTTCCATAACTCCTTTTTTATTAGCACACTCACTGCTGCAATAATAATGAAATGTTCATCTGAAGCTATATGTAAGCCACTGATTAAATGTTTTCTTCTTTAAATTGTCTTGATCATGTTTTCTCCTCAGAGCAACAGAACTGTTTCTAAATCAAATAGTATTCTACAACGGACACAGAATATGGAGCTTCAAGTTTATTGTAACGGCACAGTAACCCCATAATGACCTTCAAAGTTGCTAATTGATAACTAGTTTCCTAAAGATATTATGTCGTATGTCCACAAATGGCTAGGAATGACCATTTCTCTAGACACAGTAATATAATTAAAAGAAAATTTACCATTCATCTTTTATTCTTGTTGCATAATTTCTTTCCCAGTCATTTTTTATGAATAGTTATTTTTTCTGATATTAATTATGGCAGTCAAAACTGTACAACTTTTGTGTGTTCAAAACCAAAAATCTCTTATATTTTTGGTTGTGAGACTAGATAGCTAGGTGAGATTGAGAGGGGAAGGAGAGGGAGAGCAGGGGGATACATTGATAGAGATGACACATTTTAATGAAAAAAATTAAAAGTAAAAAAGAAATCTCAAATCTCACCATAACCATAAATATACATACTGCATGAACAGTATGTGGAGTCATGAGAGATAAGATCAGACTGTGTTCCTGTTCATGGGCTGGCACCTTGGAGCCCATTCCCTGCAGAGGAATACCTAACCCAGTCTTGACTGTGGGATGAGGAAATCGAACTTGCCTGGAGTGGGTGTGCCACACCGAGCTGATCTACCTTGGGACTTCTTGCCCTTTCGGGGGAAGGGGATGGATAGAAGGGGATGAGTGAGGCTGAGGGCAGTCTCAGAGGGAATGAGAGTGGGAGGGGAGGTGGAGCAGGGGGATACATTTATGGAGATACTTTTTTTTTAATGAAAATAAAATTGAAAAAAATGAGAACACTGAATTAAGAACAGCCACTGGAGACTCATAGGGAAAAGGAACTAGGCCCTCCAAGGGTAGGCAATTTTCTACTGGCATGAGCAGTATTTGAAACCATGAGATTTGAGATTAGACTGTTTTCCTCTTCATGGGCTTGCACCTTGGAGCCTGTTCCCTGCAGAGGAACACATAACTCAACACTGACTTTGGGATGAGTAAATTAGACTTGCCTGCAGTGGATGTGCCCCACTGAGCTGACTCACCTTGGGACTTCTACCCCTTTTAGGGGAGGGGATGGGTGGACGAAGAGGGGTATAAGCTGAAGGCTGACTGGGAGGGATTGAGAGGAGGGAAGGGAGGGGGAGCAAGGGGATATATTGATAAAAAGGGACATTTTATTTAATAAAAATATACAAACAAAAAAAGAAAAAAATCATATTCTTGAATTTCCTGCTTTTGGTCACATTTAATTTCTCATAAGTTAAGTTGTTTACTAAAATCTGAAGATAATTTCATAAGGACAGATGAAAACACATGTGGTTCTTTGAGGTGCTGTTGAGAAAGAACTAGAGGTGTAGTTTTGAGGTTGAGTACCACTGTATCAATTGTGGTCAGCCCGTTTGAAGAATGCTTGCACACTGCCTCTGCTCCCCTGCGTTCTTGGAGAGAAGACTACTACCTCTGCCCTTTGGGACATTTCATCCATCCATGAATTGCCCTAAGGTTCAATATTGTATCAGTGGCTCTTTTAAATGAACTGCTTAATAAATATTAATGCTTTAGTATATTAAAAAAAACAAGGACTGAGTGATATTTGCTATAGAAGATAGGAATTTTGGTGACATTCCAGAAGTTATAACTTCTACCTTTTCTAATTAAATGCTATGAATTATTAATAGTACACAGATAATGATATTCAAAACAAAAAATAAGTAATCATGGTGGCTTACAAAGGAGCACAATAACAAATAAAATTAGCTTAGCAAGATAATTGTTTCTCTGAAAACTTTTTCCAGATCCCAAACTGTATTATCAGGCACTCTTGACCAAGATGGTTTCCTCTATTATTGATCATGTAAATGATGACTGAGTCTCACTTCACTGGTTGGAATTAACCATAACAATGTGACAGAATTCGCTAATTGATGCATAAGTAAAGCAAAAGTTTAGAAAAATTGAGTTAAGCAAACAAAGCAACGATAATCAAAGACAAACATAAGTACCTTTAATATTAAATATTTTTTTCTTTCACAAGTATCCTATAGACTTGAAGAAAGTTATTTATGATGCAAGAAGCTTGACTTTTTATATTAATATAAACATATTTTTAAGTGTGCAAGGTACTCTATTATTCTTTTAATTTTCTAATTCCAAGAAAGACAATTATTTACTCACAAAAAAATAAATTATTTAGCTTGTTCATTTTGTGGACAATGTTGAATTTTATCAATTTCAAAGAAAAAACATTTTGTGAAAGAATTTATTCCAGGAAGATGTGACTAAAGACATCAGAGTTCTGGTTGCTTTTAAAAATACAAATGAACCTCCTTATTTTGGAGTTTCATAATGACTTATTACTGTAACAAAACTATAAAATGGGAAGAACATCTTTCTCCTAAATGAGGAGTCATTTTGGAATAGCCTATGCATGCAAAAAGATTTGTATTTTCTTCTAGTTCTCACCCTAGACTGGCTGAATGACTAGTGGGAAATGACGAATGAAACAGACTGTGCTTATCTACAAGGGTTATGCTGTACTCACAAGGTTGTCATGACTGTCTCACTGATGAAGCAAAATGAGAATAACCATTTTTAAAGGTATAATGAGAAAATCTTATCTGGAATCAAACACCTATTGAGTCAGAGACAGAATTTCTCATTTGTAGAAAGTGAAATGAGCTGCACATTGACAGCTGCTTTCTGTGATAAGTAAAAGAGAAAGTATAAAATCATGAAGATAAATAATGATTTAGCTGCAAAATAGTTATTCTGTGAGTTTTGTAGCAACTTTTTCAAGGAAATACCCTGTCTAGTAATTATAAAACCATGAAATGCTTTCTATTTTGAGAAATATATTGTTACTTCTCTGTATTATTCATTCTAAACAAAGGTAATAAACCTTAAATAATCAGTTTTCTTACTTTCTCTGAAAACTTTGAGTTGTAAGATTATGAAATGGGATAAATAACATGGAATGGATATTCAAGAAGTGCCATTAAGTATAGACATTTCCTGCTTTTGTTTTGTTTTGATTTAGGAAGTGGTCATTTACACACTGAATTTATAGTTCTTTTGGCTTAATGAAATAGGAACATAACTTGCTCCAATCTCTCTTATAAATAAATTGCTTTTGTTACCTAAAAAAGTGTTAATGTGTGTGTGTATGTGTGTGTGTGTGTGTGTGTGTGTGTGTGTGTGTGTGTGTGTGTGTGTGAGAGAGAGAGAGAGAGAGAGAGAGAGAGAGAGAGAGAGAGAGAGAGAGAGAGAGAGAGAGAGAGAGAGAGAGAGAATGTACATGAGTACAGGTACTTAAAACCAGAAGCATCAACCTGGAGCTGAACCTACACTGAACTGAAGTTTCATTGAGATATAAGCCTCTGAATATGACCTCTAGGAGCCTTACTTGGATTCTACACAAGAACAGTACACATTCTTAACAACTAAGATAAAATTTGCCATTCATCTTTGATTTTTATGATATAATTTTTCCCCAATCTTCTATCTTTTTATGAATAACATTTTTTCTGACATTAATTATGGTAGTAAAAATTCTATAAGACTTTTGTGTGTTCAAAAACTCAAATCTCACCTCCAATCCCTCCTTTTTTGTTTGTTTGTTTTGAGACCAGGTCTCAGTTGGTAGACCAGACTCACCACAAAGTTACAGAGATCCACTGAGTACTGAGATTAAAAATAATCAATAATTGCATGTGGTAGGCAACATGTCAAACACCTTTAATTTCTGCACTTGGATGACAAGTGAAAGGTAAATCTCATTAACTTGGAAGCTAGTTTTGTCTACATAACAAATTTCACAATAGCCACAGTTACTAGTGAGACATTGCTTCTAAAGTAAATAAGTTAATGGAAAGGCTTAGCATATGAATAGTGAAAGATAGAAAGTACATATAAAAATTAATTGACTATGAGCCTAGTCAGTGATCTAATCTCTTATTCAAATATCTGACTTTATAATCGGTTACTCAAGAGTACTACATTTGGCTTCCAGAACAAAAGTAAATCTGTTTCAAAATATCATGAATTGGCAATATGAGTTCACATGTGGATGGAATTATTGCAAGGTAGCATGCACACATTTTTAAATCTCTATAGCTTCACTATTCAAATATTTAAGCTATCTCAAGGCTCAACATAAGTGTACCTTTTTCTGTATTCTCCTTTTTCATTTTCATTTTTAAATACAGAATATAATACTTCTATGGTTTTGACTTTCTTAGAGAGAAGACAATATGAATTATTTTTCAAAGGAGACTTTTAACATTTTTCTAGATGATTTATGAATTAGTTCTTAAGCCAACTTCTATTTTACATATAAAAAGTTGTTTATTATGATTATGGTGTGTATTTATGTAGACACATGTGTGTCACAACATGCCTGTAGAAGACAGAAGACAATTCTGTGAAGTCAATTATCTCCTTTCAATTTTATGTAGATAGCACAGACTGAACACAACCAGACTTGTTCAGAGAACTTTCTAAATACTGAGAAAACCTGCCCCAGCCATACCTATTCTCCTCTTTAAATTTTATTTATTATAATTATTTTTGAATCTACTTGTTGATGTTAATTCTAAGGCAGGACTTAAATTTTATTCAATACATCTTTCAGAGATTGTCTATCTCAAAATGAAATGGCTACAGATTAGTCATTGTTCAATTCACTATCCTAGATGTCACTGTAAGTCCATTCTGGTGCTTGAATTCTCAAGAATTTCTGGGGAACTTTTGACTTTGAGTCTACATTTTGTCTGTAATATTCTTTAAAAAAGAAGTTGGCTCTAATACTAATGAAGAAATGCTCTATAAGCAGAAGAGATGAACTTACCAGTGAAATTGAGAGCAAGTAGGGGAAAAAAGCAAAAGTTTTCTTTGTCATACCTTTATTTGGGCTGCTACCAGAGGGTCTGACAAAATTTAGGGTGATTTCTCTGACCTTAAATAACCCAGTCAAAAATTCAATCCCAGGCATGTCCAGATAGTTGGGCTTTAGTAGATTTCATATTTAGTCAAGATTACCATCAAATTAGGTAGGTATGTTGGTACATAAAAGTAGATAGACAAGTATGTAAATATGTAGTCAGGATTGGGACATAAATATATATAATATATAATTTAATATATTTATATATTACATATATATATACATACACACTACACACATATACACGCACACATATATATGTATATTTAGAGAGAGAGAAAGAGAGAGAGAAGATGTGGAGGATAAATCATTAAATAAAAAGGAGGAAAGATTATTATGGTTTTAGTCTGTTGACTTAAAGTTAGATTCCAATGAAGAACTGAAATAATTTTTCCAAATTATTTTAGTAACAAAGAAAATTAGATTGGTATGGTCTTGGAAAATCATTTGTAAAGCAGTAAGTGAAGAAGAAATGATTAAATATAAAGTTTAGAAGCAGACAGTGACAAGATAAATAAAACAAGGGTCTATTTTAGTTTTAATTTAATACATGTAAGTAAACAAAAGTATTTCATGCTGACATTCTTAAATTTTTTTTTCTGAGACAGAAACTATATACAGTAGTAGTTTTAAAATATTTGGCCCTATAAGAGCATAGGGTATGGCATTACTAGGAGGTATGGATTTGTTGGAGTAAGTGTGGCTTTGTTGGAGGGAGTATGTCACTGTGGGATTAGGTTAAAGTCACACCCATTGTTCCACATCACTTTTTGTTGCTTTTGGTTAAATATGTAAGACTTTAAGCTTCTTTTTGAGCACCATATCTACCTGTTCCTCCATGTCCCACATGATGATAATGTGATGATAATGAGTTAAGCCTCCCAAACTATAAAGGCACACAATTAATGTTTTACTTTATAATGGTTGTTTGGCCACAATGTCTTTTCATAGGAAGAAAGACCCTAACTAAATACGTAATATTTTCTGCACTGGCTTCTGTCTGGAGACTACCATGTGGAAGAATAAGAGCTCCAATATATGTTACTGTAGCTTAACAATAATCATGAGCATGAAATTTCCGATCTTCTGAAAACTCTTACCTAAAAACAGCTTTAAAAGAGAATGTGAATGAGCTCTATTGCAATAATGCCCTTCCCTCAACAGCTAGAAAAGATCAACTCTTATCACCTAAAATGAAATTTTCCCATATCACACCTAAATAGATTTGTCACAAAACTATCATATTTCATATCTCTTCTCTTAAAGGTCCATTTATCTTTTATAATGGTCATTTGCTTTCCCATAAGTGCCCTTTGCTTATACCGTTTCCCCTATTAAGATGTCATTGGGTTTCCTGTAAGAGCTCTTTTTCTCTAACTGCTTCCTCTCTGAAGATGGAATAAAAGCCTGGGATTCTAAATGTGTCTTTGAGTCACATTTTTTTTCATGAACTTTCATACCAGGTAAGTGAATAAATTCGTTTGTTCTCATGCCTATTCATCTTTTGTAAGTTAATTTGCAGTTTCCAAAGTATAAACCTGAGAGAGGAGAATAAGCGGTTATTACTCCCCATGACATGGTTAGAAAGCATGGGCGTGTCATGACTAGATCTATTTTCTAATTTTTTCTATCAATATCTTTCACTATTTTGTGGGAAAGGACTTGTAGAAATAAAAAAAAACAACAAAGGAAACATAATGTGGTGTTATTAAGAGAGACAATAAGGTACTAGATAAGAATAATGAACATAAGTATTTGTATGTATTTTGGATACAGAATTGATAGGACTTCTTCCTGAAGCATAAGTGTAATATGGAATCAAAGACACATCCTTGCAATATACTGCTATATCAGAAATATATTGAAACAACATAGTTTGGAATGAAAAACAAAAGGATATATGAGTGGAAATCAAAGAAATATTACTACAGACCTTCAGTGTGTCTTCTACATCATCTTAAGGGAGCATCATTTTTATCATATTCATTTCACATTTTGATATTGATTACATGGCATCTTACAGATAATGATGCCATGTATAATTTTCAGAATAATCAAATGTATAATTTTGTGACAATTTGAAGTAATGTACCTTGAGAAACATGATTCATTTATTTTCCTGGGTCACATTAAGATGTAAAGCTTTTATTTTAGGACTATTACCAGTAGATTTTAAAATGGAAATGAAAAATATGAATATAAATTTCAGAAAATATACTTACAAATTATTACTGTATATAAAGTATTTAAAGCCTGGTTAACAGATGAGATTACAAAAGGAGAAAATATAGAGGTGACATATTTCTCACTTTTCATGTTCTCAACTTTATCTAATTATGGAATAATAAAATAACAATCAGAAGAAAAAACCTAAAAGACATATTTATCTCACTGAAATATGTAAGTCACCACTCTGGTATTCTTGAGATATGATTTCATATTGTTTGTGGACATGTTAAGACCAAAACATGTACATACAAATATACACAAAATATAAGTAAACATTACCATACTGCTACTTACAACTCTACATAGCATCATGTCATTAATGAATGACTGAAAAAATTTAAGTCTTCCACATAGATGTTTGCATTATCAGAAAGGTATATTTTCCAGAAAATCATGTAATCAAGCAAGATTTGATCATGTTGTTCTTAGAATTGAAATTCCTTGTTTTGATCCAGTGGCCTGGTGTAATGTCTAGTTGCTATTATGGACTACTTCAGAAAGACAATTTTTTTCTTGTGTACTACCAAATTATAAATGCATACAACTAATATTAATAATTTACTTTTTAAACCTTTATGCACAGCAGTGATTCTTTAATTTACTCAACGTATTTCTGGTCTATGCCTCAAAATGTATCATATTAATCATCTATACAACACTTTGTAAAGAGGTGTCCATTCTCGAATTATTGTATAGTTGTCTTCAGATACCAAGAAATAGAAGTGCTTAAGAAGTATCTAGGGAATTTTCCCTAAGGAGACCAGATTAAAGCATAGATACACTTTATATAATAAAAACCCCTTGTTTTCATAGCTTAACTCAATACATGCTACTGTTCAGAAAACAAATGCATGAGAGGAAATGACTTGAGTAGAATACCTCTCTGGACTATGTCTGTGAAAAGATAAGTAGTGCCATTACCACACACAGTATCCTGACTAATAGTACAGGAGCACTGATATAGAGGAGCCCTGACCAAATAAATACATCTAAGGTACAGAATGGATAATAATAATAACAATAATAGCTAAATTTTATTTGATTCATTTTCAAAGAAGAGTTTTTCCTTGGCATTGAAAACATTTAAAACATAGGCTAAAGGTATGCCCCATCAGTTAATAAAACTTTCTGCTCTTGCAGAAGCTGCAGGTTTGTTGCCATCATTCACAGTGCAACTCAGAACCATCTCTAAATCTAGACTCAAAGGATCTGAGGTCTATACTGACCTCTGTAATTCACTAGGTATATATGTGGTACTCATATTCATGTACATACAAATACATACAAAATATAAGTAAACATTAAAATTAGTATTAATTGTTTAATTTTGATACTAACCACAGTTCCTCTTCCCTCCTCTCTTTCCATTCGCCACTCAGCCCTCAGATTCCTCCTTTCTCAGTGACCCATCCACTTCTCAAAGAGAGTAAATCCTCCGATGTGGGGTCAACAAAGTCTGGCATATCAAGTTGAGGCAGTACCAAGTGCCTCCCCATTGTATCAAGGTGGACCAAGGAATTTTTCTATAGGAATGTGCTCCAAAAAGCCAGTTCATTCCCTAGAGATAATTTCTGGTCTTACTGCCCAAGCCATACACCTGTCATTGACATTCAGAGGTCCTAGTTCAGTCCCATGCAGGTTCCCCAAGTGTCTATTTAAAATCATCAAGTTTACAGTTGCTCAGATTCCACAGCTTTTTTTTTTTTGGTACGTTTTATGGTTATATTCAAAAGAAAGAAAGAAACAATATATTCCATTCTGTTGGTTGTTTACGCGCAATGAATATTTCTCTTAATAGAAACACTGCATTATTTTTTTGTTGAAGGTAACAATCCTTTAGTCAGCTAAAGTACCTTCCATCCATTTTTATCTTGTGGTGTAATTCAAGTGTCAGCTGATAAGGTCCGAAAATGCTTATCCAGGGTCCAGGAAAAAACATTTGGACTTATAAATTTCATGGTAAGAAATAGGGTTTTTTGTTTACTTTTTAAAAATATTTCTTATTTTTTAACAATGTAATTGTTCTCTCTCCCCTTTAATAAGAACTTTCAATTGATTGATAATTATGGTAACAGTAAATGTAATGGTAAACAAGTATCAAAATTGCAGTGAATTGTGTATATTGAACAAAACATAAGTTTAAAAAATGGTCCTCAAATTACATCTTAGAAATAGTACTTCCCATGTTGAATTTTTGAAATCTGTAAGGTTACCACAGTTTTAATATTTTAAATATCACTTTTAATTTTTTGTGTGTGCATTTATATAGATAGTAAAAGAGAGAGAAAGAGACAGAGTGAGTCAGAGAGGGGGACAGGTGCCCACAGAGGAAAAAAGATTGTATCAGATTCTCTGGAGCTGGAGTTAAAGGTGGGTATGTGAGTAGAAATGAATACTGATCAATCAACTCAGGTAGAAAAGTGAAAGTACTCTGAAAGCCTTCTTTCCAGCCCAAGGTCACAAATATTTTTAATAATATTCTTAAATAATTTTATTTCTCAGTAGCAGCCCGAAATAAAAGAGGGATCAATACAATGTAGATTCCTGAAGGGAGACAACAATTGATATGTGTCATTTATAATCTCCAAAGAAATTGTGTTTCTTCTAAACAGTAGATTTCCATGGACGGTACAATAGAATAAGCAAAGAACAGGGAAGCAGACAGTGGTTTTCTTTTTTTTATTTGATATTGTATTCATAAGTTATATATTATGTCTAGAGATTGCAGCTTCCCCAGCTGCTCTGTCTGTTCCCCAGTTCCACTTCTTTTACTCTCTCCTACTGTCTCCTCTCAGAAAAGGGCAGGGCTTCCAGGGGTATCAACTAAATGAAGCATAATATGCAAAAAAGGGACCAGGAACATACAATCACATTAAGACTGTAAAAGACAAAAGAGACCTGTGGGGATATATCCTATATTTAATAAAAATAGTCTGAAATATCAGAGGACAGTGCTATCCACAGAGCCAGGCCATGAAGGTCAAGGAATGGTGATCAATGCCTTTAATCCCATCACTCAGGAGGCAGAAATATATACCCTCTAAATCCTTCCTCATTACTTAGGCTATCTGGTTCTGTGAATAACAGCATTATTATCCTTTACATTTCCTTTACATTACAACTAATAGGCACTGATCAGTGAATATTTTTCATGTTTGTCTTTCTGGATCTTGGTAACTTCACTCCAAATTATTCTTTTCAAGTTTCATCCATTTGCCAGCAAATTCCAGGGTGTCATTTTTTAAACTTGAGTAATAATCTATAAATGTATCATATTTTCTTTATTTAACCTTTCATTGAGAAAAATCTACATTGTTTTCAGTACCTATCTATTAGAAATAAAGCTTCTATAAACATAGCTGAACAAGTGTCTTTGTGGTATGGTAAACCATCCTTGGGTGTTATGCCCAGGAGTGTTATAGATGGGTGTTGCAGTATATATATTCTCAATTTCCTAAGAAACTGCCATATTTACTTCAAAAATGGATGTAAAACTTTGCACGTGTGCAGTGGAAGAGTGTCTCCCCTATTCCACATTTTTGCAAACATCAGATGTCACTTTTTTTTTATCATCATGACCCTTTTGACATGTGTAAGATGAAGTCTCAAAATCCATATGGTTTTTATTTCAATGAAGGTTAAGTATGCTAAACATATCTTGAAATGCTTCTCATCTATTTGAAATTTAACTGATGCAAATTCTCTGTTTAAATCTGTACTCCATATTTAAATCAGTTTATTGAGTATGGTGATGACTTGATTCTTAAGTTCTTTATAGATTTTTTTATATTAGCCCTCTGTCATATGTGGAGTTGGTGAAAATATTTTCTCATTTTTGGGCTGCGTTTTGTTCTATTGATAGGGTCAATTTGTCTTACAAAAACTTTTTAGTTTCTTGAGGTTTCCTTTATTAATTCTTGATATTACTTCCTGAACCTTTGGTATCTGTTCATGAAGATATCTTCCATACTAATGTGTTCAAGGCTCTTTCCGACTTTCTATTTAATTAACTTCAATGTAGCTGGTTTTGTGCTGAGGTCTTTGATCCACTTGAACTTGAGTTTTTTGCAGGATAGTAAATATTGATGCATTTGCATTATTTTACATGACCACAACCAGTTATATCAGCAAAATTTTTTGAAGATTCTCATTTCCATTGTACATTTCTGGCTTCTCTATCAAAAATCAGGTGTCCATGGGTATATAGATTTATGTCTGTATCATAATTCAATTACATTGATCAATCTGTTTTTATACTAATATCATGTTGTTTTTAATACTATAACTTTGTAGTACAGGTTGAAATCAGGAATTCTGATATCTACAGAAGTTCTCTTATTGTATAAGATTTTTTTTTAGCAGTTCTGGTTTGTTTTATTTCCATGTTAAGTATTGTGTATTCAAGGTCTGTAAATAATTGTGTTGGAATTTTGATGGAGATTGTATTGAATCTGTAGGTTGCTGAGCATTTTTGTTTGTTAATTCTGCTAATCCATGAGCATGGCAGATCTTTAAATTTTCTGATATCTTCTTTAATTTTTCTCTTCAAAGACTTGGAGAATTTATCATACAGTTCTTTCACTTGCTTAGTTAGAATTACCCCATGATTTTTAATATTATTTCTGGCTATTGTGAATTGTTGTCTAATATCCTCTCAGCCCATTTGTCATTGGGGTATAACAGGAACAATAATTTATTTATTGATTTATACTCCTATCCAGTGAATTAGCTAAAGTTACTTGTCAGCTATAAACATTTTCTAATAGAAATTCTGTAGCATCTTATCCCCTTAATCTCTTTTGGTTGACTTATTTCAGTAGCAGAAGTAAATAAAAATAATACATATTCAATAAATAGTGTTAGTTTTATGGGATGCTTGCATGCAACTAGTTTCATTCTTTCCACCTGGTACAAAAGTCAAGTCCAAGTGGATCAAAGACTCGAACATAAACCATAGACATGGCACTCCATAGATGAAAAAGTCAGAAATAATATTAAATGCATTGACAAAGGTGTGGTAGGAGGTGTCTGTTCCACACTTCCGGGCCTAACCTCAAGTTTTAGGCCCGCAGACCCACAGACCTGCAGAGACACACAGATAATTACGGTAGTTTTAGGCTGATCGGCCTAAGGCCCAAGCATATAACCTACTAGCTCTTTACCCTTCATCTAACCCATGATTCTTCCTGTTCAGCCATGTGGCTCAGTACCTTTCTTTAGAGCAGCAGAGCTGTCCTCTGCTTCTTCAGGCTTCTCTCTGTCATTCTGCACTGGGCTTCCTGTTCTCAAGAGGTTTCTTAGTCTGGTAGCCACACCCACACTTCCTGCCTGCGGTTGGTCAATCGGTGCTTTTTATTAAACCAGTGGGTGGGACAATTACTTACCATGAAACAACACAATCCCCTACACACAGGAGACAATTTCTTAGACAGAACACAGGAATTAAGACTGGTGATTACTAAATAGGACCTCATGAAATGGAAAAGGTTTGAAAAGGCAAACTGCACAGTTGATAAGACAAAACAGTAGCCTACAAAATGGGAAAAATATTTTTTATAACTTCACATATGATAGAGGGTTAATATTAAAGATATATAAATAACTCAAGAAATTAGACATCAA
The DNA here is from genome assembly GCA_033318265.1 of Phyllotis vaccarum. NCBI lineage: Eukaryota > Metazoa > Chordata > Mammalia > Rodentia > Cricetidae > Phyllotis > Phyllotis vaccarum. Next base: position 46,251,045 of record JARWLC010000013.1, read on the forward strand.
CAAACCAAATAATAAAATTAAAAAATGTGGTACAGCCACATTTTATCACAGATATGCAAGAAAAGGCTCTGTCTCTCACATGAGGAGGTGGTCCAAGTGCCCAGGTCAGACCAAGTTAATTAACAATCAGCCATAAATCCAGGGCTTAGTTTTGGCAGTGCCCAACATCTACCACATATATGAATTTTTGAAGCCATAAACAGACTGGTCATATGAAGACATAGGTGAAAGATCTCCAAAAATCTGAAGAATAGCAGGATATCCAAGATGAATTTCTATGAGGGTCCAGTATTGTTGGTATATCAAAAGCCAGAAGCCTTGGACCTGATTACCAACACATTGATTGCACTTTGAACATCTGCAAGTAAATTGTTTGGGCAAAGGCATATATATTACATGATACACAGCAGCTCCCAATGCCATTAAGATGAACAGAAACAAACTGGTGGTGAAAGAGATGGAAGGTTTAAGTGGTTTTATTTGTTGTTGTTATTATTATTGTTGTATTGTTTTATATGAATTAAAATTAATATTATTACTTGTATTTTCATTTTTATCTTATTTTTATATTTTTCTAGTTTTCCTAGGGAATGGGATACAGAAAGGGTGACGTACATATATTAAAGTAATGGTAAATAATGGATTTTGGGTGTATGATATAAAATTCTCAAAGAATTAATAAAAATAATATTAAAAATTATGTATAGACCTAAACAGAGAGTTCTCATTAGAAGAATCTCAAATGTCTGAAGAACAGATAAAGAAGTTTTCAACATCTTTAGACATCATGGAAATGCAAATAAAACTACTTTGGGATTCCATTTTATAACTTTCAGAATTACTAAAATCTACATCACAAATGAAAGCTTTTATTGATGAGGATATAGAACAAAGTAAACACTCCATCATTGCTGGTATAAGTGCAAACCTGTACAGCCACTAGGGAAAGCCACTATGTAAATCAATATGATAGTTTTACAGAAAATTGGAAATTTTACCTCAAGATCTAACTATATCATTTTTGGGAATATATTCAAACAATTTCATATTCTACCACAACCCACAATACTTAAAACATAAGAAGGATAATTTTTTGATCATAAAGAAGAGATCAAAGCATAGAACTTTATATCTGTTAGGCTAACTGCTTTAGCAGGGAGATACACACAGCCTAAATTAGGTTTTCTAAATTTGTGGCTTATCACATAGCTGTTTTAAATGTTTATTTCATATATACATATATATATACACATATATATACATACACATATATACATATTTATGTATATATACATATACACATATATAAATATATGTATATATGTACACATATGTATATATATCAATATATACATATATAGACATACATACATACACACACACACACACACACACACACACACACACACATATTGTCTAATTGCCATGCAACCTAAGTGTGCCAATGAAGGCCAGGAAAAGGCACTGAACTTCTTGGACCAGAAGTTATGGGCAATTGTGAGTTACCTGTCATGGGTACTGGTAACCTAACTCAGGACTTTTATACATGCCGCAAGCATGGTAAGCTGCTGAACCATTTCTCCCACTCCCATAATATAGCTATTTAGAACACAAGAAAGAGATAATTCATATTTTAAATTCAGCTGAAGGGTGCAATGCTGCATAGGTCCAGACACACAGACCTACAGTCAGCCCCAGACCCCTTAGCTGCCTGCCACTGCTCAGGGCCCCAACAATGATTCAGATGCTTATATTAACTTCATGCTGTTTGGCCTATGGTTTAGGCACCTTGCTATCTAGCTTTTTCATCTTAACTCAACCAATTTTCATTAATCTGTCTGCCACGCGACCCATGGCTCACCTGTGTTCCTTACATGTTGCTCCTTTGGGCTTCAGCTCGTTCTCCCTGACTCTGCTCTGCTTCTCCTACCTATGCTCTGATTTCTTCTCCTACTTTTTCAATGGTGCCTGTCATAGGCCAAAACAGCTCCTTTATTTAAAGATTGATGTTCACAGCATAAGGAAAGGCATTCCCACATCAGTGCAACTAATGCTCATTTTATCTGTTTGAAAGTGTAGGTAAAATTTGACCTTCTGATGCCATACTGTCATATTTAATAATATAAAGTAATAAAGTAAATATCTTAAGATATAAGGCAATAAATGATGGAAGATAATGTCATAAATTAATTTTTGATTCATTATTAACTTTTCAAATGTATAGATTGTCTAATGAAACAAAACTCAGTCTTCCAATGCTCTTCATCGAAAAGAAGAAAATTTCCAATCATAAACTTAGATAATGATGTTCATTAGCATCATTCGTTTGTTCTAGGACAAGAAGTAATGAAACCATCTAATCATATGGTTTAAAAGTGATTGTTATGCTTCAGATGTAGTTCACTTTGCAAATCATCCAGGCATTACTCATAATGACTCACCTTTAAAATGTAACAATTTGAAACATTTGAATCTTTTAAACTAACAATCAAGTTGATTTGCAGGTATCTGTCTAGCACAGACATTGAAAATATGGTACCTTCTCCACAGATAAATATAATTGTCTCAATGGTGTGGTATTGATTTAACATTTATTTCCAAAATAATATTTATAATTATTGGAAATCTAAAGGTGGAGGAGACAATACCCATCACTGCATAGATTTCTTTTAAATACCAAGGTTTTGCCTAAAGCAAATACATTTTAAAAATTGTTGAGTTTTGTTTTTCTGTGTCTCTTAGTTAACAATCTTAGTTATTGTTCTGATCACAATATGTTTTGTAGAATAAATATTTTATAAATTCTGAAATTATATATGTAGCAGTTTAGGACAGTAAGTCATTTATAAGATATCTACTCTTATTCAAGCAAAACTGAAAAATGTATGCTAAGTTCATCTTTAAATAGTTTGGTATGAACCAAACACAATTGTTGCTATAGGTTAAAACAAAATGCTAAATATTTACCATAATTGTTATTTTTAACCATTTCTACAAATATGTTAATATTTATAGATCCATGTTAGACTGTATCATGACCTCCAATTGCCTAAGCCTAATAATGTTACTACTGCCAATATGGATGTATAGCAAAAAACTATATTTAGGGGTATGGGCAGTGGTGTTGGAGAGGTTGCTGAGTCAGAAGAACATTTGTCCCCTCTTAACACTAGCACCAGAGTTCAAATCTTCAGAACCCATGTGAACATATGTGAATCTCTATGTAATGACCATCATCATTAATCATAGTTCTCCCACAAAAATATTTAAGATGGAAATAAAATTTTCAAAGATCACAGTAGCTTAGCAGGAATACACAGTAATAAATTAGAAATATTGTTGCAAAAATTTGTAGACAATAAAATAGATATTGTTTTTGATTTCCATGCATGAGTTATGTTTTTCTAACTCATTGAATAGAATACTCAGACAGCAGATGCTTATTTTATGTTTTGTGTGTGTGTGTGTGTATGTATGTGTGTATATGTGTGTGTGTATGTGTACATCTACAGGCTAAAACATAAACAGAAACATAATTTTAAGTTCTGAAATACTATATATATATACATATATGTTAAAATATTTTAATCTTAAAAATTATGCAATTATACCTAAAATTATTTTTACCAAGGATTGAAAATGAAAATGTTTTTATTATATGAATTTATATTTTAGTATAATTTTTCCTTTCCTATATCTGGAATATATATGACTAATATGATGTTTGAAGTTGTTTATATATGGTTTTACAAAGAGTACACTATACTGGGAAAATATCATGTCATGATGAAAGGATGCTATTTATTTTAAATAAAATTATTGATGTAGTTCAATTTATAGAGATTTAAATTTATATTATGCTTATTGTATTTTCATTCTGAATATTGTATTAGCAAAGAATAATTTTGTTTCACATTTTTAAATGCGATATGAGTATTGATGTTAATCAGACCTAACTAATAATCTTTTCTCTTATATTTAAATTTTCAATAACTTTAGTAGGTTATTAACATTTTTGAAACAGTTAAGTTGGCCTAGTAATCTCTTCAATTGCAAAGAGTAATTGTGAAATTTATATTGTAGATAGAATTCAAGCTCTTTTGTAAATGAGAACTACGGAAATGATGTTCTCTGTGTGCTTCTTATTTGCAAAGTAATAACATATATGAGGGAACAGGTTCAAAGTCTAGCAACACTGAAGAATATTCTCTACAAAGTTATTTTTTAAAAAAAATATTATACATCATTATGGGGTACAGCATTGTAACTGAATATATGTATATAATTTATTAATCAGTTTGAGATAATATATATCTACTTCTTTCTATATTTAATCATACATATGCTGTAATTTATGATAATGTTCCTAATTTTTCAAAATTTTGAAATTTATATTGGATAGTTAAACTCAAGAGATACCTTACTATAAAAGATTCAGTAATGAATATTCTAAGTTAACTCATTTTGGTCTACTTTATAAGTTTATTTTCTGTCACTTTTTCCCATATATTTCTTCATTTACAATTATTATTAATTTTGGATGAGAAAAAATCTAATACTCACTACTGATTATATTAAAAATATTCGATTTTTATCATGACCATGAGAAATAAGTTTGTTTCATATTTAGCATTAAATTAAACATCTACAATTACCTGAGTTTTCTATATATTTTAAAATATATGTTATGATCTATATAGAGTTTTATAGCTATATGTATTTTATATATAATATTTAATAAATGCTCCAGCACATAATAATTTTTATTATATCTTTTATGTATTTACTTTCTGGTATTACTATTCTAAGATGCTTAAAATTTTTTTACAGTAGCTATATTAGATGAATAATTTAATAATAAATCTAGTTTGTACTAATACAGTTTGGTTCTTCAGTATTTTGGCAATAAATTTTTTTCTTTTGCCTTCATTGTTTTTTTCAGAAGTTCATTTCATTTTTCAACAATTTTTATGTTTCATAAATGATATAATATTATGATCTTTTAGCAAGATTCTTTATTGCGTTTATTAATTTCCATCACTAAGTTCACTTCACATTAGATGAGAACTCTAATTATAATTGTGACTTCTGTTGCATTTTCAAGCATCAATTACTTATATCATGAAATCACAAGATTAAAATAGATTAGTAAAAGCATGAACAATAAATTATATAAATTAAGTTTTATCAAAATAATTTTCTATTGTAAATTATCCCATCAGGAAAATATAAATACAACACAAAAAACAAAGCATATTTATGTCACATATCCTATAAGGTTTTAATACTCAGTCTATATGGAATTGTCAAATATCAACTGTAAAATGTGAATGATTAAAAATCAGTGAGGATTTCTCAACAGAACATGTGCAAATGTCCAATCAACTTAATCAAGTAGGCTGAATATCATCAATTACTTAGTAAATTAAGTAAAATCCAAATTATCACTCAATATTTTAGACTTGTTATTTACAACTTTAGAAAAACATATGACAAAATGTTGGCAAGGTTGTAGTAACAAGGGAATGCTTATGTTTTGTTGCTAAAATTGCAAATAATTGTGTCTACTTTTGAAATCTTCCAAATTTTACAGAGCTAAGATATAGTCGAGCAATTATTCATCTAAATACTCAAGAAAATTAAAAACTTAGTTCTTTTAAAACACTGTATATTCATAGTAATATTATTCATAGTAGTACAAGAGAAATCCTAAAGTCTAACAACTAAAAACAAACATAAGATTTAATTTTATATGCTATAACATATTTATACACAAAATGAGCCAAAATATGAATGAATCATAAAAGCATGCTCAGAGTTGTGCATAAAGTGTTAGCCAGAAAGTGTTATCTAGGCTGCAGAAGGAGCAAAGTAATAAACAGTGTTACCTAGTTGTAGACCTTTCATGTTAAAACAGTAACATTCAAGTCAAGATGTTCACAACATATGCAATAGTGACATGACATTTATGAACTAAACAACTTACTACAAACTGTGCAAAGCCAGCTTCCACCTTATTCTCCAAGGTAATAAAAGAAATTCCTCAGGATAGTGACCATAATTTTTTTTTAATCTGGGGGCAATTAAGAATGAGTCTCAGATTGTATGGTGGAATAAATAAACATATACTTTCTGTTGGTAACTTTCTATTTATTTGTTTTTAAAAATGGTTTCTGACACATTCGATCTTCACATAGATACATATTTTCATTGTTGCATTCTATATATACAACTACATATCTTTCCTTTAATACATATGACCATACATTATACACAGTTACTTCTAGTTCCTAATGTCTATACATATTTCTTTTACATACGTTACTTAATCTGCATCTCTTTTTTATAGCACTTCTTCTTCCTTGCCTCTATACACTTATAACTCTCCACATAGTTATAGTTACACATCTCATATACATCACACTCACACATCTCATATACACCACACTCTCACTAAATAACATTTTACATTGTTTCTATACTCTCATACAGCACTTTACACAGTTTCTATATGTAGCAGCAGCACTTTCACACATTATCACACAGTCATTCACACATATACGCTTCTTTTACATCACTTACTCATACTTTACTCACTTAGTCTCTTACTTATTCATTGTCTTACATATCTCTTACCCTCTCTTTATGCTAGTTCTTCATCATTTCTCACTCAGCACCCTTCTGCTTTAATCTGCTTTAATTGAAAATTTTTGTGTGTTAGAAATTGAAAATTTGTATGTGTTAGCTATAATGAATAATATAGAAACTTAGTTGACCATGGGCCCTTAATATATTTAGAAAGCTTCCAAAATCCTAAACTAGCATTCCTCCCATCAAAAGTATTATATAAAATGAAAAAAAAAAGTGAAGTTCCCCAAGTCTTTAACACTTAGGGAACAATGAGAACAAGACAGGATAGTATTTACATTACTCATTCTGTGTTATTTCCTCATTGGTGGAAGCATACTGATCTGTGGCAATGTTTATACTTCTTGTTAGCACCCATATTGGCATAGTGGTACTCTGTGGGAAACCACAAGTATATTATTTCCCATGCATCAGCAGGTTGCTGGTGGCTAAAATTGGAGGGAGATGGAGCCTTTCCATCTCACTAGGGGTAGAGGTGTGCCCCAGTCCTTATGGCCATGTTTTGTCTTAAGGGCACTGTATTTGCCCTCAGGAGACTGGCACAAATGAAAATTGGTGCTACAAGAGCTATCATTGCTGAACTAGTGAGCAGAATGAACACTTTGCATCTGGCTCATGTGTAATATGTATAATTGAAATTCAAATGTACATGCTATAATTCTGTCCTGATGTTTAAGATTATGAGGATAATATAGCTTTGAATATAAATCTATTGAATTTGCCTCTTATGCTGCTCTAGGACAATCACTATGAGACTAATTCACTTCACTAAAACCCAATGGCTACAATTAGTTTATTACATCTATTAAATTGAGATAAAAAAATTAGTCTATCTCCTTAAAGTAGTTTTAGGTATAACTCTTTTTTAGAGAGTTGTGAAGATATAAAGGATCCAAAATAGTTTAAGCTGTATTAGATAAACCATAGCAAAACATTGCTGAATTTTGTCAAAAATATATAAAATAGTAGCCTTAACTGGCCTATTAATAAGAAAATTGTTCCACGTATATTTTTCTTCAGGTTACATGCTATAAATTACTCAGACAGTACATGAAACAAAGATTTGACAAATATCTTCTGCCTATAATGATAAGATATTATGATAGACAGTCTATTACTTGATGTTTTCACTAAGTTAACATTTAAACGAGAGCCCTAAGGAAAAAGATAAAGCCTTCTTTTAAGTTAAGAAACTTATGTAAAATAATATTGTCTGGTCCCAAATTCTATTGATCATGATTCCTTTATCCTATGGTCCAGAAATGATCAAAGGCAGAAGAGTTATACTGGATAAAGTCATGTGAATTTCTGGTCTAAACTCAAGATAAGTTAATAGGCATCATATAGTTCCATATTGTTGCTCCTCCAAACATAGACTTTATAAAGATGTTCACTAAAGCTATCTGAATCTCAGTTACATTCGCTCTTCAGAACCTGAGCATCCCTGAGACCTAAGTCTGCCATTGAGCACAGTAAAACATGAACATCCTGACAAAGAAGCAAAAGAACAACAAATAAGAATTTGTTCCCAGTAGAACAACAACCACATAAATACTAAACTAAGAGTGGAAACAGGATTAAGAAACATCAAGTACCTCTGGAACTGAAGCTACAGTGATTGAGATCGGTATTTTGATTTAGCAAATGGCAAATTCAGTAAGTCAACTAATAGATGTGTCAGGAAGAAGCTGTCAGGTACCTTCTGCCAACTCATCCTACATCCCATGTTCACAATGTTCAATGTCATCATGAACCCCAGAATGGTAGAGAAACCCAATATGATTCATAAGGTAGACAGTAATAATGACAGAGAAGACAAGAACAAGGAGAACAAGCCACTGCTTAAAGTCTTGATGTGCCACTGTCTGCCTGCTGAAGATGCTTGACTACAGATGATCACCATCCACTTGCCATCGACAGTCACTGAACAAAAGTGCCACTATATGCTGCTTCATTAGGGCCATCTCTGACAAAAGCCACATCTAGCCTTTGGTAGAAAGTTTTCTGGAGTGTTGCCTATGGGACTCAAGGTTCAAATCATGGGCCCCAACTACATATCTGGAAAGAAGGAGGGGAAAACCTGCATCATCTGCTATGGTCACTGGCTTTACAGTCCTCTTAGGTCCATGTATGACAGTTGCCTGAGAGGTTGACAGGGCTTGTGGCACAAAAGTCATAAAGGGGGTTTTTGCTCCTATGCTGGCCTTTGTGACTTATACTGCCACAGTGTCCATCCATGATGTGTGTGTGCTCCCCAGGTGGGAAGATGAAGCATGGTATTGAGCTCATAGCAGCACCCCATGGTGTGTGTTCTGGGCCCTGGTCTTGTCAGGCTTTAAATGTATGTCAACTCTTGTTTAAGGCATTGTGTTTACATAACTCATTTAAAATTGTAATGCATAATATAAGAATGAACATTAATAGTCATCTCAAGTAACCAAACTTATAGTTACATTAGGTAATTCTTTTAGGTATATGAAAATACACTTTAATTAGATAAATAATCTTCAAATACTTCAAAGACATATAAAACATAGCATTTAAAATATTTTTAAATTATGCTTTTTTAGACAGTGAGATAAGTCTACTGCTGACAACACAAATCCATTTTTAAAAAATATTAAAATAACTTCATATAAAGTTTACTTTTGATGACAGTTAACCATTAGACAAAATATTGTCTTGCTTTAACTGCCTGACAATATACTATGTAAACTAAACATATAAAACCCATAAAATGTGATCACTTAACAAAACCAGCCAAGACAGTCCTTCAAGGTTCTGCATTGCAAACAAACAAAAAACTGCCAGACATTCTTCAAGACATGCACACACACACACACACACACACACACACACACACACACACACACACACACACACACACAAATGACTGACAAATTATGCCAAAATAGATAAAAGACTTTCAAATTTCCTACTTCACTAAAAATTATGTCCAAGACTCTAGAATAGTCTAGGCTAAAAGTAAATGCCCCACAGTTTCACAAGAAAAAAAAAACTTTAGGTAACTGTCCAGATAGTCAAATATCATCTGTGTTATTTCTAGATTTTAAAAGTTGCTTATACTAATTGAGTAATATTAAACCCTTCCATAGTCTTTAATATGGTTAAAGATTAGTTATATTGTTTTCCTTTATTATAAAAATATATTAAATCTAGAACTTTAAACTCACAAAGATAAGGTAAATAAAATATTTAAAAAATTTTACTAAAAAAATAGACTATTATTATTATAATTTTTACTTAATAATTGTTTTGTTATATATAATTTTACTATGTTAAAATAAAAACCTTCTTTTTTGGTTATACAGAAAATTAAATGTGATGTGGGATTCTTTCTGTATTCTGTGAATATCATTGGTTAATAAAGGGTCTGTTTTGGTCTATGGTAGGGCATCTCAGAAGCAGGTCAGAAATCTGAGCATAGATAAATGGGAAGGGAGTCAGGGTCAAGAAAAACTTGATCCAGCTGGTCAGAAGCAAGATGTAAAGGAACAGGTAACCCATGGGCTACATGGCAGGATAGATTAATAAATTAAAAAGAAAAATCTTGATAGCTATATGCCTGAGCCATAGGCCAAGTACCATGTAGTAATATATGCATCTGAATCATTTTCAGGGAGCTAAACAAAGGTGAGCAGGTTCAGATCATGAGGACCGGACAGGCCAAAAACCTCTACAACTATATGCTGTTGATGGGGTTCAGGAAGACTTGTTTTTTGTCAGAATAAGGATGCTCAAAATACACATCACACAGGTAAAATGATCAAAAAATAAATAAAATATATATTATAAAATCATTTGGAAAATTGATAGTAATTATAAGCTAAGTATATCTGAGAGTAAGTGAAATAATTAAAAATAAAAAGCAAGAGTTGATATTAAATAATGCTAAATTAATAAATTATCCATGTAAATGTGATGAATGGATGCTTGTTATAACTGTACATCAAAATATATGATTCACAACCAAAAATAACTGAATGGAGACATGAACATATATAAGTAAAATTTAAAATTTCAGTAATTCTGTTTTCAATAATTGTCATAAAATGGCAATCAAAACACTTATTATAGCAAATAAACAGTACATCAATGTTTCTTTAGATATTGTTAAATTGTATTTTTAAATCTAAGAGTGTTATCTTGATTTTGTTTACAATAAGATATAAAAAGTAAAATAGTAAGTACATGAACAATTCTATGGTTTCTAAATAATCACAGAGAGAAGAGAAAAGGATAAATTAATGAATAACAGGAATTTCATATGGATTGAACCCTAGGCTATCCAGTAATATTTGTGTCATAAGTTTTGTATGGCAACAGGATTTTATTAAGGAGATGTGATATGGAAGTTAGACTAAAGTCATCAATATAGACCTTGTGTAATCATGATGGTCATTGTAAGATAGAAGACACCAGGGAAGATAGAAATAGCAAGATTTTCCTTGTATTTGTTTGATTTTAAGAGAATGCATTATTTTTCTTTATATTCACATACATTATTACTTCCAATGTTGTCATTTAAAGGTGAATACTGCACATAATATAAATAAGTATGTCATGTGAAAGTGAATACTGCACATAATATAAATAAGTAGCCCATTTAACAAAGAGAAAAATTCTGTTAATGATTTATAAAAATCACATTGAAAGATAAAACAGAAATAGTGATATATTCATATTCAAAGGAAAGTTACTTATTATGCATGAAGCAAATAATTATTTATGTTAATAGTTTATTTTTTTCTCATATATTAAAAACATGATTTGATTTTCTTGCTTCCTTTTCTGTTGATGAGTTAAAAACTAGCCAACAGCAACCTGAGGGAAGAAAGGGTTTATTTGGTTTATGTTTTTGCAGTTTGTCATTGTAGAAAGCCATTGTAAGAAGCAATGGCAACCATTGAGACAAGGACTGAAACAAAACTCAAGGAAGAATGCTGCTTAAAGGCAAGCTGCCAGATTCATGTTAGGCTATCTTCGTTTGCTTGTTTTTTCATGAGGTTTCTTTTGTTTCTATCTTCAGTTCCAATAACAAACAATATTTGTGTCTAAGAAGGTAATATGTCAATGTATTATATTTCCATCATTTTGTCCATAGTAACAAAGAATAACTTGTCTTCTATAATAATATAATATAATATAATATAATATAATATAATATAATATAATATAATATAACATAACATAACATAACATAACATAACATAACATAACATAACATAACATAACATAACATAACATAATATAATTAATATAATATAATATAATACAATACAATACAATACAATATATAATACAATATAATATAATAAAATATAATATAATAAAAGTCTTCTAATGCTATTTCTTTTCACACTAACATTTTGTATAATGAATAATATTGTTGATTTTTTTGTGTTCTGCTTTTAATTTGACTATACCATTTAAGCTTAGACTTTTGCTTGTATTGATAATGTTGTAAACTATTCTTTGAATAAAATCAAGAACAAAATCTTTAAAATATTTTATAATAAAAATTATGCTTAAAGAAATGGGTTTAAACTTACTGAATGTTGCACACTGGATACATCTTTAGTAATAGCATCTAATTCTTTATACTAGTGAATTTTTATTTATAAGTTAAATATACTATGAAATAAGATGATGGTGTGAAAATATGTAAAATAACCTAAAACATAAAAATTATAGAAGTAACAATATAAAACACAATTATGTTTATATCATTTATAATGTATTTTAACTTTTTTCTTTATTTTAAATTTTTATTATTACTTTTTCATTTTTAAGAAACTAGTTTTGTGCAATATTGTTTATTATATTTACCATTACTTTAAACATTTTCCCAGACACAACTACCTCTCCTATCCACCCATAATTATGTCCTTTTCAAATAAATCTACAAGACAAATATCCCTGAGAATGTGTGGTCTGCAACTGGAATATGGTTGCCTTATCAGGATCTAGCCTTTTAGATAAAACTGATTCTTCCTTTTTGAGAATCTAAAAAAATTTCAATTGATCTATAGCTATGAATAGGATCATGTGCTCAAATCTCACTCCATTCTGCAATTTGGTATGGATTGAGCTTTCACTAATTTTACACATGCTATCAAAATCACTGTTGAGTTTGTATGTGTGGTTGACATTCTGTGTTCAACAGATATTTGCTAATAGTCATCCACCACTTTTAGCTTTCTTGGTCTTCTCTTCCACAATGATCCCTGAGCTAAGGGAGAGATAAAGTATACTCATTTTTTTAAAAATATTGAGCATTATCAATCCTCTATTAACTCTATCCTAGTTAGCTGTGAGTTACCATGTTAATCATAATCTAAAGCAAATAGAAGCCTCTCAAGTAAGAGTTGAAATTTGTGTTTACTTATGTGTATAAAGTATTAGGTGGTAGTTTAATACTATAAAAATTTAAAAAATGGTATAGTAAATTCTCCCCTAGGAACTTTGTGTTATCAAGTCATATGTTCCTGACCCAATAATGAATCCTAGTATAAGTTTCATATTATGTAGTAAAAATTAAATCCACTCAGAAGGGGATTGGTTACTCCCGTGATGACTGTGTCTGTGTTATAGCAGTGAGCATACCTTACTAGATTAGTCACTGTTTTATCTTTCAGTTAGGCATAAGGTGGTGATTACTTTACCCTTCCAATATTTTAAATTGCACCTTCTAGCTCTATGAATGCAAGAGTGTATGGGTGAACTTTTTAGGCCAATACCTGGAAGTACAGAAAAAAAAAACACATTTTTTTTTTCTGAATAAAGTATGTGATTGTCTTCAGCAACAGGGTTTCACGACCAAAAAAAATAGTAATAATATATAATGTTTGAGGTTCTATGAACATTTGTTATCTAACAACTGCAATAAAAATAACTTACTATTGGCACATAGAATTTTATTTGCTAGTTTCTGTTAAATAAGGTAACTCTACAATATGTATATGTACATTGTATATGCATATGTTGAAGTTTTAACAGTAGTAGGTTTTCATATGCCATGGTGTTATTATTCTATTCCAAATCTGTCTTCTACCTTATCCTCTGTGCACCCAACTGAGTTTAACCAACACTATTATATTATTTTCTTTTCACTATTTATAATAGTGTGCTATATCACACTTCACTTGAATATCTTTCCCTATGTATCCTTAGAAAATTTCTTATTTCTTATTTCAACTGAAACACAAGTGTCTGTGTCTGAAGATTCCAAGATAACATCAACAAAAAAATAAGGGGAAAAATGTGACATTGATCTTTCTTGGTTATATTACTCAAAATTACATCTAGCTCTACCTACTTACCTGAAATTTTTATTATTTATTTTTTCTTAATAGCTGAATATCTATCCATTGTACAAATATGCCACATTTTGATTATCCACTTCCCAATTTGTAGAAATCTAGACTGTTTCGGTTTATAGTGCATTGTGAATATATATGTGACAGATGTGGATGAGATTTGTATAAAGTTGTATAAGGAGTCCTTTATATAACTATAAGGAGACTCTTGTATACTCAAGATTCATATAGCTGAATTATGGGCCAGTGTAGGCAGAGTTTTACTTACAAGGCACCAGTATAAGATTAATATTTATTAAAATGTAAATCAACACTCATGATATAAGTAACAGCTTATAGTGGTGCCTGAACAGGGACTGGAGTATGGGAGCGATGGACAATGGATTCCAAACTGGTCTCTTCCGCATCCAGGAACCAGGTAAACGGGCCTCCCAGGGTCCCAGAAGCCCCTTATCAATGGGGTTGGCCATGCCCCCTTCAAGGGCCCAGGACCCTGGGTAAGCATCCTCGGATCTTATCAGCTGACACCTGAATCTCACCACATCTCCCCCTTTTGTCTAAATAAGAAGGTTCTAAACTAAGAATATATTCAATAGGAATTACAAGGTAGTATCTAGGAGAGGATAAAGTACAAATTACAGCCAAAACCTAACACATATAAAGTATATCATATATTTCTAGAATATTGGTAGATGTTAGGGTATATAAATTACTTCAAAAGGTTCATCTAGGAAAGTGAAAATTCAACACCTGAAATCTCCATTCTAAGGGATAATGGGGTAGTAACCTTAAATACCTATTCTTCAACTCTTTCAAGACCTGAGAAGAAAGATGTATCACCTGACATTCAGAAGTATATGGAAGTAGTGGATTCCAAAATTTGGGAGAGGACAGCAACACAGCTACCTGGACAATCACCTCTGGTTTTGTGCACCGTTGGAGCATCTATCATATTGCCTACAGGCCTATGGCATCTGACAGATCTTTTCACAAGCAGGGCAACTTTGGAGGGACTGTCTTATCCTGTCCAGGCAGGTTTTGTCAGTCTCCATCCATCAACTTGTTCATCCAGCTTGGACATCATGTATGTACTACCAGAAATAAAGGTAAGGGCAGTTCCTTACCCAACCGGCCATTCTCTGCCAAAAGGACAAACTCCAAAGGTGTATCCTCAATGCTCTATACCATCTTGGGAAAGAAGCAGTGACACCAGGAGTCATTGTGTCTTTCATGGCCAAATTCCAAATGTTGAGTCATATTCTCTGGGTCTATGAAATGTTTGAAGATTCCTGTCTACCTATGATATTCTAACCTGTATCTGAGATGACTGGGATATGGTACCTTAAGTAATGTTAACTGCAGTTTTTATCGCCTTAAGGAATAAACCCTGTACTAAAAATTAGAATACCTATATAAGGGGTATATAATCTATGAACAGTGACATTTAGCATGACTATCAAACATTAGCCAGGGGTATATATACCATGTAAAGTGGCCACAGCATTTTAGACATTTATATACATCTAAACAGAGGTATATAAAACATCTTGTGCATATATCATAGCTAGTGCAATCATACATTATGTCTACTATAGTTAAATTGAGGTAGTAATTGCATAGTGGACATGACAATAATGTGCAAATATTTCAAACAGTGGTAGAAGCATATATAAAATATAACAGTTACAGATTCAATTTTACATAATAATTACAGATTCAGATTTATATCGATGTACAAGTTTCTTTGGTTATATAAAGCAATTTCATAATGAACTTTGTACCAATGTACAAATTATCTCAATTAAACATATAAAATTATTTCATATTTGTATCAATATACAAATATCTATGCCAGTGCAAATTGTGTTTAGCTTAGCCCATATATTCAGCTAGAATTGTGTATAGGTATGTAGAACAATCTACCTTTATCTATCCTATCTATCCCCTTTCTCTTCTTCAAAAGAGATCTTTGAGGCTACATTATATTTCTGTCCTCCACTCAATTTTAACTTCTAACTATTCTATCATAATAACAGTTACCCACAACCCTCAGAACACAAAACTTATTGGGAAAGGGGGCCTAGTCTTTCATAAGGTTGCTACCTGCTGACTTAAGGGTGATGCACCTCTTTGGGATACTACAAAAGCTAAAACAATGGTTAGATCTTAATGGACTGACTATATACATTTATAACCATTCTCAGAATAGTGTTTGACTCCATCTGGAATTCTAATTAGAAGTGTGATCTGGAGGATAATCATAGAGAGCTATCTTGCAGCCATTTTTTGAATAGTCTATTTTCTAAAAACAATCATTGATTGGTGTGCACCATGTTCTTAATTTTTCTACTTTTGACTATGTCTGTCTACCTGTCTCTTACTTCTCTCTCTAATACTCTCCCTTTTATTCTTGTTTCACTAGTAGGGGTTGTTGTGGTGGGGGCCCCATCTTGGTTCCAAATTCTTTGTAGGTAGCTGATAGGAAGAACTGTTATTTACAATGGAAAACTTAACCATTATTGATACTCAAAGAAGATATTCATATTTTCTATGACTTCAGGAGATTGTATGCAGACAGGATGTTTGAAAGGTGCAGATACAGAGAGAAACAGGGTTTAAGATGAAGTCACAATAATGTTGGCCCCTAAACATTCTGTCTTCTGTCCCACACCAGGTGGCTTTTCTGATACAAGACAGAATTCTTCACATTTTCTTTACCAATATGCTTGGGTCTAGAGAGGGAGAAAGCCACTTGCTCCCAATCAAAATCCAACCCTATTTATTGTCAAATTCGGACCACAATTTTTTTAAGGTATAGATGAAAGATGCAAAACAGTAAGAATTGAGAGATTACTCAGTAGTACATATGTGTATCAGTTGATCTCATAGTCCATTGTTTACATTCCTTGACCATCGATCTCTCCTCTATTGTAGGTAATTATTCAATGTCTAGTCAATGTCTTAAAAGCTGTTGTATCCATTTTCCTGTAAAGACAAAATTGAGACCCTTCCCCAGGTTTGTTAAATGTGTTTTCCTTACCATGTTTCTATTTGTCATATCAGTGATGAGCAATTACTTCTCCTCCTCAGGAAAGGACTCCTTTTCAAAGCGGACTTTTATTAGTTTTGTCAGTACCCATATCTTTTCTGTCCCTGTTGAAACAAAAGCAAAACCCCTACACCATCGAAGCACATATCCCGGCTTCCACTCTTAAGTCAACACATCTTTGAAGTAAATGGGTTGATTTATCTCAGAATATTTCTCTATTACTCAATGTCTCTCAGCAGCTGATGTTCCCTTTTCATCAGCGTTAAGAAAATTTAAAATCGATATGGCACTGTGCAACCTCTCCCTGGGTTTTGTCATCTCTGTCTTCTGTTTATAAAGCATGTCTTTCAAAGTGCAGTGAGATCTTTCTACAACTGCTTGTCCTGTAGGATTGTGTGGTATCCCCATAAGATGCTTTATATTATAGTATTCAAAAATCAGCTTATTTTTCAGGAAATGTATGCTGGAGCATTGTAAGTCTTAATCTGAGTGGGAATTCCCACTATGGCCATGGCTTCCAAAAGGTGAGTAAGTACAGCACCAGCCTTTTCAGAACTCAGGGAAGTTGCCCATTTCATTCCAGAGTAAGCATCCAAAGTATGATGTACATATTTCATCTTTCTGAATTCTGGGAAGTGAAACACATCCATTTGCCAGATCTCATTTCTCTGTGTATCCTTAGGATTTCTTCCTACAGGTAAAGATGGTTGGTTATAGAAAGAATAGGTGTTACAATTCCTTACTATTTCATTTGCTTGATGCCAAGTGATAGAAAAACTCCTCTTTAGTTTATTGCTGTTAACATGATGTTTCTCATGAAATTCTGTGGCCTCTAGCATGTTTTCTATCAGCAACCGATCTATTTCATCATTACCCTGTGCTAGAGGGCCTGTGTGTGTGCCCTGATATCTGTTATGTACATAGGATGTATCCTATCTCTGATGATATCTTGTAGTTTTTTGAACAGTAAGGTCAAGTGTGTATCATCAGGAATAAAGTCAGAAGTTTCAATATGTAAAACAACTCTTTTTGCATATTGAGAGTCAGTAATTACACTGAGAGGCTCTGTGAAATCCAACAACACCATAATAACTTCTGAACAGTGTTATAAGGGCTCTGAGCCACCTTAATTAAATTTTCAGTCTTTCCTTTTGTTCGCATCAGTATAAAATGTAGGGGCTCCAGAAATGGGTTTACCCTGTACCACATGTGGAAAGATCCAATTAGTTTCCTTTACACATTGAATTCTCTTGTTTCAAGGATATTTATTATAAATCTCTCCTAAAAAGTCACTACAAGCCTTTTGCCATGGTTCACTGTCTGCCCATAATTGATCAATTTCTTCATTAGTCAAAGGAACAACAATTTCTGAAGGGTCCTTTCCAGTCAATTGGCGAAGTCATAATTTACCTTTAAAAGTCAGATCAGAAATTTTTTCTATATATGTTTTAGCTTCTTGCTTGACCTATGTGCTATAAATATCCATTCTAATATAATGCTTTTTCTTTGCATTAAGATTCCTGTTGGATATTGTCTAGAGGGTAAAATAACAAGTATGAAATCCAGGTCTGGATTCACATGATCTACATGTGCTTCTTAAAGTTTCTTTTCCACCAACTCTAGTTCTTTCTCAGCCTCATCAGGTAATTCTCTTGGACTATTTAAATCCTTTTTACCATCCAAAGCCTTGAACAAGTTAACTAGTTCATAGTTTTTTATACCAAGAATGGGCAGTATATGCGCAATATCTCCTAGTAACTTTTGAAAATTGTTGAGTCTTCAATTTATCTCTATTTAATTTTATCTTTTGTGGCCTATTTTTTGTAAACCTATTTTATATCCTAAATAATTGATAGAATCTCCCCTCCGTACTTTCTCTGGAGCAATTGTAGTCCCCAGTCAGGCAATATTTTCTTTAGTTCTTCAAACAATGTTTCTAATGTTTTTGCATTTGAGTCTGCCAACAAAATATCATCTATATAATGGTAAATGATAGATTGTGGGAAGTGCTTGCACAGTATTTCTAGTGGTTGTTGTACAAAATATTGGCATAAGGTGGAACTATTCAATATTCCTTGGGGAAGGACCCTCCATTGGTACTTCTTAACTGGTCCTGAATTATTAAGAGTAGGAATTGTGAAAGCAAATTTCTCTTGTCCTATTCCTGTAAAAATATGGTTAAAAATATTCTTTAAATCAATAGCCATAAGAGGCCATCCATTAGGTAACAGAGAAGGCAGAGGAATCCCAGAGTGTAAAGAGCCTATAGGTTGAATCACTTTGTTTATTGCTCTTAGATCTGTCACCAACTTCCATTTTCCAGATTTTTTCTTGACAACAAACACAGGAGAATTCCATGGACTGGTTGATTCTTCAATGTGCTGAGCCTGTAACTGCTCCTGTACCAACTGTTCCAAAGCCTGAAGTTTTTCTCTCTCCAAAGGCCATTGTTGAACCCAAATAGGCTTTTCTGTCAACCATTCCAAAGGCAGTGATGTGAGTTTCCTTTTAGGTTCCGCAGTCATTGGGCAATTCTTTTGTACAACCTGAATGGCTGGTGAATTTTCTTTATAGCACCTTAAAGCATCACTTTTGAAAGCATAATTGAATCTCCGGTTGATATCAGAACTGGGAGGGATTTTAATTTGGGTATTACATTGCAGCAAAAGGTCATAACCACACAGATTCAGCACTATGCCAGCCATATATGGCTTCAGCAATCCTTTCTGACCTTCTGGTTGTATGCATACGAGCCATCTCACACTCTGTTTCACCTGAGATATTGTTCCAATACCCAGAAATTGGATATCCACTGCCCATAAAGGCCATCTTGGATGCCATGATTTTGGGGTTATGATTGAAACATCAGCCCCCATATCTACTAAACCCTGGATATAAATACTATCTACCTGTATTTTCAATTTTGGTCTTTGTTCATTTATTGAAGTCTGCCAAAATAATAGTTTTGTGATTCTTCTTGACACTTCTGATTTCTCTTTTGAATTTATTCTATTATCTAATACAGTATGATCTTCTAGATCGGGTATTGGATGCCTTACTCGTCCTGGGAATGCATGTCTTCTATTGTGACTGGATACGATCTTATCTTCCTTGAGTTTGGAGTCTGAGTTTTGGGGGCTTCCCAGGGAAAGCCCTGAAAGGCATTTCCCAATGGTAAAGGTCTGCCTTCATTGTCCCTGGTAGATCTACATTCATTGGTCCAATGCCTTCCCTTGCCACACCTTCTTTATAATCCAGAAGGCAATGGCCATCTGTTCGAATTAAACCTAGATTGGGCATTATTTCAAAGAGTACCTTGTGTACAATTCCATCTTATATGGCCTTGTTTACCACAGTTGAAACAAGTGATGCCTTGGTTTCTCACCCTAATATTAGCAACGGCCTGGCCTACCCAATTCTCCTCGTCACAATGGAGAGATTCAGCATTGATTGCATATTGAATCCATTCTTCTACACCTGCAGCTCTGATCTTTAAAGGCATAAGCATTCTTCTACATTCCAAATTAGCATGATTAAAGGCCAGAGAAAGTATTAATTGCTTCCTAACTTCTGGATCTGATATTGCTCTATGTACAGCCATTGTAAGTCTCTGTAGAAAGTCGGTATAAGTCTCTTTTAAGACTTGTTTGACCTTAGTATAAGGCTCAATTTTTTGACGTGGGTCCAAAATCTTTTCCGAAGCATTCAGTGCAGCAGTACAGCATAGTAATAAAGTATGCTCATCATAGTTAGTTTGAGCCTTCACATCAGCAATCATGCCTTCACCAAGGATTTGGTCCTGAGAAGCAAAGAAACCCCTAATTTTTCCTTGTTGTTCTAAGGTCCTGGCCTCCTCTCTAAAACAGATTCTCCATTGCAAATTCTGACTTTGATCTAAGACAGCAGCCTTTAGCTGCATCCATTCAATTGGTAGGATCCGGTTTTTTGGTGACCATGACTTTAAAAGTTGCTTTACATAAGTAGAGTGTATTCTGTGTAATAATATTGCCTGTTTAAAATCCTTAATGTCTCTCATATGTACTGGCTCATAAGTATACTCTACATATTCTGAGGATCCCAGATGCTTTCTTTGTCTGAACAGTAGCTGGGAACAATAGTGCTGGGGAAGAAGGTAGCCCTGTCATGTTTACCACCTTATATAGATTATCTCCAATACCATAATATCCCATCGGGGGTTGACCTGAACTGTTCTGAGCATAAGATGCATCACTACCCTTTTCCAGTATTGCAATAAGGTCCTCCCATTCCTGATTTTGGATACTATTGGTTCCCATTCATGGACTTTGGATACTACTGGCTTCCATTCTTGGAGTTTAGATACAATTGATTTTTCTAGAGCTTGATTTTCCTGAAGAAGCAGTCCTTCGAAAGAATTCACTGAACCAGAAATTTTACAATCCACATCATTAACATAATTAATAATTTTCTTGTTCTCATCATTAATGTAGTCAACAAGTTTCTTGTTTTCATCATTCACATAGAGCCTATATTTTTCTTGTACAGTGTTATCCATATCCAAAGAGGAAGCATTATCTAAAAACTTGTTGTAACCAATTTCCAAAGTATCAATCTTATCTGCCATCTTAGTGTTTGAAATTTCCCACATCATATATCCTGGACAGCAACTGTTGATTTACATTTTTTACCCCTTTAACCTCATATACTATTTTTGTGTTTGATATTTCCATATTACATATTTAGGACAGGAATGTTTATTGCCATTCTTCCCCTCTTTAACCTCATCTGCCACTGTAGCATTGGAAATGTCCATATCACATAATCTGGACAGCAATTGTTGATTTCCATATGTCACCTCTTTAATCATTCTCTTATTTTGAAACATAAAATAGAGAAACAAGCCAAAAAATAGTAGGACTGGGATATTGAAACCTTCAAGGTATTCATTCAAAAATTTGTCAATCATCATGGAAAAATATGACCTGAAGTCATTAATAGAATAATTATCAGCCATTACCTCAATTCAGGTGTGATGACGCTGCTTAGTCCACAGGTGTTACAGTAGCGTTTAATGCTCTGCTCATTATATGGCAGAAGAAGAGACTCTCAGCAGCAGGAAGCTACCTACAGACCCTACATAGTCTTGAAAGGCCCCAACAGGCAGAATAAAATCTTTGTAAAAAGCAAATTCTCACAAATTAGGCCAGGATGTCAATCACAAAATACAAGGGTTTTTGTTTCCTTTGTTCACTTGTGAGTGTGCAGTGGAAATTACAGTTGCCTGGGTCACAATCAGCAACCACGTGGGCTGGTTGGGGGAGAGGAGCGTGTGTGCACTTTAAACTTGGCTAATCAGGCTAGATGGGTCGAGCTGCTGCACAGGCAGGCACCAGCAGGCAAATCAGAGAGCAGACTGCACACCTGAGTGTTGTGCTGGCAGGCTGAGCGGGTGGAAAACCATGCCTGCGCCGCTGTGCCGGTAGGCTGAGCAGGAGCTGGGGGCAAGCATGAGGGAGCTTTAAGCCAATGCACCCAATTGCAGGCTCCCAAAGCTGAACAGTCTACCTGTGCCCTGCCCTCTAACAGTATTCAAAACATAAATGGACCCCGTATGCCCGTGGGCACAGGCCCAAGGACATTGGATGCCAGATGTAGGTGGAGTTTTACTTACAAGGCACCAGTATAAGATTAATATTTATTAAAATATAAATCAATACTCACAATACAGGTAACAGCTTATAGTGGTGCCTGAACAGGGGCTGGAGTATCTGAGCAATGGGCGATGGATTCCAAACTGATCTCTCCAGCAGCCAGGAACCAGGCAAATGGGCCTCCAAAGGTCCTCGCAGCCCCTTATCAATGGGGTTGGCCATACCCCCTTCAGGGGCCCATAACCCTGGGTAAGCCTCCTTGGATATTATTAGCTGACACCTGAATCTCATCACATACCAGTTGCCCTTTTCAGACTTTTGATGAAATTTAACACTGATGTCCACATTGGTTACAGAAGGTTAATTATCACCATTGTAGTGGGTTTATGTTATATTATAAATAATTCTCTCACCTACTAGTTTAATAAAATTACTAATTGAGTGAAGGCATATAGGAAGTGTGGGCAGAGCTACCAGACTGGGAAAACTCTGGAAACAGGAAAGAAGAGATGTCACAGACACATCAGAGAAATTGATGCAGAGGACACCTGTGTATCTCTGAGAAAATGATACCAAGCCAAGCCACATAGCTGAACAGGATAAAAATCATGAGTTAGTTTAAGAGCAAAAGCTAGCAAGTTATATATATGCTTAGGCCTCAGGTCACAACTGATATAAGTGTGTATTTCAGTGGGACTAGGGGACTGTGGCACTGTGGGTCTGTGAGTCTGCAGGTCTAGGTTATGAGGCTAGGCAAGAAAGTTCAGACCAGAAACAGCACAACACACCATCAGTTAAAGTGTTCCTCTTTCCCCTCAGCTATGCCAGCTTTTATTTTTTTTATCATTTGAGTAATTCAAACTGGAGTGAAAATAAAATTTCACAGTAATTTTAATTTGTATTTTTATGATTGAATGATGTTAAACATTTTAAAAGTATTTCCCAGTTGTTTTAAATCTATCTTTTGACAGTTCTCATTTTAGGTGTATGCCAGTCCATTAAATTGTATTCTTAGATTGATGTTCAATTTCTCGTTAGTTCTTTTAGACATTTAACCTTGGCTAAGGTATAATTGACAAATATCTTTCTTACACTATAGGCTACATTTTTCAAGCAAATCTATTCTTCACTAAACATAAGCTTTTTATATTTATAAAGATGAGATCATTAATTGTTCTTAATGATAGAACTCTAGGTGTCTTATTTATAAAATCTATTCCTATGACAGTGATTTTAAATGTATTCCTACCTATCTTGTCTATCAGATTGAGGATATCAGGTGTTATATTGATGTCTTAGATCTAATTGGAGTTTAGTTTTGTGCCAACTGAGAAGTCATTATTGAACTTCATTCTTCTATGTGTAGCAGTTCAGTATGATCAGTATCAGTTGTTGAATATATTGGATTTTCTCCAATGTGTATTGTTGGCTTCTTTGTGAATAAACAAGTGGCTGTGGGAGGAAGTCTTGGTTTATGTGGATCCTCAATTATACTTAATTTATAACTAAGTTTTTAAATACCAAATATATCATGTTTTAATGTGTGTGTGAATTTTTTATTCTGCTACTTTGCTGAATATATTAGCAGTGGAAGTATTCTTGAAGAGTATACATATATAATATATATTCTTATAATCTATAGATTAACAATTCTTTAACTTTTAACTTTTTAAGCTTTTTTCATATCATGTATATTAAAATCACTGTATTACTCTTGATAACATTTTAAATACTATGTTGAAAAATAATAGACATATTTAGGTTTTTCCTCATCTTAGTGGAAATTTTTGGAGGTTTTCTTTATTTAGGTTGATTTTAGCTTTAGCATTGCTGTAACTTTCATTTATGATGTTTAGATATGTCTCTTGTGTTTCTAGTCACTTCAGGAGTCCATTCATGAAGGGCTGTTTTTGTCAAAGACTTTTCTGTATCTTATGAAAAAGACATGCAGCTTCTATTCTTTATAATATATTTGTGTGAAAGATTATATTTTTAACTAAACCTTCACTTCACAGCTGGGATGAAGCAGACTTAATCATGGTATATAATATCTTTGTTAGTTTTTGAATTCAGATTGCAGGTAATTTATTAAGAATTTGTGTGTGTGTGTGTATTTTAAGTAGTAGTAGCTTTATAAAATGCATTTGTTAACAGTCTTATATTTTATGCTCCGTGGAAAAGTTTGAAGATCATCCATGTACATTTCTCTTTGAAGCTCTGCCAGAATTCTACACTGAATCCTTCTGACCCAGATTTTTTTTATTTAAAAAAAGTTAAATTACTGTTTTTGTTTGGTGAAATGTGAGTATGTAAATTACTACATCATTTTAATTTAACTTTTGTAGGTGAATATGTTTGTATGTATTCCTTTTAGAGTTTTCAGTTTTATAGGATATATATTTTTGCTGTAAGTTCATAGAATTCTCTGATTTTATTCAAGTCTGTTGTAATATTCACTTTTACTGCTTTAATTTGAATTGTATCTATCTTTTTGTTGATTTGGCTAACATTTTCTCAATTTCGTTAATTTTTTTCAAATTACAAGCCTTATTTCTTGATTTTTTTTTGTATTTTTCTTTTTGTTTCTACTTTATCAATTTCGTTCTTAATTTTGATTATGTCTCTTCTTTGTTAACTTTTGGCACACCTTTTCAGATATTATCAGCTGAAATTTGGCATCTTGAGGACTTGAAAGAATGGGAAAGACTAAGGTTCCTTACTTCAATTTTAGGGTACCTTTACACATAAATATAACAAAGCAAACAATGATCCAAATAAGGTTTTTGAGTTCAGGACAACATAATCAGAAAAATATGTAATTATATGTCAGAAAGCACATACTAAATATTAATAGAGTAAAGCTTTCTCATAACTTTCTTAGGAGAGATTGAAACACAATTCCCTGGCATGTACTAAAGACTATATCTAAGAAGACAAGGAATTAAGGCAGAAAGACATATTCATGTTCAAAGCACATTGAACAGAGTGGGTTCTGTAGCTATATTCTGACATCCAACAAAAATAAAAGTGTCCTAAAATTTGAATTAAAATATTTAACGCATGAGGTACAGAATCAAATCCATAAACAATTCAGGGAACAATTGTACTTGAGGTAAAAGTCCTTCCTCCCATTTTTCTTGGAAACTTTTTCACAGTTCCCAAAGTCATTTTTCAACATGCATCATTCCTTTGATCATGTTCAGATACTTATGGTATTGATGTTGTTTCTCTATGGCCTTTAAGTGAATCATTAAGTTATTAGTTAAGATTTATTTAATATTGTGATTCAAGTCCTACTTACTGTCATAAACTTTTCTTATGTAACTTTTTTAATAGTGTCACTTAGATTTTAATATGCTGGATTTTAATTTTTATTTAATTCTTGAAATTTAATTTTTCCTTTTTCTCTTTCTGCACCCAATTTTGGTTCAGTGGTTTGTTGTTTAGCTTCCATGAATTGCGTATCTATTCTTTCTTTCCTTTATTCTTTCTTTTCTTGATCACATCTAGGTTTAATGCATGGTGTCAGACAGACTGACTACACAATGTGATTTTACCTTCCTGTGTTGCTGAAACTTACTATGTATCTAAGAATTTCATCTGTTTTGTAGAAAGTCTTATGTTGTGTTAAGAATGCATAATTCTTAATGTTTACTTTAATGTCGTTAATTCTTAAGATCATATAATTTATGATGTCACTTATTTCTAGAGCTTCTTATTTAAGTTTTTAGGGTTTGGTTTTTGTTTTATTTTTTAATTTTTTGTTATTTTTTATTTAAAAATATCGTTTTAATGCATGTTTCCCTTATACTCCTCCTCACTTTTATTTTGTTTTTAGATGATATGTAATAGGTGGTAGTCACATGGGAGAAGAATATCTGAAATATTCTGGCAAAAGCAGAGGACCAGGAAACAGAAAAATCAGTGTTTCTGTGATTCAGATTATACTTTTTAGACTGAAAAATGACTAAAGTAATGTTACCTTTGTGGTCTTTTTTCTCATTCTTCTTTGTTCTTACTCTGTAAAAAAAATGTATTTATTTTAGTCCAACAGTATTGGTTAAACTTCCTTCATTAGAGTTGTATCTGGTAGATGTCTCAGCTGCAAATTTATATATTTTGTAATAAATATGTTTGTGAATATTTATATAAAATACAAATTCATTGTGCACATTTCCCACACAGTTTTAATAGTTTAATTAGGTAAGTTAGTAAAATATCTATTTTAACTAGAAAAATGCAATTTTTGTTTTAAATAATTCACATTTTTAGTCACCGACCAGCTCCTTCTGATGAATTTTTTTTTATTTAACTAATTTACTCATTTAGATTTTTCAGCAAATAAAGGCCTGAAAATTTTCATAGTTTTGGTGAGGTAGAATTCATTAGTACTTATTTTAAAGCTCAAATTGCAATTAATTTTACTGCTTTATCCCAGCAGTCTATCTTCCATATCCTTTTAACAGGTTTTAATTATTGCTGTGAGTATTTCTCTGCCTTCTTATATAAACAGAATCAAGTATCTGCTTGCTTCCTTTTTGGCTCAGTCTTAAAAGCAGGCAAAATTTCCAAGAACCATTTAGTTTTCCCTTGATGAACCATTGTTCATTAAGATTTGCACATCTCCTCCTCATTGTTATCCTTCTATCATCTGTGTTAATATGTATTCATGTAAGTTATGGCCTTAATCTCTTTCTGTATTGAAAAAAAATAGAACTCACACAAGTAAAACCAACTGGTGTTAAATTTTATATAAAACTATAGTGTTCTCTTTAGTGTTATTTTTAATTTTCAATTCTTTTGCAGATACTACAAAATATACCTTATTTTTTCTAAACATTTGTGATTAATGCCTCATATTTCCTTTTCCCTGTCCTCCTCAACCCTGCCTAAGTATCATATATGACTCACTCTTTGCCTTATTAAACCTAAGTTAGGCCATTAAAATGACCTTCTACCAGAGATGTACTCCAATGTAGTGTAGCATATTTCCAGGTGGTTTCCTTTTTTTTTCCCTTTGGTTTTTAAAGTGCCAATATATCAGATGTGCTTATTTCCAAATAATGGCTCTTACAGTGGTTAACTCATGAAAAAGTTCTTTCTTATTCCTATTATTGTCATTTATCTGTCAGAAACATTGAGTCTATTTGAAATTTTTGTTGAATTAGTTTCCCTGCTTGGAACTCTCTCCATTCACTTTGCAGTCTTGTTCTGTGATTGTTCTTATAATTTTCCTTTAGCATTATCTCTTTAACTTGAGGTATCCAAAATTTATGTCTTTTCTACAAATATGTAAATATGCTCACAAACAAGACTGATTATAAATTTCTGAATTAAAACTTTAAACATTCCATCAACCTGATCAAGTTGTCCAAAGTAACAATTTAAAAGGAACATGTTTAAGCACAATATTCTATTTCTCTTCATATTCCTAAATTTTTGTGAGGTGAAGAGTTACTAATGTTATTTGCCAAAATTCACTTAACTATAAATAAAATAAGCAATAAATCTCACTACCCCCCAAAGAGACAATTTTTATTACTGAAAAATCTCATTTACTAGATAGATAAAGAAATAAAATGTATAAGTTTCTGGAAAAGCTTATGATATCAACATATTTCCTACCAAAATGAAAAGATCAGTCATCACATATAGTACTTTTTTACTGGGCAATTATTTTCAAAAATGCAACCATGATAATAGTAGGTAATAACATGCTTTTTAAATAGATCCCTTTACTTTCATGTCTCAGGTTTAGTTTTCTTCATATGACACAAAATAATAAATTCTATTTCTCTAATCTTCCCAATATATAGAAATAATAATAAAAACAGCTGCCAAAATATAAAGGTAAATTTAGTAACATGAAGTAGATTAACAAAGATGTATTAAAATAATCTTAGTCTCGATATTTTCTGCAGGTGATTTTTATGTCATATGAGAAAAAGTATTTGTATTACATTTGTGTAGTATGAGGTTTCTGGCCGGACTTTTGGGCCTAACCTCAAGGTCTAGACCAGCAGACCCACTGTCCCACAGTTCCACAGAGACACACAGAATAGTTTTTGGCTGATCAGCCTCAGGCCCAGGTATATCACTTGCTAGCTCTCTACCCTTCATCTAACTCATGTCTCTTGTTCAGCCATGGGGCTCGGTACCTTTCCTTAGAGCAGCATGGTTGTCCTCGGCTTCCTCTGGCTTCTCCTGGCATTCTGCCTGGCATTCTGCTCGGTGCTTCCTGTTCTCAGAGTTTTTAGTCTGGTAGCCCCGCCCATAATGCCTGCCTGCCTTTGGCCCATAAGCACTGTTTATTAAACCAGTGGGTGGGACAATTACCATAAAACAACACAATACCCCTACACATTTGTACACTAAAATGGAAATTAATATATTAACCTTCTGGCAGTTAATGTGTACAAAATAGGTACATTGATTTGGAACTAACTGTACAATTGTTAGAATTCAAGCTATGTCACATATGTGAGATTTCATTTTATCTAAATAAAGCAACAAGCCAGCATTACCTATTCCATTGCATTATTATAAAATACAATGTCATATTTCATATAAAGTGCTGATAATTGAAGCACAATTCCTTTGGATTGTAACTTAATCATGATACGTATTTCTGGGATCTTGAAAAAGAAAATAAGCAGAATCATCCTGATATAACTAGCACAGGGAATTGAACACTGCTGTAGAAAATAAATTCCCACATGGTTCACTATCAACATATGAAAAATCCAGGAGAAATATGTAGGAATAAAGGAACATACAGCAGCAATGTGGGGATGAAGGATCTTCTAGAGAGTTTAGACAAGACATCTCTAAGTTGTCTTGGTTTTATGTTATCAACAGTAAATATGTATGTGAGTCTGTATATTTATTCAATTCAAATTCTCTTTCTCCCTCCCTCCCTTCCTCTCTCTCAATTCATATAAACCATATATATATATATATGCTCTTCTATATATTTAAGCATATATATATATATGCTCTTCTATATATTTAAGAATGAAAACATATATGTTCCTACGCTGGTGGTGCTGTTTATAAACTTACGGACTCCTTGGGATGGGGAGTATTAATGATGTTGGATGTCTTTGTGTATATTGTGAATATCATTAAATAATAAGGAATTGTTTTGGCCTTTGACAAAACAATTTAGAAGCAGGCAGGAAATTTAACCATAGATATAGGGGAAGGAGGGCAGAGTGAAGAGAGACACAATCCAGCCACCCAAAGAGCAATATATAAAAGAACTCTGGTAAGCCATCAGACATGAGGCATGACCTAGATTGATAGAAATGAGTTAAGATGTGAGAGTTAGCTATCAATAAGTAGCCATAGGCCAAACATCATGTAATTAATATAATTGTCCGAGTTTATTTTGGGGAACTAAGTAGCTGGAAGTAGAACTAGACCTTAAACTGGACTGATCAAAAATTTCATACTACATTTTGAAGTATTTGTGGAGGAAGCATGGCACTGAGGTCAATTTTTAATCTTTATAGTCTGGTTCTATTTTTCTGATTTTTCACTTTGTTTTGTATATGTCCATAAAATGTGCCCATTGCTTCTTATCTGCCATGTAATTCACACAGACATGCCTCTATGCTTCTCATGCCATAGTGATGCCACTCACTTTGAAACTGTAGGTCAGATAAACCCTTTGTCCTAGCAGTTACTTTTGCCAAGTTATTCTTCTGGAGCAAAAGAACACTAAGGAAAATCCAGTATCATCAAAAGGATCTGTCACTGCTGATACTGAGAAAATGGTAAAAAGTACTGAATGAAAAATCCAATATGCATATGGAGAAAATTAACATTTTGTGTAATTGGAAATAGAAACTATAGTAGAAACTTGGTTGTTTAAACCTATATATTCTTAGTAGTATTTCAGAAGAAGATTGTCTATAAACATTATGTGTCTTACAATGGAAACTATAATTTCATTTCTTTTAATACTCACAAAAAACCATTTAACTCTTGTTCTCCTTAATTCTGAAATTATACAACAATAACACCGAAGAAAGTGTGTGTGTGTGTGTGTGTGTGTGTGTGTGTGTGTGTGTGTGTGTGTGTATCATATTAACCTGATCACGCTATATCCAAAGAGAATATTTTTCTGAAGTAAATAGAATTAATGATATTTTCATTTGCCTTGCAAAGCACACTAAATATATAAGTATATATTTGCTTATCCTCATGGCAGTGTATACCTAGGCAAAAATTGGAGTTCTACTTCAAATATTTAAAAGTAAACCATATCTGGCACAGCCAAGGAAACATTACCACACTCAAAACAGAATGATACTGTTTTATAGGATTGAGTTAGTAAATACTATACCAGAATGTATTAACAAAAAGTGTTTCTAGTTATGAGATATGTCTTAATGATAGGTCCATTGCAAGATATCTTTATGTATTGAAACCAATACTCATATACACAATTGAATTTTAAAGTTTGCTTGTGATGATTAAAAAATTATGTGTCAAACTACAGATAAGTTATTTTAACTTCACAGAACATGATACATTTGAAAGTTTAATAATTTTGTATAGTAATCGGAAAAATCCAATCATATATTTTAATGACTATATGTAAGTAGTAGTAAATAGTTATGAATTTCTAATTACTTATGAATAAAAGCCTTACTACTTCAAATTAAATGGTAGTTTATTTTTATATTTATATGGTTTCAGCTTTTTATTTTTATTGTTTTAATTTTTATTGAAAATAATTTTTTTAATCAGAAAATATAGTTTGATCACAGTTTCTGCAGTCCACATCATTCTAGGTCTTTCTCATTTCTCCCTAGACACAAACTTAGACACTTTCTTTTTCTGATCAGAACAAAAAATCAACTTGAAAACAAAAACAATTATAACAGGACAAAACAAACAAATAGAAAAAAAGAGACAAAGATCAAACCAAAAACCACAGAAACACACAGAGAGAAAAACAGAGAGAGGGGAAGAGAGAGCGAAAGAGAGGGAGAGAGATCCCACAAAAAAACCAAATTTTAAATTAAAATATATAAGCAAAAGACCTATAAGTTAATACAGGAACAAAACCATAAACAGTAAACAAAGAACATTTTTTGGCAAAATAATAAAAAAGATACCATTTAATTTATTTTGTCTTGGCCATCTACATCTGGGTTTGTAGTCTGGCCTAAAGTTGATATATTTAGTAAGATGACTGAAGATAAATAATTATAACTATTGTAAAAAAGTAATTTTTCTCTTACTAGTGATTGCCACTAGGGCATATCTTCTGGTTTATTATAGTGGCTGTTGTTCATTTACCCAATCAGCACTGAGACTCCACCTATCTTAAACCTTTGCAAACTTTATGCATGCTGTCATAGTCAGTGTGAAAATAATTTATACATTACTTCTGTTGTATATAGAAGACTTTTTCATCATCCATTGACAGTAGCTATTACAGTCTTTCTTTCTCCTTTTCTGCAAAGTTTTCTTATCTACTAGGAAAATTATTTTATCAAGTTATTTTTTAAGATGTAATGTTTCAAGATATCTCACTGTTTGCACATTGTCACACTGTAATTGAATACATTTTCTTCTATCTACTGTAGAATTACTTATTCTAAATAATGTAACAACACACACACAGACTCACACAAAAAATTCCAAAACATAACATTCTCAATCCTTACAATGTTACTTATATGTATCTTTTCAGTAATGACTATTTAGTATTGGAGAACTAATTGGTATGTTCTTCCCTTGAGAAGAATTTTTTTTTACTTTCAGGATTTCTTAGTAGATTGCAGTTCTTGTGTATATCATATTTTAAAATAAAGCTAAAAATATTAAATCCATTTGATGCAGAAAAACATTTTGGTGATAAAATAAATCAATAAGCATATCACTCCAAAAGAAATCACTGTCTTGAAATATCTATGATATAAATATTTTATGAATTTACAAAATATAAAATTTGCAATTTAAAATATAGATTAAAAGAAACTTTCTAAAAACTCAAAATATTATTAAATTTATAAATAATATTATAAACATACCAGAAAATTTGTGATAAACAAATGTTGAGGTGTATTATTTATTTTTTTCTGGAGTTCTATTAACATGCATCAAATAACCAGTTCTTAGTGTTTCTGATTTAAGATAGATTTTAGTTCAACATGCTACAGTTTAAATTTTTGTTTGTCGATGCTGAAGTTGCTAGCCTCATCTAGAGACACTAGCTTCCAAATTTGAACAAATATGTTCATATAAAAATAATTCCAAAAAATGAGTAACTATCTAACCCTCACACCTATGAGATCCTCATAAAGGTGTTCTGTCACAGAATTTTGGCTTCTAAATGTATCCTTATTATTCTGATCATCACATTAAGCTTCAGTTCTTTCATTTGATTTGTTTTTGTATTCTAGTCTTCAGACTTCCTCTAAGTGACACATAAAATCAATGTTTCTTTCTCCCCTCATTTTGTTCCCCTATAGAGAGTAATAAAGTACACTGAAAATCATTCAGACTAAAAACATGATCTATCTATATTCTCCATAGACTTCAATATAAACAAAATTTCTGGAATTATATGAAAACAAATTGTGTGGGAATCAATGTTTGCATGGATAGATGCTTTCAAGCCTCAATGCTTTTAGTCACATTAATTTAAACCCGTATTTTATTTATTTTGTAACTAAATACAACTATGTCTACAATGATTGTATATTAAAATACTTTCCATGGAGAAGGCCAGAAATTTTTGAATAATTACCATATTGAGGTGATTGGTGAGTAACAGTGCAGTGAATCCCTATAATGAATTACTTTCTCATATTCTATGAATTTGGGGTTCTTGATATATTTTATATGTACAGAGGTCAAACTCATCTCTTTTACATCTATATGGAGAGACTTGTACGAAGAATGAAGTAAAGTAATCATAAGCCTTTTTGATAGACAAAGCCTATTTAAATAATTTTTAAAGAGCTTATTAGGCTTTCCATTTAAGTGCATTTTAAAGTATAGCTTAGAAAATTAAAGACTTGATGACTTCTAAAAATGCAGTTTGTGAAAAGGAACTACTTTCTGAGTAATTCCAACTACTTCAAAAT
This sequence comes from Phyllotis vaccarum, assembly GCA_033318265.1. Lineage (NCBI taxonomy): Eukaryota > Metazoa > Chordata > Mammalia > Rodentia > Cricetidae > Phyllotis > Phyllotis vaccarum. Next base: position 46,284,820 of record JARWLC010000013.1, read on the forward strand.
GTGACATATATTTAAGTTTTAAAAAGCATTTAGAAGAAAAGTTAATAATTTATGAAGAAAATTAGATAAGAAATATTTAGTGTTTAGAAACAGTAAGGACTGACTCCTTTAAATTTAGGTATACAAAGCTGAAAATGTTTGTGCTCCAAATACTAAAATATGTTAATTTATTTTCATTTTTTACTGTCTTTACAAATTTTGTTTACTCCTACACTAAAACACACAGAGACACGCACAGTCACACACACACACACACACACATACACACACACACACACACACACACACATAATACTCACACAAAGAGAGAAAAAAGGAGAGAGATGAGTAGGATAGTTATGTTGGTCTATGTATAAATTAAATAATCCACTGAATTACCTGTGAGTATTTAAGTTGTTATAATAACTATAACCAGAACTAAAGTATAATCAATTCTACAGAAAAAAAAATAGCTTTAGAATAAATTGTGGTACATGATAGCTATGAGTTCAAGGTTTACCTATGTTGTAATCTATAAAGTTTAATATAACATATAAAAGGTAAAAGAATCAAGACTTTGTTAAGATCCAATAAGTAAATAATTCTGAGTTTTAAACTTGTGGCCTGGGTATGAGGTGTTGGGAAGTGGGACATGATAGTTTTAACTCCTCAAAACATTAAGTTCAATTGTATTCTTCCTTAAAAGTGACCATATCCCCCTCAGACAGGAAAGCTGTTTACTTGAATGCATGTTAAGGAATAATTATCCCAAACAAATATATATTCCAGAAGATCTTCCCTCAATGCATTTGTCTTCAGTTATTCACAGGAGCAACCTTGCATATTTTTATGATCTATTTTGAAAAGTGTAACTTGTTGTTATTTATTTAGTTTCTACTTTTATTTTTAAAAATAGTATGAATATTTTTATGGATGTAGGGATGTTCACCATAAGAATTGTCTACAAGGGTCAGTATTCTCCTGGATTTGTGGTTACAATTTAAGTGATTGTCTGAGTGCTGGGAACTAAAACAGGTCTTTTGAAAAAGTAGCAAGTGAACTATTTCTTTATAACCTAACTCCCATTTCCCTTCTCTCTTCTTTCTATCACTTCTCTCATTATCAATCATAAGACTGAGTATACTTAATATTCTGGATATTTTTACTCTTTCAACTAAACCCCTTCTCTCCATCGCCCTACCATGCAGCTGTTTGCTGGAATCCCATTGTTAGGCCTAATTATTTATTTTTTTACCCTGCATTAAATTATTAAATGACATGTTTATTTTGATATAGGAATGTTTTTCTATATGTTGTGAATAAAGGACTGTTTTGGCCATGGCAGACACTGTAGAGGTAGACAGAGGAATCAGACCATAGTTACAAGAAAGAGTCAGATAAAGATCCAGATAGCCTCCAAAAGAAGAAACATGTAAGGAACACAGGCCACAAAGCAGGACAGATTAAGGGAAATGAATTGAGTTTAAATGAAGGAGCTAGTTAGCAATATGCCCAAGCCATAGGCCAAACAGCATGAAGATAATATAAGTGTCTGAGTCATTTGGGGGTGGGGGCTAAGCAGCAGGAGATTGCTAGGTGCTCTGGGACAACAGGTCTGTGGGCCTGCACTTCTGGCCAGAGGGAGTCAGGAAACCATATTGTAACAAGTGGGATTCTCGTGTGGGCCATATACCCACATAAAGTCAGAGAAAGCTTTAAAAGGGGGTTCTAGAGCACAGAAATAAACCAAAATCAGCTTTCAAAATGTGTATCTGAAGTGGGTCATTGTACAAGTATAGCTTAGTATCTGGGTCACAAACAAAGGTACCAAACTGGTGGCAGGCAACATAAGCTGCAAACAGGCCAGTTTCCAAAATCTCATAGAAGACTCTGTAGCATATGATTGATTTATGATTTCTGTTTATAATGAAGAAAAAGGGAACAGAGTCAAAATCAGCATTTTGTTAGCAGCATTTCCTTAGGTCTGCTCTTTGCTGGCAGTGAACAAAGACACAACCCCTTTAAGACAACTTCCTGAGAGCATTATTGTTTCTGAAAATCTATGTGGCTTTTTAATAGAATGTATTTTAAAAGCTCTTCTGTTTGGAAAATGATTAAGGATTCACAAAAAAATTCAGATAAAAACATCTGTAAACGGGTTACAATGTGTGGAAAATGTACATTGGCTTCAGAGTGAAAAGAAGGAAATTAGAGAACATCTTTAAAAAAGAGAAATAGAATAATACAATATAATAAGCCAAATAAAGATGGAAAATAAACACAGTCTGGATTATGGCTATTATTGTGTTTTCTTTTACTTTTTTAACTGTTAATGAGCTAACTGCAGAAAGATAATTGATTGCTAAGTCTCCTAGGTTAAACAAGCATATATATTTTAAAGGTATCTTAACTTTGAAATTTGTGTCTAATAATATATTGCTTTGGAAGAGTTCTGATTTTGTTTCCACAGAAGATGAGAACCTGTGGATTGCTTCCTGGCTTTTATGGTTTCATCAACCAAGACCACCTGAAAATTCTCTGATGGGAAGAGATGGTCACATCAGCTTCAGGGCTTCAGACTCAAATGATCCAGTCTCAAGAACCTGTGAGATTGTTAGTGCCTCTTAATAATCATGAAGTAGTAATGGAAAATGGTGTCCAAATTCAAAAAATACTTATGAAAGTTTTTCATCATAAATGGTTAATGGTAATAGTTAATCTCTTTCTAAGAAGAAAGAGGGTGTGGGGATTATGCCAATATTGAAAGGCAGTAATTATATAGTGACCATCTTCTGGATTTATGTCACATGGCAGCTTTAAATGCTTGGGATCATATTGAAGAAATAGGAAAAAAAAAGTGAAACATTTACAAAAATAATTCAAAGTCCCAAAGAAACTTTTACAGATGTTTTGCACATATTAACCACAGCAGTAAACAGAATGGTATCAGAGTCAGAAGCCAGGCAAATAATCATTGAATCACTGGCTTTTGAGAATGCCAATGCACAATGTTGAAAAATACTTAGACCTTTAAAAGCAAGGTCAACACCTTTGGAGGATTGGATTCGTGAGACAATTAATATGGAGTCTTATGACAGTGATGATAACTGGGTAGGAGAGCTTATTTCAAGAGGTAAGAGAAAAAATCAAAATGTCAAATGTTATAACTGTGGAAGGGAAGGTCACATTAAAAGAGATTGTAAACAAGGCGTTCCCAGAAACAATGCTTTTGGTAGGAATAATCCCAAGAGAACATCCCTCCCTTCTGGAATATGCAGAAGGTGTGGAAAAGGAAGACATTGGACTAATGAATGCAGGTCAACAAGAGACAGACAAGGTAACTTTCTGCCCTCGGGAAACACCCCAAGGGGGCTTTAAAAAGCCCTCATATCAAGTCCAGTCCAGTCTTACCCTGCCATTGTGGAGGAAATGCCTTCCCACAACAATTAAAAAGGTTAAAACCTATTTTAAAAAGATACACTAACTGGAAGAATAGAAAATTTACAGAAAAACAAAAAAATCAGGAAAAAATATAAAGCAAATATTTTGGCAAACTTCTATCAATGAGCAAAGGCCAAAATTAAAAGTACAGATAAATGATGTTATTTTTGAAGGCTTATTAGACATGGGCATGGATGTATCCATAATTTCACCTGAGTCATGGCATCCAAGTTGGCCCCTTCAGGAGGTAAATGCTCAGTTTTTGGGTATTGGATCAATACCTCAGGTAAAACAGAGTGCAATATGGCTTGAATGTATAGGACCAGAAGGACAGAGAGGAATATTAAAGCCATATGTGGCTGATATAGCTATAAATTTATGGGGAAGAGATTTATTGCAACAGTGGAACACACAGATTAATATTCCTCCAAATACAGAAATAAGCCATGATCTAGCACATGGTTCCAAAAGAAATATCAGAAGATATTATGAGAAACAGTCACAGACCATTCAGGTTTTAGCAAAACAAGACAAAACAGCCACTGATCTTTCAAAAACACCCACAGCACTACCTCTAAAATGGCTAACAGAGAAGCATATATGGGTTCATCAGTGGCCTCTAACAAAAGAAAAATTGCAGGCCTTAGAGCAGCTGGTACAGGAACAGTTAAATGCTCAGCATATAGAAGAATCAACAAGCCCGTTGAATTCTGTATTTGTTATTAAGAAGATATCTGGAAAGTGGAGAATGGTAACAGACCTAAGGGCAATAAACAAGGTGATCCAACCAATGGGCTCTTTACAATCTGGGATTCCTTTGCCTTCTCTATTACCTAAAGAATGGCCTATTATAGTTATTTATTTCAAAGACTGTTTTTTTTTACAATACCTTTACAAGAACAAGACAAAGAAAAATTTGCCTTTACAGTGCCCACTTATAATAATTCTCAGCCTGTAAAGAGATTCCAGTGGAGGGTCCTCCCTCAAGGAATGCTTAATAGTCCTACTCTGTGCCAGTATTTTATTCAAAAGCCAATAGAAAAAATATGCAAGAAATTCCCAGAATCTATAATTTATCATTATATGAATGACATCTTGTTAGCCGATTCAAATATTGATATGTTGGAAAAACTGTTTGAAGAATTGAAAAGAATTTTGCCTGCTTGGGGGTTACAGATTGCCACAGAAAAAATATAAAATACAAAGAGGGGATTCTGTAGGGGTATTGTGTTGAGTTTTTTAAGAGGCCCTACTGCCTAATACTTAAATGTAGTTAATGAGCAGCAGATGGCAAAGATTTAGTTGGTGATTATATGGACCCTAAAATTCCCAGAGTATCTGGGTTAAAAAGATAATTTCTATGAAGTTAGACTAGGAGCTGGGTGGAGCCATCCACCCATCCTACCAACCTTGAACTTTGGCAGATTAAAGGTGTGTTCAGAAATTGAAAGAAATAGAAGAATCCTTGGCAGTTTAAAGGTGTGTACAGAAACAGAAAGAAATAGAAGAAACTGGGTGGAGTCAATCACCCTAGCCAAGCAAAGGTGTGGTCAGAGACAGAAAAAGTAAAGAAATAATATACAGTAAAGACAGTTTTTTAAAAAGTCTAAGTGACTTAGAGTGTGTTGAAAATATATATACATAGGCATAAAGAAATAAAAGAAGAGGTAGAGAAAGCCCTTAAAGAAGAAATATAATAAATAAATAAATAGATAAATAAATAAATAAATAAATAGCAGGGTAAAGATGGAAAATACAAAGAATGTCTGGATACTGTATGTTATTGTCTTATTTTTAAGCTTCTTGACTGAAAATGACTTAGTAAATGCTGCTAAAAGACAGTTGATTATATATGTTGTAGGATTAATTCAAACTATATATTTTGTAAATGAGTTTACTTTAAAATTGAAATTCAAAGATACGCTACTTTGGAGAAGAGATTTTCCTTTTATTTTCACAGAAAATGAAAAACTGTGGATTTCTTCCTGGATAGAGAACATAAAGTTTGATAGAGGAAGACCCCCTGAAAAATCTCCAATGGAAATGAATGGACCAGATGATTCAGCATTTCAGAGAACCTCTGTTGAAGTTCCAGAGCTCTGAATCCAAAACAATTTCAAGGAGACTGGCTGAGATGACCCAGCCTTAGAGACTACTCCACTAAAGACTTGTTCATAATCCTACATTTTTCTTTGGATTCCCATGAGATTGTCAGTGTCCCCATTCAGCAGGAAGTAGCCTAGAGAAAGATGCCCACATTCCCAAAACATGGATTATGGATGTTTGTGTTTATTTACAGTGTTGCTTATAAGCTGTTATAGATAAGGGGGGGGGGGGAGAATTTTACAATTGTAGTTCCTTTTGTTTTAAAGAGAAAAGGGGATATGTGGAGGTATTGTGTTGTTTCGTGGTAAATAATTGTCCCACCCACTGGTTTAATAAAAAGAGCTGATTGGCCAAAGGCAGGCAGGAAGTGTAGGTGGGGCTACCAGACTAAAAACTCTGAGAACAGGAAACACAGAGCAGAATGCCAGAGAGAAGCTGAAAGAAGCAGAGGACAACTATGCTGCTCTAAAGAAAGGTACCGAGCCCCATGGCTGAACAGGAAGAATCATGTGTTAGATAAAGAATAGAGAGCTAGCAAGTGATATGCCTGGGCCTGAGGCTGATCAGCCAAAAACTATTGAAAGCATCTGTGTGTCTCTGTGTGTCTTCCGATCTGTAGGTCTGTGGGTCAGCTGGTCTGTGGGCCTAGACCTTAAGGTTATGCCCAAAAGTCCGGGCTAGAAACCTCCTACTACAGGATTCCATTAATTATTTAGGATATAAAATAGGTCAACAAAAAATTAGCCCCCAGAAGGTACAGATCAGGAGAGATAGATTAAAGACACTTAATGATTTCCAAAGACTACTAGGAGACATTGCCACCCTATGACCGACTATTGGACTTAAAAATGTTGAACTAGATAATCTGTTCAAAACGTTAAATGGTGACAAGGACTTAAATAGTCATAGAGATGTTGTTACCTGAAGCTGAGAAAAAACTGGCTTTGGTGGAAAAAATATTACAAGAGGCGCATTTGGATCATGTGGATCTAGACCTCAATTGCATTCTAGTTATCTTGCCTTCTAAGCATTCTCCTACAGGAATTTTAATGCAAAGGGAAAATGTTATATTGGAATGGATATTTCTTCCACATAAACCAAGCAAAAAGTTAAAGACATATGTGGAAAAAATTTCTAAACTTATTTTTAAAGGAAAATTAAGACTTTGTCAATTGACAGGAATGGACCCAGCAGAAATTGTTGTACCTTTCACTCATGAAGAAATTCACCAATTATGGGTAGAAGTGAACCTTGGGAAAGAGCCTGAAGTAATTTTTTGGGAGATATTAACAACAAATATCCTAAAAGCAAAAGAATTGAATTTATAAAGAAAACTGATTGGATTCTCTCTCGTATTGTACGAGATAAACCAATTTCCAGAGCTCCTACATTTTATACCGATGCAAACAAATCTGGAAAGGCTGTTTACAAATCAGAACATCTAAGTAAAGTGACTCAAAGCCCTTATAATTCTGTTCAAAAGTCAGAATTATATGCCATCATGATGGTGTTAATGGACTTTACAGAACCACTTAACATAGTCACTGACTCTCAGTGTGCAGAAAGAGTTGTTTTACATATTGAAACAGCTGATTTTATTAATAATAAATCAGAATTAACTTAATTATTTATTCAGTTACAAGGAATAATCATGACTAGAAATCATCCCTTCCATATAACACATATTCGATACCATATAGGTCTGCCAGGTCCTTTAGCACAAGGTAATGATGAAATTGATAAATTATTAATAGGAAATGTACTAAAGGCCTCAGAATTTCATAAAAAGCATCACGTTAATTGCAAAGGATAAAAAAGATTTCTCTATCACTTGGGAACAAGCCAAAGAAATTGTAAAAAGTATTGTTACTAATCCTATGCTCAATAAATTGTTATATGTTTAGTTTCCTGTACATTGTGTTGGTTTTTAGTCTCTTATCAGTTTCTGCAGTGATCCAGGACAAGGCCTAACTATGAACTTGAAATATCCAAAAAGAAGATGGGGCCCCACAATGATGGTTTCACATGGACTCTGACAAAGCCACTAGGCTGACAAACACCAATAAAAGATCAGATTTGGACTACAAACTGCTCACAACAATTTTGTAGCAGCTTGATGAGATGAACCAGATTCACAGACTATGGCCAGGACTTGAGACAAGCTGTGTCCTTTCCTGTTATGCAGACTGGACAACAAATGACACAGCTACTTATTTCAGGACTTGACATTTAACAAAACTTTTCTTTTCAGAATCCCCAAAAGATGTCATCACCCCCAGTCAGCAGGAAGTAAACTTAAGAACCAGTGCCCACACTCCCAAGTGGTGGGGTGGGTTGGTTTTTGTTCCCAAGTGGTAGGGTGGCTTAGTGTTGGTTGTTCAATCAGTTATGGATGATTGTCCATGTTTAGGTTAATTGGTTAAAAATTGTTCATTGTTATGGTTAGTAAAAAGTTAAACAAGAATGATTAGATTCACGATTTGTATTTAAATATATATTTAATATATTTATTATATATTTATATAATATATATATTTAATATGTATATATAAAAAAAAGGGGATACAGATAGGATATAAGGTTAGATTATGGAATCTTCTTTTAAAAGGACTTGCTAGCTTTAAATATTTTACATTGCATTGGTTTTCTGTATACAAATTGTGTATCTTGAGATTAATTGTGTTATTGTACAAATATTTCTATGCTTGTTTAAGGTAGTATACTTAATCAGTTTATCTAACATTGTAATCCAAATTCCTAGTCCATGAAAGTTTTTATTTCCAATTAATTAGAATATAAAGCAATGCAAGTCAGTAATTAGACATTACATTCAGACATAGTCATGTTAGATATGTTTTCAAGGTCAAACAAATATATTTTAGATAAACAGGTCTTCTTCAAAAATTTCAGAGATCCATAGAATATGGCATTTAAAATATTTTTAGAACTTAAAGACTTTTATGGACAGTGAGACAGGTCTGCTCCTGGCAGCCCTAATATACTTCAAGAGAAAAAAGGGCATTGAAGAAACTCCATATTCAATCTACTTTCCTTGTGGCAACAGTTAGTCATTGGACAAGAACCTGTCCCTATATTGACTGCTTGACAGTGTACTATTTGAACTAGACATGCAGGCTCCCTCAGAAAATGACCTTTGAACTTTGACAAAACAAGCTGAGATGGTCCTTCAGGTTCCTGTTTTTCAGAGAAAACTGTCAGAGATTGCCTGTGGATCGTGTGATCCATGCTGGGCCTGGATCTTCCTGGAGTTGGGTTGCTTGGTAATGCAGTCAAAAGTGGTAATAAACTTCATCTAACGCTAAATACCGGAAGGAGACCAATAACCAGCAAGTACTACAAGGGAAAGTTGAAAAGAACTTTAAAGATTCTTCAATGTACAGACACAAGGTGAAATGACTGAACTACATCAAAATGGACAGAGCAGATTTCCTGCTTCACTGAGATGAAAAGAGACTCTGGGCCTGTAGGCTGAAGATGGATGTCCCAACTTTATAAAGGAACTTTGGGTGACTGTCATTTCTAGTTTTTGGAAGTTGCTTGCACTTCCTAGTTATTTAGGTAAATATTATTTCCTTCTTGGGTCTCTGAGGTAGTTGAAGATGAGATAGCTATAGTTATAATTTTCTAATGACAGTTTTAGAAAAGAAACTTTGAACTTAAAGCTTATACGTTTTAGAGACATCAAAATAATAGCTTTTAGTTAGAAAGGAAATGAATTAGGTATAATCCTTTGGATTCCTCAAAATAGGATAATTAATTAAGTATTTTCTTGGAATTGTCAATCGTTAATGGACTGGACATTACTCATTTATTGTTTGTATATATTGTATATAATTATTGTACCTATTGTATATTGTTTTTCTTATGTTAGTTATCACCTTTTTTTTTAATTTGACACAAAAGGGAATATGTGGGGATTTAATAAAGTTTCAGAAGTTTTGGAGATATCAGAGGGAATCTACCCACAGTCTATGTTGGGGGTTAGTAAAAGCTCCAGAAGTCCCAGAGCTCTAACCACAGTCAGTCTAGGAAAATCAGAGTGGTGATTCAAACCTTTAATCCCAGCACAGGGAGTATCCTGGGAGTGGTTACCTACACTCTTAATCCTAACTGAGTCAAGGTCACTTCAGATTATAGAAGGAATTCTAGGCTCCCAAGCAGGTGTGGCAGGGCCACGCCTTAATTACTGAAAGAATACTTAAAAGATGGGATTCAAACACACAAAAAGCCATTCCAAGGGAATCGAGGCTGAGGAAGCTATAAGACAGATGGGTAAGATTTGACTGTGGTGTTTATTCCCTCTAGTATCTCCAACTTCTTCAGAGATCTATTCCTGAGTCTCATTATTTCGTGCCACAAGAGGGTATATGCTATATGAGTGATTATAAAAAAATAGATTATTGAGTTTACTTTATTCCTAAAATGAGCCGTTAATCTCAAAATATTTTGAACTGGTTTGGATTTTGGTTTGTTGATACAAATTTAAAGTCAATTTTGTTATTCTCTGTGTGTATTTTTCTACTCTTGTTAAAGCTATGGTGTTTATGTAACTGATTTAAAATTGTTATGTATAATTAAGAAACACATACTATTCAGATTTCTGTAGGTATACAGAGACATATTTCAATTAGATAGGTAATCTTCAAACACTTCTAAGACCTACTGAATATGGCACTTAAAATATTTTAAGGACTTAGACTTTTCTGGAGAGTGAGACAGGTGTGCTCCTGGTAGCACCAATCTACTTCAAGAGAAAAATGGGCATTGAAGAAATTCCATATGGAGTTTAATTTCTTTGTGGCAATGGACAAGAATCTGTTCTTGTATTGACTGCTTGACAGTATGTTTTTAAACTAGACATGAAGGTTCCATATAGAAATTGACCTCTGAGCTTTGGCAGAACAAGTTGAGATGATTCTTCAGATTCCTGCTTTGTAGAATAAAACAGGCATTCTTTAGGACACAAGAAAAAGTGACTGATGAACTATACCAGAATGGGAAGAGAAGTTCAGATTTCCTACTTCACAGATGTCAAAAGAGACTCTGAGCCTGTAGACTGAAGATGGATGCCTCAATGTTACAAAGGAACTTTGAGTGACTATCCAGGCAGATATGTCATCTCTATAATTTCTAGATTTTGGAAGTTGCTTACAATTCCTGTTTACTTGGGTAAATATTATATCCTTCTGTGGTCTTTGATATAGTTAAAGATTAGATAGCTATATGTATAGTTTTTCTTAGTTATTTTTAAAAGGAATATTGGATATGAAGCTTCAGATTCACAATGATAAGGTAGATGATAGAGTATTTTCTTTAATTTTGCTAAATAAAAATAAACTAGATATTGTAAATCTAATTCTTGCTTTGTACCTATTTCATTATAAGTAATTTTGCTGTGTTGAAATTGTAAACTTTCTTTAAGATTACACAGAAACAGGGGAGTAATGTGGAAATTTCTTATGTATGATGTGAATATCAATCTTTAAATAAAGGAGCTGTAACATCTATTTGTCAAATGATGAAAATAAAAGTTTATTGGTCTGTCAATAATTCAGACAAGTTCTGCATTAACCAGCTTTAACCAGATTTATATTATTAACTTCATTTTACAGAATGTAGAAACAATAGGTTTATGATCATACATCTCTGCACAGTATTTGCTCTATACTGATAATGCAAGCTTAAATTAACTCAAATAATTAGAAAATAAGATGTAGGTAAATAATGAATGCTGAGTAATGATTATATTTATTTGGAAAATATTATTTTTAGTATACATTAAAAAATAATTTGTTTAAATGTTAAACTAAGTATATTCTGTGGAGAAAATGTTACTTTATAGGGGCAAGAGTATTACCTACTTTCTGGAAAATAGTACTTTAAATTGATATCTGAAGAAATTAATTTTTACTCTTAAAAATTATAGCTTCAATTATCCATTTTTCCCTTAGTGTTTTTTAAATAGAATTTTACAATAAGTGAGACATATCAATAGATGAGTGAGCAAAAATTATTTTATTTGTTAATAGAAAGAGCTATTGATCTGGGTGGTAGTTGGGCATACCTTGAATTCCTACCCTCAGGAGGCAGAGAAAGGTGGATCTCTGTGAGTCCAAATTGGTCTGCAAAGAATGTGCCAGCATACCCAGAGTTATTCAACAGAGAAACCCTGTGTTGAGAGAGAGAGAGAGAGAGAGAGAAAGAGAGAGAGAGAGATAGAGAGAGAGAGAGAGAGAGAGAGAGAGAGAGAGAGAGAGAGAGAGAGAGAGAGAGAGAGAGAGAGAGCCTGTCTTAGGCCTTTCAGAACTCAAAGTCTATACTCAGTGACACACTTTTTCCAACAGGGTCACTCCTAATCCTTCTTATATTGTCAAAAATAGCCATTTTCTGGTGATTATACATTCAAATAAACCAATGGAGTCAATTCTTATTTAAACAACCATGGTGACATATATATGAATAGCTATGCTTAGGGTAGAAGACTGGAAGACAAGAGGAATACACTTTAGCAAAAAAGGAAGGAAAGTGACAGGGGAATGGAGGAGTTCTTGATTACTTTCCTAACATGTTTGATTGCCTCTTAGTTTTTATATTCTAAGACACAATTATAATTCAATTTTTCAAAAATATTGTCATTTACAAATATCTAGCCAAATTTTATAAGATATTTACCAATTTTTGTTAGTGTTCTATGATGTTATTATTCCTGGAAAAATATAAACAAAAATAAAATTGTTCCAGATATGAAACTAATTGAAAACCAAAGTAAGGATACTATCAAAGCCCAAGTAGGATTACTTACAGGGTCAGAACTGACTCAAAGATAGCTATAACACCAAGGTCTACTTTGGCATGGGTGATAACTTGAGAGCTGGGAAATAGGAAACATATAACATATTTTACAGCATGTAACAGACAGAACAGTGTCCTTTCTAAGCAGTTCATGTATTCTGACCCTTTTTCTAAGCAGTTTGGCAGACCTGAGAGTATCTGTCAGCAGTTTTGATAGCTTACTATCGTTGGGAAGAGAAGGGCTTAGTAAAACTGTTGTTTCAAGCACTCTCTGAGGTTATTGGTTTTTTTTTCTTTTTAACTTACTGAAGTTTCCAGCAGGATTGAATGTTTCATCTCCTATTAGATCATCCTTTTTTATTTTCCTTTTGTAACATCCTATGTCTTATCAGAATAGTCATGTTCTGCTCTGAGATAGAAGGTTTTAATCTCAGTAGAAGTTGCCATACAACAGTAAGATGATGCCAGTGAATGACACTATGGAAACTTAGTTAATAATAATTATATATTTAGAATGAAAAATTGAAACCAGACTTTTGGAATAATTAAAATAACATATTTATTCAATCTACTCAAAGATTAGCAGTGTGAAGAAAATACCTATCACAGTTTATAGTGATAAACTTTATAATAAAAACATAAACAAGTTATATAGTAATTTCATTGTAAATGATATAATATTTTAAATTACTTACATTTCATTTTAATGGCTATATTTTTGTCTTGGTTAATATTGTAAACTATAAAAACAAAATGTGAAATAAAAATTGCATCCCCAAAAAGGCAAAAGAGTACATCAAAATAATTTAGATGGTTGATTTTAAGTGACAAGAAATATAACCCTTTGCCAAATAAATAAGATTAGGTATACTTTCTTGTTTCACATCTAAGATCACTAATTAAATGCATGAAATATTCAGAGGAAAATTATTATGTGATTTCATACCTTCTGTTGAAAAATTCAGTAGAGTCATAGTATTATAGTCTGTCTTTATTATACGCTTCTAAATTGTCCAAATATTTAATATTCTTTGCATCTTCCCTTAGAGGATATCTGCTAGGTTTAAAATGTAATTGGAATAAGCAAACATTTCATTTGCTGGTTTTATTTTGTTTTTTCAGCCTGAGCTACAAGATATAGCTGTCTGTATTGATCAGATTTTTCTGACTTAATGTCCAATTATTACTTTATGTTTGCTGAGTTTCACTGAACGACCTGGGATATGTTTCATAGCAATGACTTATCACAGCAGTCTGAATTATTTAAAATAAGTTCTGATGTATTTTTCTTCAACAAATGGTATTTATAAAACTAAGAATTTTATTTGACATGATAGTAAAATGTTCTGTTTCCCATGTGTATTATAAACATTTTTAGAAAGTGTGATATTTTAATGCATTAATCTAAAAGATATACAGTAAAAAATTAACATTTATGAGAAAACATACTCAGTTAGGTTAGGTAATTCTCTCTCAGGAAAATGTTTTGTTTGTTATTTTGTTTTTTGAGACAGAGTCCAGGTTGCCCTTAATTGTCCTATGCACACAAATACAGCATTGAACATTAGATTCTTCTACCTCCTAAATACTAGGATTATAGACATGTATACACCACCATGACTGGAATTTGTGGAACTTGTAAGTGACAAGTGAATTAGAGTTGACTTGTAATTGGCTTCTTATTTGGCTACGTAAATACCAACTAAAACATATATGGAGACTTATTTCTTGTTATAAAAGAGAACTAACATTGACCTACTTCAGGGATATTCAAGGCTTCAGGCAGACTGCAACACAATTAAAGAAAGTTTGCTATGACTTTTTACTGAATGGCTCAGTGTCTGTGTAACTAATGGCTTTATAGGGCAAAGCCAGGTAAAAGCTTCTGGTGTATTTATTATCAATAGTCCCACCATCATACATAACAGCTATATTTTTAGATTAGCTACAAATTAATATTAATTATATTATTTTTATTTTTTAATTAATATTTTAATTAGAGTTATTTGCCTTCTTCTTGAATTTAAAGATTGTTTGTTAGGTTTATTTTGTTATTTTTTATTTAGATAGTTTTTTTTTGATTATTAGGATTTTTATATTTAGTTGAGGTTTTAGTATTTATATTTTTATTATTGTTAAAAGACATTAAGTCTTTTGTTTTTTTGGATTTTTTTATGTTTAAATGGGGCAGCAGAGGAATTTTTTTAAATTTTTTTTCTTATTAAGAATATTTTTCACGACTGCCCCCTGACTGCTGGCTGTACCACAAAAAAAAATAGTAGCAATAATGATAATAACAATAATCAAAAGCAAAGAGTTAGTCATTGTACCAAAAACCCCCAAAGTATTCATCATGACATGATGGCCAAGACCACAAAGAGCTACAAAATATATCATTCATGCTTGAAAAATACCTCCTAGTTCAAGAAACAGTTCAACAGAATAAAAAAAAAGTATTTCCCACACATGTAGGTCTCTACAGTTTTGTAGTATGAAATTTTCTGGTTAAGATATCTTGTTGGTCATTGTTTATTTTTAGTTCAGTGAGTCAGATTAATCAATAAGCCATATCTACACAAAAATAAACTCACTTTTTTGACCATTTGTTCATAGTAAACTTCCTGTCTCTGATACATTTGTATTAGAACGAAGGTTACATTGGAGGTAGATACTCAATTTCTCTCATTTTTAACTTTATCTCAATGAAATAAATTAAAGTTTCACATTATAGAGATCATAGAAAACTAAAAACCATTTCTTTAACAAAACCTCTCTTAAAGTTCTACAAAAACTTTAGAGTCCTCAATACTATTTTTTTGAGTATCTGAAATAGTAGATGTCAATACTTGGGCATTTTTTACAAATTATTGCTGAAATATGACAACTGCATTTTAAAAGACCAAAACCAAAAAGATCTATCTTTACAACAAATTTTAATTTTACTGATAATTAGGCATCTGTAGAAACTACAATTTAATATTTTTGAGCTTAAAAAAATCATCCTTCTACAGAACTTTTAGCTTTAAAACTTTTCCACTAGAAAAGTATAAAATTAAGTGCCACCAAAAAAAAAAAAACTAAAAACAAGAAATTCTCACAGATGAAGTGTTAATCAGTGTAAGATTTCTAATTACATGAAATGAATTATGGGCTATGCAATTACCTGCAAAATATCATGATAAATTTTTAATAAAATAGAGATTTAAGTTTTTAATTCCTGTCTAGAATTTAATCAAGAACACAAAAAGTATTAAAAAATATAAAATACATTTTAAATTAATATTTAATAAATGACTAATATTAAAACACATTGAATTTCAGAAATCAATATTTGATACTGACCAACAAACTAATTCATAAAATGTAGAACAGAAAAATTTTGATAGTTCTTATTATAATATCCCAAAGTAACAAGCAAACAAACTCATGAGAAGATGAAGGACCTCATCAGAAAAATCAGAATGGAATCTCAATGACATATTATTGAAAAGTCATGAATGTGACAAAAATAGAAGAAACAACAAAAAGTATTGATGAAGATATGAAATTACTGAACCTCTCATCCAGGATTTGCTTGAGCAAGAAGAATGTAAAGCCATTGAAAACATTTGTAAATAATCAAATGAATGATTACCCTGTCATTATAGAGCCTTGATCCAACAACTGATGAAGGCAGAAACAGAGATCCATAGCTAAGCACCAGGTATAGCTCCTGATACAGCTGCAGAACGAGGGAAGGGAGAAAGTATATGAGCAAAGGGATTTGAATCATGAAGAGTAGACCCACAGAGATGGATGATGGAGCTATTGGTAGCTCATGAATCTTCAATAATCACTGAGGAACCTTCATGGAAAGGAACTAAATCCTCCAATGGTACACGGCAGTCAAATGGCATGGGCAATCTGTGGAGCCTCTTGTGTAGGATCAGAATATATTCCTAGTGCATGAACTGACTTCTTAGATTTCATTACCTACAGAAGATCACCTAATTCAGCCTTGATTCTGGGATGAGAGATTCAGACCCACCTCAAATGACTTCCTTGCCCTCCTTTAGAATGGATGGGAGATGAGATAAGGGGAGACTGAGGGAGGACTAGGAGATACCAGGAGGACAGCAAGAATGGGAATCGGGGTAGGTCTGGGAAACTTTTTATATAAAAATGGAATAAGATAAAAATAGTGTTCGTAAAATTCAGACTATATTTTTTTGGGGGGATAGTTTTGTGATAGGGTTTCTCTGTGTGATGACAGCCCTAGATGTTTAAGAATTTATTCTCAGGACAAGACTAACCTAGAACTCACAGAGATCTACTTGCCTCTGCCTTGTAGGTTTGGGGATTAAATTAATGTACCACCTCTACCCAACTACTTATTATTTTTTGTACTAAATTGCTGTTATGTTATAATTCAAATTCATGTTCTTAATATATGTTAAAATTGTCTATGACTCAGTTGTTCTAATATATGGTTATATTACAGGATAGTAATCTTCTGAATTGCATATGATAGACATATAAAAACCATCTGTTGACATGGTTTTTTCAGATTAAAAAGAATACTATGCTCTTCAAACATATATTCTTTTAAGAATTTTTTTGAATATGTAGAAGAGTCAAGTTTGTGCAAACATTTCATATTGAAAATTGTTTGCAGAGGTCTTGATAGATTGCTAGACCTTTGTTACATAAAAATAAATCTCTAGCTCTGAGAAAGTTCATCAGTAAGCAGTGGGGAGCAGGTGACCTTACAATTTCTATCCAAGACAAAGTAACATCCCAGTGTATATTGTATTTCATTTGATACATAATTGATAGTCTTATATTTTCTTTTACTCTAGTTTAACAACTGAGAAATTTAATAAGAGCATATTAGCATTCAGCCTCTTTTCACCTTTAAGAGTGTAGACTTGAAATTAATTGGTGTGTAGTACCTGCTTATACTTCATAACTTAAACTGATTCTTTTCTTCAACTTACAGGAAAGTCACTAAGATGAATAGTATAAGTTGTAAACATTTTAGAGGTAAATAAATTAATTGGATATGAGGGATGTGTGATATTATGATTATGTATCAAAATCTGAATAAACTGGATTAACATCAAGATATGATACACATATATAAACATGAATTCTTTCAGCACACTTATTTACAATTTTATTATAAATGCATGTCTGTGTATATTTGTTTACATATAAATAATATGACAAAAGTCCTTTCAATAGAGATAATTCTTTTGAAATTCTAGAAAATATATTCAATATTATACTGATATATATATATATTTTACTTATAATTAATATACAAAAGGTTGAAGTATTCAATTCTAACATTTATAAGATATACTATGGTAAGAATTCTTAAACTAATCAGTATAATTTGGGTAGTTTGAATAAAAATTGCTCCCATAGGTTAATATGTTTGAATAAGTGGTCTTCAGTTGGTAGAACAGTTAGAGGCATGAGGATTTCTGGTCTTGTTTGAGGTGTATCACTTGGGGTGGACTCTTGAGTTTCAAAACCCCGGTAGCATTCTTAGTGTTCTCTTTTTCTCTTCCTATTTGTATGTTTAAATGTGAGCTCTTAGCACTGTTGCAGCTACAAAACTCTTTCAAACTATGATGATTACTGATTCAAACACTCTGAAGCTTTAAACCTCAATTAAAGTCTTTTTTATAAGTTCTCTTTGCCTTGGTGGCTTACTAAAGAAATATATAAGTAACTAAGATGATTCTGTTTATTTTCAGGATTACAGCAACTCAAGGATATTAGAGATCCACAATAATAAATAGATGCAAACATCTATCATGACTCTATAAAAACTATAGGAGCCAGAGATCCTGTGTTTGCATATTATTTTGTAAAAGAGAACTCATTATTGCTTTTCCAGAAATCTCACTTGTTTTTTACATAGCTATAATATTAGAGTGATTGTTTTTATGTTATAGAAAAAATTACCAGATGACAACCTTTTTTTTTCTTTTCTTACCCATTATAGCAGCAACAACTGTGTAAGAAAAATAATAAGTCCTGCTGAGAATATTTTAATTTATTGTTTCCTTTCCATGGGCCCAAACTTACAATTCATGCAAGAAATTCCTTAGAACCTGAACTAAGGGTTAACATTTATTCATAGTCTGTTTTTATATAGTCAGTGTTATGGAGGATACACAGAGTTACAACCTTCTCTCCTCTCTGAATAAACACATACATTTATGTAGATTACAAAGACACAACAAAAACCTTCTACTTTTGTAATTTGAATACAATATTCCAATGTTTGTTCTATAGCTGGTGGCACTATTTGGGAAACAGTAAGCTCTTTCAGCAGTGGAGACTTGTTAATAGAATTAGAGTATTAGCAGGCTGCCTTTGAATATTACAGTGTGATTAATGATTCAGCCTTCTCTTTGTTTCCTGGCTCTGTACTTTATGAACCAAATTCAGTCACCAATTCTTATAATCATGGAATAGAATAGTAGTTCTATTATGCTTCCAACTCTAAAATAAACTGAGATTTTTAAAACTATGAACATAAATAAATTTCTTTTCCTTTTAAATTTGTTTCTAACTAATACATTCACCAGTGTATCACATACAGTAATTGATTATACAGTGGCAGTGCAGTCGAATAAAAACATGGGCAGAGAAGCCAAGGTGCTGTGCTCAAAATTCAAAGAGAAAAATTTGGTATAATTACATATGGGCCAGTGAACAAAACCATCAGCATATATACTACTGCTTAAATAGATTTCACATATAAATTGTCTTAATTAGGGGCTCTATTTTCATGATGAAACACTATTACAAAAAAGCAACATGGAGAATAAAGGCTGTATTTTAACTTACACACAAGTTATATTTCATCACTGAGGGACTACTGACCAACAAATCAAAGTAAGAACCTGGAAAACAAACAATGTAGGAATGCAGATCTCTGGCTTGTTTCCCATGGCTTGTTCAGCCCATTTATTATCCAAACCCATACAGGGGTAGCAGCTCCCTTCATATGATATACATATCCAAATCAATCATCAATCAAGAAAATACACTAGAGACTTGCCTACAAGAAAATCATATTTGTATCAAGTTGATATAACCAACTCCAGTGACTCATCTACTTGTAACATAGTTTAACATTTATAAACTGTGAGATATGTTCTCCAACATTATATATCTTAATGATTTAATTTCAAAAATATACAGTCTGATATTTCATTTACTATTTATAGAAGCAAATCTTAAGAGTAAAGTAACTAAAATTATTCTTATTTGATGTTTCCAGATTATTCAATCATATCAACAATTTTCTACATACTCAATATTTTTATAATACTATTTATTTATTCAGTTCAGAACAAAACACATAGCTGAGGTTTCAATAACCTTTACAAAAGAATAGATGTATGTAACTCAACTATTGTCAAATAAATATTAAGACACCTGCCTGAGAACAATACTGCTGCTAATAAGCAAGTATTTTTAAGAGATAAAATGATAAATTAATAATTTTAGAATAATACAATTTCAGAGTAGCTTTCCCCAGTCCACAACCAAAAGAAATCAAGAGATAAGAATGGAAACTACGTACTCATTAAGGAAAGCACCTAACATACAATATTTCAATGCTTCATATCTTTTCAAAAGTTTTGACTAAGTTTTATATTTTCTCGGCTGTCTATCTCTTCATTTCCTTCCTCTATCTCCCATTCTTAACTGATCATTACCACTCCTATACTCACCTGATACAGTACATTTGCAAAATTTATTCCTTCTCCCCTTCTTAGACGGTCCCTGTGTCCCCACTAAAGCTATAGCAGGTTTGTGGTAGGTTTATTCCAAATTATCTGAGGAACCTCTATGCTGCTTTTCATAATGGCTATACAAGTGCACACTTACAACAGCTGTGGAGAAGTATTCTCATTGTTCCAGCACCATTGCCAGAATAAGCTGTCACTTGTGTTATGGATCTTAGCCATTCTGAGAGTTATAAGACAGAATCTCAGAGTAAGTCCATTTTTTATTTCCCTGATAGCTAAGTGTGTTGAACATTTCTTTAAGCCTTCCAAGCCATTTGAGTTTTCCCTATTGAGAAATTCCTGTTTTGATCTGTACTCCAATTTAATTGGATTTTTTCATATCTAATATTCTTAAATTCTTTATATATTTTACATATTAGTCCTCTATTAGCTCTGGAGTTGGTAAAAGCACTTTTTTTTATTTGGTAGGCTTGCCTCTTTATTGATGGTGTCATTTGCTTTACAAAGAATTATTTGATATTTCTCTTTTATTAAGCTCAGTTTGCCTGGTTTTATGTTGAGGTCATTTATCCATTTAGACTTGAGATTTGTGGAGAAATTCAAAGGGAGATGTACTCTCTTAAAAGTGAATATTAATTGTTAAGTATATAATAATCAATCTGTAAACTACAGACCCTGAGAGGTTAGGTAAAGAGGAGGGCTCAAATGGAGGTACATGGACTGAAATAGAATATATTTTGTGGTTTAATGTTGAGTATCTAGATATGAGAGTGTGAGAGTTCAGGTTGGGGTGTTGAAGGAGTGTGTTCTGTGAAAAAGCTAAAATTTAGTGTGTGCATTTGTAGAACAATGAGGAAATATGATGCAATGGAAATTTCTTGGAATACATGAGGGCAACTATAATGAGAATTCCCAGTAATGGAGGAAACACAGTTTAAATTGGCCATATCTGTAGTCAGAAAAGACTTCTAGTAGTAAGACTGTGTTGTGTTCAGTTGATTTATTAGCTGATGATAGGACAGAAGATTGCTCTCTGAAAACTGACTGGAGGGACTTCATTGCATAAGATACTATAAATATAGGTCATTGAACATAGAGAAGTCAAGCTGGTATATATATTCAGCCTTAACACCTGTTCTGATCTCTTTGGCATGAGAAAATGCTCAGCAGAATATGTGAGAAAAGTCTTGGACACAAACCCATCCATAACACCCTAGACATGCAGTATGTCCTGCTTTCAAAATGTGCTGGGGCAATGGTAGTGAAGAACATATGGGAATGGCTAACCAATATTTTGTTTACCTTGACCCCATGCCAGAATCACCAGAAAACAAGCCAAATAACCCAGAGACTAGAGTGAAGCTAAATATGACAGGTTTAATAATAATAATGATAATAATAATAATAATAATAATAATAATAATAATAATAATAATAAATGAATGAATAAGCAATTAAAACAAATGATTCTTAATCATATTCTGATATACTCATATATCTATTCCTTTTCCAGTTGTCATCAGAGAGGCTCCTTTGGGTAACCGGTGGGCGTGGATACAAAAATCCACAGTCACATATTTTTCCGAGAGAGAATCTAAACTGAACATCTCCACTGGGCCCCTTATCATGGACTGAGAATCACCATGAAAGAGGGACAGTAATGACTTTATGAATCAGAGGGAAGGGAGCACATCAGGAGAATCTGGCCCACTGAGTCAATTTCTCAGGGCTCATAGAGACTGACAGATATTGAAGCAGCAAGCACTGGGCTTTCAGGGTTTTGCACCAGGTGTTTTGAATACATGCTTGTTGCAATATGATTTCTTGGTCCCGGGCAGCTAGAGGTCCAGACCCACAGACCTGCAGCCCCAGACCCCTTAGCTGCCTACCGCTGCTTAGGCCCCCAAAATGACTCAGAGGCTTATATTAACTTCATGCTGTTTGGCCTATGGCTCAGGCACATTGCTAGCTAGCTCTTATATCTTAACTCAACCCATTCTCATTAATCTGCCTGCCATGTGACCTGTGGCTCATCTGTGTTCCTTACATGTTGCTCCTTTGGGCTTCAGCTTGGTCTCCCTGACTCTGCCCTGCTCCTACCTATGCTCTGATTTCTCCTCCTACTTTTTCAATGGTGCCTGTCATGGGTCAAAACAGCTCCTTTATTTAAAGATTGATATTCACAGCATACAGAAAGGCATTCCCACATCACCTCCCTCTTTCTGTCTAATCAAAAAGGAAGGTTTCAATTTTAATATAGCAAATTTACATGTAACAGAAAGAATTACAGTTATAATATCTAGTCTATTTGTATTTAGCAAACTTAAAGAAAGTACTCTTATCATGTATCTTATTCTTATGAATTTAAAGTTTCATATCCAACATACCTTTCAAATAACTAAGAAAAACTATACCTATACCTATCTAATCTTCAACTATATCAAAGACCACAGAAGGATATTTTTACCAGAGTGAACCAGAAGTGCAAGCCACTTCCAAAATCTAGAAATGACAGAAATGACACCTATCTGCCTGGACAGTCACCCAAAGTTCCTTTATAAAGTTGGGGTACCTATCTTCAGCCTACAGGCCCAGAGTCTCTTTTCATTTCTGTGAAGCAGGAAATCTGCTCTGGCTATTCATCAGTTGTTTCTCCTCGAGTCCTAAAGAATGTCTGACAGTTTTCTCTGCAAAGAAGGAACCTGAATGACCATCTCTGCTTGTTCTGCCAAAGTTCAGAGGTCACCTTCCTATGAAACCTGCATGTCCAGTTTTAACAGCATACAGTCAAGCAGTCAGTACAAGAACATGTTCATGTTCAGTGGTTAACCAATGCCACAAAGAAACTAATCTCTATATGGAGTTTCTTTGATGCCCATTTTTCCCTTGAAGTAAATTGATGCTGCCAGGAGTACACCTGTCTCACTGTCCAGAAAATTCTAAGTTCTTAAGATATTTTAAATGCCATTTTCTATAGGTCTTAGAAGTATTTGAAGATTACCTATCTAATTGAAATATATCTTTGTATACCTAAAAATATAATTAACATGCATTTCTTAATTATACATTACAACTTTAAATCAGTTACATAAACATCATACCTTAAACAAGAGTAGAAAAATACATACAGCATAAGAAAATTGACCTTAAATTTGTATCAATAAACCAAAATCCATACCAATGTAAAACATTTTGATATTAACAGCAGATTTCTTGATCTAAATAAATTCAAAACCTATTTTTTAAAAAAATCATTGATATACCATATCCCCTTTTTATTCTTAGGAAGAGATTCACTATGACCATTAACAATTTATAATGAAAACAAGATTTTATAAACAATATTTTGGAATTTGGGCATAGTTTTCCATTACTACTTCCTGCTGATTATAGGGCACTGAAAAATCTCATGGGTTCTTGAGACTGGATCATAGTCTACAGTCCTGAAGCTGATAAATCCATCTCCTCCCATCAGAGATTTTTTTCAGGGGTCTTTGTTGATGAAACCATATTTGACTGGAAGTCATCCACAGGTTCTCATCTTATGTGGAAACAAAAACAGAACTCTTCCAAAGCAATAAATTCTTAGACACAAAGTTCAAAATCAAAATACCTTTAAAATATATATTCTTGTTTCACTTAGTAGCCTTTGCATTAGCAATCCATTGTTTTTTTGCAGTTATCTCATTAACAGTTAAAAAATTAAAAGAAAAAACAATAACAACCAAAATCCAGATTTTGTGTCTATTTTCCATCTTTACGTGGCTTATTATATTTTTATTACTCTATTTCTCTTTTAGGGACTTTCTCTACCCTCTTTCTTTTCTCTCTAAAGCCTATGTATCTTTTACACACATTATAACCGTTTATAGGGTTTTTTTTTTTAATCTGAATCTGTTTTATTGTGAATCCTTAATCATTTTTCAACCAGAAGAGCTTTTAGAATACTCACATTCTCTTAAAGAGCCACACAGGGTTTGCAGATAAAACTGAATCAGTAAGTTCTCTTAAAGGGATCATATCTCTGTTCGTGGCCAACAAACAGAGCAGACCCAAGAAAATGCTGCTACTAAATATCCGTCTTTGTTTCCTTTTTGTTCAAAATAAACAGAAACCTTAAATCAATAACATGCTACTGAATCTTCTGTGAGATTTCAAGAACCGGCCTGATTGCAGCTTACACTGCCTTCCTTGGCTCAGTTTCTGTGCTAAAACCCTTTTTAAACTTTCTCAGGCTTTAAGTGGATTTTTGGCCCACATTGGGAAGCCATCTGTTACAATGAGGTTTTTTGGTCCTGGGAAGTGAGGTCCAGACCCACAGACCTGCCTCCCTTGATTCCCTAGCCACCCCCTACTGCTTATGCCTCCAGAAATGACTCAGATGCTTATATTAAATTCATGCTGTTTGGCCTATGGCTCAGGCACATTGCTAACTTCCTCTTACATATTAACTTAACCCATTCTCATTAATCTGTCTGTCACATGGCCTGTGGCTCACCTGTGTTCCTTACATGTTGTTCCTTTGGGCTTCTGGCTCAGTCTGTCTGACTCTGCCATGCTTCTCCTACCTATGTTGTGATTTCTCCTCCTACTTTTTATGGTGCCTGTCATGGGCCAAAACAGCTCCTTTATTTAAAGATTGATATTCACAGCATACAGGTAGGCATTCCCACATCACATGCTATGTATGTTAACTTGGCGTTTTGTGAAAATGCTAATACTGGAAAGAATACTGGACTCTTTTGTCTCAGCTTGTGAGACTTTTCCTCCTATTGGTCTGTATTCCTTGTGTTGCCTTGCTTGAACTCCAGCTTCAGTATAAGGGCTTTTACATTGTCATATTGTATCTTATTTTGTCATGCTTTGTTCTCAACTCCTGGAGGCCTGTTCTTTTCAGAATAGGAAACAGAGGAGGAGTAAATCTGGGGAAGATGGGAAGTATAGGGACAAGCTGAGAGGAGTGAAGGGAGGGGAAACTGGCCACAATATATTGTATGAGAGAATTTACATCCATGAAGAACAACAACAAATATAATCAAACAAGAAGAAATTAAAATATCAAGAAATCAAAACTGAAAACATTGGGGCTACAAACTTCAATCCTGATGTCTTTCAGGGTTGTTTTTCTCCAGGCTTTTTTGCTGATCCAAGAAGTGTCATACTCTAAATTAAAATTAAAAATGAGAGTTCTGTGTTAAAGGGATGATTTTCTCACAGTTTAAAAATATTAATGAATACATAATTTATTTATATGATGAATTATGAAACTAGAAATATATATTGACCTTGTTTTATTTGGCAACTATAAAATTATGCTTAGTAGCAATTACATCATCATTGTCAAATAGGGCAGGTATTCATTATGGTCTAGTGTACAATTCTCAGGTAATACTTTCTGACAGACTCTGTTGAAATGCCCCTTTCTATTACCGAATTAATTTTACCCAAAGTGTCGTAAATTCATTGACAACATTAAGAAACTGCCTGAGCTCAAACATGATGGCATGTTCATTTTGTGAAATTGGTATAAAGATGGTAGATATCAAGTAAGATTCATGAAACTAAATTTCATAATGGGTTATTAGAGTTTATCAAATTGGAATTTTTTATACCTCTAGAAAAATTGTCAAGCAAGACAAAGATGTATGTTACTATCTTGAATATTTTTAAAATTTTTTATATCTAATGAATGAATTTGAAAAATCTGTGCTATAAGCCTTTGAAATATCTCTATATATTTAAGCTAAGAAGTACCTATATTATATGTCAATCACTTTATTATAGAATAAAATCAAATATAAAATTTGCTTAATTGTTCAAAATTAATCATTATGGTCACAATTCACATGCTATTACTTGTTTCAATTTAAGAAACTCATTTTTTAAATTTTTAATAAAGACATAACTTGAAAACTGATATTGTTTGCTAGACTGTTTTATATTCTATCAAGTGCATCTGAAAAAATCTAGAAGAGGAATTTTTTTGGACATGGATATAAATTAGAATAAACACATTAAAAAATCTCTTTTTTGTAAAAGTTTAATAGTAATAGAATAATAAAACATTTTATCTGTTACATATTAGACAATGAAAATATTTAAATAATACATTTTATAATATGTATAACATAAGTTAATAAATTAAGAATCTTCTTTTCTATATTTGTGAGTTTAGTTTTATAATAGGAATTGAGGAAAGAGTAAGGGTACATTAGTGCTGCCCAAATTACAATATATCAAGACACCAAGCTGTTTTATTGAAAAAAAAATCATTCAAAGTAGCTTGAGTCAGAATTTTAGCAAAAAAATGATTTAGAAATAAAAAAAATATATACAAAACTTCTTAGCTGCAACAGAGAATTTAGTATAGCCTTCATTTGTTAAACTGAGTCTTTTCATTAACTTTATAAGTGCAGGCTTAGAGAAGATTAGAAGAAATACTGCAAGAGTGTTGTTTTGAAATCATATTCTCTAACCATTGGCCAACACATTAAAAATAAAAAATAAAGAAAAAATCATGCATAAGAAATACATTGTGCTATAACAGTAACACTGAAGTGTGACCAATGAATATCTAAAATTGAAGTGTTTCTTAATCAATGAATTAAAACTACTTTTATCATTTGTAAGATTTTTTTGTGAAAGTTTAGTAAGTCAGGCATAGTAGTTTATTTCTATTATCCTGAATACTATAGAAAGATGTGAGGATCTTTACATGTTCAAGGCATACTTGACTACATAGAATTTCATACTAACCAGGGCTACCTAGTGAGTCATTTGCTCAAAACAAAGAGATAACCAGTCCCTAATTTAGGAGAACATAGCACCTAAAGAGTAAATTAAGAACTACTAAAGAAATAATGAATACAAATGTCTCTACATTTTTGAAAAGTTAAATTTTTATATTATTGATTTTAGAATGTTTCCTTCATTTTTAAAAAGTTAGTTCCTTGAAAGTTGTACACAATGTATGCTGATCATTTTGATCCTGCTTCCCTAACTCAGTCTACATCCACAACCCCCTACCTAGTCCCCACATACCCAATTTTATAGCTTTACATACCTATACCCAACTTGTACTTTTCATATTTTATTTCTTAACAAGTAAATAAAATTATACACATCTTTATCTATTTTCCCTTGATGCATTTATTATAGAATTTTAAAATCAAGGTAAACATATCTACCCCCTCAATAAATTCTTTGTGGTAAAATTTTTAACATTATCATTTTAAAAGAAATGTACAGTGTATTGTTATAGTAAGAATACTAGAAACTCTTCTACCTGAGATGATATTAGGATTTTGAATTCTACTTGTCCATTAACTATTCACGTATAAATTTTATTCATATACCTGTACATTTACATGTTTTCTTTTGAAAAAATTTGTATTTAAGCCTATTACTCATTTTAAGTACATTTTAAAAATATTCCTTGAGAAGTTTATATATATATATATATATATATATATATATATATATATATATATATATATATATGGGATTTGTTTTGATTAAATCAAACTCAGTTTCCTCTTCTCTAATATCCCCTCCTTGTCCACTACCACATAGTCTCCTTAAATTCATCTGTTTTAATTTTAATCACTTAGTTTAATCAGTACTGATTATGTTCATTGGAGCCATCTACTGAGACATACTTAACCTACCAGAGACCATATTCCCAAAGAAAGTGACTCTGTTTATCAGTAGCTTTCATCTGCCAATAGTTTATCAGCTAGAATAAACTTTAATTAAGTTGGCTGTGTGGAATTTTCTATAAAATTTTAGAATTTTTCTATTTTTTTTGTTGTATCATTTATGTTTTCATAGTTATGATACTGGATCTATAAGTTATATATTGCAGCATGAACTTTTCTGATAACTGTTTTTTTCAGTTAAGGAACATATGTCTTTCTGTGTGTGTGTGTGTTTAAGCATTGTATATTAAAAGAAATATATAATAATTTTGTTTATATTATGTAATTATTTCATAATATAAATGAATTTTATATATTTATTTTTTACATTATAATATATTAAAATAAGTATATATATATATATATATATTCTGAACGTTGGATGTCTTTCTGTATGCTGTGAACATTATTGATTAGTAAAGGGACTGTTAAGGCATCTTAGAAACAGTCAAGAAATCTGAGCATAGACAAAGGGAAAGGAGGGGGAAGTTGGAGAAGACAGAATTTAGACACCAAAGAAGCAATATACATTGAAATTTAGGTAAGCCACAGGCACTATGGCAAGACAGATTATTAGGAACAGTAGAGTTAAGATGCAAGAGCTGGCTAGAAATATGCCTGAGCCATAGTCCAAGTGGCATGTAATTAATATGTCTATGTGTGTTTCTGTGGGACTGTGAGTCAGTGGGTTTGGACCATGGACTTGACACACCAGAAACCTTTTACTACAATATTGCTTTTAAAACAAGTTCTCACTATGTTATACAATCTAGGCTCAACATGTGGCAATTCTTCATGAGTCTCCTGAATTTTTGTGGTACCCACACTACCACCACACTAAAAACCAATCTTCACATTTTAAACATTTTTATCCCCTTTTACTACAAATGGATTAGAACTTAAACATAGGCTTTATGTTTAAATGTATATTTTATTCAATATTTTATAT
Organism: Phyllotis vaccarum; assembly: GCA_033318265.1. NCBI lineage: Eukaryota > Metazoa > Chordata > Mammalia > Rodentia > Cricetidae > Phyllotis > Phyllotis vaccarum. The sequence goes on from JARWLC010000013.1 coordinate 46,313,562, forward strand.
AATCTTTAATTTCTTGAATAGAATAAAAACATTAAATGTATGTCTATATAATGCTTATGTCAATAAACAAGCTTAATATCTTAAAATATTATATAAAATATAAAATATTTAAAATATAAAAATAAAATTATATAAATGTTGATTTTTCTGTGTGCATCCATACAATACTCTTATCCTTTAAATTATTCCCAGATTTTTGCTTTGCCATTCAAAAAAAAAGAAATAGTAACATATATTTTAGTTCAAAAGTAATGAATTAGTTTGACAAGTATTTTTCCTCCATGATATATTTACACCACTCAAAAGTCTTAATCTTGGCTGTAACACTGTTCTTATGTCATTACTCTTAGCTTATTTGCACTAATAACTGGATTGGGTGCTGGAGAGACTGCTCAGTTTTGAAAAGCACATGCTTTTGCAGAGTATCTGAGTTTGGTTTTAAGCATGCACTTTGAGAAGCTCATATCTGCTCATAACTTCAGCCCTAGGGAACCTGACATCCACCTCTGGGACCTCCACAGGCCCTTGCACACATATGACACACCCTCATGTAGACATAAACACTCAAACAGACACAGTCAAAGTAAAATAAAAATAAATCTTTAAAAATGAATTAGAACTGGCATAACTAGTTAGAGTTCACAGTACAGGACATTTCAAAACATTAACATTAATAAATGTTGAAAACATTAGAAAACTAGAATATTATGAAGAAAAAAGAGGATGGGTTAGTGAAGTCAACCAGTCTTATATCTGCACATTTCTCATCCTTCTGTCCACTACTATTTTTATAAAATTGATAAATCAACATTTAACGAATATATACTGCTGTTTTATTGTAAAAATTATCTTTATTAATATGTAAAGACTTTATTTCTTCTAATTAATTTTTATTTGAAATCTGTCTTAAGACTAGAAATATCACCTTGTTTCCAGATTCCATTTGCTTGATATGTAAGCTTTAATAGAACACAATATGTGGACTCTCTGCCATTGATGTATATAAGATATTTATATAAATACAAATGTATATGGGTGTGTAATATTAAAGTGAAAAAAGAGGAATCAAAGAAAGAAAGAAGTTTTAAGGAGAAAGAAACAACAAAAATATTTAATGAAATCTGTGGCAAATGAACAGGTAAAGAGGCTATAAGAAGAAAAGAAAGAGTTAATAATATGGGGAGAGGAAGTATAAAGACAACCAGTTGATAGAAGCAGTTAGTAACAAAAGATAATAGATATGTATGAAAAATGCCACAATGATACCCCTTCATTGTGATTAATTTTAAAATTAAGAAAAGAAAATGAAATCAGGGAAAAAAGAAAGAAGTGGTATTATCTGACTTTTCTTAACTATGCTTTTTTTCCAGGATAATTTAACATTTTTATTTAATTCTTAGATGCCTGAGAACTGATTGTGTGCTTCTTTCATGACAATAGAAGTAACTTAAATTTATTTCAGATTTTGTCATCTAAGGATAATAACTTTCAATCATTATCAATTGAAAAGACTAAAAAATGAAATAATTTATAAAAAACTTATAGAATACAAGAAATTATAGATCACAAATTAAATGATAAAAATCTGAAAGTTGACTGAAACTAAATCTCACTGAGACATATACAATGAGCATATTTAACTTTGCCTCAGCTCTTTCAATAAGAAAGCTTAAAAATTTTTCAGTTTTCTGAGCCGTAGAAGCTACATTATTCAGAAAGAGCATGCTTTACTGTATTAGAATTTATACCACAAGATGGTTTCAGAATGTAGTGTGATTACTAATAAAACTCAATGCAAGACCTGAAGTTCAGACCCACTGACAATGGAGATAATATAAAGCCATGTGATTGTCTCACACGAATAAATGAGACTCAGAGATAGATCTCTGAGGAAGTCGGAGATATTAGAGAGAATAAACACCACAGTCAGATCTTACCCAGCTGTATTCCAGCTTCCTCAGCCTGGCTTCTCTTGGCTTCTTCCACTTCTGTCTTTCTATGCCTGCCTTAAATACTCTTTTAGAAAGTTAAAGCTTGGCCCCAATACTGCCTGCCTGGGAGCCTGGAATTCCTTCTGTAAACTAAAATGACCTCGAACTCGGTTTGGATTAAGGGCATAGGTCACACTCCCAGGATACTCCCTGAGCTGGGATTAAAGATGTGAATCACCACTCTCTGATCCTCCTAGACTGACTGTGGTTAGATCCCTCTTATATCTCTGAAATTTCTGGAGCTTTTATTAAATCCCCACATGATTGTTCATCCTCCTGTGACTGGCCACTTAATTAATCATACCTATCTCATGTAATCTCTTAAAGAACAACATTTGGGGAGCTTTCTGTTTGGAGATAAGATCACAGACATTTTCTTCATCCTCCATATCTTGTCCAGAACATTTCTATTTAACTGTTTGACAAAAGTTTTATAGTGAAAACATGTTTATAAAGACAGCACTTTTTGCATTCTGTGAACCATTATGAAGAAATATCAAGCCTTAGGCGTAGGTTGCAGAAACATTCAAATTTTCAGTCAGGCATATTACAAGAAAGTTACATCTTGTAACTTCATCTGAAATGAGAGAAGACCTTGTGTGAGTTATCTATATAACATATATAAACTTAACCAATATTGAGTTCTTAAACAAGTGTTTCATAAAACTGATAAATTCTTAGTTATAGAGTAAATACAGGTCTGTAAGATATGTCACTTTTCTTCTTTGCATCAGTAAGGTAAAGAAGATATGCAGTAAGAAGTTTCTGTCCTGCCTAGCCAGTCCCATGGCCAATTAGTCCCAAATAACTACACAAAGGATTATATTAATTATAAACTGCTTGGCCTATGGCTCTCATGCATACTACTTGCTAACACTTACACTTAAACCAAGTCATGATTCTTATAAATGTTTAGCCACATAGCTTGGTACCTTTGCTCCAGTGTAGCATTCTCAACTTTCTTCCTTTGCTTCTGGCTGAAATCTCTGCCCTGCCTCTTTTCATAATTCTTCTTGACTGGTGACCTCACCTAAGCTTTCTGTCTGCCTAGCTTCTGATCAGTGTTTTATTAAACCAGCATTTACAATGACAAATATTTAAAGTGTACAAGAACATAACCTCATTTTTTTCTTTAAAAAATATAAGACCCAAAATTTAATCTCCTTTGTGTTGCATTTTTCTTTACCACTCTCTACAACAGTTTGTAACCATCACTGTAAACAAAGACAAACATCCATAATCCATCTGTTTGGTAATATGGGCATAGTTCTGTAGACTACTTCCTGCTGATTGGGGTAAATGTTAATCTTATGGGAATCCTAAGAAAATTCAGAAAAAAATAGTTAGATTCTGACTAAATTATTCTATGAAGCTGGGTAATCTCACCCATTCTCTTTGAAGCAATTGTGGATGCGGACCTCCAGAGAAACCTGCAGTACAGGTGCCCTGAAATGTTGGATTATCTGGGACATCCATTAATATCTGCAGTTTTTAAGGGGTCTCCCTTAATCAAACCTTATTTTCTTTAATACTGAGTAAATCCACAGCTTTTAAGTTTCTTGCTACAACACTGAGTCATATAATATCTCTTAGAGAAGCCATGAATGTTCTAGTCATCAGCAAACAAAGCCCATCAAAGAAAATGTTTCTATCTGAAAGCCATGCTTGAACTTGTTCCCTTTCTTTTTGTCTGTATGAACAGAAACCTTATTTTTGTACTGAGGCTTCTGTGAGACTGCAGGAATTTACCATGATAAAACTAAAGCTGCATGCCATTCTGGACTAGGGGTCCACTTGAAAAATACAACTAGGAAGCTGTTTTTTGGTATAATTTCTTTGTTTTATAACTGTTTTTAAGATTTCTCAGGCTTTATGTGGATGCATATACACCAAGTTGGGTGACATTTGTAGCTAGATGTTTCTTTGTTGTGCCCAGAGTAATATATGATACACACACAAATTAGGTAACTGAATATTTTATTAATTATATTCTTATATAATTCCATAGCAAAGAAGTTTATTTTTTTCCACCTATAATGTGGTAATGAAAGAACATGGGGTAAATTGACCAAGCATAGATGAAAATTTTGTCTATATCCCACATTCTAATATTTTATGAGACAATTAAGATTTGTATTAAGAACATTGTCCATGTATTAAGTACTTTTATAAACCAGTGATAAATTTTGAAAATTATCTGTAAAATTATATGAAAATAAAATCTCATTATATAAAAAGAAAGTCCTAGGACAAGTGAACAATATTATGACCCTCCATTTTTCTTTATATAACCCATCAATGGTTTAGTTATATGTTGACTAAAATCTTACTTATTAAAAAAGCTAACAAACAAAAACAAGTGCATACTTAATTAAAGTCTATATGTAAGTTAAAATATGATTTATAAATCTTATACAAATTTTCATAATAAAGAAAATATATTAAAATTTATTGACAATTGTTGCTTGATTCTTAATTGGTCTTACAATAAACATGGAGCCAGATATTAGGGTAAATCTTAAAGTTCTTAGAGACATATCAACAAGCCACAGCTACTTCTTAGTATTACTGAATACTCAAAATGACAGGGGAAGATCCTGTCTCCATTAATTCCCAGACTGAAGACAAAAACAAAGGAACAAAATTTGATCCTTTTATTTTATATATTTTTTCTCTTCCCAGCCATATTACTTCCTGTTTTAAATTCCCTAGTGCTGGGATTAAAGGTATATAATGCCAAGGGCTAAAATTAAAAGTGTATGCCATCACTGCCTGGCTTTTTTTCTATTTTAAACCAGACTAACCTCATGATGGCAATGTGGCCTTGAACTCTCAGATACCCAGAAAGATCTCTTCTTCATTCACCTAAATGCTAAGATTAAAGGTGAGTGGCAACACTATCTGACCTCTATGTATAACTTTGCAGCTGGATCTATCCTCTGACATTCAGGCATATCTTTATTTGATATATATTATATAACACAGAGCATGCATTAGAAAAAGTAGAGGAGTAAAATGGAAATAGATATCACATAAATATTTACTATGTGAAAAAACTGTGCCGTTCAGATTCAGACACCATTATAGTTAGAAAGTGTTAAAAACCAGAAGGGTAAGCAACGTACCACTCTGGTAAGATGGGATGGTCAAGAATGAATTGATCCTTAGATAATGCTAGAATATTTTCAAAGATTTCTATAATTCTGTAAGTAGTTACACATGAGAATTCTTGAAATTTCATTTCACTTCTAGTGTTTATTTACCTTTTTATTTTTTTAAAAATTTATTTTCTTATCTCTTTTCTCCATCTTGTTTTTTCATACATGCAATACAGTACACACACATATTGACAATAGTGATAAATGAACCATTTGATGAGGAAAATTGTAACCTAGAGAACTCTAATCAAGGCAGAATGATAACAAAGATAAAATACACGGGTAAGAAATTAAGAGGTAATTCATTTATCATTTTATATGATTTAAAATGTATTGTAATAAATTTAATTATAATCTAAAAAATTGAGTTGTTCTCAAAACTTTTACATAAGAGGAAATATAAAATTAAAACATTGCTTTAAAAAATACTCATTCTGAATATTGAAAAAGCATCCCTTTTATTGTTTTTATGGTAAAACTAGAGCTTGAAACCACAGCACTGAGCACACTAGTCATGCACTATGTCTCATTTTCTAGTTCTTTGTGAAAGTCTCTTTATATAAGTCAGACTAAAGATATCTTGCTTCAACATCTTGTGTGCAAGAAGAAAAAGTTATGTGATAACAATGCCAAAATAACTTATTGTGACATTTAAATAATAAAATTTTGCAAAAGGTAAGTTTTATATTCTGTCAATGCTTTCTTTAATTTATTTAATTGACTAACAAAGCCTGCAGGGATCATTACTAGACCTTTGAACTGGGGTAGATATCATGAAAGCTAAAAGTTTCAGGGTGGAATGCTGTGCTCTGGTTATACTAAACACACAAAAATATTTTTTAACACAGGGGTCTTTTCTGTACTATTTCAGAAAAACTTGGGCACATATTTCATAAAAGAATTTATTCTTTGCTTAATTACATAGATATTAAAATTTTGTTTTGATCAGAATGCAATAAATATTGTCTATTTAGTGTAAATAAAATGTTCTAAATTTGAAACAATAAGAAAAATGTGATTCTTTCAGTTTTATTTGGCTCTGGATATTGGTATGACATATAGTTTCAAAAGACTAAAGACGGAACTGATATGATTCATTTATATTTTGGAGACATTTTATGGTAATTTATGACTATACTTCAGCAGCTATGGAACAGATACTAATCAGTGAATTTAATAAAACATCAAGCATATCTTCAGAAAAGGCAATAAATACCTAAATTACATTTAACAGCTGTACAATTTGGGAGGTATCTAAATCTTTCATATTCCTGTGAAAAAAAGGGAGGAAGAGATGTGACTGTACTGTAAATTCTTGACAGGCTTTACAGATAATTGAAATAGTCTACTCTGTGTTTCTGTGAAATATGTCTGTTCAGAATTCAAATGATTCAGAAAAGTCTATTAAAAATGAAATAAATGTCATATCTCTTCAATGTTTATGCTTTCATTTGAAGGTGTGTATTTGTGTGTGTGTCCTTTCTTTGAATTAACGCTAATTATTTTAGATTCCTAGGAAAAAAACACATAATGAATATCCCTGAAATATATTCTGATAAATGTAAATGAAAAAAGCTTTTTATGGCCCACAGGTAGAAATGTCATGTGGAGTAAGATTTTTGACAGATATAAAGGATAGTTTCTGAACTAGGTTTTGAACTATTTGAATATCATCTTTTAATTCAGATTGGTAGCTTATGCTCAGTGATTCAGTGATTTTTAATTAAACTTAGGACATTTAAGAAAGTCTGTTGCAATGTTATCAAAACTATCAACAATAAATTATTCATACTACCTATGACATATTTTTTCAAAATTTATTTCTTAGGAAATAAACAAATTGTTTCTCATTTTTTAATTTTAAGGACTATTTTTTCTCTTTTAATAATTCATAGATGGCTATCTCTGAGTAATTCTATTTATTCTTTCTTTCTTTGACATGATGAATACATTTTTTTAAATCTTGTGGTCATAATCATAATTATACTAAACACAATTTCCTTGGAATAATTATAATGTCTTTGCACTACATATCAAACTTTAATGCACATACACAGCACCTGGAGCTATTGATAAAATACAGATTTTAATTCATAAGATTGATCTTTGACCTATATTTCTAATGAGCTCTGCATTATATTAATACTGCTGGCTAGAGAACCAATGTTTGTGTAACAAAGGCATTGACAAACTGATGCTATATTGTCTTTTATTTATTTATTTTTAAAATTTATCTTAGGAAGTTACCATACAGGTTTTCTTAAATATTGCTGTTCTATCTTCTATGCATTTTCTTTATTATGCATACATACTCAAAATCATTGTCATAATTAAGTTGTTTTCTGTTTCTACAAAGTAATATCTTCTCTGATCCTCAGCCATCTTCATGTGGACACTCTAGAGTCAGTGCAGTGAACAAGATTGCACTGTATCTTCACCTCACATATTCATCAAAGACTGAAGTAAACAAATTACTAAATAAATTATTATTAAGTCTACCAAAGTCACCTTATTTACAGCATAAGTTTCAGGTATTTTGTGAGGAATTAAAGACGTCATAACCATTGTGCTGGCTGTCTGCATACAGAGAGTGATCATTTTCTTTTCTGAGAGAAAACTCTAAAAAGAGTGCTAAAAGAGCAAATGAACCACACTAATGCCCAAAATGTCTGTGACTTTTGAGCTGTTCAGTCTTTTCAATATTTTTCCATAATTCTAAATTCTGTGCTCTATGACTTGACTTGCAATTTGATTTCTAAGGAAAAACATTCTAAAATGAAGGTAAAAGCAAATCAATTCAGATTAAAACTTTTTTCTCTATTGAGATATCCATCTGATTTTAGTTCCTTGAGTGTTGGTTCTCTCATTCAACCATCTCCTTCTTTCCTAATTTGTTCCCACCTCTTCTTGATTGCAGCCTGCTATGACCCCAATTTGTTAAGGTGATCTTCTCCATTTTCTCTTCTTATGGGATTCTCTGGATGTCTCTCTCGGGTTCCTTCTGATTTCAAGCTGCTCAGGGGTTGTGGTTTGCAGCTTACAAATTCTTTGCTTTTTGTCTAAAAACTAATCAAAATATCATTAAACAATTAGACACTGCAAAATTGCTTTTGACTGCCGTGAGTGTGTGCAGCCACTGTGTTCCTGTTTATAGGCTGGCACCTTAGAGCCTATCCCCTATATAGGAACACCCAGCCCAGCATTGACGTTGGAATAAGTGAATCAGACTAGCCTGGATGTTTGGGACTTTTCTCCTTTTCTTTGTGGGGGGGTGGATATGGGTGGATTGGGGGGTGCAAGGCTGAAGGCTGACTGGAAGGTATTGGGAGTAGAGGGATATCTGGGGGATATATTGATGGAAATGACATTTTTTAATGAAAATAAAAAATATTGTAAAGAATTTTTTTTCAAGATTTAGTTTTATATGTAAATTCCAGGAGAATATTCATGGAGGGAAGAAGCTGACATTCTATTATATGCAGAGTTACTGGCAACCTTTTTCCTGTCTGTCTGTGAACTCCTGACTTCCGTAAGCAAATGCTTTAAACCACTGAGCCATCTCTCTAACCTCTTAGGCTTAGTATTTAATATCTTAATCTCTGAATTTGACAATTGATAACATCTTTGAGTAATGTAACTTTAAAAGCCATAAAAATCACATATGTATTGGTAAAAAGCTGAAGCATGGCTGTCCCTTAAGAAGATAACTTTATTGAAGAGGCAAATTGGAGGTAGGGGAAAGAAATGGAAGGAGAGTTGGAAGAGAAAATTGTGATCAAGATGTAAAATAAATTTATGAATTTAATTAACAATACAAAATGTAAGAAAAACTGAAATCTATTTCCTTGTGTGTACAATATTATCAATCAACTCTAATTGGGCTTCACACTATTTCATTGTGGCATTTTTGTGTTGAAAGCCAAGATTCTTGTAACTATAATAAATCTATATAGGAAATAGTAATGTGAAGAAAATTCCCAAGAAAGGAATTGGAAACATATGAACCTTTGAAGTCATCTTCTTTATATAAAATTGCTTCATTCTTTGAGTATTCAATACCCACTTAAAGTTCCATTTCATCCCCCCATTCTCTCTCTCTTTCCCTCCCTTCCTTCCTTCTTTTCTTTATCCCTTTCTTTCTTTCCTTTGCTTCATTCCTTTCCTTCCTTTTCTTCCTTCCTCTCCTTTCCTTCCTTTTCTTCCTTCCTCTCCTTTCCATTCCTTCCTCTCCTTTCCCTTCCTTCCTTTCCTTTCCTTCCTTCCCCTTGTTTCCTTCCTCTCCTTTCCCTTCCTTCCTTTCCTTTCCTTCCTTCCCCTTGTTTCCTTCCTCTCCTTTCCCTTCCTTCCTTTCCTTTCCTTCCTTCCCCTTGTTTCCTTCCTCTCCTTTCATTTCCTTCCTTCCTTTCCTTCCTTCTTTTATTCTTTCTTCCTTCCTTCTTTCCTCTTCCTTCCTTTCATATTTTCTTCCTTGGTCTTTCCTTCCTTCTTCCCTTTCTTTCCTTTTTCTTTCTTTTATTCTTTCAGTTTTTAAAGGATACTTTATAAATATACAAATAGAAAATTTAGCAAGAAATTTTTTACATTATTTTCCTCATAATACCTATCCCCTTGCTCATACAGACTCTCCTCCCCTGCTCTTCTCTGGACCAGGAGCTCTGCCCAGTCCTCAGTTATAGATCTCTGCCTCCACCTCTATTCTTCATTCAATGTAGGTTCTGTGATGACACTTAGGATGTTTACTCATTTGAATATGGGGGAAGTCATACTTCTGCACTCCCTTCACTATTGGCTGAAGACTTGGCTAGGGATATCCAGTGAGTTCTTTGACATTTCCCTAGCACTCAGTCTCTTTCCAACCCCACATTGGCTTCCTCTATCAAGATATGCATTTCTTTCTATATCTCTCTTTGCTCTGCTCACTCAACCATCTCCTTCTTTCAAGATTTGTTCCCAATTCTTCTTGGTTGCAACCCATTGTGACCACAATTTGCTAACGTGATCTTCTCTTCTTAGAGGAAACTCTGAATGTCTTCCTTAAGTTCTTTCTAATCCCAAGATGTTCAAGAGTTGTGGTTTTCAGCTTGGGTATTCTTTGCTTTTTGTCAAAAATCCTCTTATGAGTGAATACATCCCATGTCTATCTTTCTATGCTTGTGATACCACATTCAGGAGGATATTCTTCAGGTTCATTCACTTGCCTGAACATTTTAGGATGTCATCTTACTTTTACTGCTGAGTAGTACTCCATTGTGTAGATATACCACTGTTTATCTATTCTTCAGTTGAGGATCATCTAGGTTGTTTACAGATTGTTTCTATTACAAATAAAGCTGCTAAGAACATAGTTGAGCTAAATGCCTTTGGGGTATGAATGTGCATCCTTTGGGTATATGCCCAATACTGGTATTTCTAGATCCTTAGGGAGACTTATTCCCAGTTTTCTGAGGAACTGCCAGACCGTATTCCAGAGTGGATGTAAAAGATTACACTTCCACCAACAATGAAGGAGTATTCCCATTGTTCTGTATCCTTTCCAGCATAGGCTGTCATCTGTGTTTTTGATCTAAGCCATTCTGATAGGTATAAGGTGATACCTCAAAGTTGTTTTGATTCGCATTTCTCTGATGGCTAAAGATGTCGAGAAATTTTTAAGTGTCTTTCAGCCATTTTTAGTTCTGTTGAAAATTCCCTTTTTAGCTCTGAACCCCATTTTTAATTGGGTTATTTGGGTTTGGGGGCTCTAGTTTCTTTAGTTCTCTCTATATTTTTGAAATCAGTCCTCTGTCCAATATATGGTTGGTGAAGATGTTTTTCCCATTCTGTAACCAGTCACTTTATCTCATTGACTGTGTCCTTTGTCTTACAGAACCTTTTCAGTTTCAGGAGATCCTACTTACTAATTGTTGTTCTTAGTGACTATGCTAATGGTGTTCTATTTAGGAAGTGGTCACCTGTGCCAATGTGTTGGAGGGTATTTCTTACTTTATTTTCTGTCAAGTTCAGTGTAGCTGGGTTTATGTTAAGGGCTTTGATCCACTTAGATTTGAGTTTTATTCAGAGTGATATGTTTGGAACTATTTGAATTTTTCGACATACTACCATCCAGTTATGCCAACACCACTTGGTGAAAATACTACCTTTTTTCCATTGTATACCTTTTTGCCTCTTTGTCAAAAGTCAGGTATTCATAGATGTGTGGGTTAATGTTGGGGTCTTTGATTTGATTCCATTGATTCACAAGTCTGTTTTGTGCTAGTACTAGGCTGTTTTTATTACTATGGCTCTACAGGATACCTTGAAGTCAGAGATAGTTAATCTTCCTGAAGTTCTTTTATTGAGTAGGATTGTTTTGGCAATTCTGTGTTTCTTGTTATTCAATATGAAGTTGAGATTGTTCTTTCAAGGTCTGTAAAAACTTGTGTTGAGATTTTGATGGAGATTGCATTGAATCTGTAGATTGCTTTTGGTAAAATTGCCATTTTTACTATGTTGATATTACCTATCAAGGAATATGGGAAATCTTTCCATTTTCTGATATTCTTCAATTTCTTTCTTCAGTGGCTTAAAGTTTTTGTCAAACAGATCTGCTACTTCTTTGTTAGAGTTACATCAATATATTTAATCCTATTTGCAGCTATTATAAAGGGTGATCTTTCCCTTATTTCTTTTTCAGCCTGTTTATCCTTAGCATATAGAAGGGCTAATGATTTTTAAAAAATTAATCTTGTACCCTGCTTCATTGCTCAAAGAGTTTATCAGCTGTAGGAATTCCCTGGTAGAATTTTGATGTAGATTTTTCCTGAGATAAATAAGTAATGTCCATCCTGTCATTTTTTGATTGATTTTAGTTTGTAGTCTATATTGTTAGATATTAGGATGGCTAGATCAATCTGTTTCTTAAAACTATTTGATTGGAAAGTCTTTTCCCAACCCTTTACTCTAAGCCTGTGTCTGTCTTTGAAGTTGAGGTGTTTTTTTTTTTTTTTTTTTTTTTTTTTTTTTTTTTTTTTTTATTTTGTATGTAGCAGAAGGATGGCTTCTGTTTCTGTATCTATCATGTTAGAGTGTGTCTTTTTATAGGTGAATTGTGTCCATTGATATTTAGAGATATTAATGATCAATAATTGTCATTTCCTGTTATTTTTGGTGGCAGCTTGTGTGTATTTCCCTTCTTTTGGGTTTTTCTTCTATAGGATTATTAATTTTTTGTGGTTTCATGGGTGCATCTTGGTTTCCTCAGGTTGGAGTTTCCCTTCCGATGCTTTCTATAAGGCTGGATTTGTGGATAGGTGTTGTTTAAATCTGGTTTTATCATGAAATATCTTGTTTAATCCAAGTATGGTGATTGATAGTTTTGCTCGGTATAGTAGTCTGGGTTGGAAGCCACGCTCTTTTAGTGTCTGTGTAACATCTGACCAGGACCTTCTTGCTTTCATTGTTTCCATTTAATAGTTCTGTGTTATTCTGATGGGTCTGCCTTTATAGGTGATTTGGCCTTTTTCCTTTGTAGCTCTTAGTATTTTTCATTTGTTCTGTAGGTTTAGTGGATTGATTATTATATGACAAGCAGATTTTTTGAGGCTATTGTCTATTTGGTGTTCTGTAAGGTTCTTGTATCTTTATAGGCATTTCCTACTTTAGGCTGGGAATTTTTTCTTCTATGATTTTATTATATATATTTTCTGTGCCTTTGAGCTGGTGTTCTTCTCCTTCTTTGATTCCAATTATTCTCAGGTTTGGCCTTTTCATGGTATCCCATATTTCCTGGACTTTTTTGGTTTTAGTGTTTTCTTTAACTGATATATCTATTTCCACTATTGAAGTTTCCACTTCAGAGATTCTCTTCTTCCATCTCATGCATTCTCTTTGTTATACTTGCATCTGTAGTTCTGGTTAATTTCTTCAGGTTTTCTACTTCCAGCTTTGCCTCAGTTTGTGCCTTCTTTATTGCTTCTATTTCAATTTTTAATTCCTGGAATGGTTCTTTCACTTGTTTGTTTGTTTGGGTTTTTTTGTTTTGTTTTGTTTTTTGTTTTCTTTATTTTCTTTCAGGGACTTGTTGATCTCTTCCAATTATTTGTTTGTACTTTCTTTTATTTTCTTAAGGGCATTTTATAATATCTTCTTTTAAAGCTTCTATTATCTTCACAAAGTTGTTTATAATGTCATATCCTTCTGTTTCCTCTTCATTGCTATGTTCAAATCTTGGAGTTGGAGAGCCATCAGCATCTTCTGAGATTATCATGTTGTTCTCTAAATTCTTATATGTATTCTTGCACTGGCTTCTGCCCATTGCTTCCTCTGTTTACTCTTTGTCAGCTCTTAGTCAGTTATGAGCCCGGGGGCTCTTAGTCAGCTCTTAGTTAGCTCATAGTAAGCTCTGGACCAGGAGGGAAGCTTCTCATTAGCCAGTTGTTGGTGGGTGACTACGTATTGGAATTCTAATTCACAAAAATAATTGTATTTGAGAATAGGGCTTTTATGAAGTAATTTGGATTAAATAATTCCATAATGTGTGAATGTAAAAACAATGTGGTCATAGTATGTGTGTTTATGTTTGGATTTTGTGTGTTTTGTTATTCCAGATAAAAACTGTACATAACCAGCAGAAGGGATTATCAAGTTGCTCCTGCTTGAACTGTGCATGTCACAATTGTCTGTTTTTTTGTGCTTCATTGCAAGTAGCCTAGTGCCTTAAAGGATGGGAAATGTGGGGTGCCTCCCCCTAGACCCCTCCCTTGCTCCCTTGCTCTCTGGCCCTGAGTGTAAGCAATGGCCTGCAGGGCTGTGACTGGTTCTACACTTGGTATGCTGAAGAGAAAAAATGGCAGGGTAGCACACTAAACTAATGTCAGAGTATCAAGATGTTACCTGCCCATCTGGTTCTGGTTCTGGTTGGAAAGTTTTGTTTGTCTTTGTGGGAAGTTTTGTCTATTTCTCAAGAAAGTTGTATGTGCTTGTTTTGTTAGAAAGTTTTGTGCTTTCTGATGTTTTCCTAATTTTTGTTAAAAGTATGAAGCTGAAATAGAAATGGTTTACTTTTTTTTTTTTTTTTTTTTTTTTTGCTATCTCTATTGCCAATAGCAGCCGGTGACTACCCACAGCTGCTGTGACTGCTGGTTAGGAATCAGAACTTAGCAGGAGTTCAAACATTTTTGATGTGGATAATGATGACACAGTGATAGAAATTATTAAATAAAGTTAAATGTAAAACTAGTAACACTGTAAATTGATAATTAGAAATCTATGTATGAGTAAATTTAAAACTATAATGTGATTCCATTTTGAAATGCATTTTTAGTCACACTCATGGCTGGGTTGTCACCATCTTTGGTCAGTCACATGTCTGGAAACCATCTTATCTGGGTTAATAACAGTCTTTAATCTCGATGCAGTTTGCTTTCCTAACCTATGTTGCAGGATGGGGCTCCCATGGCCTGTCCTGGGGGCTCACCATAAAACCTGCCCAAGGTTTGATTCCAAAGGTGGAGAATCAATGCTTGTGGTTGCTGAGCCAAAGTGACTGCTGCCTTGACCATTCAGATCCAATAAGTTACAAATATTTCTAAATATTTGTCATCTCTTAGAAAGGTTGGGTACAGATTATTAATGGTCAAGATATAGGGAAAAAAAAACCTCTACTGCTTGTTCTACAAACTTCATGTTGGTAGTTTGTTGCTATGGTGCATGCATGTTCCTGTTCTTGCTTAAAATATTGTATCTCCTAGACTACTGAATGAAACCAGAAGGAAGACTTTGGTAGATGTTTCTGTGTTATTCAGAAAATGAGAGAGAAGGCAGAAGACTAGAGTAACAAATAAAGGGAAAGAAAACAATTGTCTGAAGCAAGGATGCCTTCTTCAGTCTGCCCCTGGCCTCCAAGAGCCAACAATATTTTGCCTTCATGTGGCACAATCCAGAAATTGGAATCAGTGACTAAATGACTTGGACTAGATTACCCAAGGGTTCAAGAACTCCCTGACCATCTCTGATGATGACACTCCATCTGAGTGGCATGAGGATCTGAGTTAGTACAGAACCCCAAAATCCTGATATGAGTTTTCAGCAATATGTGGATGACCTGTTGGTTGCACCTTCCAATAAAGAGACCTTCAGGAAAGGAACTGAGAAATTGCTATGGGCCCTGGAAGACTTGGGTTATGGAGTGTCTTCCAAGAAAGTCTAGATCTACAGATTATGAGTAATGTTCTTGGGGTATGTTCTTGAAGGGGGCCAGAGATGGCTCTCAGATGCTTGCAAAGTGATGGTGTTAAAATACCCAGTCCTAGGACTGTCAAGCAGGTGAGAGAATTTCTGGGCACAGCAAGGTTCTTCTGCCTATGTATCTCAGGGTTTTCTTAGCTGACTAAGCCTCTATATGAGACCACCAAACACATCTGACTTTATATGAACAGAGGGTGTTCAATGTCCTGAAGCAGAAACTCTTAGAGGCCCTGGCCCTTGGACTGCCTAATGTAAACAAACCCTTTTACCTGCTTATAGATGAGAATAAAGAGATAGCAAAAAGAGTACTCACTAAGACTATAGGGCTCTGAAAGAGACCTGTGGCATATCTATCCAAGAACTTAGAGACTGTGGCTGCAGGATGGCCCCCTGCCTCCATACAATAGCTGCTGTGGCAATACTGGTCAAGGACACTGACAGACTAACTCTGGGGCAAAACTTAGCATTTGCCACCCCACATGCCCTGGCGGCAGTCCTTAATCAGCCACCAGATCACTGGATAAGCAATGCCAAAATGACTCATTTTCAAGCCTTACTGCTCAACCCCATCAGAATAATATTCTAGGTGCCGAGGACCCTTAACCCAGCCACACTGCTGCCAGACCCTGACTTCAAGGCACTGCTTGGAGATACTGGCTCAAGCTCACTGCATCCACCCATACCTGCTAGACTTACCACTGCCAGATGCGGAGGTAACCTGGTTTATGGATGGCAACATTTATGTATGTATTGTATTCAGGGACAACAGTAACTACTGGCATGTCGGATGTTTGTTTAAAAAAACTTCTCCCCCTACTCCAGGTCTATTCAGGCTTAAGAATGTGTGTCTGGACTCCTTGTCTTAACTAAATGTGTTAGCATTAAGATATTTGGATAAACTTAGTTATATAAAAGTTTTAAATTTTGATACTAGGAAAGGATTCATTTCAATATCATTATTTTTAGGGCTAAACCTGACAGAAATAAGTTCTGAAGTCCTAGTCCTATTAAAGCTGCTAACATATTAAAGGCTGTTAGGAGATATAAGTAGTCAGTCATCTTTAAATAGTCAAAGTCTTTTAATTGTTGCCATGCTAAGTACTGATGTACTTAATTACAGAGATGAGTTTTATTTAATGCCATGTACATGTTTTCATGGTTGAGCTTACAAGTAACTAGAAACACAGGTTTTCTATTCAGATATGCTTGGGCAGCCCTAATACTTCAGAGATCTGCAGAATATGGCATTTAAAATGTTTATTTAAAAGCTTATTATATCAGTCAGAGACTCCCAGATCCTAATAGTAACCCAAGGTCTCCGAAGAAGATTATGAGGCATCAGGATATCTCCATCTGGATTGTGGTAGTACTGATCTGGGCCAGATTCCATAGTACAATACCTGCCTACAGCCAGGACCTAGCCAAGGCTCTGGAAAAGCTACAGGACATTGGAGAATTAATTATACCCTTTCTTAAACAAAGTAAAGTCAGTCTTCTCCCCTATGTCCCTCTACTATGGGAAAACTCCCACCTAATAGGCCTAGCAGCTGAAGAGGGATGTTGTTTGGATACTTCTGTCTCTAATTATGTTGGTTAGACTGGTCCAGATGAGCTATCAGATCTGGGTATGGCTAACATGTATGGACTTATCTCTGTTAACAGTTTTTAGTAGATTCAGAAGCTGCTCAGTCTGCACTCAGGTATAATTTATTCTTCTCAGATCTCTGCAAGTTTTGATGGCTAGGCTAGTTATGACTTTGTCAGCTTGACAGTAATAGATAACCAGATCTTTCTGCAAGGTGATAGCCAGCTTGCCTTCATTTTATATTTATAAAATAAAGCCCTGCTTTTTCTAGATTAGTAATACTAATATAACTAAAACTCGTATTTTTAACAATTTGCATGAGCTTCAGAGAATCATAAAATTTGGATCCACTTCACAGAGGTCAAAAAGATTCCAGATAAGTACAGACTAAGTTTTTCCCACCTGTCTGTTCCTAAGGATGATACTTTCCTCTTCTGGTTTGGGGACTCCTGCCCTTCCCAATTACTAAGACTGGTACCAAAATTTACAAATCTGTACATAAATTATAACTTTTATTCTTAGTTTTAACATGCAACAGATTTCCACTGTGCTGGCATACACAACTTGCTCCAAGGGAATATCAGCTCTGGACGTGCTGACAGCTCATCTGGACCAGTCCAACCAACATGGGTTGTTTCCTATCTCTACAACGGGGCCAGATAACTAAATGACTCTGACAGATGCCCCCTTGCCCAGCCTTTTACTAGCCTTTTAGCTCTTTTTGGTCCTGACAACAATGTCTCAGTGTCAGCTTGAAGTAGTTATGGGAAATGCCACCCTTGTTCCTGGACCATAACAGGTTGAAATACTAAGTTAAAAGGAAACCTTCTGGCATAGGAGACAAATCTTTTTGTAGAGGCTGAAAGGTCCCTGTAGCCTAGAGTTTGGCTTTGCATGTCAGCCACCTGTGGTACCCCAGAGGTCCCATCTGCTCCTGTCTCAAAGTATCCTGCCTTGAGAAGTCAGGAGAATGACTGGCCCCAGCTGCTGCACTGCTTACCCTGCTTACATGTCTAAGGAAGAACATGGCACTTCTGAAAGTCACTACCCTGCTGAGCCCCATCTGTCCAAGCCTATTTCATTGCCCAGCCCTTTTCTGGGAAGAGGGCAGAGACTTGAAATCTAGCAAGTATTCGTTCCTTGGTTGGCTTGCCAGAAGGTGGAACTGAGAGCCTGGACTGAGAAGTGGCCAGGTCCATGAAGACTTACTGATTTGTTTTCCAGCAACTCTATGCAAATCTTTTTCTTCATAGAGGAAGTAATGTTGGAATATTCTAGTTTGCAGAGACACATCAGCCCCATGCTTGGTTAAGGATTTGTGAAATGATAATGAATGGATGTGTTAGCCCCTTTTTTCATGGAGCTAGAGTACCAGTGTGAGGGATCTAGAGTACACTGGATGAGGGAAGAGCAGTGTTGATATGTTCAGGTGAAGTACAAACTCAGCCACAGGGGGATAGTACCAGGTGCTCTCCCACCTCACCCTTAACTGCCTCTGAGGGTCATGCCTAGGAGTTAGACCTACATTCTATAGTCACTACAATATCACTGAATCCAGTGAGACCCTACAGATTTGTTTGGGCCTCCAAATGTGGGCACAGAATCTGATGCAGAAGGAGGTGAAGCATGATCATCTTCCAAATAGACAGGCCTTGGCAGCTCTGAGATAACTGGAACCAGATGACTAGATCTAAAGTTGGGGGTGGCAGGAGGAGATGGCACCAGATGTCACCTCAGAATCTCGGGGACATGGTTGCTGCTTTCATGGAGCTAGAATTGTAATCATCCTTGCAGGATTGAAGATACTCTTTTTTCCTGGCCATAACCTTTGCACCCTGTGTCATAGACTTCTCCAGTATAGGAGGGAACAATTAGTAACATAGAAGGAGATACTTATGAGCTGAAACTAAGTGTCCAAAACCTGTGATTGGGTTCCATTAGGCCAAGGGGAAGGGGGAAATGAAGAACCAGAGTAGCACCTCCATTTTTGAGCCCAAATTTCTTAGCCCTAGTTTCAGACAGGCCTGCCTGAGTTATGCTGGGAACAAAGTACATCAGGAGATGGACTAGGGGCTATGTGATAGCAGCTAATTAACCACAGAGTGTGAGAGATTGTGTTGTTTCTTAATAAATAATTGTCCCACCCACTGGTTTAATAAAATGTTCTGATTGGCCAAAGGTAGGCAGGAAGTCTGGGTGGGGCTACCAGACCAAGAAAACTCTGAGAACAGGAAGCACAGAGCAGAACACCAGAGAGAAGCCAGAAGAAGCAGAGGACAACTATGCTGCTTTAAAGAAAGGTACTGAGCCGCATGGCTGAACAGGAAGAATCATGGGTTAGATGAAGGGTATAGAGTTAACAAGTTGTATGCCTGGGCCTTAGGCCAATCAGCCTAAAACTATCATATGTGTCTGTGTGTCTCTGCGAGTATACGGGTCTGCGGGTCTGTGGGTCCTAAACCTTGAGGTTAGGTCTGAAAGTCCGGGCCAGAAACCTTGTACTACAAATGCCAGCAGAGACCACACACCCATGGCAACTGCCCCTGAGCAAGGCCTACATCCAGCTTCTGCCACAGCAGACCACACTAACTGCATGGCAAATTCTGTTATACCATCCTGTTTTAATTTTGTGAGATTTTGCCTTTCCTAAGGTTCATATTGAGCTTATGTGCCTGCTAGGGCCTTTTAAGACCACATAGGGTCTGTAGATAGCTTCGTGCTGCTAATAGGCCCTGCATCTGCCATATTGCTGGTGAATGGAGCATTGAATGCTACTGTGACACCTGCTGACCAAACATCATCTTTGCAACTGAATTGAGGTAATGGCTAAAATTATTCTATTTGTGACTTCAGGTCATATTTTTCCATGGTGATTGAAAAATTCTTGAATGAATATCTTGAGGGTTTCAATGCCCCAGTCCTACTATTTTTCAGCATGTTTCTATATGTTGTGTTTCAAATTGTGAGCATAATTAAAGATGTGAAATCTTGAAATCATCAATTGATGATTAGAATATGTGATGTGGAAATTTCAAACACTAAAATGCAGATAAGGTTAATTTTCTGGAAATTGATTGCAACAAGCTTTTAGATAAGGCTTCTTCAGATATGGATAAAACTGTACAAGAAAAATATAGGCTTTACTTAAATGATGAGAACAAGAAACTCATTAATTATGTTAATGATGTGGATAGAAAAACTGATTCTATGAGGCCCTTGGAAGGACTGTTTTATCAGGAAAATTAAGCTCTAGAAAAATCAGTAGTATCCAAACTCCAGTAAGTATTAACCAAGCTTCAGAATGATAGGACTGTATTGCAGTACTAGTATTGTAATGCATTTTCTGCTCAGAACAATTCAGGTCAAACCCTGATGAGATATGGTAATGAAGAACTAAGGTGGTAAACATGAGAGGGCAACCCCCTTCTTCACCAGTATTGTTTCTTGTTACTGCTCAGTCAAAAAAAAAAAGCATATGGAGAATCCCCAGAATTTGTAGAGTATAATTATGAGCCAATATATATGAAAGATATTAATGATTTTTAAGGACAAAATATTGCTTCATGGTATACACTCTACTTATATAAAACAGCTGTTAAATTCATGGTCAATAAAAACCTGGATGCTGCCTAATGATTGGATGCAGCTCACTGTCCCCTGTATTGGACTATAGCCAAAATTACAATGGAGAAATTGGTTTAGTGAGAAGGCTAAGGCCTAAGAGCAACAAGGAAAATTTAGGGTT
This sequence comes from Phyllotis vaccarum, assembly GCA_033318265.1. Classification (NCBI taxonomy): domain Eukaryota; kingdom Metazoa; phylum Chordata; class Mammalia; order Rodentia; family Cricetidae; genus Phyllotis; species Phyllotis vaccarum. The sequence continues at coordinate 46,334,265 of JARWLC010000013.1, forward strand.
TTTTTTCATTTCTCAGGACCAAATCTTTGGTGAAGACATGTTTGCTGATGTGAAAGCTCAGACTACTTATAATGAAAATATGTTATTGCTATGCTGTACTGCTACATTAAATACTTGGAAAAAGATTTGGACCCTGGTCAGAAAATTGAGCAGGTCAAACAGGCTGAAAAGAACCTTACATTGACTTTCTACAGAGGCTTAACAAGGCTGTACATAGAGCAGTATCAGATGCAGAAGTCAGGAAGCAGTTAATATTTTCTTTGGCCCTTGATCATGCTAATCTGGAATGTAAAGGAATGCTTATGCTTTTAAAGATCAGATCTGCAACAGTAGAGGAATGGATTCAGTAAACAATCAATGCTGAATCTCTCCATTGTTATGAAGAGAATTGGGTAGGTCAAGCCATTGCTAATATTAGGGTGAGGAACCAGGGCATCACTTGCTTTAACTGTGGTAAACCAGGCCATATGAGACAGAATTGTACAAGGTACTTCTGGAAATAATATCAATTTTAGGTTTGATTCGAACAGAAGGCCATTGCCTTCTGGGTTATGCAGAAGGTGTGGCAAAGGACAACATTGGACAAATGTAGATCTACCAGGGAAAAAGAAGGCAACCTTCTACCATTGTAAAACACTTCTTTGGCTTCCCAAAAGAAGTCCCCAAAAATCAGATTTCAAAGACAAGGAAGGTCCTATCATATCCAGTCACTGTGAAAGACTAGCATTCTCAGGATGATTAGGATATCCAATGCCTAATCTAGAAGATCATATGGCATTGGATAGTAGAATAAATTCAGGAGAGAAATTGAAAGTTCCAAGAAAAAACACAAAATGAATATTTTGGCAAACTTCCATAAATGAACAATGACCAAAATTGAAAATATAGATAGATAATATTTATATCCAGGCCTTAGTTGACAGTGGGGGCTGCTGTTTCAATCATAACACCACAAACATGGCATCCAAGATGGCCTTTACAGGCAGTGGATATCCAATTTCTTGATATTGAAACAATATCTCAAGTGAAACAGAGTGTAAGATGACTCGAATGCATAGGACCAGAAGGTCAGAAAGGACTATTGAAGCCATATATGGCTGACACAGTGGTGAATCTATGGGGTCGTGATTTCTACAGCAGTGGTGGAATAAAATCTATCCAGCTTCAGACATCAGCCAGAGGCTCAATTATGTTTCTAAAAGTGATGCTTTAAGGTGCTATGAAGAAATTTCACCAACTGTTCAGGTTGTGCAAAGGAATTTCCCAATAGCTGCAACCTAAAAGGATGCTCACAGCACTGCCTTTAAGATGGTTGACAGAAAAGCTTATTTGGGTTCAGCAATGGCCATTGAAAAAGGAGAAACTTCAGGCTTTGAAATAGCTAACACAGGAGCAGTTACAGACACAGCATATCGAAGAAGCAACCAGTCCATGGAATTTTCCTATATTTATTGTCATTAAGAAATCTGGAAAGTGGAGGGTGGTGATGGATCTAAGAGCAATTAGTAAAGTTTATCAACCTATGGACTCTTTACAATCTGGTATTCCCCTACCTTCCCTGTTACCTAAGGGGTGGCCTGGCCTATTACAATTACAGTTATTGATTTGAAGGACTGTTTTTATTATTATTATTATTATTATTATTATTATTATTATTATTATTATTATTATTATTATATCTTTACAGGAACAGAACAAAGAAAAATTTGATTTCACAGAGCTTACTCTTAATAATTCATGTCCAGTTAAGAGGTATCAATAGAGGGTTCTTCCACAAGGAATGTTGAATAGTCCCACTTTATGCCAATATTTTGTACAGCAGCCACTAGAAGTGCTGCAAAAGCATGTCCCATAGTCTATCATTTACCATTATATGGATGGTATTTTGTTGGCAGGCCCAAACCTAGATACATTAGAATAATTGTTTGAAGAACTGAAGAAAATATTGCCTGATTGGGGACTACAAATGGCCCCAGAGAAAGTATAGAGAAGAGATTCTATCAATTATTTATGATATAAAATAAGCTTACAGAAAATTAGGCCCCAAAAGATAAAACTGAATAGTGATAAATTGAGGACTTTCAAATATTACTAGGGGATATTGCTCATCTACAACCCACTATTGGTATAAAAAACTATGAATTAGTTAATCTCTTCAAGACTTTGAATGGTAGAAAGGACTTAAATAGTCCAAGAGAATTCTCAGATAAAGACGAGAAAGAATAGCATTGGTGGAAAAGAAACTACAAGGAGCATATATGGATCATGTGGATCCAGACCTAGAATGCATACTGGTTATTTTACCCTCTAGACAATGTCCAACAGGAGTCTTAAAAGAAAATATTATATTAGAATGGATATTTTTGCCACATATGTCAAGCAAGAAGCTAAAAATATGTATTGAAAAATTTTCTGATCTAATTTTTAAAGGTAAATTCAGACTTTGCCAATTGACTGGAAAGGACCCTGTAGAAATTGTTGTGCCTTTGACTAATGAAGAAATTGATCTATTATGGGTAGACAGTGAACCTTGGCAAAAGGCTTGCAGTGATTTTTAGGAGAGATTAATAATAAATATCCTTGAAGTAAGAGAATTTAATTTATAAAGGAAACTAATTGGATCTCTCCTCATGTGGTACAGGATACATCCATTTCTGTGAAATTCCCACTCAGATTAATTTTGACAATGCTCTAGCTTATTATTCCCCAAAAATGAAGCTGATATTTGGATATTATAATATAAAGCTTATTACAGGGATACCACACAATCCTACAGGATAGACCGTTGTAGAGAGATCTCACCGCACTTTCGAAGAAATGCTTTATAAACAGAAAAGAGAAATGAGAAAACCCAAGGGGAGGTTGCATAGTGCCTTCTTGACTTTGAATTTTCTTATTTGCTGATGAAAAAAGAACATCAGCTGCTGAGAGACATTGGTTAATGGAGGAATCTTCCAAGATAAACCAACTCATCTACGTCAAGAATGTGTTGACTTCAGAATGGAAGCCAGGATATGTGCTTCATTGGGGTAGGGGTTTTGCTTTTGTTTCCACAAGAAAAGAAAAGATAAGGGGATCGACAAAATTAATAAAGATCTGCTTTGAAAAGGAGTCCCTTCCTGAGGAGGAGAAATAATTGCTCATCCCTGATATAACAAATGGATACAAGTAAGGAAAACACATTTAACAAAATTGGGGCAGAGTCTCAGTTTTGTCTTTATAGAAGAATGGATACAACCATCTTTAAGACATTGACTAGATATTGAATGGTTAGTAACATACATGAGAATGGAGATTGATGATGGAGGAATATTAAAAACAATCTATGAGAACAACTGATACAAATATGCACTACTGGGCAATTTCTCAATTCTCACTGCTTTGCATTTTACATCTATAACTCTTCAAAAAAATTGTGGTACTGATTTGACTATAAATAAGGCTGGATTTGGAGTGGGAGTAAGTGGCTTTCTCCCTCTCTAAACCCAAGCATATTGGTAAGGAAAATTTGAGAGATTCTGTCTCATATCAGAAAAGCCACCTGGCGTGGGATAGAAGACAGTTAGAATGTTTAGGGACCAATATTATTCTAACTTTATCTTTAATCTTATTTCTTTCTGTAGCTACACCTCCCAACCATCTCTGCATACAATCTTCTCCTGAAGTCATACAGGATGTAAATATCATCTTTGAGTGTCAATAATACTTAAGTTTTTAATTGTAAACAACATTTTCTCCTATCGGCTATCTTTGAAGCTTCTGGAACTGAGATGTGGCCCCCACCACAATGATTCCTACTGGTGAAAAGGAGAGTGAAATAGAGATAATGAGAGAGAGACAAAGAGACAGACAAACAGACAGAGGCAGAAACATAGAAATCAAGAACCTTGTATACACCAATCAATAATTCAATGATTGCTTTTAGAAAATAGACTATTCAAAATGGTTGCAAGATAGCTCTGTATGATTGTCCTTCATGTCACATCTCTGATAAGAATTCCAGATGAATTTGCCCAGTACTCTGCAAATGGTTTTAGATGTGTATAGTCAATCCATTAGGATCTAATCATTGTTTTAGCTTTCACAGGATCCCAAAGAGATGACATCACCCTTAAGTCAGCAGGAAGCAACCTTATGAAAAACTATGCCCCCTTTCCCAATAAGTTTTGTCCTCTGAGGGTTGTGGGTAATTATTATTCTGATAGAATAGTTATAAGTTAAAATTGAATTGAGGACGTAACAATAGTACAGCCTCAGGGATCTTTTTTAAAGAAGAGAAAGAGGAAAGGTAGATTGTTCTACCTACCTATAAACAATTTTAGACAAATATATGGGCTAAGCCAAAGACAGTTTGCATTGGCATAGATATTTGTATATTGATACAAATGTGAAATCATTTTATATGTTTGATGGAGATAATTTTTATATTGGTACAAATTCAAATCTGATTTTTTATATGTTCAAAGCAACTTGTACATTGATATAAAACTGAATCTGTAAATGTTATATAAAATTGATTCTGTAACTGTTATATTTTACATACACTTCTACCTCTGTTTAAAATATTTTCACATTACTGTCATTTCTACTAAACATTTGCTACCTCCATTTAATTATACTAGACATAACATATGATTGCACTAGTTATGATATATACACAAGATGTTGTATATACTTCTATTTGGATACATGTCTAAAATACTGTTACCATTCAACACAGTATGTATACCTCTGGCTAATGTTTTAAAGTCATACTAAAAGTCATTGTTCGGATTCAGTACACCCCTTTATAGGTAACCTAATTTTACAATGCAGGCTTTAATCCTTAGGATGATAAGAACTGCAGTCAACATTACTTAAGTTGCAATATCACAGTCTTCCCAGATACAGGTCAGAATACCATAGATAGACAGAAGTTGATGTGAGAATGGCTTTCTGTATGCTGTGAACATCAATCTTTAAATAAAGGAACTGTTTTGGCCCATGACTGGCACCATAGAAAAAGTAGGAGAAGACATAACAATATAGGTAGGAGAAGAAGGGCGGAGTCAGGGACAGACCAAGCCAACCAGCCAAGAAGAAACATGTGAGGAACACAGGTGAGCCACAGGCCACAGGGCAGACAGTGTAATGAGAATGGGTTGAGTTAAGATGTAAGAGCTAGTTAGCAAAGGGCCTGAGCCATAGGCCAAACAGCATGAAGTTAATATAAGCACCTGAATCATTTCTGGGGGCCTGATCAGCTGCAGGTAGCTAAGGGGTCTGGGATGGTAGGTTTGTGGATCTGGACCTCTGGCCCTCCGGGGTCAAGAAACCTTACTGTAACAAATGACATCCCAATGTGGGTCGAATACCACTTAAAACCTGAGAAAGAAATAACAAAGACCCCTAGATATAGAATGTGTGTGTGTGTGTGTGTGTGTGTGTGTGTGTGTGTGTGTGTGTGTGTGTGTGTGTTGACTCATTATTTCCACAGCATCCTGAGTCATTACAAGTAGTTAATTGTTGGAAAGAGAAGAACTATTTCTTCAGTAATGTAGCCATTATTCACAGCCATAAACAAAGGGAGACATTATGGCACACTAAATGTCTTATACTTACTTGAATAAGAACACACTTTCAGAGAGATTAAGGTACTGTTTGATATGTGTTATATACAAAGATAGATTATGGGCATACAAAAAGAAACATATTGATAAAGTTTTAGATGCTTTCTTCTCTTGTAGTCCATAACTAGAAGTGAAATGAGATTACTAACATCACTGAAACCAAGTGTTTTTATTTTATTTTCTGCTGTTCATATACTTTGACCAAAAGTAGCTTGAAGAGGCAAAGTTCGTTTTATCTCATACTTTTAGGTCAAAATTTATTATTGAAGAATGTCAGGGCAGGACCTCACATAAAGATGTTGAAGCAGAAATCTATAAGAAATGTTGCTTACTAGGATATTCCCATGGTCATGTTAATTTCTTAAGAATTTATGAGCTCATGCACAAATGACAAGTCATGTTATTTCTAGAGGGAGTTCTAGGCACTCAGTGGTGTTCTAGGCAGTGGTGATGCCAGGCATTTAGTCCCATAAATTCAGAGATGAAGATATTTCTATGTTTCTAAGAGTTCAAGGCCTAACTACCAAATAGTAATAACTCACACCTTTAATCTTAACCTAAATGTGAAACAAGTGGGTGAAGAAGGTATTTAAGGATGGCATAGAAAGACAGATTATACAGTAGAAGCAACAAGGAGTAAGCCTGAGGAAGTTGGAAGATATCTGGGTGAGATTTAACTGTAGTGTTTCCTCTCTTTAATATTCCAGCCTTATCCCAATATCTGGCTATAAGTCTCATTTGGTAACAATAAGAATTTGTACAATACTTGGTGCCCAACAAGAGGCACAAACCTCCCACCTGAAAGCCACTTGCCAGCCAGAGCAACATGTGGTGGAGAAGTAATTACCAGCTGGTTAGGCTTTCTGTTGAGTTAGTCTCTATTTTTAGGCAGACCAGCCATACATGTTTCCTTTTCAATTTTATCTGGGTAAGCTTTTCTCCTGGTGGGTTGTGAGGTTTTTTTTCCCATTTATGGACCCCTCCTTGGGCTCCTATCACACTAAGAAGCTTCCACATTTTAAAGACATTGAATCATCCCAGACAACTAGATAGGTTAGTAAATTAATTTTTTTTAAAAAAAAGTAGAATTTGTTTAAGGCACTGGAAGTTTCTTGGTCTTTCTATCATCTTTTACTAGAAGACTGGATATTGAAACCTATAGAGGAAAAGATAAATAAGTAGATGAGTATATTATAATATTTATCATATTATTATGAATATTATTTCTATTTTATTAAATCAAAATTTAATTAATATAAATTCCAAGAAGAAAATGTTTAAAAAGTCTATTAAGAGAGAAGATAAAGATATCTAAAACCAAACAAAAGAATATAAAGAACCAATCTCAGCAATGTCTTCTAAGATTATACAAAAACAGCCTAAGATTATCAAACAGCCAAAATTAATATATCCAGTAACCTTTAAAGAAATCACAAAATGATAAAAATTGTACAGAAGCTAGTTGGGCTTTAGTACAAATGTTAGAATAACGAAGAGGCAAAGAAGCAATTGTGACACATGGTATAGACTCGCCATTTGTAGAACAAATGTTAAATTCCCAGTCATGATGTAACTGGATCAACCCTAAGGACTGGTTAGATATGGATACTGTTGTTTTTGAGACTGAGTCACTGACAATGGAAAACATGGTAGAATAAGGATGCTAAAATAATAGAATAAAGAAGCAGAACCAGAGGCATATAAGTCTCCTAAGACCAAATTCTTGGGGAAGAGAATTGTGCTGATATTGAAAGGAAACCCTTATAAAATGAACATACTCTTGATCTATGCCATATGGCAGCATTTAAATGCATAAGATCAGACTGAAGAGAGAAAAATACCCGAATCCTTCATAAAAGTAATTCAAAGCCCAAAAGAAACTTTTACAACTTTTTAAAGAGATTAACTGCAGCAGTAAACAGAATGGTAAATGCATTAGAAGCTAGTCAAATAATAATTGAATCACTGGCTTTTGAGAATGCTAATTCATAATGTAAACTTAGACCATTCAAAGCAAGGTCAGCATAATTGGAGGATTGGATTCATGAAATAATTAATCTAGAGCCTTATGACTGTGATGATAACTTGGTAGGAGAGGTTATTTCTAGAGGTATATGTGCCATTCTGAGCTGACCCACCTTGGGATTTCTTGCCCTTTTGGAGGAAGGCATGGGGAATGGAGACTGAAGAGGCTGAAGGCTGACTGGGACGGATTTGAGGGAGGGAAGAGAGAGCATAGAAATATATGGATAAAAAGACATTCTTTAATAAAATTAAAAAAATGAAGAAAAATTTCAAAATGTTAAATGTTATAATTGTTGAAGGCAAGGTCACATAAAAAGAGATTGTAAAGAAGGTGTTCCCAGAAATACTGCCTTTGTTATAAATAATCTCAAGATTAGTGCCCCACTCTTCTGGAGTATGCAGAAGGTATGTAAAAGGGAGACATTGGACTAATGAATGCAGGTCAACAATGGACAGACAATGTAAATTTCTGCCTTTAGGATATGCCCCAAAGGGGCTTTCAAAAGCCCCCATATCAAATATAGTTCAATTTTAACCTGCTATCCTGGAGGAAATACCTTCCCAGAAAAATTAAAGAAATTAAAAAGACACAATATGCTGAATGATAGAAAAATCTATAGAAATGTTAAAAAAAATCTCAGGAAAAATTATAAATTGAGAATTTTGGCAAGCTAGTTCTTCTTAACAAAGGCCAACATTAAAAATACAAATAAAGAATGTTATTGTTAAAGGTTTCTTGGGCACAGCGGCAGATGTATCAATAATTTAACTAGAATTTTGGTATCTAAATTGGCTCCTTGAAGAGGTAAATATTCAATTTTTGGGAATTGGGTCATTATCCTAGGTAAAACAGAGTGAAAGATGGGAATAGGACCAGAAGGACAGAGTGAAATATTAAAGCCATATGTGTCTAACATTGCTATAAATTTATGGGGTTAAGATTAATTGCAACAATGGAAAACACAGATTAACATTCCTCCAAACACAGAAATAACCCATAAACTCACACATTTCTGAAAAAAAAAATTAGAAGGTATTATAAGAAACAGTCATAGACCATTCAGGTTATACTGAAACAAGGCACAACAGCTGCTGTTCTTTCAAAGACACTCACAGCTCTACCTTTAAAGAAGCTAACAGAGAAGCCTACATGGATTAATCAATGGCCTTTAACAAAAGAGAAATTGCAGGCCTTCGAACAGCTGGTACAGGAGTAATTAAATGCTCAGCATATTGAAGAATCAACAAGATTGTTGAATTCTCCTGTATTTGTTATTAAAAAGAAAATTTGGAAAGTAAAGCATGGTAACAGAACTAAGGTCAATAAAAAGGTGATACAAACAATGAGCTTTCTACAGTCTCTAATTCTTTTGCCATCCCTGTTACCTAAAGAATGGTCTATTGTAGTTATTGATTTAAAGCCTCTTTCTTTGCAATACCTTTACAGAAATAAGACAAATAAAAAGTCACCTTTACAATGTCCATGTATAATAATTCTCAGCCTGTAAAGAGATACCAGCAAAGGGTCCTCCTGCATGGAGTTCTGAATAGCCTCACTCTGTGCCACTATTTTGTACAAAAGCCAGTAGAATGAATATGTAACAAATGCCCACAATCTATAATTTATCATTACATGGACAACATCTTGATTCCTGATTGAAATATTGACACTTTAGAAAAAATGTTTGAAGTGAAAAAAGTTTTTGTCTACTAGTGAATTACAAATTGCCACTGAAAATAAAACAGAAGAGATTCCATTAACTATTTAGGTTACAAATTAGACCAACAAAAAATATTAGACCCCAAAAGGTACAAATAAGGAGATTGAAGACAATTAATGATTTTCAAAAATTGCTAGGATACATTGACAATTTACAACCCATTATTAGAATAAAAAATGATTAACTGGATAATTTGTTCAAAACATTAAATGGTGATAAAAACTTAAATAGTCCAAAAGAATTGTCACCTAAAGCTGACAGATAATTGGCTTTGGTGGAAAAGAAATTACAGGATGTGTAGTTGAATCTTGATGATCCAGACCTGAATTGCATTCTAGTTATGTTGCCCTATAAGCTTTCTCCTACAGAAATTTTAATTCAAAGTGAAAATGTTACATTAGAATGGATATTTCTACCATATAATCTGAGTAAGAAATTAAAGTCATATGTAGAAAAGTTTTCTGAATTGATTTTTAAGGGAAAATTAAGACTTTGTCAATTGACAGTAATGGACCCAACAAAATTGTTGTACCTTTAACTAATGAAGAAATTGACCAATTACGGGTAGAAACTGAACGCTCGCAAAGAGACTACAGTAATTTTTTTTTGGAGATAGTAACAACAAATATCCTCAAAGAAAAAGAGTTTAATTTCTAGAGAAAACTAATGGGTTCTTCCTTCTGTTTTATGAGATACACCAATTTCTAGAACCTCTACATTTCATTCCAATGCAAACAACTCAGGAAAGACAGGTTACAAACCAGAAAATATATGTAATGTGACTCAAAGTGGCTCTTATAATTCTGTTCAAAAGGCTGAATTATATACTATGTTGATGGTATTAATGGATTCTCCCAAACCTCTTTACATAGTCACTGGCTCTCAGTATGCAGAGAGTTGGTCTACACATTGAAACTGCTGATTTTATTAATAATGAGTAAGAATTAACTTCATTATTCTGTTACAAAAAATAATCAGGTCTAGGAATCATCCATTTGATCTCATATGGGTCTACCAGGTCCTTTAGCACAAGGTAATAATGAAAATAATAAATTATTAATAGAAAATGTTTTAGAGATCTCAGTGCTTCATTAAAAATCCATCACATCAATTGCAAAAAATTTTAAAAAAGGATTTCTCTATCTCTTGGCAACAATACAAAGAAATTGTAAAATATGCCCCACCTGTTCCTTCTATAACCAAATTCCATTGCCAGCAGGAAGTAATCCTAAAAATATACATAGAAATGAAATCTGGCATATAGATATATTTCATTTTATAGAATTTAGAAAATTAAGTTATTTCCATCATACAATATATATGTTTTCAGAATTTAAATGGGCAAATGCTTTGAGTTCAGAAAACGCTGATTCTGTAATCACACATTTACAAGAAGTTATGGCCATCATGGGAATACCTGTACAAATTAAGACTGACAGTGCTCTGGCATGTGTATCTAGTAAAGTGAAACATTTTGGTTGCTTACTATAATATAAAGCGTATTATAGAAATAGTACACATTGATGTATGAAAATCAGTCATAGAGAGAGCAAATTGAATTCTAAAGCATATGCTAAATAAACAAAAAGAAATAACAAAGACCCCTATATATAGAATATATACTGCTTTATTAACTTTGAATTTTCTCAATGCTAATAAGAAAGGAACAACAGCTGCTGAAAGGCACTGAACTATAGAAAAAACAGCTGAGCTACTTCAAAGATGTACTGACCTCAGAATGAAAGCCAGGATATGTATTAAGCTAGAGAAAGGGTTTTTCTTTTGTTTACACAGGTGAAAAAAAGTTATGGATATCATCAAAATTATAAAGACTTGATTTGACCTGGAGAAACTTCATGAAATAGAAATTGGTGGCTGATCCACCTATATTACAAATTTTAAAGAAAAAAAAAAACAAAATATTTGGGCTGGTTTTGCTTTTTATCTTTATAGAAAACTAGAAAACTGATCTTCACGAAGTTAAAAGACCTTGGACATCTAGACTTCTAAAGCAGAAGGGAGGCTATCCAGAAAAAATTGCAAGGAAAAGAACATCGGACCTATTGGTACCAGTATACTCTACAGGCTGAAATCTCATTGCTTAACTTCAATATATCTTTATTCGTAAGAAAAGCTGAATTCTCAGTTTAACTACAATTTAAAGCTGGCTTTAGAGTTGGAGTGTGGATCTCTCCTTCTCTAAACTCAAGCATACTTGTTAAAGGAAAATGTAGAATCTCCATATCTTATTAGAAGAACCACCTGATAAGTGACTATTCTATTGTTTCTAATATTCTGCTAAATAAATGTTTATATTAAAATCTATAAGACTATGTATATATTTAAATATTTTGCCACTATATTGATGTTCATGTAGAATATTAACTAATTATATAAAAAACTTTATTTAGCTTTTTATACATTGTGTTTTGTTTTAGTCTCATGAGTTTTTCTGAAGTGATCCATGACAATACCTCATTGAAAACTTGAAGTATTAAAAAGGAAAATGGGACCCTACAATGATGATTTTACATAGACTATTGATGTGGGAATGCATTTGTGTGTGCTGTATCTTTAAATAAAGGAGCTGTTTGATGGGTCATGGCGGGCACCATAGAAAAAGTGGGAGGAGAGTCAGTTCAGGTAGGAGAAGCAGGGCGGAGTCAAAGGCAGACCGAGCTGAAGCCGCCGAAAGAACAGCATGTAAGGAACACGGGTGAGCCACACGGGCCACGTGGCCCGCGGATTAATAGAAATGGGTTGATTTAAGATATAAGAGCTAGCTAGCAATGTGCCTGAGCCATAGGCCAAACAGCATGAAGTAAATAGAAGCGTCTGAGTCGTTTCTGGGGACCCGGGCGGCGGCGGGCGGCAAAGCAGTCCCGGGCGGCAGTTCTGTGGGTCCGGGACCTCTGGCGTCCGGGACCCGAAACCTACTACAACAGACTATGACAAAGACAATAGGCTGACAAATACTAATCAAAGATCACATTTGGATTACAAACTGGTCAGGACAATTTCTAGGTAGCTTGCTGAGATGAACCAGCTTCACAGACTACTCTAACCAGGACTTGAGACAAGCTGTGCTCTTTCCTGTTATGCAGAGATTAGACAACAAATGATACAGCTACCTATTTCAGGACTTGATAATTAAGAAAACTTTTCTTTTCAGAACTTCCAAAAGAAAATTACAAGTTTGAGTCTGTGAAGAGATAAAGAGCAAGACCAAAGAAATTGATATCTTAATTGAAGGAGCCCTTATATGGTTAGAGATAAACCTGATACTAAAAGGAAACCCTAGAACTCACAAAGATGACTCCAGCAATAGTGTAGAGGGTGCATAAACTGGACTTCCACTATAATCAATTGATGATCACCTTAATTGTCATTATAGAATAGAACCTTCATCCAGAAACTGATGACAACAGATGTAGAGATCCAGAGCTAAGCTTTGGGTTGAGTTCTCCATCTATTCAGAGAGAGGGAGAAGGGATTATATGAGCAAAGCTTTCAAGATCATTATAAAGAAACCCACAGACCAAACTTATTTGAGCAACTAGAAGCTCACTGACTCTGGGCTGACAGCTGAGAAACCTGTATGGGACTAAACTAGGCCCTCTGAATGTGGATGGAAGTTGAATGGCATTGGCAGCTTATAGGTCTCTGGCAGTGGGACAAGAATTTCTTCCTACTCCATGAACTGGCTTCTTGGAGCCTGTTACCTATGGAGGAACACCTTGAACAGTCTTAATACTGGGGGAGAGACTTGGTCCTACCTCATCTGGATATGTCAGACTATATTGACTCACCCTGGGAATCCTTACTCACTCTGAGCAATGGATTGGAAATGGGATGGGAATAAACTGATAGAATACTGGGAAGAGGGGAAACAGTGGTGGGCATGCTTTTAAAAATCTTTTATTTTTTTAATTATTTAAGCCCTTGGCCAAAAGTGAAAGAGGCATCATTTTATGTCATCCCAGAAGACCCAACCAATCACTAACATAACAGAGTGGCAATTTAAAAGGATATTTACTTTATGGAATTATCCAGGGAAGTCACAGTGTAACCAAGGGGCAAAACCTGCATGAATATTGCAGTATAATTTACACATTCACCATATATACTTTTATGGTTTATTCAATCTTAAATGGAAACTTTATAGTGAAATAGGGAATACTCAGGAGCAGTCAAATAAAACAACTAATAAGAAATGCCTTTTAAAAAACCTACCTATAAATAACTAAAGATTTAGTTGTGTTTAAAAATGTTCAAAGCATCAAAGAAAATCCATGACCAAAAAATGAAGGCTTAAATCTATAATAATCAACAATTTTAGACATAGAGAAATGTAAATAAAAAACATAATGAGACACAACTTCAAAATCAAATAGATGTTATCATGATTGATATCAATTTTCTATCTGACATATAATCAACTGGTGGGCCTCTGATCATGACATTCTTTCTGTTATTAAATTACATGTGACAGTTCACACAGTATAAAACTCACATGTGGCACCATTGTCAGGTCAAGAATCTGTGGCTAGATAGGTAATGGGTTTTAGGGCAAAACTTAATACTATCATTTTTTTTTCTAAAATGACATAGTAGTGAACTGACTTGTAATGACTTATCATTATATTCACCAGAGAGGTAATTCTCAAACCTAATTAGAGAAATTTCTACTTATATTACATGATGATTAACACTGAGAACTACCATTAGTTAAGAGGTAAGTATAAGAGACTCTTCTAAAGTTTCAGAGATCATTGCCATAGAGGGGTTTGAAAGAATGTTAGAGTCAGAAATTGTGGTTGATGACAAAGAAAAGTTATGTTCTGGTCACAGCAAGGCAGCTATATACATAAACTCAGAATGGTTGTGACATCTTTTACAAGACCTGTACATGTCTGAATCAGACCAAATTGTAGCATAGAGAGGGAAGTTGTGCAGAAAGTTCCTTTCCTAGATAAGGAGCTATTGACAATTTTTAGTTTCTGGGGAGAGGAAGTTTGGTTTAAAGTATAGTCCTTAAAGAATTGATAATGCTCTAGTGCAAAGCCATGCATATATAAATATCTGTGTAGGATACTGACTTTGATAGAAAAATATAAGGACTAAGAAGTTCAGTAATAAGGGAGGTAAATCTGGTACAAGTTGGGGGATTTTAGGCTGAATATGATTTAAAAAATATGTTCTACAAAATTCTCAAAGAATTAATACATAGAAATAATTAAAAATAGATGTTTATCAAATTATCCATTACTGTCAGGTGCTCTGAAGAGAAAAGATATATTTTATTTTTCAAGCCTGTACACATTTCTGACATTTACCTATAAACTTGTAACTTATCTCTAATTTTCTGAGTAAAGCTTTAATATGAAATGTTTGAGACAAAAATATTAGAATTTTCACTTTGACTCTTTAAATAGAATAACTTATAACCTTGTTTTAACTTCTGTCAGCTATACAATTTTTAGTAAAATTACTTATCTCCTGCTTTTGTTAGTAAAATGTAGATAGTAAACCACTTTGGACAGCTTTGGGTTTATATGAAATAAATATAGAAGTCATATAGAAAAGTACTTATTGATTAATAATCCAAGTGGTCAACATTGCTGTTATTAGACATTCATCATTCTTTCTTATTCAAAAGTATCTTTTTACTACATAACCAAATACGTCTCAAAACTTTGAAACCAACTCATGTTTATGGTTGATGTACTAATGGGAATGCTCATATTGTTCCAATGTTCTAAGCTATTTGAGTTAGGAAGTGCATTTAATAATTCTTTTATATCTCCTCTTTTTTCTTTAGGTTTTGAATGAATATATTATCATTCATTTGTCAATGTTAAATAAATTTTTAAATATAGTTTTGTATATAAAGTTATTATCTCATTAACAGTCTATATTGGAAATATTTACTTTGAATTTTTCTGGAATTGTACCTTAGCAAGATTTAAATGCATGCTTATTTTTATAATCTATCTATATATCTATCCATCATTTTTCTATCTGTCTGTATATATGTCTATTGTTAATGTGTAAATGTGGAAGTCAGAGGATAACATTAAAAAGTTGGTTTTCTATTTGTATCTAGGACTAAACTCAGATTGTCAGAGTTGGCAGTAGGTGCCTTTACATTTTAAACCCCTCATCAGTCCTAGACGAATGCTTATAATTCGTAACTGGAGCTGACATGAAGCTATTACTTTTCATGATGTTACCATAACTGAAAATTTTCATGGATACTATTTTATTTTCTGTTTTCTTATTTTATTTTACTTTTCATGGTATCTTGATAGTGATAATAGTCTGTTAGTTCAATGATTCAAGGTTTTTTTGAAGGAATATGTGCTTGCTTTTTTGAAAGCTTTCTTTTATGTCTGCTCAAAATGCTTGACACCTGGCTGTATCACAATTAATTTCTCAAATAAGAAATACATCAGAAGTGAGTTTTACACCAGACTGGTCAACCGAGTAAGTTCCAGGCCAGCCAAGGGTGCTACACAGAGAAATACTATCTCAAAACAATAAAAGAAAACAAAATCAAGTAAACAACAACAATAAATAGGAATACTACTTTAGAAATATTTTGCTTTAGAAAAAAGTACATAGTACAAAAATCACATATGTGAAAATGCCAGACTTGCTATTCAACTATGGATGGAATTGCCAATGTTTTCAATAACTGTGAGAGTTGTTTGAATTTACTCTCAGAACTGAAGCAAATTCTCATGTCCTTGCTTCAGCTTCCATAGCTTTCAAGCATCCCAAATGAATCTTTTTCTTTTGGATTACAAAAAATGCTAAGTCATATAGGATAGATGTATGATATTATAAATAGTTCTGATAAACAGTATTCTCTCAAGCAGAAATGTCTACATCTTAAATATGGGCCTGGACCTGACAAGGACTTATAAGAAGCTAAAGGAGGGACAGCTGTTTTAGGTAATGTCCCATATTTTTTCCAAATGTGTTGCTATCATTTGTAGCATGTGAAGTTCTCTTCAGGAATCATACTTCAAGAACCTTAACAAGAGGGAACAAATCACAGGTAATAAGGTATTGTGTAAAATTATACACCTAAAGTGTCAGGATGAGTTAAATTTTCTTGTATTCATTTCCTGTTTGTAGTTGTCAATTTATGTTGTAAAAAATTCCATTTTATTCATATTACTCCTCAACACACACATCCATATTATTGGCTTTCCAGGAAAAAGAAAGAACTTTATGATTTTTAAATCCAAATGTATGGCAAATCATGGTAGACAAGAAATTGTATAAAAAAGTGAGTTAACAAAATAAATCATTTTTACTAGTTGTATGAGAATACCACCTCCAAGTATATATTCTTGAAGTTCTATGAAAAATTCTAAGGAAAAGAAAGAAAAATTTAAAATGTTGTGAACTTCCTGCCCACAAAAAGTTTAAAGGGTATTGGAAGATCAATTCTGTAAGCCCACTTGCTGCACAAACATGTGGATCTGAGTTCAAATTTCTATCTTCCATGTAAAATAATAAAATCCAAATGAGGCTGTACAATTGTAAAATTTTACAAGATGGAGATATCATGATTAATGGAACTTCTAAGCTACCAGCCTGGCTCTAGGTTCAGTGAGATACTATATATGATTGAATTAGGATGTGAAAATAACACCTGGAATTATCCTGGAGGCCTTGATTACACTACAGCTATGTAGAGAGCTGAAGGGTACATACACCACAAACACACACACACACACACACACACACACACACACAATGCTCCAATCATATATAATAAATTCTAATATAAAGAAACATGTACAGTAACGATTGCAATCTATTATATTAAATTTGCTAGGAGAAATTTTACCTGAAAGCAAAACAAAACAAGCTGATGAATATGTTAATTACTTGATCATAGAAATCATTTCATAACGTGTTTTGCAGTATGTCACAGTGTACTCTATCCATGCAAATGGATTTTGTCACATAAATCACAGTAATGCTGGAAAGGAAGGAAACACAAATGAAGCAAATGTAGTCACACGAGCTTAAAGCAACAATCTTGTTTTCTATGATTAATGTAAAGCACCTTCTGTGTACATTGTTCAAGAAAATCATTTATGTTTCATGCAGAAATTAAGACAGTTTAAGTGTTACCAAATAAAGGACAAGTTCTATGATTAATGTAAAGCACCTTCTGTGTACGTTGTTCAAGAAAATCATTTATGCTTCATGCTGAAATTAAGACAGTTTAAGTGTTACCAAATAAAGGACAAGTATGTGTCTGAAACCACATAGTCTACAATTATCAAAACTCTACTCATAAGAGCTCAGACTTGGGGATAAGGTATGAACATTTGGTGAGACAATATGGTACTGCTCTTTAACGAAAAGAAGAAGTTCTTTAAAAAAGTATAGAAAAAAATGTGTTTCTCTAGGTAAATATGTACATATATACATATATTAGTAATATAAAATCTTCTATATACATACATATACAGTAAGTTTTCCCTATTGTTCTTAATGAAAAATTAATTATTTTAAAGATATTAGAAAATAATTACTTAATATTCTAAAAATAATTTGCATTTTATAGAACTGTATATTTTTCAATGTCTTTTTCTTCCTTTTTAAGATTGCTTTAATTTAATTATCATAAGACCACAATATAAAATCTATTTGAAAATATTTTGCAAAATATTCTATGTTTGCATATAAATAGATGACTTTAATTCTAATATTGCCATAGTAATACGTTATCACTGCTGGTTCTAATTAGTCTTTCTTACATATTGTCTTTCTCCATCTTTTCTGCCCCATATTTGCTTGATCCCTTTTTCTTCCTTAAATATCTTCTCCTCCTGTCACTTAATGTCATGAGAAATTCATTGGTCTTATGTTTTGCACTCCCCAGTCCCTTATGATTTCTATCTCCCACCTATGATACTCTTTCTATTCTTAAAACTATAGGTACAACACACACACACACAAAACACATATATAAAACAAAAACTAAACTTAGAATCAATGCTATTCTATGAAAAACATGCTCTCAGTTTCTTTCTGAGTATAATTTATAATTGTCTATAAAAATTCATTTTTCAGCAAGTATTGTAATTTTTCATTGTGCTTAGGTATATGAATGGGGCTAGAAATAATCATTATGAGCCAGATAATCCTGACAGAGACAAATGTTGCAAGAGTTCTCTCATTTGTTGACATTAGTTTTGAATTTTTAGATATGTGTATTGTGTTTTAAATAACTACAGAAGCTATAAATTTAGTATGGAACTATAGGAAAAGAAACATTAAAGGAGTATAGATAAAAGACAATGTTATAAAAGGTTAAAAGAACAATAAAAGGGTGTAGAGGGATTATGTTGTTCCAATGTTAATTGTCCCACCCACTGGCTTAATAGAAAGCACTGATTGGCCAAAGGCAGACAGGAAGTGTGGGCTGGGCTACCAGACTAAGAAGTCTCTAGGAACAGGCAGAACAGAGCAGAATGCCAGAGACAAGCCAGAAAAGAGGATGACTATGCTGCTCTGAGAAAAGGTACCGAGGCCACATGGCTGAACAGGAAGAGTCTCATGGGTTAGTTTAAGGGTAAAGAGTTAGCAAATGATATGCCTGGGCCTGAGGCCGATCAGCCTAAAACTATTGTAAACATCTGTGTTTCTCTGTGTATCTGTGGGTCTGTGGGTCTGTGAGTCTAAACCTTGAGGGTAGGCCTGAAAGTCTGAGCCAGAAATCTCCTACTACAGAAGGGTTCAATAGAAGGCAGATTTAGAATAACAAGTTGTGGAAGGTAATACAGGTTAAAGATACTTTGAAAAAAAATTATATAAAAACACACTACTGTAAAGCCTTCAAAAATATAAACAAATGTGTTTATAAAGAAGTTTAATGAATCTACTCTATAAAATGGACAGTGTTAAAACTAGACACCACATACTAGCAAATACATGTCTCTTATGCCAGTCCAATGCTATTTTTATTACTATGACTCTGTAATATAATTTGGCATCAGTTATTGTAAAATCTCTTCCTGCTCAGGATGGATTGAGCTATTTTGAATCAGTTTTGTTTCATATGAATTTAATAGTTTATTTTTTAGTTCAGTGAAGAATGCAACTGAGACTTTGATGGGTACTGTATTAGTTATGTGTATATAACATTTGATAACATGGTCAATTTTATAGTATTTATTCTATCAGTCTATAAGAATAAATTATGTTCCTTCGAGTGTTTAATTTATTTATTTAGTTTCTTAAAGTTTTCATTTGAGAGGTCTTTTACTTCCTTAAATGGCTTATTCCTGGGGATTTAATTTTCTTGAAGCAATTGTAAACTGAATTTTTGCCAGCTTTTCTTGACAAGTTTATTGGTATTTAAAAAACTGCAGATTTCTCTATGTTGATGTCATATTATGCACTGTTCTGTGAGTGTATATCATATCTAAGAGTTTCCTGGCAGACTCCCTGTCTTTCAATGTAAGATCATCTCATATGAAAATAAATACTTTGGTTTGTTTCCTTTTTTTGTCTTAGTAGTAAACAACTTAAGAATTTGAGTACCATATTGAACGTTTGATTGAATGGACATACTTGATTCATGCTCAATTTGAATTTATATAATTATATTTACTTATTATTTCTCATGAAAGTAAGTGGTACAAATAATAATCCTTGAAGATGACCATATGACACTAATTGCTGAGTCTCACAAATTTCAGAAATGGTATAAATATGATTTTACACTTACTTTTCCAAGGATGCCTAACAAATGATTTTGACCAAGTCTTGTTGCAGGGAAAAGCCATAATGAAGCCCCTTGACTAAATATTACTGCCTAGAATTATGGAAGAAGGCTATTTTAAGGTTGTAGAAACAGAGATTTACCAGTAAGGCAATGCTAAATACCCAGAAAAACTTCAGCCAACTGACTCTAAATTATGAGAGCAGTGGTACATGTTATATTTTGTAAAGCCTTGTGGTTCACTGTTGCATGTATAAATAAATGAGATTTTACCCTCATTTATTTACCAGTAGGTCCAATATTCTTTTGCTTGTAAATTTTTCTAGATGGACTCCCTTCTGCTTTACATGTCTAGATGTCCAAAGTCTTTTAACTTCTTGAAATTGGTATTTCCAGTTTTCTGTAAAGACAAAACAAAAACCTGCTCCAACCATTTGTTTCTCCTTTTGACTTAAAGAATTGGATTATGGGTGTGTGAGCCAACAATTCTTATTTTCATGAAGGTTCTTTGGTAAAATTGAGTCTTTATTAATTTTGATGGTGTCTATAACTTTTTCTTCACCTGTGGAAACAAAAGTAAATCCCCTTTCCCAAAGTAGCACATATCCTGGATTCCATTCAGAGGTGAGAATATCTTTGAAGTAGACAGGATGATTTATTTCACCTGTTTTTTTTCTATAGTCCAATATCTTTCAGCAGCTGTTGTTTATTTCTTAGTATCATTGGAAAATACAAAGTTAATAAAATATAATGTAGTCTATCTCTAGGTGTCTATATTATACCTTTCTGTTTATTTAGCATATGCTTTAGTGTTTGATTTGATCTCTCTATGACTGCTGCTCTGTATAATTGGGTGGTATTTCTGCAATTGCAAAAAAAAAATGTTTCATTTTACTACAGACACATGACAGAGTATTGTCAGTCTTAATTTGTACAGGTATTCCCTTGATGGCCATAACTTCTAGAAAATGTGCGATTTAACTGTTCCTGTACCGTATCTCTAAGGCCTGAAATTTATCTTTTGTTAAAGGCCATTGATTAACCCATATAGGCTTCTCTGTTAGCCATTTTAGAGGTAGTGCTGTGGGTATTTTTGAAAGATTAGAAGCTGTTGTACCTTGTTTATGGATAACCTGAAAGGTCTCTTACTGTTTCTCATAATAATTTTTTTTTTTCTGGTAACATTCTAGTTTATGGTTTGCTTCTGTGTTTGAAGGAACATTAATCTGTGTGTTCCATTGTTATCATAAATCTTATCCCCACAAATTTATAGCAAAATTAGCCACATATGTTTTTAGTATTCCTTTCTGTCCTTCTGGTCCTATACACGCAAGACATCTTGCACTGTTTTACCTGTATAACAACCCAATTCCCAAAACTGAACATTTACCTCCTGAAGGGGTCAATTTGGATGCCATGACTCTGGTGAAATTATTGATACATCCACCCCTGTGTCAAATAACCCTTCAATAATAACATCATTTATTTGTATTTTTAATTTTGGCTTTTGTTCATCGATAGAAGCTAGTCAAAACATTCGCTTATATCTAGTGTGATAGCAGCCCAAGGAGGGATCCTAAAAGATGTTAAAAACCACCCCACAGCCCACCAGGAGAAAGAGCCCACTGCCTGAAAATCTTACCCAGATGAAAGTGAAATGGAAACACGTGTGGCTGGTCTGCCTAGAACCGAAGGTTTACTGAGAACAGAAAGCCTAGACAGCCAGTAATTACTCCTCTGGCCAATGTTGCTGTACTGGAAAGTGCTTTTTTGGGTAGGGAGATGAGGAATTAATGTCCCAAAGTTGGATGCCAAGTGTTTTATGAATAAAGGAAACTCAGAGAAAAATCTCAAGGAAAGGCTGAGATATCAAAAAGAGGAAACACCACAGTCAAATCTTAATGAGCTGACTTCCAGATTCCTCAGCCTTACTCCTTGTTACTTCTACTCCCTCCTCTGTCTTTCTATGCCTGCCTTAAATACCCTATTGACTCAGCTGCTTCACAGAATAAAGGAGTGACACCACCACTGCCTGCTGGGAGCCTAGAACTCCCTCTGTAAACTAAGCTGGCCTCAAACTCAGATTTTCTGGGAATAAGGGTGTAGGTCACCAATCCTGGATATTCCTTGTGCTGTGATTAAAGGTATGAGTTATCACTCTCTGATCCTCCTAAACAGATTATGGGTAGACCCCTCTCATATCTCAGACTGGTTTTTATTAAATTTGAAACATATCCCCACAATTCATGTCTCTGGGAAGCTTATAAGAATTTAAGCCCCACCTCACAGTTTTTGTGAGTTAGAAAGTGGAGGGTGTGTATTACCTTCAAGCTCACAGTTAGAAAGTGGAGGGTGTGTATTACCTTCAAGTTTCCTGGTTTAACACTGTATAATTCCTTTGGTTCCAGACTTGGCACCTTCATCCCTTTCTTCTTTGTCTCTTACTTTTAGAACCAAATGACTTTCATATGTCATTTCTGCCATTTGACTTTAAAGGCACATATTTATTTGATTTCATAGGTTTTGATTTTGATGATAGATCATATCTTGACTCCAACATTTTTCAAGTGTAAAAAAGGGATATTGCTTCTATATTAAAGCATATGTTAAAATAAGCTAAGACTTTTGGTGATTGGTTAATTTTGTAGAATGAATGTATTTTACTGCGAGATTGAGTTGAATATTGTGAGTACAGTGGTAGACTGTTATGATTTGAAGATGAACTCTCTAGAATTCAAGGATTCAGACCCTTAGAAAAAAGGGTTCACATAGTATTCACCATTTACATTCTTTGGAAGCTAAGTACTCATGGTAAAAATTAACACATTATCATTTTAATGCAAGGCTTAATTCTCAGTTTCTATAACTGTGAGAAAATAATTTGTCTATTCTTCATAAATTACTTAGTCTCCACTATTCTGTTGAAAGAACACAAATAGACTGGCAAAGTTGAATATGGGAAGTTTTTCTCAGTTACAAGTGAGCTTGTTATTTCTAAAAGAAAGGACTACTTTGATTATATTTGATATTTAAATGAATATCAAAGTTTGTACTCAGACATTTAAGCAAGGGAATTTGAGATATTATTTCTATATTCATTATGTATTAATTTGATTCATGGCCATGACTACTGTTATAATCGCCATTAACACACATTTTCTTCCAGAAACACTTGTAAGATTGACATTTTAACATATATGTTTGTTGTTATTACAATTCTAGCAAGGTATATTTACATTCAAAGGGAAAAAGAAATTGTCAGTGAAACCACTGAATTTATCCAGAGCAAAATGTGCAATAGCTTCAAGAAAATTTATATTTTCTTCAATGTCATCATCATCCATTGAAAACTAAAGTTTCTGTATTAGATGAGATTCCCCAATCCAAACTTCCTCTTTTTTTAAAAAAAATGATATTATTTAGAAGAGAATCTTCTTTCTTGGAATCACAGAAAATAAACAGTAGAGCTTCATCAGGGATTTTATTATTATTATTATTATTATTATTATTATTATTATTACTATTCACTCTTTAAATTCTCATTTCCACACTTGAAAGATTTTACTGAATTGTGGCAGGAGATAATTCATGTAAATGACTTAATGAAGTTTGTAGTATACTGTAAGTTCACAATAAGTATAAGCACTTAGTCAGATGATCCAGATAAATGCAAAGACAACACAGTAACTATGATTATAATTAAGATTGCAATTATAACTACATCACTAATATCATAACTCTCAGAATCTTACATCTCCCTGCTTTGCTCTTAAGTGTTAACCTCAGAGCAGAGTAGATGCATTTACTGTTTTAGACATTGGTGGCATGGATGATATGCAATCTCTAAACTACTGTATAAGCTCTTCCTTTTGGTATAGGTGTCCCCTGTTGTTGTCCAAGTAGCCTCACTCCTGGTGTCCATTGGTTGCCTTGATTTTTGGGTCTATTTTGTGATTACATTTTTTTCCTGATTGTTTCATAACTCAAAAAATAATTCAGAATACCAGATACTTATAAAAATAGAAGTATATTCTAATAAGGACAAAGAAATGATGAAACTTTTCATTGGTAAATTGAAATTTTGGCTTTATGGAGTTCTTAAAAATGCAACATGCTGAATAGTACTATTAAAGAACTCTTTTCTGTTAATTTTTTGTATAATACTATAATGGAGAATAAATTAAAGTAATGTACTCTGTTTATCAGAAAGCAGTGCAAGTCTGGCTTTTGTAGTTCTTGGCCAGTTGAGTCTCCACATTATTGTTGATGAGATCATTCCTACATTAGTTTTAAACATTGAGGTAACATACAGTTACATATTAGGTGTTGAACATTGTCAACTATCATTACTCTAAGCCTAAAAATCTTTTTAACATCATTCTTTCACTTTTTCTTATTCAACTATCAAATTTGTGTTTAACACTTTATATTTCTATTAAGCTTATAATTTAATGAAGAATTAAATATTATATGAACATTGCCAGAGCTTTAAAATATCCCCCTATTAATAACCCATCTACCTATGATCTATTTTTAGAGATAATTGGTGCTTTGAGTAACTGCTTAGACATCTCAACTAGATACTTCATTATTCTTTCCTTTTAGTCATCTAAATAATAATTGTTGGTAGACTATCAGTCTAAGGAAATATTTCTTTCTTCTCAGTGTCTAATCTAAGTACTACTTAAGTCATCAACTTTGAGAATATAATTTGAATTATTTTCCAAAAGTTGAAACAGTTCAGTTATTTCATTTGTATGTTGCTCTTTCTTGTGATAATCCCTTTCAATCAAAATAACTTTCTTTCAAATAACTGTTTCAGTTATGAGCCCCAGAGGCTACTTTTCTCATCAGTTTGTGAAGAAAATAGTTATTGATATCATGAGTATAGAGAAAAGTATGTTTTATGAACTTCTTGTAATGTGGCGCTTGGCATGGGGCCCAGAATATAAGAATGAACTTAGAAACATTATTAGTTGATTAACTGCTTTCATTCTCAGCATGTGCTTTCCTTCCAAATTCATTGGTAGATCTCTTTTGGCTCCAGTTACATAGATCAGGATACTGTGGCTTGGAAAACTGACAAACACAATTAGTGGAAAGAATAAGCAAGAAAGCAAAATTGTTCTAACAGACAGCTTCTTAATAAATTAAAGAATATATAACAATGTTCATTCTATTTTAATTATTCTTATTTTTAAATGTTTTGTTAAATATTTAACTTCTTTATTTCTTTTTAAAATTTATTCTTCTGTCTAACAACACATCTATCCTGATGCAACCTCCCTGCTCTCCACTCCTTCTAAACCCCTTCCCTTTCCTCCAGATCCTTTTTTTTCCTTTCAGAAAAAAGTTGGCCTCACAGGGATAGATACTAAACAAGGCATAACAAGTTTCAAAAGTTTCTGCATGAGCCCTACTATCAAGGCTAGACAAGGCAACTCTGTAGAAAAAATTTTCCCCATGAGCAGGTGAAAGAGAAAGACACCCTTATTGTCATCACTATGATTCTAACAACAACAAAAGCAAAGTTAACCATATCATGAATTGCAGACCCATGTAAACTCCCTGATTTTACCTTAAGCCTCTGTGAGCCCCTAGGAGTTATGCTTATTTGAGTCTCTGGCCTGTGTCATCCTTGTGACCTCACCCTTTTTGGCTCCCACAATTCTTTTCCCTTCTTCAGAGGGGGTTCTCTGAGCTCTGCCTAATGTTTGGTCCTATCAGCTGCTAGAAGAAACCTCTTTAAAGATGATGGAGCTGGGTGCTTATGAGTATAGCAGAATATCACTAGAAATAGTTTCATTGGCTTTCTTTGTCCTCCTTGGTTCAACCCTGGGTGTATGAGCTATCTAGCCTTCCCCCATGCTGGCTAACTAAACAGTGCTCAGGTGAGCTACCTCTTGTGGCATGGGTCTTGAGTTATACCAGTCATTTGTTGGATATTCCCATAAGCTTTGAGCTACCATTGCTGCAGTGTATCTTGCAGGCAGGAGAGGCTGAAGATCATCTCTGGGTGCCAGCATAGTTACAGAAAATGGCTGGTTATGGCTTCAAAGGGCAGCCTACAGAATGAGATAATATTTTCATCAACTCCACCTCAGATAAACAGATAATATCCATAATATGTAAAGAACTCAAGAAAGTAGACATCAACAAACAAAATAAGCCAATTAAAAATGGGACATAGATCTAAATATTGAATTCTTAACAAAGAAAACTCAAAGGCCTGAGAAATACTTAAAGAACAGTTCAACATCATTAGCCATCACAGAAATGCCAACTTAAGCTATTTTCCACATCTTACACCTATCAGAAAGACTAAGATAAATAACAGAAATGACAACTCATGATGGAGAAAAAATACATAATATGTATTTATTATGTTTTTTCTCTTAATTTCTTCCAGATTCTCTCACACCTGCTTACACACCTCAATTTTTGCAATTTCTCTCTTTTTAAATAAGCAAATGAACAAAATCAAAGAACAGACAAAATCCATAAAAATTAAAATCAAATAAATATATGTAAAACAACGAGTGAACCAAGAGTAGGGAGAGAAACAATGGATAATGCCATATATGCAGAGAAGAGATGGGGAGGTAAACCTAACTGTATAAGTCCTGTCTTGTTTGATCTCTTCTTAGATAAAGTAGGGAAGAGTATATTGAGGAAGACTATAATAAAATATAAACTACTCGTTACCCCCCTTTGGGGGGAAGTATTTTTGTGCTTTTTTCGTTCTTCCTCTTCCTTGTTCTTACTACCATTTACTTAGTTTCTTTCACTCTTATTCTTTTGAGTTCTTTATACTTAATATTATATCACTTTCTTTGTGTATATTTTCTCAAGATTCTGAAGCTCCTATCTTTGAAAGTTTGATCCTCAGTTAGTGGAACTAATTTTTATTAAATTAGGCAGCATGCCCTTGTGGGAGTAGGAATGTCCTATTTGTTAAGATGTGTCATGGTAGAGAGGCTTTGAGGTTTTTAAAGTCCAAGTCAAGATGTGTTTTTTTTTCTAATATCTCACTGTATCAAGATTATAGTCTCAGCTCCAAGCATACCTACCTTGATGTTGCCATTTATGAGGATAATGGTCTAAACTTCTATCTCTGTAGTCACTCCCCATATAAAAAGCCTGGCATTGAAACACTCACTTTGGTCATAGTTTGTTCAATGTAACCATAATAGATGTTTTGATGATACAATTTAGGCATATTTGTCTATGTATATTCTTCCTGTATCATTTGAAAATGAGTAAGGCTAAATTAAATGTCAACGAACAGTTTTAAAAAATACCAAAACAGAGCAGAATGAGAAAAAAAAATATAAATACCAGTGAGTTTATTTTATGTTTGCCTAGAAATGGGTCTTGCCATGAATTATATAGTTAATATATCAAGTGTAAAATTCATCACAGAAAAATAAATGTGCTTCTTTTCCAGTATGTATCCATTATAGATATATACTTGGTGAGATAAAAGGATGCTTGTATACATCCTAATATTATTTCTGCCTTTCTCTCCGATCACTCCCATGTAGCCTTATTTACTATATTATATTACTAAATAATAAGTACAGCTAATTCAATCCCTATAATGATGTGGGAATGCCTTTCTGTATGCTGTGAACATCAATCTTTAAATAAAGGAGCTGTTTTTGTCCATGACAGGCACCATAGAAAAAGTAGGAGGAGGAATCAGAGTAGGTAGGAGGAGCAGGGCGGAGTCAGAAAGAAGGAGCCAGAAGCCCAAAAGGAGCAACATGTAAGGAACACAGTTGAGCCATGGGCCACGTGGCAGACAGATTAATAAGAATGGGTTGAGTTAAAATATAAGAGCTAGCTAGCAATGTGCCTAAGCCATAGGCCAAACAGTATGAACTTAATATAAGTGTCTGAGTCATTTCTGGGGGCCTGAGCAACAGCAGGTGGCTAAGAGGTCTAGGATTGCAGGTCTGTGGGTCTGGGCCTCTGGCTGCCCGAGACCGAGAAACCACATTGTAACACTATAATGTTATATGTGTGTGTGTGTGTCCCAGATATAAGAACATTTCTACATCAACATCAAAGTTCATTATTTTTAACTAAATAATATGAGTAATACTTAATTTACCTCACTCACATAATATCTCTGCTAATTTACACATAATGTATAATCTTTACCCCTGCTTTCCTTAGATTTTGAGGAATACTATATGTGCTGGCCAATGAACTCTCAAATATCATTTTTTCTCTTAGAGGTTATTTTTCTGTCATAGAGATCCAACTTCATGATTTTTACCCTAAGGGCATTGAAAAAAAAAAAGATTTGTTTTAGATCTTTTAATTTTCTTTATATATTCATATTTTCTCTTTGTCTCACTTCACCAATATAGACTTCTCTGTATTCAAAATTATTATTTTTATAGTTACAAAATTTTTTTTAGATTGGGTCTAAGCATCATGATTACATTATTGTTATTACTAGAAAGAAACTGCTTCCAAATAAGTCCATCTATTAACACATTGGGGGACAGATTTCTACAGATTTATCCTATATATTGTCAAGTGAACTACATTTCAGTCTACAAAACTTTCAAGCATACTAACAAAATTTGATAAAATGAAAATAGGAATGCTTATATATATTTTCCCCAAGACTTCAAATATTGTGTGATTTAAAACATAAAATGTAAAGTAAAAAATAGTATTTTGTCTTTTAATGGTGTCCCAGAACTCTCCCTTATTTCATTCATTTTTAAACAGAATTCTCACTGACCTTTAATGAATAATCAGATTACTCAACTTTGCTTCCTCCAAATTACAGGTCTAAAATAAAATAGCAGAGCAATGACACATAAATATACTTTGTAAAATCATAGAAGAATACTCCTCTAAACCATTAGAAAGAAATCTTCATCAAAGTATAAGAAGCCTACAGAGCACACACAAAAAAATAGTATTTTTTCTTTAATTATGAGTGCACATATCTCTCCTTTTCTTTTTATTTCTTTATATAGGTCTGTGGTTGTGAATGTGTTTTGTATGTATCTGTGTAAGTAAATCTCTCTCTCCATCTTTCTCTTAATATCTTTCTATTCTATACATTCATATTTATATTGCATGTGTATTTGTATCTATCTCATGTGTGTGTGTGTGTGTGTGTGTATGTGTATGAGTGTATGTGTGTATGTGTGCCTGTGTGTAATTTATTAGTGGAAGTTAGAAAACAGAAACATCTTGGCCTAACTGGTAGTGAATTAAGTAAATTCATGATGTTGTTGCTAATAAATAGGACATGCTGGCTTCTTTCTTTGGTTCTTAAATCATAAATCTCCTGTGTAACAGAATGTGTAGTAGTGTGGTTTCTTTGGTCCCAGGCGGCCAGACCCACAGACCTGCCACCCGAGACCGCTTAGGCCCCCAGCCACCCGGGACCCAGTAATGATTCAGATGCTTACATTAACTTTATGCTGTTTGGCCTATCGCTCAGGCACATTGAAAACTAGCTCTTACATCTTAAATCAACCCATTTCTATTAATCTGTCTGCCACGTGGCCCATGGCTCACCTGTGTTGCATGTTGTTCCTTGGGTGGCTTGCTAGATCTGCCTCTGACTCCGCCCTTCCTTTCCTACCTATTCTGATTCCTCCTCCTACTTCTATGGTGCCTGTCATGGCCCAAAACAGCTCCTTTATTTAAAGATTGAGATTCACAGCATACAGAAAGGCGTTCCCACATCACTTCCCCCTTTCTGTCTAATCAAAACAGAAGGTTTGAATTTTAAAATTACATATAACAAAATAGCTATCAAGCAAGAATTAGAGTTACAATATCTAGTCTATTTGTATTTAGCAAAATTAAAGAAAATACTCTCTCATCTACCTTATCTTTATGAATCTAAAGTTTCCTATCCAATATGACTAAGAAAATGACTAAGAAAAACTGTACCTATAACTATCTAATCTTCAACTACATCAAAGACCACAGAAGGATATATTTACTCAAGTAAACCAGAAGTGTAAGCGACTTATAAAATCTAGAAAGGACAGAGATGACACCTATCTGCCTGGACAGTCACCCAAAGTTCCTTCATAAAGTTGGGGCATCCATCTTCAGCCTACAGGCCTAGAGTCTCTTTTCATTTCAGTGAAGCAGGAAATCTGCTCTGCCCATTTTGGCACGGTTCATCAGTTGCTTCTCCTTGAGTCCTGAAGATTGTCTGACAGTATTCTCTGCAAAGCAGGAACCTGAATGACCATCTCGGCTTGTTCTGCCAAAGTTCAGAGGTCACTTTTCTATGGAACCTCTATGTCCAGTTTAAACAGCATACTGTCAAGCAGTCAATATAAGAACAGGTTCTTGTCCAGTGGCTTACCATTGCCACAAAGAGAGTAGACTCCACATGCAGTTTCTTCGATGCCCATTTTTCTCTTGAAGAAGATTGGTGCTGCCAAGAGCAGACCTGTCTCAATGTCCATAAAAGTCTAAGTTCTTAAAACATTTTAAATGCCATATTCTGTAGGTCTTAGAAGTATTTGAAGATTACCTACCTAAATGAAGTATATCTTTGTATACCTAAAAATCCTAACTAACCTAACTATAAGTTTGATTATCAAAGGTGACTATTAACCTTCATTTCTTAATTATACATCACAATTTTAAATCAGTTACATGAACATCATATCTTAAACTAGAATAGAAAAATACATACAGCATAACAAAATTGACCTTAAATTTGTATTAGTAAACTAAAATCCATACCAATGTAAAACATTTCAAGATTAACAGCTGATTTTCTGATCTAAGTACATTCAATAATCTAATTTTTAAAAAATCATTCATATACCATATTCCCTTTTTCTTCTTAGACCATCAACCATTTATAATGAAAACAAATATTTAGAAACAATATTTAGGGAATTTGGGTGTAGTTTTCTATTACTACTTCCTGCTGATTAAGGGGTGTTGAAAATCTCATGGGTTGTTGAGACTGGATCATAATCTGCAGTCTTGAAGCTGATATGGCCATCTCCTTCCATCAGAGATGTTTTTCAGGGGGTCTCGGTTGATGAAACCATATTTGCCTGGAAGCAATCCACAGGTTTTCATCTTCTGTGGAAACAAAGCAGAACTCGTCCAAAGCAGTAAATCCTTAGACACAAATTTCAAAATCAAAATACCTTTAAAATATATATTCTTGTTTAACTTAGTAGCCTTTGCATTTGCAATCCATTGTCTTTCTGCAGTTAGTTCATTAACAGTTAAAAAATTAAAAGAAAATACAATAACAACCAAAATCCATATTTTGTGTCTATTTTCCATCTTTATGTGGCTTATTATATTTTTATTACTCGATTTCTCTTTTTAAAGACTTTTTATAGCCTCTTTCTTTTCTCTCTGAAGCCTATGTACCTTTTACACACTTTATAACCTGTTTACAGGTTTTTCTTTTCATGTGAATCTGTTTTATTGTGAATCCTTAATCATCTTCCAACCATAAGAACTTTTAAAATACACTCTCTAAAAGAGTTGCATAGTTTTTGCCGAGGAAGCCGAATCAGTAAGTTCTCTTAAATGGACCATGTCTCTGTTTGTGGCCAGCAAACAGAGCACACCCAAGAAAATGCTGCTACTAAGAAACCGTCTTTGTTTCCTTTTTGTTCAAAATAAGCAGAAATCTAAAATCAATCACATTCTACTGAGTCTTCTGTGAGATTTCAGGAACCCGCCTGATTGCAGCTGCAGCTTACACTGCCTGTTGCCAGTCCACTGGCACCATTTTGAATGTGACCCAGACACCATGCTTTCTTTGTACAATGATCTGCTTCGTATACACAATTTGGAAGCTGCCTTTGCTCAGTTTCTGCTTAAAACCCTTTTTAAAATTTCTCAGGCATTAAGTGGATAATCGACCCACATTGGGTGCCATCTGTAGTAGTGTGGTTTCTTTGGTCCCAGGCGGCCAATCCCACAGACCTGCCACCCGAGACCACTTAGGCCCCCAGCTGCCCAGGCCCCTAGAAATGATTCAGATGCTTATATTAATTTTATGTTGTTTGGCATATGGCTTAGGCACATTGATAACTAGCTCTTACATCTTAAATCAACCCATTTCTATTAATCTGTCTGCCCCTTGGCCCATGGCTCACCTGTGCTCCTACATGTTGCTCCTTGGGCAGTTTCAGCTTGATCTCTCTCTGACTCAGCTCTTCCTTTCCTACCTATTCTGATTCCTCCTTCTACTTCTTCTATGGTGCTTGTCATGGCCCAAAACAGCTCCTTTATTTAAAGATTGAGATTCACAGCATAAAGAAAGGCATTCCCACATCAAGAATGGGTAATATTGTTTGAGTTTTTTTTTCTTCTTTGATGGCACTTATCCCTGACATGGGGCAAATTCTCTTGATGTACAAACTAAAAACTGTAGTAGGAGGTTTCTGGCCCAGACTTTCCAGCCTAACCTCAAAGTTTAGGTCTGCAGTTCCACAGTCCCACAGTCCCACAGAGACACACAGAGGCTTACTATAGTTTTAGGCTGATCGGCCTCAGGCCCAGGCATATCACTTGCTAGCTCTCTACCCTTCATCTAACCCATGCCTCTTGTTCAGCCATGCGGCTTGGTACCTTTCTTTAGAGCTACATGGTTGTCCTCTGCTTCCTGTGGCTTCTCTGTGGTACTCCATCTGGCATGCTGCTCTCAGAGATTTTCTTAGTCTGCTAACCCCGCCTACACTTCCTGCCTGCCTTTGGCCAATCACCTCGTTTTATTAAACCAGTGGGTGGGACAATTATTTACCACGAAACAACACAATACCTCCACAAAAAACAATAAAGCTAATGATTCCATCAGACTCTGTTTAATAGTATTGAAATCCAGAGAACTTCTCAATGCCACTTAAAGATTTTTTTTTCAATAATATATAAATTTTATTGATTGTAAGAATGAATCTTATTTTCAAAAGCTCTGTTCTTCTGAGTAGATATTAGTAGAACAATTTATTAAACCAACAGTGATATTTAAAACAGTAGGTGGCATTGCTACTGAAAATAAAACAAGTGTAAAACTATTACAGAGCCTCAAGCCACTAATTTACCTCTTATAATTGATTTGTAAAAATAAAATAAAGATGAACTTACTTGACTATACTATATACTTTTCATTATAGCCTTTTGTGAAATGAATAAATAAATTTCTGCATTAATGGCTAAAAGTAATTGGAAGAGTTTTGATTAAAACTGGTTAACCAAAGTTTGGCAATAACATACTAACCTTAGGTGTATAATTTAAGCCTTGGAAGAAATGTACCAATTTCAGAGTCAGAGTTTATGTCTTGTATAATTTTATCTATATTATGATCTATTTACACATTAAAGTAATGATTTAAAATGTCAAATATTCTATCTTTAATAAAAATTACTTACTTATGTAAGTTTCAAAGAATTTTGAGGATGATGTATTTCATGGTGTCCTCTGTAAACAAAAGTTTGCTACTCATTGATAGATTTTTTTTTCCAATTTTTTATTTAAAGTTTTTTTTCATATCTTCCACTGCTCCCCCTCCCTTCTCTTCTCCAAGTCACTCTTAATCCTTCCTAAACTTCCTCCACCCTATCCCCCATCCATTCTCCAAGAAGGGCAAAGTGTTCAAAGGTGGATCAGTTCCTTCTGGCATATCTAGCTCAGATACTTCTGAGTCCCTCACCTCAGTATCAAGGCTGAGTTAGATGTTCTTCTGTAGAAAATGGGCTCCAAGATGTCAATTTGTGCACCAGAAAAATACTCTGGTCCTATGGCAAGAGGCTCCACAAACTTCCCAAGCCATTTGACTGGCATCAATCTTTGCAAGGTTTAGCTCTTTCTGTGAAGATTCCTCAGCTCTCATTTCAGTCATTGAGCTCCAAATAACTCCATTCAGCCATCTTTGTATGTCTTATCATCATGATCCTGAGCCCTTTGCTCATATACTCTGGACCAGAAGCTCAACCTGGTTCTTAGCTATAGATCTTGGCTTTTGCTTGTAGCCATTGCTAAATAAGGTTTCTATAATGACGATCAGAGTGGTCATTCATTTGATTATAGGAGAAGCCCTGTTTAGGGACTCTCTCCACTATTGCTTACAGTCCTAGTCAAAGACACCTTGTGCCATTTTGGAGGTTTCCTTAGCACCAGTTTTCTTTCTAACCCCACAATGTCTCCCTCTATATCCATTTCTTTGTTCTCCTTCTCTGTTGCTCCTCTCACGGAATCGTCTTCTTCTCTCTTGATTTTCCCACTTCTCCTTGCTTGCTCCCTGATATGATTCTAATTTACTCAGGAGATCATTTTTATTTTCACTTCCTAGGAGAGATCACTGGATGACTCTCTTAATTTCCTCTTGTTACCTTACTGTTTGGGGGCTGTGGTTCACAACCTGTTTTTTATTTATGTCTAAAATCCACTTATGAGTGTCTACATACCATGTATAGGCCTGTGTTACCTAACTCAGAATGATACTCTCCAAATCCTTCCATTTGCCTATAAATTTTAGGATGTTATTTTTTTTTTCTGCTGACTAGTACCTGTTTAGGTAAATGTACCACAATTTGTTAATCCATCTTCATTGAGGGACATCTAGATTATTTCCAGGTTCTGGCTATTATGAATTAGGCTGCTGTGAACATAGTTGAGATAATGTCCTTTTTGTAACAATGTGAATCTTTCTATATTCTCAATAGTGATATTGCTGGATCATTGGGTAGGTTGATTCCCTATTTTCTGAGAAACTACCATACTAATTTACAAAGTGGTTTTACAAGTTTACATTACCATCAGCAATGGAGGAGTGTTTCCTTTGCTCCACATCCTATCAACCATAGGATATCATCTGTGTTTTTGATCATAGTAATTTTGACAGGATTAAGATGGTATCTCAAACTTGTTTGATTTGCCTTTCTCTGATAGCAAAGTATGTTGAACAATTCATTCAGAGCCTTTTAGCCTTTAGAAATACTTCTGTTGAGAAATCATTTGTTTGTTTGTTTTTGGCTCTGAACCCCATTTTAATTGAATTAAATGGTTTCTTGGCCTTTAGTTCAGTTCAGATCTCTATATATTTTTGAGATCAGTCCTTTGTCAGATACAGGGTTGGTGAAGATCTTTACCCATTATGTAGGTTGTCATTTTGTCTTATTGACTGTGTTCTTTGACTTACAGAAGCTTCTCAGTTTCATGAGGTCCCACTTACTAATTGTTGTTCTTAGTGTCTGTGCTACAGGTGTTATATTTAGGAAGTGGTCACTTGTGCCAATACATTGGAGGGTATTTTTTACTTTGTTGAGTTTATTTTGAGTTTATTTTGAGGTCTTTCATCCACTTAGACTAAAGTTTTATGCAGTATGATAAGTACAGATCTATTTCCATTCTTGTACATACTACCCTCCAGTTATGGCAGCACCATTTCTTTATGACTCTTTTTCTCATTGCATATTTTTGTCCACTTTATCAAAAATCAGGTGTTCATCAGTGTGTGTATTAAGGTCAGGGTCTTCAGTTCAATTCAATTGATCCACATGTCTTTTTTATGTCAGTACCAAGCTGTTTTTATTATTGTAGTTTCATAGAACAGCTTGAAGTGAAAGATGGTGATGACTGCTGAAGTACTTTTAACTAAACAAGATCACTTTGGCAATTCTGGATTT
Source organism: Phyllotis vaccarum (assembly GCA_033318265.1). Lineage (NCBI taxonomy): Eukaryota > Metazoa > Chordata > Mammalia > Rodentia > Cricetidae > Phyllotis > Phyllotis vaccarum. Next base: position 46,370,039 of record JARWLC010000013.1, read on the forward strand.
CTTATTATTTCATATGAAGTTGACTTTTATTCTTTCAAGGTCTGTAAAATTAGTTTTGGGGATTTGTATGGGGATTGCATTGAATGATATATTTCTTTTGGTAAGATTGCCATTTTTACTATGTTAATCCTACCTATCCAGGAGCATGGGAGAACTTTTAATTTTCTGATATCTTCCTCAATTCCTTTCTTCAATGACTAATATTCTTGTCATATAGGTCTGTTACTTCTTTAGTTAGAGTTACCCCCAAGATATTTAATACTATTTGCAGCTATTATAAAGGGTGATGTTTCCCTCTTTTCTTCTTCAGTCTTTTTATCATTTGTATTGATTTCTGTTGTTGTCAATCATCTCCCCTGCCGCTTTGTTGAAGGAGATTATCAGCCATAGGAGCTTTCTGATAGAATTGGGGGGGTCACTTATATCTAATATCATATCATCAGCAAATAATGGTACTTTGATTTCTTCTTTTCTAATTTACATCCCCTTAACCTCCTTGTGTTCTCTTATTTCTTCAGCTTAAACTTTGAGAACTATATTCAATAGGTGGGGGAGAAAAGACAGCCTTTCCTTGTTCCTGATTTTAGTGGGATTGCTTTGAGTTTCTCTATATTTACTTTGATATTGGCTGTTGGCTTACTGTATATTATCTTTCTTATGTTTATGTATTTTCACTGTATTCCTAATTTCTCTAAGACTTTTATTATGAAGGAAAGTTGGATTTTGTCAAAGTTTTTTTTTTTTTTTTTTTTTTTTTTTTTTTTTTTTTTAGCATCTAAGGATATTATCGTGGAGTTATTTATTTTCTTTCTGATTATTTATATGATAGACAACATGGACACTCTTTTGTATGTTGAACCATCCATGACTGTCTGGGATGAAACCTCCTTGATTATGGTGGATGATTTTTTTGATATGTTCTTAAATTTGGTTTGCTAGTATTTTATTGAGTATTTTGCATCAATGTTTTAAGAGACATTGATCTGTAATTGCCTTCCTTTGTTGCATCTTTGAGGGAATTTTGTATCAGGGTGACTTTAGTTTCATAAAGAGAGTTTGATGATGTTTATTTGCTTTCTATTGTGTGGGACATTTTGAGAATTGTTGGAGTTAGTCCTTCTTTGAATGTATGGTAGATTGCTGCACTGAAACCACCTGGTCTTAAGCATTTCTTTTTTTGGGGGGGGGGGAGACTTTTAATTACAGGTTCAATTTCCATTGTGGTTATATGGATATTTGTGGCAATGAGGTCTCTTAGTCCTGGGTGGCCAGAGGTCCAGACCCACAGGCCTGCTGCCCCAGAACCCTTAGCTGCCTGCAGTTCATGCTCTTTGGCCCATGGCTCAGGCACATTTTTAGCTAGCTATTTCATCTTAACTCAACCCATTCTCATTAATCTATCTGCCATGTGGCCTGTGGCTCATCTATCTTCCTTACATGCTTCTTCTTGGGTGGCTGGCTTGGTCTGTCCCTCACTCTGCCCTGCTTCTCCTACCTATGTTGTGATTTTCCCTCCTACTTTTTCTTTGGTGCCTGTCATGGGCAAAACAGCTCCTTTATTTATAGATTGATATTCTCATCATACAGAAAGACATTCCTACATCAGATATTTAGGTTATTTATCTACTCTTGATATAATTTTGGTAGTAGTCCCTGTCTAGAAAGCTGTCCATGTTTTTTTTTTTTTTTTTTTTTTTTTTTTTTTTTTTTTTTTTTTTTTTTTTTTTTAGGTTTTCCAATTTAGCAGAGTATAAGTATTCAAAGTATAGCCTAATGATTCTCTGGATTTCCTAGGTGTCTGTTGTTATGTCCCCTTTTTCATTTTTGATTCTGTCAATTTGCAATTTGGATTCTCTCTCTCTCTCTCTCTCTCTCTCTCTCTCTCTCTCTCTCTCTCTCTCTCTTTCTGTCTCTGTCTCTCTCCTTTCTCTCTATGCTTTTTGGTTAGGATAAGGATTTGTCTATCCTATCCTCTTAACACCTGTTAACTTTCTCAAAAAAAAAAAAAACAAAACAAAAACAATTCTTTGATTCATTGTATTCCATTCTGTTGGTTAGGCTTGCATTTTTATATCCAATTCTTTCCTTCAGAATTTCTTTTTCCAGCAGTGCCTCTGTTTGGGTCTTATTTATTGCATCTATTTCAATTTTTAAATCCTGAAATGTTTTCTTCACCTCTTTGATTGTTTTTCTTGGGTTTCTTGGATTTCTTTATTATCTTTCAGGGGTTTGTTGATCTTTTTTGGTTGCCTTTTCTTCCATTTCTTGAAGGGAATTTCTATATCCTCTTTTAAGTTTCTTATTATCTTGATAAAGTTGTTTTTTTAGGTCATTTCCTTCTACTTCTTCTGCATTGCCATGATCCAGTCTTTTTGTAGAACTACCAGATTCTGGTGGTGCCATGTTGTTCTTTATGTTGTCATCTGCCCATTGCTTCCTTGGATTACTGCAAGATTTGTCTGTATCCAAGGAAGCCTCTTTTGTTCCAATCTTGGTTTTTCATCTACTTGGAGGTAGTGTATTCTGTGTCACAGTGACCTATACTTGGTATAATAAGAGTATTCTTATTCTGTGTCTCAGGGATCCACTCTTCATTCAATTTGAGTTCTTATTCAAAAGGATCTATTGTTTAGTAACAAGGTCTTGATCCAATATTTGATGGTGTGTTGTGGGTGTCAGATACTCCTCTTAATCTAGTAGGTGATGATATACTGTGGAACTCAGGTAGCTACTCCTGATCCAATAGGAACTGAGAAACTATTGTCTCAGGGACTCTCTCTTGATCCAAAGGTGCTAGAGACTCTTATTCTAAAGGATGCTCAGAATTTCTGGGTCTCAAGTTGTTGCTCAGGTCACTAGGTGTTAGGGTAGACTAGGGGATGAAATATGATTTTGTAGTTGGGGGTATCCAGCAAACTGAATTTTACTAGGGCCCCTAGATTGCAAGGGTTTTCCCTGATTTCCTAGATTTAGGGCACAGATGAGGAGGGGTGGTGTTGTAAGGGCTGCATCCCAGGACCATGTTTTAAGAGTCTGGCATCTCTTCCTGTGCAGGGTAGAGTGTCACTAACTTCTTGGTTCAATGGGTATAGAGGATCTGATAGTTTTTCTTTAGATATTATTACAAATAAGCTATGGAATTGGATTATAATTCACTGCAGTTTCTTTTATTTAAATTGATGGTTGATTGATATAATATATTTTATAAATATTAATGGTTATATATCCATTTATAAGCACATATAGGATGTTCTACATTCAAAACAACTTCAAGGAAACTGGCTGAGATGACCCAGCCTTACAGACTATATCAATAAAGACTTTCCTATAATCCTAAATTTTTCTTTGGGTTCTCATGAGATTGCCAACACCCCCATTCAGCAGGAAGTAGCCTAGAGAATGATGCCCACATTCCCAAAAAATGGATTATGGATGTTTATCTTTGTTTACAGTGTTGATTACAAGTTGTTATAGATAATAGTGAAAAATTATACAATGGAAATTATATTTGGAGTTCTTTTTTAAAAAGATAAAAGGGGATATGCAGTGGGATATGTTACATTGTAAATAATTGTCCCACCTACCAATTAATAAAAATGCTTATTGGCCGAAGGCAGACAGTAAGTGTGGATGGGGCTAACAAACTAAGAAAACTCTGGAAACAGAATGAACAGAGCAGAGATATCACAGAGACAGAGACACCAGAAAGGCAGATGCAGAGGACACTTATGCTGCTCTGAGAAAAGGTCTTGAGCTGCTTGAATGAACAGGATAGGAACCATGGGTTAGTTTAAATGTAAAGAGTTAGCAAGTTATATGTCTGGGCCTCAGGTCAACCAGCATAAAATCAATATAAGCATCTATGTGTTTCAGTGGGACTATGGGCCTTACAAGTCTTGGCCACCAGGCTACGCCAGAAAGTCTGGGCCCGAAACCTAATACAACAACAAAATACCCATTCAACAAAGACAATCTTAGAAATCAGGACCTAGACCTAATCATCCCAAACACAGATGCTCAGTTAAATTAGTGAGAACTAATGGAATCAGGATAGAGCTAGGGAGATCTAGGCCTTTTGTGTGTGGGTGACAGATGTGTAGCTTGGTCTGTTTGTGAAGCTCTTAGTAGGGTGATCAGGACCTGTCCCCAAAGCTTGAGCTGGATTTTGAGAACCTATTACCATACTGGAATGCATCATCCAGTCTTGATGCAAGGGTGAGGAACTTGTTCTTTCCTCAATTAGATATGCCATGCTTTGTTGACTCCCATGGGAGGCCTGTTCTTTTCTGAACAGAGGAGTGGGTGGGAGGGTAGGTAGGAGGTAGGAGAGGGAACAGGAAGAGAAAATGGAATATTGTGGTTTATAAAATAAATAAAAATATTTAATTTTAATAAGCAAAAGATGCAAATATATGAGTCTATGAGGGCTATTCTCATTAATGCCATAATACATACACCAGAGAGTTGCAAATGAAAATCAACTTAAAATATATTTGTCTGAACATTGAAAATAACCTTGATAATAAAGAAATTGACAAATAGATTTAAAGGACAAAATAGATTCTGATGGTTTTAATATCACACACCTATAATCCCAGTACTTGAGATATGAGTTTTTTTAGTATAAAAATTTTTTATTCCAATAAACACTGAAGCAGGAACACATAGAATAGTTTGTTTATAAAGACTAATTCTAGATGACTATAAAATGAGTCAGATTATAAATGGCCATTATCCAGGCTCTACAATGTTCCATTTAATGTTAATTGAAAAAAAAAAAACACAGAAATTTAGAGACTAAGAAATATGAAAGCACAAGTAAGATGTAACATAGAGTAGTAATAATAATAGTAGGAATAATTAGAACTGTAGTGTGAAGTTCACTTTTTTTTCTGCTAGCAAGTCCCAATGTGATGTGGGAATGCCTTACTGTATTCTGTGAATGGCAATCTTTAAATAAAGGAGCTGTTTTGGCCCATGACAGGCACCATAGAAAAAGTAGGAAGAGGCATAAGAATAGGTAGGAGAAGCAGGGCAGAGTCAGAGACAGACTAAGCCAGAAGCCCAAAGGAGCAACATGTAAGGAACACAGGTAAGCCATGGTCCACATGTCAGGAAAGATTAATAGAAATGGGGTGATTTAAGATGTAAAAGCAAGCTAGCAATGTGCCTGAGCCATAGGCCAAACAGCATGAAGTTAATATAAGTGTTTGAGTCATTTTTGGGCTTAAGCAGCAGCGGGAAACTAAGGGGTCTGGGGCTGCAGGTCTGTGGGTCTGGGCCTCTGGCTGCCCCGGACCAAGGAACTACTACATTGTAACAATTCATTTTCAAATAATTATACAATGACTTATATTAATCATAAACTGTTTGGCCTGTGACTCAGTCTTATTACTTTTAGTTCTGACACTTAAATTAACCCATTATTTTTATTCATGCTTAGTCACATGTCTTGGTACCTTGAAATATTCTTGTCCTGCTTCCTCTGTGTTTGGCTGGCCTCTTTCTGCTCTTCCTCATCCTAGAATTCTCCTTGACTTGTTGTACAACCCATAGTTCCTATCTGAATAGATGTTGACCAATTAGCATTTTATTTAACCAATATTTACAAAGACAAATATTTACAGTGAACAAAAACATAGTCCCAAAGAATAGATCATTAAGAGATATGAAATCACAAAAGAATCAAATGATTATCATGATTTCATGGACAATTATTTAAAAAGAGATAATTAATTCAACTATGAATGTTTAGAAGATACAGCAATGGAAAGCAAAGAAAGTTATTAATGTACTATTTCCCATACTTTTGTAAAGATATTGATTAAAAAAATGACTGATTTTTACAAAGTGAATATTTTGTGCAATATTGGTGAATTTGCAAAAATATTGCTGCCATGCAAACCAGTATAACAGTTTTCTAAGTATTAGAAATTGTTCTTTTGATAAACAACCCTCAAAAAATTGAAAGGTTGATTTGACTGGGTATTTTACAAATATTTTCATGTGAATAAAATTTGAAGTAAGCAGCTATATCTATTGGATAATCTTAATAGTAATGAAGCTAAAGCAGAAGGATTGTTATGATATAAAAGTCTCCTAGGATTCAGATAGGAGATCCTATTTTAAAATAATCAAATAAACAAACAGCCAGAAAGTTGAATATCTTTTTTTTTTACATATGCATTGATGGGTAAGTATATTCACAAAAAGGACATATACATGTAGAGTAACTATTAGTTATTTTTAAAAGAAACATATTTCAATCATGTATTTTATACATTTTAGAATAGTTGTTCTATAAGAAATAAATTAGTCATAAAAGGACCAATTTTATGCCATGATGTTTACATTGGAAATATTTAATAGTCTCATTCACAGAGATCACCTCTGGTAACCAAAATCTAAGTAAAAGAAGAGATTGTGAGTTATTATACACTGGATGAATAATTTGAAAAAAAATATTTTTAGGTTGCTAATGGGCAGTCAAGGCTACGTCAAACAATAACAAAAAAATCCAGGGAATATAAAAAAAAAATATGAGAGTCAAGCATGATATCACACACCTTTTATTCCAACACTTGGGAGCAGCCAGTACTGCACAGTGAGATGATATATCAAAAAAAAAAAAACTAAAGTAAAAATATAATGAAACAATAACACAACAGTTTATAATGCCACATAAATGGTCTAGTGAATAGAGTCCTTTGTACACTAGCCAGCAAATTTGAGATAGATTTATGAATTCCACAAGGTGACAAGATAGAATGGACTACCAAGAGCTGTCCTTTGCCCCTATATCTGTGTCACCACATGCAAACATACTCACAAATGCTAAAATATTTTAAGAGAAAATATTATATTGACTTATCTAAATTTTGAAATACTCTTTACTACACAAAATTTGTATCTATGAAAGATGATAATTATATTTGTATTAAGCAGGTTGATTTCCAATATGTGTCCATAATACTGGCATTCTTTTATTAGTTCCCAAAGAATGTTCATTTCTTTCAAAGAGAAAAGACGAGGATCTAAGATTTATATCCTACCAACCGTAGTGAAAAAAGTGTGATTGACAACACAGTCTCCATCTGCTGTGTCAATCTGCCAACAGTGACACAAATAACAACAGCTATTTAGAGAAACTAAGAAGCCCAGTAATTGAGTCTAAGCACAGCATACTTCGTCAGTCCATCTCCCCATGGCAAAATGAGAGATGTGTTAGAGTAAGACGAAACTGAAAACAAATAGTGTAACACCATATGGATGTAAAACTCACAGTGGCATCTTATTAATTTGTGTACTTTTGAGGCTAAAATGCAAAAGACCCTAGATATGTGACGGTAACTGAGCATTTAGAAGCTAAATTTGTGGTTTAATAAATTAACTTAGTATACAATTGTGCAAGAATTGAAAATGACTTTTAAATAAAGTGATGTTGTGTGTAAAAATCAATTTGTATAAAAATACACTTCTAATAGATCAATAACTATGTATAATAAAATTATTTTAAAAGTAAATGAAAATTAAAATAAATAAACCTGTGGAAAATTTGAAGTCAAGGACTCATACTCATAAATCAAAATATCAGTCATAAAAAATTCTAATAAAGATTTATAATATAATATGTAAAATTATACTTACATCATTGAATAAACACGTCTCTTGAATGATCATCTTTATGTGTTCTTAAATTCAGTTTAAAAGTATTTTGTTGAATTTTTTGTCTATAATTACTTGAGAGATTAGTCAGTAATATCTTTCATCTTTGTTTTTAGTTTCATCTATATCAATCTTTGATATAAGTTTAAAACTAATCTTATTAAATAATACTCTTTCACATTCTGTTTTGTGGGATAATTAGAGAAACACTGATATTGTTTTAAAATCTGATAACAGAATTCATTAATGAATCCACCTTGGTTTGAACACTTTTTTTAATTTTAGTGAATTTTAGTTAATATTTTACTCTTCAATTGTTTATTTCAATTTGGTTCAATTTTAGTAAATCATATGTGATGTGGGAATGTCTTTCTGTATGCTGTGAATATCAATCTTTAAATAAAGGAGCTGTTTTGGGTCATGACAGGCACCATAGAAGAAGTAGGAAGAGAAATCAGAGCATAGGTAGAAGTGGGGCAGAGTCATGGAAATCGAACAAGCCACCCAAAGAGCAACATGTAAGGAACACAGGTAAGCCACGGGCCACGTGGCAGACAGATTAATAAAAATGGGTTGATTTAAGATGTAAGAGCAAGCTAGCAATGCACATGAGCCATAGGCCAAACAGCATAAAGTTAATATAAGTGTCTGAGTCATTTCTGGGGGCCTGAGCAGCGGGCTGCTGGGCAGCTAAGGGGTCTGGTGCACAGGTCTGTGGGTCTGGGTTTCTGGCCGCCCTGGACCAAGAAACACCCTACAACACATATGCAACTGATATTTTGTACATTTATTCATCTGTTTATAATTCATGAATGTATATTTTTAACATAAGATCTATTTTTTAAATTTTAATTCTTACCTATATAATAGCTTAATTTTCATCTCTGATTTAATTAATTTATATCTTTGATCTTCTTTGTCTTTTTTTTGTTTAGTATGACCAAGACTTTGTCTATATCTTGCTTATCTTTTAGAAGAAATAACTACTTATATATTTTATATTTTTATTGTTTTTTGTTACTATTTGATTTACTTCAGCCAAGTCTTAATGATTTCTTTGCATCTACTAAATTGAGTTTAAACATGTTATGTTGTATTTTATTTTTAATTAAAATGTCTTTCATATACCATAATCTAAATATGCTTTCTTCCTCCAACTCCTATTTTATTCCAATTGTGTGCTATTAAGTTTCCATGATTTTTTATATGCTCTAGGTTTCTCTTTGTGTTGATATACAGCCATAAACCATTGTGAAGAGATAGAAAATGAAAAATGATTTTAAAATCCTATATTTATTAAGGCTCACTTTATGTTCTAATATATAGTTTATTTAGAGAAATTTCCACTGTTTTCTCAAAATACATTCTAATAAGCACTTTTAGGGTCAAATAATTTGCATCTACCTATTAAGTCTACTTATTTTATGATGTGATTTAATTTAGATAACTCTTTTCTTACCTTTTGCTGAATTCACATGCCAGTTAGTTAAAGTTGGGCATTGAAGTTATCCTATACTATTGTGATGGGTTTTACTTATAATTGTACATTTAGCAGCATTTGCCTTATGAAATTGGTTGTACCCATGCTCAGAAGATATAAATTTAGTGTTGTCTTGTTCTTTTAATGTATTACTTTCTCAATCAATATGATTAACTTTTTTTTTTTTAAAAAAAAAGCTTTTTAATTAATTGTGGTATGAAGACTATTGTCAGATATTATAATAGCAGCTTTTGCTTATTTCTTAGGTCTATTTTCTTAGAATACTTTTTATCCTGAATAGAATTTGTATTTAATTGTTTTGCAGTAAAGTAAAGTTCTCTGAGCCAACAAAAAAAAAATGGTTTGTGTTTCTGGGTCAACACTCTGGTTAATGAATTAATACTATAAATATCCAGAATTATTACTGAAATATGTGCCCTAATTTCTGGAATTTGGTTGGTTTTGTATTATTTAGGATTTTTTTGTTGTTATTGTTTTAGATTCTTCTTCTATTGCAGTGGTTTTCATCTTGTGGCTGTCAAACCTTTGGGAGTTGGACCATTTCACAGGGTCCTAAGACCATTAGAGAGCACAGATATTTACATTAAGATTTATTTAAGTGGCAAAATTTAGTTAGAAAATATCAACAAAAATATTTTCATAGTTATGTGTCACCATGACATGAGAAACTATACTAAAGTTTTGCAGCACTAGCGACATTCAAAATCACTGACCAATTGCTTAACTATTACTCCTAGTAAGATTTGTTATTCTTATGAGTCCTGAGAAGATTTATTTTTCCCTTCAGTCTAAAGAATTATTTGAATTGTCTCCCTTAGCACTGCAATAGTAATCATAATTTCTTGGTCTATTTATATCATGTAATGCTTTCAGTTTTCTTTCAATTATGACTGATAACTTTGTTGGTAAATAGTATAGGTTGGCAGTTATCTGTCAGAACTTTCAATGTGGCATTCCAAATTCTTTTGGCTTTCAAGGTTTCAGTTGAATAAACTGCTGTTGTTCTCATATTATTCCCTTCTTACTGCTTTAAATAGATTTCCTTTCTTCTGTGAATTTAATAGTTTTATTATAACACTATTAAGGTAAGATTTTTCTTTTGTCTTTTATGATTGATGTCTTTAATGCTTTCAGTATCGCTATTTGTAACTTTTTCTTAAATATGGAAAATATTTTTGTTACCATTACCTGAAATTTTTATATCCTTGGAAAATGATTTTGCTTCTTTGTCTATAAACTATGGGGTTTATTCTATTAGAGTATCCTATATATGTTTTCAATTTTCACTTGTATTTCCTTATTTTATTTTTTCTTTGTTAGATTATATCTATACTTTATATATTATGTATATATATATATTATAGAATAGTTACTTCACTTTGTCTTTGATATCATAAAATATAATATTCTATATTCATCCTACTGCTTAGTTCTTCTATTTTTTTCATTTGATTTAGTATGTTTTCTTTTTCCAGGATTTTTTCATTAATTTCATTTCTTTTTAGAAATTCTCTTTCTTAATATAAAGTACCTTCTCCATTTCATTTATCTGTTTGTATTCTTGAAGATATCTACACTCCTAATTGTTTTACAGTACATTTAATTAATTTTTCATCATTCTCTATTTTTTTAATTCTTTGAAAATTTTGTAAAATGTATTTTGGTCATGTTCACCTTGTTTCTCAACTCTTCTCAAACCAAATGCATTTCTTTACTCAGCCAGTTTTCGGCCCTCTTTTAAAAAGCCCCATCAAACACATTTTTTGCCACCTATATATTTCTAGATGTGTGGCTTTCCACTGGAGTTTGGCCAACCTATCATAAGTTATACTCTTAAAGAAAGTTAACCTTCACTATTCTAACAATTATACATTTCTAAGCTCCTTATATGGGGATGGAAATTTGTACCCACTGCCTCTATATATAATATACTTTTATATAGCATGACCTTTCATTGTTCTTGTGCATTCTGTCCAACTCTGTGAGTGCTTATGGACAATGAACTGGCTTAAAGGCATCTAGTATTTATTGTACCTTTGCACTTTTTCTCCCTTTATTCCACAATTATCCGTAAGTTGTTGGCGGTGAAGAAACAATATATGTGTCATATTTAGATATGAAATATCTTTTGTATACACCTTGGCCAGTTGATGATCAATTACAGTTGCTGCAAAAAAGCTTCTTTGAAGAGAGTTGTGAGGTACACTAGTATACACATATACTTTAAGTCATTAAAAATAGGATAATGTTCTATATACTTAAGAGGTTTTCTCCTAAGATTTATAATATGAGTAGATACAAGTTTTTGGCCATGCTAATTGTGTAAAGTGTGGTTTTAAACAATAGAAGTTTTCCCCAAATTTAATCAGAAACTAATTGGTTACTTAATTGACATTAATGCCACTATTGCACCAATGGAAATATCTTGACATACTTTTAATTATGGTAACTCACAGTGTTCAAAGCTCAGAAAACATTAATGACTACTTTTCTTCTCCTTTAGAATGCATAGCACCTTGCAACACTGTGTCATCCAGCCAACATTGATGACATTTTCATGTTAGTAACAGCTTAATATCTCCATGTTGTATAATATCTCCAGTCAAGTTGTATTGTCCTTAGCAGTTAGGTCTAATCATCAAATTATAGAGTATACACAAGAGCTTTGTGCAGAGATTATAAGTGTGAACCATTAAGTCTATGTGTTTTTCTTGGGATTTGACTTATGGGACAAAGGCAGCAGTACATCTGTCCTGATAGATTTCTAGTAGCCCTGTGCTATAGTAAAAACTTATGATTCTGTAGGTCTGGTATATGTGAGATGCAGCACTTACTTTGAAATTTTTAATGCTTTCCTCTGAACAGCTTTATTTAGAAGGCAATATATTCTCAGATTTTAAGATTAGTTATATCAATTAGAAAGAATGTAGTTTAAAGTTTATTTCAACATAGAATATTGTACTTCTAGCCATGAAGGTTAATGAGAATTCAGCTGAATTATTTTCTTGGTAACACTAAAAGATTATAGTTGTGCCTTATCTGGGGAATGCAACATTTTTTTTTTTATTTTCAGTGGATATTTTACTTTGTTTGTTCATGAAAATATTTAAGTATACTTATTAACATTTTGACACAGATTTTCTTGCATAACAGAAGCTAGTGGTGAAAATCAAAACACCAAGAACATAAAAATAATAGCAGCTACTTCAACAACTATTACATGAATTCTAGTTGATATAATGAAAACTCAGAGACAGATAGTTTTAATAGCTGGAATATCAGAGAGAAGAAACAAAGTCAATTCTCATCCAGCCAACTTCTTAGGCCAAACATGTTAAGTGCTATTTTTATGGGTCCTCAGTCTGACTTATAGCTTCTACAGAATGCTCAATTTATGTCTTCCCTTGCTTTTTGTCTCTTTCATCACCAAACTATTTTAAAGTCTGGTTGAAATCTCTATTATAATCCTAAAGTTAGGATTAAAGGTATGAGTTATGGCTCTTAGGCCCTGAACTCAAAGAAGTTCAAAAAGATCCAAAAAGATCCAGAGTGATGGGATTATATATGTACATTGCCACATTCTGACCTTCATGGATTTACTGTGGGTGATTCTCTCCTCATACTCCAGACTGATTTTATTATATATACACAATATATTACCACATATTCCTCTTTGTGTCAAAAATAAAAAAAGAATGCTATAACTAACATAAGAAAAATATATACAATAGGTACAATAAATATATGCAATACATGCACATAATAATTACATCAGCAATGTTCACTCCAAGAACAACTGACATTGTAGTTTTGTGCAAAGTTCTGTACCTAATTCACTTTCTTTTTAACATATTACCAACTGATTACTATCTTTTTATAACTCTCAAACTTAAATGCTTTACAACTCTTAATAAACTTTTCTGAAAATGTAACTAGAAAATCTATAAAAATAACTAATATTCAACTCACTCAGAGACCCAAGAAAAAAATAATATTAACTAAGTAAATTGAAAGTGCATGCAAGTGACTTCCAAAAAATGTGAAAATGAAAGAATAGTTCACTGCCTGGACAATCAGCCAAGGTTATTTTGTAGCATTGAGGTATCCATCTTTGGTCTATGGATCTAGCATATCTGACAGACTTAGCTGTGAAGAAAATATTCTTACAGATCTTCCTAGACTGTCCTGGCAAAGTTCAGCATGATTTTGTGTGTGTGTGCATTCTTCCTTTCTGTTTAAGATATTATACTGGAAGCAGTCAAGATAAGAGCATTTTGTTGCCCCGCCACTAAATATTGCCACAAAAAGAGTCAACTTCCGAGTGTATTCAGTTCCATCATTGATGCTTTCAGAAGCAGACATGTACCCTTTTCATGAAAATAAAAAGAACCAGCATTATTAAAATATGTTAAATGTTACAGTCTGTAGATCTCTGAAGTATATGAACAAGACCCTACCTTGAGAACATATCTAACATGAGTATAAGTTTTATTTTAAAATTTAACTACTAACTTGCATTTTTGGATCTTAATTTGTTGGTAATAATAACTTTCAAGAACTATCAATTTATATTACATTATTAGATGAACTGTATATGTACAATATCTTGAACAATCCAAAAAGATCCAGAGTGATGGGATTATATATGTACATTGCCACATTCTGACCTTCATGGATTTACTGTGGGTGATTCTCTCCTCATACTCCAGACTACATATATACATCATATATGGAGAGTAACAAAATTAATCCCAACTTTTATGGATATACCCATTTTTATATAATATACAAAAAATCAATGTAAATTGTTTAGAATTCATAATTGATTATTAAAAATAAATTCAATAATCTACCACTATATCCTATTATATCCATATTTATCTTTTCTAAGAGAAGATTTAAAAATCTAAACTTTTATTCTATCATATACTATTGCTTTATATCTTTTCTTTTTTAAAAATAAGAACTTTGAATCTAATCTTTATTTTTCAGCTATTTGCTTAACCATAACCAATAACATTTTATAACCAATTACCCTAAATAATGACAATTATTCATAATCCATTGAAAGACCAAATATCACCCACCTTACCATTAGGAAATGTTGGTGTCATGTTCTTAAATTTACTTCTTGCTGTCTGTGGGTATTGACAATTTTAGCAGTTCCTAAAAAAATATATTGTTAATTGTCAAGTCCTGATATAAGTAGCTGTATGGGAAAGTGTATGGATGGTCTCAAGTTCTGGATAGAATAGTCTTTGAGGCTAATTCATATAAGTTATCCTGAGAGCAGTTAGTAGTCCAAAGCTGATCTCTGGTTGGGGTTTATCAGACTAATGGCTTTATCATAGTCCATATAAATCTTTTGTTGAACTCCCTCTTTTTTGGGAGACATAAACGATAGCAATTAAACATTGCCATAGTTCACTGCAAAAAATTGATGAGATTCAAACCCAAAACAATGTACAGACAACTAGATAAAGCCTTTTTACTACAATTAATTAATACTTTATTTGATCATTTATATCATGAAAACAAGTTTATATATAATTTCTATAAACTGAGATAATACTTATACTAAAAGATCATGAGATTAGTAATAATAGTGTAGTCCCTTAATTTTGATTATTTTTCTGTTCCATGTCAGATGGCCCTTCTGATATACAGAAATTTTGAATTTTCCTTTAATAAGCATGCTTGAGTTTACAGAAGGAGAGAGCCACACTCCAACTACAAAGCCAGATTTAATTTATAATTCAACATCAACTTTTCTTAGAAATAATTTTATACAGATGTTAGGCAGTGAGATTTTAGCCCATAGAATATATTGACACCAATAATTCTGATATTCCTTTGCTTGTAAATGTTTTTGCGAATAGCCTCCCTTCTGCTTTAGATATCTAGATATCCAAGGTCTTTTGACTTCTTGGATGTGGGTATTCCTAATTTTCTGTAAAGACAAAATGATAACTTTCCCTTACTCATGTTTGGTGTGGTTTTCTTACAAATTGAAGAATTGTCGCATTGATGGATGAGTCATCATTTCTCCTTACCAAAAAGCTTCTCCTATTCTAATTGAAGCTTTATTAAATTGAATAGCATGCATGCTTATCTTTACCTGTGGAAAGAAAAGCAAAGCTGGTTACCCAACATAGCTCATAACCTGGTTTCCATTCTGAGCTCAACATTTCTTTGAAATAGACATTCTTTTTTGATATAGCTCAGTAGTTTATTTTTCAGTTTTTAGTAGTCCAATGCCTTTCTATAGCAGCTGTTGTTCCTTTCTCATTAACACTGAGAAAATTCAAAGTTAATAAAGCATCATGTAGTCTATTTCTTGGGGAGTATTTGTTACTCCTTTCTGTTTATTTAGTATATCCTTCAGAGTTCAATTTGATCTTTCTATGACTGCTTGCCCTGTGGGATCATGTGGTATACCAGTAATAAGCTTTATAAATATAGTAAGAAAATATCTTTCATTTTATTAGAGACATATGGTGGAACATTGTAAGTCTTAATTTTTACAGGTATTCAAATGATGACCATAATTTCTAGAAAATATATGATTACAAATCAGTCTTTCTGAAATCAAAGCAGTTGTCCACTTAAATACTGAAAACATATATATTATATGATGTACATATCTTAATTTTCCAAATTATATGAAATGAAACCAATTCATTTGCTTAATTTCATTGCTATGTATACATTTAGAATTACTTCCTGCTGATAATGGAATTTGGTTATAGAATAATGAAGTATGACATCTTTTTACAATTTCTTTGGCTTGTTTCCAAGTGATGGAGAAATCCTTTTTTAAATCTTTGATATTGACATGATGGGCTTTTTGTTTTTTGTTTGTTTATTTTTTGAAAATATGAGGCCTTCAGCACATTTTCTATTAATAATTCATCAATTTTATCACTACCTTGTTCTAGGGGGCCTGGCAGACCCTTATAGAATTTGACACGTGTTATGTAGAAGAGGTAATTCTTATTCCTGATCATTTCTTGTAAGAGAATAAATAATTAAGTTAGTTTTGACTCATCAGAAATAAAGTCATCAGTTTCAATATGTAAAACAACTTTGTGTATACTAAGAGTCAGTGACTACATTTAAATGTTCTGTAAAATCTATCAGTATCTTTACAATAACATATAATATTGACTTTTTAACAGAACTATAAAGTCTTTGAACCACTGCACTTCCTTTTTTTGATTTGTAACCTGCTTATCTTGATTTATTTGCATCAGTATAAAATGTAGGGGTTTGAGAAATTGTTTTTTCCCATACAACATGAGAAAAAAATCAAGTTAATTACCTGTATAAATTATTATTATTATGATTTTGCTTAGGGGATATCTGTTGTTAAACTCTCACAAAAAAATTACTGCAAGCTCTCTGCCAATGTTCACTGTATGCTGATAATTGTTTTCTTTCTTTATTAATGGTATAATGGTTTTTGTTGGGTCCATTCCTGCCAATTTACAAAGTCTTAATTTTTCTTTTAACTTAAATCAGAAATCTTTTCCATATATTTTTTAATTTCTTACTTGGTTTATGTGGTAGAAATATCCATTACAATATAATATTTTCCTTCTGGATTAAAATTTTTGTAGGAGAATGCTAAGAGTGTAAAATAACCAGAATGCAAATAAGGTCTGGATCAAAACAATTCATACATGCTTTCTGTTATTCTTTCCCACCAAAGACAATTTCCTCTCAGCTTCAGTTGATAATTCTCTTGGACAATTTAAGTCCTTGTCACCATGTTTTGAACAAATTATTCAGTTCATGATTGTTTTTAATAGTTTTACTTAAATTAAATTTTATTCTAGCAATATTTGGAAATAATTTAGAGTCCTAAATCTATCTCTCCTTATTTGCACCTTTTGAGGTCTAAGTATTTGTTGAACTACTTTGTATCATAAATAATTAATGGAATCTCTCTTTATTTTTTAATGAGCAATTTGTCATCCCCAAGCAGTCATAATTTTTTGACTTCTTCAAACATTCTTGATCACAATCCTAGAGTTAGGATTAAAGATGTGAATTACCACTCTCTGGCTATTAGGCCTTGCATTCACAGAAATTTAGAAATATCTTTGTCTCCTGAGTTATCGGATTAAAGACACACACACTGATCTTCATGACTTAACTGTGAGTATTTTTCCTCTGATATTTCAGACTGATTTCATTAAATATACAATATTTTACCATAACTAACCTTTTAAATTATAAGCTTATATTAAGACATTCCATCAATGATCAGCTAGTGTTTCTCTGAGTCTACTGGCCATATAAGAATGAAGTATTAGTATGGTTGTGTGTGTTTCTGAATATACATCTTTTCTGGGCATGAATATTAAATTTAAAGTCTCTGTAGACATAACTCATTTTGAATATCCTTACTTTCAAGTTATATTAGCCATCTTATTAAAACCATCCATAATCTTCTCATACATTTTTTCTCTAGGTTTCTTTGGGTTGGTAGTCTCTCTCTCTCTCTCTCTCTCTCTCTCTCTCTCTCTCTCTCTCTCTCTCTCTCTCTCTCTCTCTCCATCTCTCTCTGTCTATCCAACTTATGTGTATGTATGTGTGTGAATATATTCTTGTGATTTTATGTGTGTCTGCATACAAGAGGCCAATATCAGGTATATGTACATTATATTTTGAGACTTTTCCTCTCAATTAACACAAAGTTTATTAATTTGGCTAGACTAGCAAATCATTTATTTCCTAAAGTATTCTTGTTACTATCTCTTCCTCTGTGTAGATAGTTGATGATTCGCACACCTCTTACATGGGTGCTTGCATAACAGACAGTTTAATAACTAAATCCTCTGCCCTAGATCTTTTTATACCTTTCATGAATAATGGCAACACTTATTTGAAAGGCATAACAAGTTTGCCAGATAGAGAAGTGCCAATAACTCCTTTGGAAATTTAATACATAAATTAGATTCAGAAAATAATGATCAGTAACTCTGGGTGGAGGTAATTTTCATGTAGTCACAATAGTAGAAAATCACATCAAATAAGCTTTACATGAGAGAGTAACTCTGTAATCTACTAGGAAAGCCAAAAATACTCAATCATTGTATTTTAATTATACATTATAATCAGGAAGGGATAACTGAGTCTGTACATGGAAGTAAAATGTTGAAAACTGTACTAAGAAAAGCAGTCTCTGTAGTTTTTATAAACAACTGGCATCTAGCTTTACAATGATTGCGATTCTAGCTGTTGCTATCCGGTCTTATCTTCATTGGGATGTATCTTGTTCCTTAGTTTCTGTTTCTCTATTTGCTTCTTAGAGTGTGTGGTTGCATTTTGTTGTATAATAATAATTCCTCTGAATTTCTGATAGCTGTGGTTAGTGGCACTTCCAAGTGAAATGTGTTTTTGCCTCTCTGTCAGGAATAGTGTGTTCCCAGAGAATACTGGACTTTGGAGCTAGGATAAAAAAGATGATTGGAGAGAAAAGTTGGAAGAACTATTTTTCATGGCCCACTAGAGATAAGATCAGAGAGGAGAGGGGATTTGCAGCAGTTGGCTTGCTGCAGACATTATGGGGAAATTGTGGGACTGAATTTGTAGGAAAGAAAAGATTGGGGAATATACTGTTAGGCTACAATCTTTACTGTCTGGAGTGGTCTGTGCATTACTTGAGAATGACTGCTGAAGTTGGTGACTGGTATAAAATGCTAGGCTTGAAAGGGCATGGGAGGGAGCATAAAGGAAAAGATCTCAGTGTTCAAACGGAGATGGGAACGAGGAGGAAGGCAAGGCTGTTACAGAGCTGGGTGTGCAAAAGTGTGATTCGATTTAGAGAGGAAGAAGATCTACAGTTACTCTACCTGTTTTTCTGGCATGTGAGACTAGCTCCTTTTCACAGAATATTTGCTGATGTTCAGGCTGAAATAATGGTATGAGTCTGGGGAAGGTAGTTTCGAGGAAAATGTCTTAGTGATCCATTGGATATGGGGATGAGAGAGATAAGGAAGACAGCGTTAGGCAGTTTTCTGCAGAGACAGGATGTGGGATTCTCACACTGGAGGAGTGGATTTGGAGAAAGGGAGAAAAAAGAGAAGAAAAGAAAATCTGCAGTTAGCCTACCTGGTCGGAATAGTCTGTCAGTTCCTAGAAAATGCTTGCTGGATTTGAGAGCTGGGATAAACTAATGAGAACCTCTGGAGGGGAAGGTCTGTATTATACACTCTTTATGGGGTCAGAAGGAAAAGAGGCTGATGCAGTTTGTCTTCTACAAAGCTTGGGATGATACTAGTGTCCTGTATTTGGAGGAGTGGTGAGAGAAGTAGAGATCTGAATAAATTCTATTTACCTGGCCTGAGCACAAGAAGTATTTTGAAGTAATCAAAAAGTATTCATATGGACAGAAATTGTTACTATTTCCTGAATTTTTAGGCCAGGCCAAATTAGATGACTTGACAGTTTAACTTTGATCTTTAGATTCAGTAACTATTATAAAAATAATTCAGACAGCATTTTCATGGCTTTATCTTATTATTCCTAAGAGTCCTTGGTGTGTGCCAGATTAAGGAATAATCCACATTTAATCCTTCCATATTTCTAATCTAAAATTTTGCAAGAATATTAAGGTGTTTTGCAAAGTATCTTTTGGCTTATAAATATTTGTTTTTTAAATGTTTCCAATGACTTAAACCTTTCAAAATTATTTCTTGTTATATTACTTTACAGTGTGCTAGGCTTTCTTGAGATCAACATTGACAATGGAAATCACACCCAAACTCTGAAAATGTCATGTGAATATGGATCATTTTTACAGTTTTCTAGAAAGTTAATGTTGTAGTCTGCCTTGTGATTCATGAAATATTCTGTTTTATTATACTTTATTATATATTTAACAGTGTATCAAAATATTCAAAACTTAGGAGCTACAACTCTCACTGGATATAAATATTCAGAAATCAAGTAAAAATCCCAGATAAAGGTTATTATTTTGCTTCTTCTTATAGGCTGAAAAGAAATCAGTTCTTGTTCATAACAAGTTTCCATATGGGACAGTGGGCATTGAAACTGGAAACATTTTGGTACTCATTAATTAGATATATAAGACAATGGCCTTAATTCATCTTCATGTGAACTTTCTATATATTTACTATGGCCTTCTCCCAACATTGTAGGCATTTTTTTTTTCAGAATTTTACTCAAAAGTGATGGCAGAAACTAATAAATTTTGAAACTTCTTTTTAGACTTAAATAAAATCAACAAATACACATTTTTATAACTTAAAATAAGTGAAAGAGATCATTCTAAGCTCAAGAAAATGTAGAAAATAATTTACCATTGGTGAGGAAGTGACCAAATTAATTTTAACAAAAAAACTAACTAAAACCCCAAGCAAACTAGAAACATTGTTCTAGGCATATTATGGGGGGAAAAATTTAAGTAACTCCACTTATCATAACATAACATATTGTAAATATATCAATTGCAAATTAATTTAGTAATATATTTTGCTCAATTTCTCAGGAAACATTTAGAAAGCTGGTGAGATTATAAGAGTAAAACAATATAAGTCAATAAATATGTTGTATACAAGTAGTATTTACTTAATGTGTTTGTTAAAAATATTTTAATTGTAGACAGCATTCTCATGGATAATAGAGTGTATGTGTGCAGAAAGTAACAGAAGGAGTTAAGAGAGTAACTGAGAGACAGAGACAGCAACAGAGAAAGTTGATGGTTTGAAAGAACTATTGTAGATGTAGATGTGGGGCAGAAATGGAAATAGGCTGATGTTACAGCCCTAATTTAAAGACAGTCTAATGGAATATTTCTTCTTGAAGCAAACAATCTATATTTAAGTTTCCAGCTTACTGAATTAAATTTACTCATATGATATAATCTGGCCTAATTTAATTAGACCTTTTGAATTAAATAAAAATATTATCTTAAAGGTATATTCCTAGAAATATCTAGGAGTCTGACCAAAGTTCTGAATCACTATGATCTAGCAATCTGTTTGATATATATATATATAGTATATTATTCAATCTATTGAATAAATAAACATAAATGTATAACTAAATATACATTTAAAAATAAAGATAACCTTTAATGATATTTTAATGATATCCTAAAAACCAGGCATTTTTGGTAACTAATATCTGCTTATAATTATAAGCCCCCTTATAGTACTATTTTGGCTAGAATCTCAGAGACCATTTCTTATTTAGAAAATAAGTGCCCAAAATAATGCTTACAGCATTACAACTATTCAATAAAATGTGATGACTCGACTTCAACACAGTATTGTTAATTGTTATTTATTCCATATTTTAATGTATTTATTTTAATTTATGTGTTTGCATTTATGTGTATTCTACTCCCTTTCCTTCTCCTATTAGCAAATTAACAGCAGTGTGTATGCAGCAACTACTCAGAGAAAAGAAAAGAAAATAGAAAAACAAAACGAGATGGATGACATAGGAATTAGAGCAAATATACATATGCCTTTGGGCCATGATTGTATCAAGTCTGAGTTGTTTGTACTGAAGCCTGAATCAGCTTCACAGATAGTAATTTTCTGAGAAAATATTTTTATTATCTTTGGAATTATTAGTAAGACATACCTTTCAGGGACTGGACAAATAGCTCAGTGATTAGGAGCACTCACTGATTTTTCAGACTTCCTGAGTTTGATTCTCAGATCCCACATGGTAGCTCACAACTGTCTGATATCTTATGAAGTTATTATGGTCCATAAGTGCTTTTCCAATGAAGTGTGAGAGAATCAGTGTTTTATAATTCCTCAGTGAACACTTGATTCAGGATTTATTGAAAAGCAAATAAGTTTTTAGATTTTTCTCTAAAAAATAATTCCTAGAGAAGTTCAGCAATTAACATAAATGACAGCAACTGGCAAAATAGTAACCAAGGATGCACCAAAAATTTATAATATTTTCTTATATTGTTTTTAGTATATTTATGTGCATGTAAAAGGTATAAAGTGTTAAAGAATTTAAGTACAATTTTCTATTGTTAAACACATTTTAGAAAGGAACTATACAATATCATCATCAAACATTTTTATTAAAGAAAAAAGTAAAAATTTAGATCAAAGGGGAGGCAGGAAGGGTCTTGAATATATTATGGGAAGGGAAACCATTATCAAAATATACTGAATGAAAAAATTCTTTTTCATAAAAACAAAACAAAATGAAAAATGTAGGATTGCTTGCACACATATGTGAGCTAAGAAATAATACATATCATTTCAATTTTCTGCTTCATATGTTCAAATTCAATATTTATTTATATAAATTAAAATTTTATAGCAAAAATATAAAACTACATGAAAATTTTCTGATATATTGCTGTATTATAGAGAATAAATACTTTGTTTTAATGTTTTCTTGAGACTAAGTACCTCAGGCTAAACTTCTGGGAAACCAGGGTATTTAATTAGAATCAAAAATAACTTTTATTTTTATTTTATTGAGCATACTGAATCTTGTTTCCCTGATGAAGAGCATATATTTCTGTGTTTAAAGGAAGATATATTTCCTAATTCATGTACTTTCTCATATGCTAAACTCTTTAGTGGCTTTGAAAAATTCCTAATATGCTGCCATTCTTGCCATCACTGTTTGTGTCATTTTTTGAACGACTTGTTTTTACAAAAAGAACTTAGCACTAAAATGTATACTTGATCTTCACCAGCTTGGCAGATTTAAAGATACTCTATCAAGTTCTCCGGCTTTCCTCTCTACATGTTTAGTTCAAAGCATCTGGGACTAAATTGTTTCCTTTCAGCTCCGTATGATACCTCAAGTGCTTAAACAAATATCGACAATATTATCCACTCTAATCTTCTAAACCAGATTTTTCTGCAGGCTGTTTGCAGTCATCATAGGAGAAACATTTAATGAATTCCTGCTGAGCAATTAGGAAGAAAGAGAAAGAATAGAGAATCTGTTGCTACATTAAAACACACAGGCAGATAGCTATGCAACAAGATAATAGCTGCATGAAAACAAGGCATGTTTATCAAAAACCGGTTATAACTCCATAAATTCCATTTTCTTCAACTGTGTAAAACTACATGATTTGAAGGTCAGGATTTTTGTTTTATCTTTTTTCATTCATTACCAAAGTTTGCATGAAGTTTCTTATATTTTTATGGTGTTTATGAAAATCAATTTTATAAAACCACCTAAACTTATATAGTCTATATTATTAATAAAATGTAAGTAAAACATTTAGAAAATATTACTACTGTGATAAGATAGTTAGACAATATTTTCTTACTTTTTCTCCATACTGCTAATAGACTATTTTTATTACCACCTTCTTATACTCCATTCTTGCAGGAACATCATTGTAAAGTGCTTGCTTTAAGATCTGTTACAAGCAATTTTAAAAATGCAGTAACTATGAAATGTTTATAATATGATGTATGTGGTTAACTGTAATGTGCATTTTCATGCTAACTGATTACTATTTATTCTCTGTCTGTTATTAGCAACTGTTAGTGAACTGATATCAAACCAATTGCAATTTGCCCATAGCAATCCCTCTTTCTTGTTTATTCCTTCTAAAATCTTTCCTCTCATTGTCTCTGTCCTCCTTCTAGTATTCATGATCCTCAACCACAGGCACTCTCCCACTGAATTATATAAACAGCTAATGTTTGTTGAAACAAGATTAAGGTATGCAACTCCTTTCTAATTTCTATAAATAAAAGATTTTAAAATTTTCTGACAGATTTATTAAAAAAAAAACAGAAACAAACTGAGAATGAAATGATTACCGACAGAGAAAAGGGCTGAGGTTAAAATGCTATACATATTGGCATAATTTTATTAAAAATATTTTATGTTTAGAGTTGCACAAGTTTGGAGTATGAGAAAAGTGGAGAAAAGTAATCCCCTCTAATTAACTACCTACTGACTTTCCTAGAAAAATGTGATTTCCTCTATTCATGAGAAGGATGACATATACAAGGCTTACTGATCTCATGTACACTTATTCAGTGAGCACATTGTGTTCTAAAATTTATGAAAAATAAAAGTAACCTTTACCAGATAGAACAGAAAAAAGCCTTATGACTATATATAATATCTAAAATTAAGATAAAGGTCTTCAGCCAGGCAGTGGTATTGCACACCTTTAATTTCTAGCACTCAGACGGCAGAGAAAGGTGGATCTCTGACTTCTAGACCAACCTGCTCTTCATAGAGAATTCAAGAAAAGCCAAGGATAGACAGAGAAACATTTTCTCAAAAAAAGTAAAATAAACAGAAAGATAAATGGCTGTGGGGATTTAGTAAAAGTTCCAGAAGCTAAGATGAACCAGCTTCACAGACTACTATAGCCAAGACTTGAGACAAGCTGTGCACTTTCCTGTTAGGTAGAGACTAGACAACAAATGACACAGCTACTTATTTCAGGACTTGACATTTAACAAACTTTTCTTTTCAGTTAGCAGAAAGCAAATTTAAGAACACGGTGCCCACATTCCCAAGTGGTGGGGTGGGTTGATTTTGGTCGTTCAATGGGTTATGGATGATTGTTATTGTTTAGGTTAATTCGTTAAAATTGTTAATAGATATGGTTATAAAAAAAGTTAAACAAGAATGATTAGATTCAAGATTTGTGTTCAAAAAATATAAAGAAAAAGGGGATACAGATATATAGGATATAAGGATAGATAATTAAATCTTCTTTAAAAGGGATTTACTACCTTTAAATATTTTAAATTGCATTGGAATTTTGTATATTGTATACAAATTGTGTATATTGAGATTAATTGTGTCACTGTACAAATATCTCTATGCTTGTTCAAGGTATTATTCTTATTCAGTTCATCTAACATTATAATACAAGTTGTTAGTCCATGAAAGATTTTATTACCAATTAATTAGAATATAAAGCAATGAAAATTAGTAGTTAGACATTACATTTAGACATAGTCATGTTATATATGTTTTCAAGATCAAACAAATATATTTTAGATGAACAGGTTTTCTTCAAACACTTCAGAGATCCATAGAATATGGCATTCAAAATATTTATAGAACTTAGACTTTTCTGAACAGTGAGACAGGTCTGCTCCTGGCAGTCCCAATATATTTCAAAAGAAAAAATGAGCACTGAAGAAACTCCATAAGGAGTCTACTTTCTTTGTGGCAACAGTTAGCCACTGGACAAGAAACTGTCCATGTATTGACTGTTTGTCAGTATGCTGTTTAAACTGGACATACAGGTTCCCTCAGAAAGTGACCTTTGAACTTTGACAGAACAAGTTGAGATAGTCCTTCAAGTTCCTGCTTTTCAGAGAAAACTGTCAGATATGGCCTGTTGATGGTGTGAGGCCAGTAGCACGCCCTGGCACACTGGGCCTGGATCTTCTCAGAGTTGTATTGCTTTGGAATGCAGTTCAAAGCTGGTGGTAAACTCCATCTAAGGCTAAATACCAGCATGAGACCAATAGCCAACAAGTACCATAAGGGAAAGTTGAAAAGAGCTTTTATGAACTATACCAAAATGGGCAGAGCAGATTTCCTGCTTCACTGAGATGAAAAGAGACTCTGGGCCTGTAGGCTGAAGATGGATGTCCTAACTTTATAAAGGAACTTTGGGTGGCTATCCAGGCAGATAGGTGTCATCTCTGTCATTTCTAGTTTTTGGGAGTTGCTTTCACTTCCTGGTGATTTGGGTAAATATTACTTTCTTCTTGGGTCTCTGAGGTAGTTGAAGATGAAATAGTTATAGTTTTCTAATGACAGTTTTAGAAAAGAAACTTTGAAGTTAAAATTTATATGTTTAAGAGACATCAAAATACTAGCTTTTAGTTAGAAAGGAAATGAATTAGGTATAATTCTTTGGACTCATCAAAATAGGATAGTTAATGAAATATTTTCTTTGAATTGTCAATTGTTAATTGACTGGTAATTGCTCATTTATTGTTTGTATATATTGTATATAATTATTGTACTTATTGTATATGGTTTTTCCTATGTTAGCTATCACCTTCTTTTTTTTTAAATTTGACACAAAAGGCGATATGTGGGGATTTATTAAAAGCTCCAGAAGTTCCAGAGATCTAATCACAGTCAGTCTAGGATGATCAGAGAGTGTTGACTCATAAATTTAATCCCAGCACAGGAAGTATCCTGGGAGTGGTGACCTTTGCCCTTAATCTCAACTGAGTTCAAGGTCATTTTAGATTACAGAAGGAATTCCAATTTCCCAGACAGGCAGTGGCAAGGCTAAGCCTTAACTTATCAAGAGAGTATTTAAGGCTTAAGGCGGGCATATACGGGTGAGAGGAAGCCAAGAGAAGCTAAGCTGAGGAAGCTGGAAGACAGCTGGGTAAAATCTGACCATGTTGTTTATTCTCTCTAATATCTCCAATTTCTTCAGAGATCTATCCCTGAGTCTCATTTATTTGTGCAACCAAAGGGCTTGAACCAATATTAATTTCTTGATAATTATACTTAACTCTGTTTGCAAAGTTATGTATCATAAAGTCTTTATAACTATAAATATGTTTAGTAATGAAAAAATTGAATGTCCATACAATAAAATGCTAAGAAATGAGTAAGCCTATGAAGGGAAACAGCAACATTCTGTCTTTAAAAACATTTAAGGACTTTGGGGTTTTTATAATCCTGAGTTTATTTTTTTAAATATATAAATGCAACTATTTTACATAGTGCCCTATTTACATAGGTGTAAGTTGTTCTCTGACACATGCAGTCTCTGGCATGAATATCATACCCTTACCTGTGTGATTGAGAACCCACCTCCACATAATTAATTTTGTTCATTTAATTATTTAATGAAAAAGAATTTAAAATAAAAGGAAGACATAAGAAAATATAAGACTAAATGTTGCTGAAAATGTAGAAAAATGTTAACACCTGAATTCTCTTAATGGTAATAAAAAATTCTATATTTACTATAGGAAAGATGACAGATCTTCAGAAAATTAAAATTGTGGAGGGATTATGTCACATTGCAAATAATTGTCCCTCTTACTAGTTTAATAATATATAATATATATATATATGCTTGAGAGAGAAAAGCAAAAGGAAAAAAGATAAAGTCCTTTAAAAAGAAACAGTTTAAAAATTACACCACATAAAAATGGAAAATACATACTAGATACTGTATGCTATTGTCTTGTCTTTCAGTTTCTTGACTGAAAATCAAGTAATAAAACCTGATAAAAGAAATTTGATTATAAATTCTGTTGGATTAATTCAAACTATATATTTTGAAAATGAGTTGACTTTAAAATTGAAATCCAAAGATATGATACTTTGGAAAAGAGATTTTCTTTTTATTTCCAAGAAAATGAGAAGCTTTGGATTTATTCCAGGATAAATAAGATAAAGTTGGATAGAAGAAGACCCCCTGAAAAATTTCCAATGGAAATGGATGGCCCAGATAATACAGCATTTCAAAGCACCTCTGTTGAAGTTTCCCCTGAGCTCTGTATCCTGAAAAATTTCAAGGATACTAGCTGAGATGGCCCAGCCTTACAGATTACTCCACTAAAGACTTGTGCATAATCATAAATTTTTCTTTGGGTCCCCATGGAATTGCCAGTGCCCCCATTCAGCAGGAAGTAGCCTAGAGAACCATGCCCACATTCCCAAAACATGGACTATTTCGGTGGGATTCAGGTGTCAGCTGATAATGTCTGAAGACGCCTATCCAGGGTCCTGGGCTCTGGCAGGGGGAGTGGCCAAGCCTATTCATAAGGGGCTTTCTGGGATCTTGGAAAGCCCTGTTTCCTGATTCCAGACTGCTGGAAAGACTGGTTCGGCATACATCATCCACCAGCGTGGATAATCCAGTCTATCAGGCATCTATATAAGCTGTTACCTATATCATGAGTGTTGGCTTATATTTTAATAAATATTAATATTGGATTAGTGTATTAAGAAAACTTCTGCCAATATCTGGCAACCCAACATTGGGCCTCTGCCCACTATCATTTGTGCTTTGAACACTGTTAGAAAGAAGAGGACAGACAGACTACTCAGCTTTGGGAACCAGCACTCTCGTGTGTGGGCTGAAAGCTCCTTCCCTCACTGGCCTGTACTTCCTTCATACTGGGCTCCACCCCTCATTCTCCAGCCATTCAGCAGGGTAATGGCTGGTCCCCTGTCCATGCCAGCTGAGCCAAGGATCGCCCCTCTGTGCCGCTTTATCTTGGCACTGTGTGGAGGCTCATATTTGCTGCCTCTTAGCCGCCACAACTTCTGTACTTTGAGTCACAACTGAGTGACTTCAGCACATGGGGCAAGCACAAATGCAATCTTGCCCCACGCTGCTGGTACGCAAATGTGAGCCAGGTCTCGCCCTGCCTCCACGCAAGCGCTGTCACTGCCTGCACTGAGCTGGGACCTGGGCGAATGTAAATTCCTCTGCACAAAAAAACAAAAAACTGCACATCTGCTGCTGGCGCCACTGAAAACCTTCTGATTGCCATCCTGTCTTAATCTGTGAGATTTTGCTTTTTCTAAGGCTTGTCTTTTGCCTGCTGAGGCCCTTTAAGACCGCATAGAGTCTGTAGGTAGCCTGGTGCTGCTGAGAGTCCCTGCATCCGCCATATTGCTGGTGAACAGAGCATTGAACACTTCTGCGATACCTGCTCACCAAACGTCATCATTGCACCTGAATTGAGGTAATGGCTGATAATTATTCCATTAATGGCTTCACATCATATTTTATCATGGTGATTGAGAAATTCTCAAATGAATATCTTGAAGGCTTCAATACCCCAGTCCTACTATTTTTCAGCTTGTTTCTATATTTTATGTTTCAAAATATGAGAATGATGAAAGAGGTGAAATCTGAAAATCAACAATTGATGTCGAAGATGTGTGATGTGGAAATTTCAAAGACTAAAATGGCAGATAAGATAATTATCTGGAAATTGGTTACAATAAGCTTTCAGATAAGGCTTCCTCTTTGGATATAGATAACACTGTACAAGAAAAATTTAGGTAGGCTCTATATAAATGATGAAAACAAGAAACTTGGTGACTACATTAATGACAAGAACAAGAAAGTCATTATGTTAATGATGTGTATTGAAAAATTGCTGGTTCTGTAAGGTCCTTGGAAGGACTGCTTCATCAGGAAAATCAAGCTCTAGAAAAATCAGCAGTATCTAAATTCCAGGAATGGAAGCCAGTATTATCCCAAATCCAGGAATGGGAACCAGTAGTATCCAAGCTTCAAGAATGGGTGGACTGTATTTTAGTATTGGAAAAGGGTAGTAATGTATCTTATTCTCAGAACAATTCAGGTCAACCCCCATGGGGTATTATGTTACTAGGGACAATCTACCTAAGGTGGTAAATATGACTGGGCTATCTCCTTCCTCACTAATATTGTTCCCAGCTACTATTCAGACAAAGAAAGAATTTTGGGGGTCCTCTGAATTTGTAGAGTATAGTTATGAGCCAATACTTATGAGAGATATTAAGGATTTTAAGGAGGCAATATCGTTACATGGTATACACTCTACTTAGGTAAAACAGCTCCGAAATGCATGGTCAACAAAAAAATCTAATATTACCATGTGAATGGATGCTACAATGGCCAACAAAACCATAGGTGATTTTCCAGGTAGCTGTGTTGCTGTCCTCTCTCAAATTTTGGAAGCTACTACTTGCATGTGCTTCTGACTTTCAGGTGATACATTTCCTTCTCAGGTCTTGAAGAGGTTAAAGAATAGATATTTAAGGTTACTACTCTATTATCCCTTAGCAAGGAACATTCAGATGTTGGATTTTCACTTTCCCAGATGAACATTTTTGAAGTAATTTATACACTCTACCATCTGACAATATTCTAGAAATATATGATGTACTTTATAAGTGTTAGATTTTAGTTGTAGTTTGTGCCTTATCCTCTCCTAGATACTACCTCATAATAATTCCTATTGTATGTAGTCTTAGTTTAGAACCTTCTTAGACAAAAGGGGGAGATGTGCTGGGGTTCAGGTGTCAGCTGATAAGGTTGGATGATGCCTATCCAGGGTCTTGGGCTCTGGTAGGGTGAGTTTCCAACCCTATTCATAAGGGGCTGCTGGGATCTTGGAAAGCCCTGTTTCCTGGTTCCAGACTGCTGGAGAGACTGGTTCAGCATCCATTGTCCACTGCATGGATAATCCGGGCTATCAGGCATCTATAAAAGCTGTTACATGTATCGTGAGTGTTGGCTTATATTTTAATAAATATTAATCTTGGATTGGTGTATTTAAGAGAATTTCCAATAACAGATTATAGGTATTTGTCTTTGTTTATAGTGTTGGTTACAAGTTGTTATAGATAATAGTAAAAAATAAATAAAAGGAAATTATATTTGAGGTTCTTGTTTTAAAAAGAGAAAAAGGAATCTATAGGGGGATTATGTCACATTTTCCATAATAGTCCTGCCTACTAGTTTAATAAAAGCATTGATTGGCCAAAGGCAGACAGAAAGTGTGGGTGAGGCTACTAGATTGAGAAAACTGTAGGAACAGGAAGAACATAGAAATACCACAGAGAAGCCAGAAGATGCAGATAACAAGTATGCTGCTCTGACAAAGGTACTGAGTCTCATGGCTGAACAGAATAAGAATCATGGGTTAGATTAAGAGCAAGAGCTAGCAAGTTATATGCCTGGGCTGTTATAATAGGTTTCCAAACCTGTCCAGCCAGAGGTCCAGATCCACAGACTTGCCATCCCAGACTGCTTAGCTGCTGGCTGCTGCTTAGGCCCTTACCTTAATCAGACACTTATATTAATTTTACGCTGTTTGGCCTGTGGTTTATGTGCATTGCTAGATAGCTCCTTCATCTTAATTCAATCCATTTTCATTAATCTGTCTTCCATATGACCTGTGGCTCACCTGTGTTCCTTACATGTTTTTTCTTTGAGTGGATGGCTTAATCTGCCTGTGTCTGTATCTCTGCCCTCCTACTACTTATTCTGATTTACCTGCCTACTTTTTCTACAGTGCCTGTCAGGGCCCAAAATAGTCCTTTATTTAAAGATTGATATTCACACATCACCTCCCCATTTCTGTCTAATCAAAATGGAAAGTTTCAATTTTAACATAGCAAAATTACATAAAACAAAATAGCTATCTAAGAAGAATTACAGTTACAATATCTAGTCTATTTGTATTTAGCAAAATTAAAGAAAATACTCTATCATCTACCTTATCATTATGAATCAAAAGTTTCTTGAGTAAACAAGAAGTTCAAGCAACTTCCAAAATCTAGAAATGATAGAGATGACACCTATCTGCCTAGACAGTTACCCAAAGTTCCTTTATAAAATTGGGGCATCCTTCTTCAGCCTACTGGCCCAGTGTCTCTGGCAGTAAAGCAGGGACTCTGAAGGGTTACTCTACCCATTCTGGTAGAGTTCATCAGTCTCTTCTCCTTGAATACTGAAGAATGTCTGACAGTTTTCTTTGAAAAGCAGAACCTAAATTACCATCTCAGCTTGTTCTGCCAAAATTCAGAGTTCACTTTCCTATGGAACTTGCATGTCCAGTTTAAACAGCATACTGTCAGGCAGTCAATACAAGAACATGTTCTTGTCCAGTGGCTAACCATTGCCACAAAGAAAGTAGACTCCATACGGAGTTTCTTCTATGCCCATTTTCCTCTTGAAATAGACTGGTGCTGCCAGGAGCAGATCTGTCTCAATATCCAGAAAAGTCTTAAAATATTTTACATACCATATTCTGCAGGTTTTAGAAGTGTTTTAAGATTACCTATCTAATTGAAATATATCTTTGTATACCTAAAAATTCTAACTGACATAACTATAAGTTTGGTTAGTGCCGATGAATATTAATCTGCATTTCTTAATTATACATTACAATTATAAATGAGTCACATAAACATCATACCTTAAACAAGAGTAGAAAAATACATGCAGCATAACAAAAATTGACCTTAAATTTGCATCAATAAACCAAAGTCCATGCTAATGGAAAATATTTTGAGTTTAACAGCTGAATTTTAAAGTAAATTCAATAATCATTTTTTAAAATCACTCATATATCATATTTTCCTTTTCTTCTTAGAAAAATATTAACTATCACCATTAACCATTTATAATGAAAACAAACATTTATGAACAATATTTTGGGTATTTGAGCATAGCTTTTCATTACTACTTCCTGCTGATTGAGGGGTGCTGATAATCTTACAGGTTCTTGAAACTGGATCATCTTAGTCTGAAGCCCTGAAGCCGATATAGCCATCTCTTCCCATTAGAGAATTTTCAGGTGGTCTTGGTTGCTGAAGCCATAAGAGCCTTGAAGCAATCGACAGGTTCTCATCTTCTGTGGAAACAAAAGCAGAATTCTTCCAAAGCTATAAATCCTTAGACACAAATTTCAAAATAAATATACTTATAAAGTATATATTATTTTTAACTTATCAGGCTTTGCAATCCATTGTCTTTCTGCAGTTAGCTCATTAACAGTTAAAATATTAAAAGAAAACACTATAATAACCATAATCCAGATTCTGTGTCTATTTTCATCTTTATGCGGCTTATTATATTTTTATTACTCTATTTCTCTTTTTTAGGGACTTACTCTACCATCATCTTTTACTCTCTGAAGCCTATATACATTTTACATAAATTGTAACCCATTTACAGGTTTCTTTTTTCATCTGAATCTTTTTCATTGTGAATCTTTAATCATTTTCAAAGCAGAAGAGCTTTTAAAATGCTATCACTCTCTTACACAGTTATTGCAGAAAAAGCTGAGTCAGGAATATTCTCTTAAAGGGGCCATATCTCTGTTCACTGCCAGAAAACAGTAAACCTAAGAAAATGCTGCTACTATGAAACAATCTTTGATTCTGTTTCCTTTTTGTTAAACATAAACAGTAACTTTAAATAAATCACATGCTACCAAGTCTTCTGTGAGAGAGACTTTATAACTGGCCTGGTTTCAGCTTATGTTGCCTGCTGCCAGTCTGTTGCCATTTTAAATGTGGCCCAAATGCTAAGCTATCTCTGTACAATGACCCATTTCAGATATACCATTTGAAAGCTGCTTTGGCTCAGTTTTTGTGTTCTAGAGCCCTTTCTAATGTTTCTCAGGATTTTTGTGGGTATTTGCCCCACATTTGGTGCCATCTGCTACAATAAGGTTTCTGGCCATGTCCAGGAGGAGGTCCAGACCCACAGATCTGCCATCTGAGACTGTTTACCTGCCTGCTACTGCTCAGTCCCCCCAAATGACTCAGACACTTGTGTTAACTTTATGCTTTTTGTCCTACGTCTTAAGCACATTGCTAGACAGCTCTTTCATTTTAATTCAAATCATATCCATTAATTTGTCTGACACATGGCCCAAGGCTCACCTGTGTTCCTTACATGTTTTTTCTTTGGATGTTTGGCTCAATCTGTCTCTGTGACTCTGTCTTCCTACTACCCATTCTGATTTCCCTGCCTACTTTTCCTACAGTGCCTGTCATGGGCCAAAGCAGCTCCTTTATTTCAAGATTGATACTTGCAGCACACAGAAAGACATTCCCACATAACTGGGCCCCAGGTCAATCAGCTTACAATTAATGTAAGCATTTGTGTGTCTCTGTGGGACTGTGGGACTGTGAGACTGTGGGTCTGCAGGTCTGTGGATCCAAACCTTGAGGCTAGGCCCAAAAGCCCAGGCGAGAAACCTCATACAACATAAGATTCCATAATATATCATTCCTCTTTATCATATAATCCAAAGTACTTCAAAATTATTATGTATACTTAAAAAACTTATAAAAACTTTACTTAATATGATAGCCTAAACACTAGTTTTAACAACAGATAACACTATGTATTCAACAATCCTGAATATTTGAATATGTGGCAATTTATCTCAAAGAGCTGGTGACATTTAGTCACAATAAAACAATACACAGTTTTCATAGTGCATATAAAAATTCTAATACAGTCTGTTTCTAGAAAACAGGCTATCTAACATTCAAAGATTTAAATGGTTAAGCAAACTGTTGTACATGTGCTTTATGGAATACTTTTCAACAACGAATTCTTCACTTTTAGTAAATCTTAAGTGAGTGTCCAAAGAACTATATGCTTAAAAACAGTTAATCCCCAAAGGTCCACATTATCTGGTTTCACTTAGATATTATCTTCTTAGTGGAAAAATTATAGAAACTAGGGTATTAGTGCATAGATATAAAGTGCGAAAGAAGGAATACTTTAATCATTTTTACTGTGAAAATGTTTTTCAACTATTTTGTAACTGCATCAAGATTAATATTCTGACTATAATATTGTATTATAGTTTTGCAAGATAAAAACTGTGACAAGAGCATTTTAGAAAGGAGTACATGAGATTTCTTCACTTTGCTAAAACTTTATTTGCAAATATAGACACCCAATAGATACATTTTAACTTTTTAATTCTTTTTTTCACAACATACATCCCAATCCCATTAATATCCCAATTCCTTTTTATCTGCCCTCTGTCCTTGAGAACCTAAAAGAAAATCTTGTCATGGAAGCTATAGTGTGACTCACTGAGCCACAAGGTATACACTCTTTAGTTCATATATCTTTACTTGCAAATGTTCATTGCAAAGATGTTTTGATCTTGCTTGATGCCTCTGGCTTTTGGTAGACTTTTCATACTGGGTCCTCACTGGAATTCCTCTTAAATATCCTGTTGTTGACCTGTGTCTTGGAGATTCTACAATTTTATATCTAGAGGATCAGCCTCTAAAACACACTCCAGAAGTTCATACATGGGTGGGTGTTGGCATGGACCAACTCATAGCCTTGGTTCTTGGCCTGGGTGGAAGCCAGTTTAGTCATACCACAAACTCTTCCCTCATCCTCACTACCAGATCTAGTTTTCAGCATTGCCAAGGATCCCTCACCCAATGCAACAACAACAACAAGAGCAGGGTCATTTCTCCTGCTGTCATAACCTTGAGGGCCAGCTAACCTGTACTCACACCACCAGGGCGATCTCTACTGTGTTGCCTAGGTGAGGTGTGGAGCCCATTCTTTGGAGTATTGCAACTAGTGTGAGGCAGAGCTAGCCATGCAGCTAGTGTGAGGCAGAGCTAGCCCTCCCACTCTCATGCCCACAGGGCAAGCTCTCTCACCTGCTGCAGATGATGAGGGGTGAGCAGGACATCTTTCCCTCACCTACACCGTTGCATGATAGAAGAGAATGGTGTGGGGTGAGCTTTCCCACTCTCACAGCCTCAGGGCGAGCTCACCAATGCCCCTATCAACAGTCTCAGTTCCACTGTGCCACCCAGGTAAGGTTCACAGCTCAGCTCTCCTTCCCAAGTGATGCAGCTGGTGATGGGGAGGGTCAGCTCTCCCATCCTCACAGGTGGTAAGAGGTGGAGTACATCTTTCTTTTGCCCACACAACCACATTGAAAAAGACATGAAGCTTGGCCAGCTCTCATACTCAATTTTCCTCAGGGACAGCTCACTGGAGCCCATGCCAATGGGTCAGAACATTCTGCTTCCCAGGCAATGTGGAGGGCCTGCTCTCCAGCTTTCATTACCCAGAGCAAGCATTCCTGCCTAGAGCAGGTAGAGAGGAGTAGGGCCAGCTTCAACAAATGCTGCAGCCAGTGAGGAATGAGGTTAACTTCATGCAGTCTTATCCCCATGGCTTGCAGTGGTAATAAATGCTAGGGTAATCACCATTGACCATGGCTGCAGCAGGGCCACATACCCAGACATCCTTGGTAGCAGCCCAAGCCTGGACATCACTATGACTCCTGGTGGCAAGCAAGCCACTCATCTGAGCAAGCTACTTACTAATTTTTCCTTTTAAAATTTGCCTATCACCATATAACATGAACAATTCTGACTCTTTCTCTCTCCCACACCCCACAATATACTTTCTCTCCATAATGGTGCCCAATTGTTCAGTGCCTTGTGGCATGGGGCATGTCCATGGTTTCTCATACCAGTCAGGACAGACTACCCCAGACAAGCATGTGGGTCTCCTTCACCTTCTTTGTTCAAATAGTATCAGGCAAGATCACAGTTTTACCTACCAGCAAGGGAAAGTTGTCTCAAGTGGATGTGTCAACAACCAACATATATTTTGGTAATCAATTTATGTATAATTATGTGGATATAGTGTAGTGTGATGAAATGCAAACAGATAAGCCAATTAGAAGTTGATTTTAAGAGTGACTATAGCCTCACTAAAATTAGTTCTGAGACATGAAAATGCCTTGCTTATATATTGTATGCAGGATATATTTATTGTTATGCTTATGGAGACTATGAGCCAAAGAGTAAATAAAAACTAATTTAAAAAAAAAAAGAATTAGTTAGAAGGCAGTAAAATACTTTTAGGTGAAGTAACTTTTAGGTGAAAAAAAAAACCACGAGTTTTAGTCATAGTAATAATCTTTCATTTGCCAGATATTAGTGAAGAGATGCCCATAGAATATCTTAACAGAGATGAGAAGGAACCAGATACACAAGATGACGTCTTACAGACAATCAAATACGGAAACAGATATTTTTTGAACTAAAGTTTTAATAATACAACTGGGAGATGGGAGGGAATAGGCTGGTTAGACGTTCAGGGCTCTATGGCAAAGACAGTCCAGGATAAACACATATGCCATGGTTAGATGGGCAGTTGGGACAGTCAGCAATGCAGAGCCAAGCAGAGAGTAGCAGCTGGTAGCTAGCTAGCGATGAGACGGGGCCACCTGGGAGATGGTGGTGAATTGGAATAATTCGCTGAGAAGCGTGTTTTTGTAGATCACCAGGTCCAGCAGCTGTGGAGTGATGAGCTTCTGCGTGCCTCTGCGCTGGGCCTCATTGCCTGCAAGCTCCAGAAGTCTGCGGATGAGGAATTCCAGGATGGTCGTCAGGAAGATGGGTGCCGTTTCACTCAGCCGAGTGGCACAGGTGCTCTTCCTTAGATGGTACTCCACCAGGCTCACAGAGAAGGTCAGCTCGGCTCTGGAGGTCCGGGAGCGACGTCTGCTCTTCCTAATCTTGGGCATGGTAGCCTCAGAGTGTGATCTCACAGGCTAGCTTGGCTTCACCTATCAGAATGTGATCTCACAGGCTAGCTTGGCTTCACCTATCAGAATGTGATCTCAAACGGTAGCTTGGCTTCACCTAGCTGCTCTCTATTAACCTGCCAGATTCCAATCGCCAGTGTTTCCCTCTCTAATATTCTGTGTGTCTTAGCAACAATTCAAAGGTTGCAGTCTACTCTTGGCGCCCACTGATGACATATGTCATGACTCTGTCCAGCCCACTATAATGCTGTCATCACCTTTTCCACTTGTGCAAGGAGCCTTTATAAAATTCAGTGTCAGCCATTTTTGTGTAGACTCATAGTTCTCTGTGATACACTGTCAGCTATATCTAAGCTGATTCATATCTGATATCTATATTAGTACCATTTTGTCTGTTCCTTGAGCATTTCTATCCCTTATATATGCTAAAGAACATTTTAGTAAGAGAGACTGGAAAAATGTTCTAATGTGTTTGATCTTTTGGGGGGCTCAAGGTAGGCAAAGGATTCCATTTTTCTTTTCCTTTCCTATTTTCTTTTATTTAATATAACTACTTTCTTATATAATATTCTGGGATCAGTTTCCTCTCCCCTGTTCCAGTTTTTCCCCACCTGCCTTCAGATCTAGATTCACTCTTTTTCTATCTCTCATTAGAAATAAATAAGCTTTTTTGATGTAACAAACAAGCATGAAAAAAAGAAAGAAAGAAACAGAAATAGTCACATCAAGGCAATCCACCAGAAGAAAAACAAATTGTAAAAAGAAGGCACAAGAACCGGAGACACACTTGGGAGTCTCACAGAAACACTTAACTGAAAACTATAATATATATGCAAAAGAGCTAGATAACATTCATGTAGGCCACCCTATGCTTGCTGCTTCAGTTTCTATCATTTCATATGAGCTTTTCTCAGTTGTCATAGAAGATCTTATTCTTCTGGTGTCCTCTAGTCCCTTTGGCTCTTATACTCTAAGGGGAGGGATTTGATTAAGATATCTCCTTTAGGGATGAGTGTTCAAAGGTCTTTCTCTCTCTCAGTAATGTCTGACTGTTGGTCTCCAAATTTGTTCCCAGGTGCAATAGGAGAAAGCTTCTATGATGATGGTTGGAATTGGGCACTGATCTACGGGAATAGCAGAATATCTTTAGGAGTCATTTTTATCACTATTTTTTTTCTATCTCGTCTCTGGATATTGGTCATCTAAGCCAAACAGTGTCAAGTATGGGTATGTGGCAGTTTGAATAAAAATGGCAAACATAAGCTCATAAGGAGTGTCACTATTAGGAGGCATTTTTCATTGAAGGAAATATATCACTAGTGGTGGGCTTTGAGATTTCAAATGCTAAAAGCAGGCCCAGTGGTTCTCTTTCTGCTGACTGGTGATCTGGATGCAGAACTCTAGCTACCTTACCATCACTATTCGTACTTTTGTGCCTCCATGCTTCCTGCCATGACAGTAGGGAACAAAACCACTAAAATGTAAAACAGTCCCCATTAGTGTTTTTATTTTTAAGAGTTGCTTGTCATGTCTCTTAACAGCAATAAAATCCTACCTAAGACAATAGTTAGTACCAGGGAGTGAAGTACTCCCGTGATAGGCCTGAAAATGGTTCTGTTGGGAGGAAAGTATACTTTGGGACTTTGAATTCTTTAATCAGGGCATTATGCTATTATGGGCCATAATAGTAG
Source organism: Phyllotis vaccarum (assembly GCA_033318265.1). Lineage (NCBI taxonomy): Eukaryota > Metazoa > Chordata > Mammalia > Rodentia > Cricetidae > Phyllotis > Phyllotis vaccarum. Next base: position 46,408,966 of record JARWLC010000013.1, read on the forward strand.
AAGAAGCATGGAAGATAGTGGTGCTGAGGGTTATTTGAACTGTGGAGTCCTACTTAAGGAGGTTTCAGTGAAGAAGAATATTATTATGTGGCCTAGAGATTGCTGTTGTCATACTTTGTCAAGAATGTGGCTGCTTTCTGACCTTGTCCAAAAAAATAACTGCCTGAGATTAAATTGAAAAGTAACAGATTAACATAATCTCTACACCAGAAGAGATTTCCAGGCAGCCTAATGAAATAATTTTCTTGTATACTGTAAAAATTTGCCACTTGAATTGGTTTAATAAACTGCTGATTAACCAGGAGTCAGGGAGGAAGTATAGGTGGAGCAACCAAACTGAGAATGATGAGAAGGAGAAGTGAGACATGAGGATTCACCAGTCAGATACAGAGGACTCAAGAGACAAATGTGCTATGCTAAAGAAGGCACTGCTATATGTCAGAGTAATAAATAAGGAACATGGGTTAACTTAAAATGCAACAACTAGTTAATAGTAAACATGAGCTATGTAATTAATATACGCTATTTTATTGTTATCTTGGATCAGGTGGTCAGGAAAGGAAATTACCATTTATAACCTACTATTTACTTTGTTGCTTGGTTATAGTAGCTAGGATTACAGAGATCTATAATGAAAATCAGCAAGCAATGTAATTGGAAGCTTATATCCTGCCAGCAACTCACAAAACCCAGCAGCTGCTTCCCAATTAATTGACTCAGAGCCATAATATTATAGTATCTGATGGGCCAGCAAATCAAGCATATTGTTTTTACACTTTAATTAACCCATATTTCTATTTATGTTTATCACGTGACCTAATTCTTTTTCTCAGCACAGCATTCTCAACTTGCTTCCTCGATATCAAGCTGTTGTCTGCTTTCTGCCTTTCTACTTCCCATAATTCTCCTAGTCTTGTTTCTCCACCTATACTTCCTATAGGGCTACTGACCAATCAGTGTTTTATTCAACCAATATTGGTGGCAAATATTCACAGTATATACAAGTATTGTCCCATAGCAAAGCAGAGTAAGAAAAATAGAGAATGTACACTTTAAAGAGACTGGGGCAATTATAAAGTGCAAATGGATTAAAGAAAGGACTGCTGCTAAATGGAATGAAGGGAATGAAGACTTCAGAGCAAAACCTTACCCAGGAAAGCTTCTGCCTTGTGAAAAGGAATTTTTAAAAAGTGAAAAGGAATTGAAAAATAACTTACTGTTTACTGTGCTTTTGCACGTCCTTAATCCCAGGACTGTGAAGTCAAAGTCTGACAGATCTCTGAATTCAAGACCAATCTGGCATACAGAGTAAGTTATAGGGTAACCAAGTGTAGTCAGTGAAAGAAATGAAGGAAAACAGAATGCTGGAGAACATGTATTTGAATGAGGGGGCAATGTTTTATTCCCAGAAAACAACAGAACTTGTCAGTTTATGCCATGCAATTCTGGCTTTAGAGTTAGGAATACAAGAAAGGAGTTATGGATTCTCCCTGTGCAACAATGGGAAGTTACTGAAGACCACCATGTACAACAAAAGAGGACATTGAATGAACCTATACAGTTAAAACCTAGGTGACTTGGAAGGTCCAAACAAATGTTGGAAATTCTGGAATCATGGAATATCTCCTTGCCAAGCAGAGCTGCTAACAGGAAGTGGAAGCAGCCCAAGAGAAATAATTGTGTTGTATTCAACAAAGTTGAAAGGATTTGGAGATCTTAAGAGTACTTTTATTATGCATGAAGATGCAATTTGGAGTTTGCGCAGTTGGTTTTCAGTCATATTTTGTTTAGTATTTCCTTACTATGCTCCTTTTCCTCCTTTTTTGGGATGGTAATATCTATCCTATACAACTCTATATTAGAAGTATATTCTGCTTTTTTATTTTTATTTCATTGGGATTTATAATTAAGAGCATGCCAAAAGTATCAGAAGAGAATTTAAAATTTGGATTTCTAAATAGAGTTGAGACTCTGATAGAATATGTATGGAGACTATTGAAGCTAGGATGAATACAGTTTTTGCATTCTGATAAAATTATAAGCCTATGGGGTCCAGGGCATAAAAGGGGTTGGTTTCTAATGAAAGTGCTGCCCATAGGCTCATAGGTAGTGGCATTCTTAACAAATATGGCCATTTTGAATTGTGTGTGTATATGACTTTGTTGGGGGATGTTTTCACTGGGAGTTGTTGTGGGGTTTTCAAATGTGCAAACAAGTACCAATAGCTCTTGCTGTTTCTTACTGATTAAGATGTAGAAATTTCAGAGGCTTAGGCTTCTATAGCACTATGTCTGCTTTAGTACTGTCATCTTCCCATAAGAATGAAAATGGACTAAAGTTGTGAACTATAAGACAGCCCTGATTCATGTTTTCCTTTAAAACAGTTGCTGTGTGGGAGGCAGTGGTGCTACACACCTTTAATCCCAGAACTTGTAAGGCAGGCTGATCTCTGTGAGTTTGAGGTATGCCTTTTCTACAAATAATTACAGGACAGCCAGAACTATTACATGGAGAAATCATATTGAAAAACAAAACATGAACAAAATCATAAACAACTAAAGACAAAAAGGAGTTGATGTGGCCATGGTATCTCTTTGTATTAATAAAAATCCTAACAAAGATAGTTTCCGTTTAATGGATTGGTCCTTAAGTTATATCAGACATTGCTTTGTTGCTGCCACAAATGTTGTGCCATTATTGCTCTAGCATAATTTGTCTATAAGACAAGATTGAAAAATTAAAACTTTTGGGCTTAAGTTGTTCTTTTGGCAGCCTGCAGAGTACCTTCCAATTTCAAAGAGAAAAGAACATGGAGTGAAGATACCACCTTGTTATGTTTTATGAATTACGCAGTTGTTGTCTTCAGCAATGGGGCCTTGCTGTCACATTGTAGAGTGTGACCTATTGTCATGGCAATAGCCTGGGCAGTTTAGGAATTCCCATTGGATGCCCTTAGATTATAATTCAATTTGGATTTAAACCAGTTTGAATACTGCAAGCTTCTTTTGGTGAGAAGAGATAGCCAGATGGGACTCTACTCCCATCACTACTTGGAGACATCATTATGATTTCTTTCACAGATTTTAGAAACTTTCCACTGCAGTAGGTTTCTTTACTAGCCACCCCAAATGTTTCTCGATATTAGCTGCCTCTCTCAGCATAACCTCCCTCAACTCCATCTTCCCACTCCCTCCCCTGACCCTCATGTTGCTGACCACTTTTCCCCCTGTTCACCCATAAAAACTTTTCTGTTTACCCCTTCTAGAAAGATCAGTATATGTCCCCTTGTTCCTTTCTTAATACTCAACCTTTTTAAATCTATGGATATTCGCTTGGTTAGAATTTATATGTAGATGCCATATTTCTCTTTCTGGGTATGGATTACCTTATTCAACATTATTTTTTCCTAGTCCCTTATATTTGCCTAAAAATGTCATGTCATTTTAAAAGAGTTGTTTAATATTGCATTATATAAATATACCACATAAGCTTTACTCATTTTTCTATTACTAGATATTTTGGTTGTTTTCAATTTCTGGCTATTATAAATAGAGAAGCATTGAACATGATTGACTAAACTTCATTGCAGTAGAATGAAGCATGGAGAAAAATACATATTTACAACATATGGTAAGAAATTTAATGAACCATAATTATGACTTTCTCTAAATTTCAAAACTTAATGATATTTATGTTCTCTCACTCTCTTCAGACAAAAATCTTAATATGCAGTCTTGAATTTGGAGTTCTGCCTTCATGCCTCCTTGATTACTGTGATTATATGTCACCATGTAAAATATATATATATATATATATATATATATATATATATATATATATATAGTGCAGGTTTAATTTGCATGAAAGTATTTTTAGAAATATTTTTGGTACATAACCAAAGCTGGATTCCACACTTTGATCCTTTTCTTCCAGTCTCCTTAGTGCTAGGATTTTAGGAACATGCCATAATACTGGGCTATAATAATTTTTCTATCCACTCAGGTAATCTTATATTAACATTCCTGCTCTATAATCAATTTCTTGTTCTGTCAAATAATAACTAATTTGTTAAACGCAAACCTTGTGTATTTAGAAGTACTCTTATTATCTTTTGAAGATGACCTAATTTAACCCCTGCAAAGAATGAATAACTAGCTTTATTTCCCTGATTTATATAAAAAAAAATCTTAGAATCTAAGCACAGATTAAATAACTCCAAATCTCATATTTGTAATTACTATCTGTGGTGGTTTGCAAACAAATGGCTGCTATAGGCTCATAGAAGTGTACTATTAAAAGGTGTGGCCTTGGTGAAGTAGGTGTTGCTTTTTTGGAGGAAGTATGTCGGTAAGGACTGAAATTGAGATCTCAGAAGCTCAAACCAGTTCTCTGCCTTCTGCCTGCCAATTCAAATATAAAAGGCTCAGATCCTTCAGCACTGTGGTTGCCTGTATGCTTCCATACGTCCTACCATGATGACAATAAACAAAACCTCTGAATTCTATGCCAATCCACAGTTAAACGTTTTCCATAAGAAAAGTTGCTGTGGTCATGTTATCATTTAACAACAATAAAAACACTTAATATGATAGAAATTAGTACCAAAAGTCTGATTACTTCTGTGATAGACCAAACTATAGTTTTGTTTGGAGGAAGGTTTAATTTTGGCACTCAGAAAAGTAGATGAAATATTTAATAAATGGTCATGCCAGAAGAAACTGAAGCTAATTTGAATGATCTAAAAGAGCCTGGATTAAGAAGTTTCTGAAAAGAATATTTGTGTGTGACATAGAGATGGCTCATAATATTTTGGCCAAGAAAGTAGATATTTTTTGCTCTTGTCTAAAAAGTCTGCCTAATGCTAAAGTGAAAAGTTTGGGTTCTTTGCACTGGCAGAGAAAATTTTAAATCAACCTAGTACTAACTCTACTTTGTAGTTATTAGTGATAACTCTATTGAAGATTTATGTTGAAAAAGAGAAAGCTAAGCAATGTTAAATACAAAATGTCAAGTTTAAGGAGAAAAGAAGCACCAGGAAGTGAAGTGAAGCTAAATTCTGTTTTGAAGAAGATAAACAGATTAATAAATTAAATAAAGGAAGTGGTGACCTCAGGGCAATCCCCACTTAATTAAATTTCCAATTAAAAAAAAAAATAAAGAAAAGCTTAGGATGGCAGTGATAGCACAGGTCTTGATTCCCATAATTTGAGTAGAAAATTCAGGCAGATATGTTTTGGGAGCCACCCCGATCTAAAAATAAGGCTGAAGGACAACAAAACTAGGTCAGTGATGGAAAACATTGAAAACAGATATCTAGTGAAGATGTGCTTTAAATGATGGGAGTCATATTTCAGGCTCAGCAATCAGCAGAACTTGACAGCTTCAATATCTGGTTTTGGCTTTTGAAACAAAGATAGAAAAAGAAAATGGTTGTGAAATCTCTCTATGACTAAGGTAAACTGAAAAGGCCAGTTGTTTCATGTCAGGAGTATCTTTTAATGAATGAAGGCCTAGAGAAATCATTGTGTGAATCTGAGAAGGTGAAGCCTGGATTTTCTTACAGATCTCAATATGTTGAAGATGCTATATGGATCATGAGAGGGCTGACCAGAGCTTTTGGGAGCTCACTGACTCTGAAATAATCAGAGGAACCTTCATGGAAAGGAACTAAATCCTCCAAAGGTAGACAACTGTCAAATGGACAGTTTGTGGAACCTCTTACAGTAGGATCAGATATGTTCCTGGTCCATGATCGTGGAGCCCATTCCCTATAGAAAAACCTGACTCAGCCTTAATACTGGGATGAGGGACTCAGACCTACATCAACTGGTTTTTCCAGACTGACTTGATACACCTTGGGACATCTTGCCTTTCCTGGGAAGTGGATAGGGGTTGGCATTGTGGGGAGGATGAGAGAGGACTGGGAGGAACTTGGAGGAGCGAAGGGAAGAAAAGCAGTGGTAGATATGAAAATAAACTTTTTAAATAAAAAATTGAAAGAAAAAATAAATTTTGGGTTTTTTGTTTAAAATTTAAAAAAAAGAAAATGATATGGGACTATGCTATTGTACACTTTAAATATTCATCATTATAAATATTGGTTTAATAAAACACTGACTTGCCAGAAGGCAGACAGAAAGTAGGTGGGGCAAGAAGACAAGGAGAATTCTGGGAAGAAAAAGACAGGGAGACATGCTAGCTAGAGGCAGAGGAAGCAGGATAAGAATGCTGCCTAAGAAAAGGTACCAAGCAATGCATCTAAACATCAATATTTTAAAAGAATTAGCAAGTAACAAGCCTGAGTCATAGGTCTAGAAGTTTATAGTTAAGATAAGCCTTTGTGTGATTATTTGGAACAAAATTTGTGGTGGGATTCAGGTGTCAGCTGATAAGATCCAAAGATGCTTATCAAGGGTCCTGGGCCCCTGAAGGGGGCATGGCCAACCCCATTGATAAGGGGCTTCTGGGACATAAGGCCCGTTTCCTGGTTCCTGGTTGTTAGAGAGACAGGATCAGAATCCATCGTCTGTCCATCGCTTGTCCACCATTCCAGACTCGATTCCTGTTCAGGTGCTACTATAAACTGTTACCTGTACCGTGAGTGTTGGTTTATATTTTAATAAATATCTATCCTGCACTGGTTCCTTCTAAGTAAACTTCGCCTACAAAAATTGCTCTGGAACTGGCCAAGTAGGACAGAAAATCTTTTGACTACACTGGCATTATTAGGAGGTGTTGCCTTGTTAAAGTAGGTCTGTCCTTTTTCCAGGAATTTTGTCCCTGGGAACAAGTTATGAGACCTCAGAAATTTAAGCCATGTCAGTGGTTCATTTTCACTTCCTGCTCCCTGTTAATTCAGATGTAGAACTCTCAGCTCTTCTTCAGTACAATGTCTGCCTGCATGCTGCCATAGTTTCTGTAATGATAAAAATGGACTATACCACTAAAATTATAAGCTGATGATGGACTATACCTCTAAAGGTATAAGCTAGCTCCAGATTGTTATTTTTCTTTATATGAATTTCTGTGGTTAAGGTATCTCTTCACAGCAATAGAAACTCTGACTAAGACACTATAGTTTTTATGTGTCCCAATTTGCTTTCTGTTGTTTTGATAAAGATAATGACACAAAGAAACCTAAGGAAGAAATGACTCATTTCATTCTACAGTTTCTAATTAACAATCTATCAACAAGCATAGTCAGAGTGGTAGGTTAAAAATAGAAACTTGGAGGTAGAGACTGAATCAGATGCCACTGTGGGCTGATGCTTACTGGTTTGATCTCCAAGACTTCCTCCGTTTGCTTTCTTATTCAACCCAGGACAACTTGTCTCAGAGGTGAAATTGCCCGCAGGAATCAGAGAAATGCCACATGAGTAATTAAGAAAATGACCCACAAACATACCCATTGTATAATATGATGTAGCAGTTGCTCAATCAAGATTTTTTCTAAGTTAGTCATTACTATTAAGTTGGCAGAAAATTAATGGGAAAACTACCCCATACTTTCTCAAGTGACATAAATTTCATCAGTCCTATATGAGTCAGTATGCTGGTCTTGTATAAATTAAGTGTTTTATCTATTTTTACATATTTTATGTGTTTATATATTTATTATTAACTAAAAAATATCTCAAACTTTTTAATCTCAAGAAATAGACTACATTCTCATCATTTTATCCTCAAAATTGCAATTTAATCAGAGCAAAGTTTTATCTGTTTAACTCAGCATGAGTGAAGATTTGATATTACAGAATCCTGTCTTCCATTCAGAGCAATGTACTTACTGACCCTATTATAAGGACATAAGTACTCTGACATTCATTCATACTATGACACTCAAGTTTTATATAAATATACTGTGTTTATTAATTTCTACCAAAGTATTAACATGTAGTCATAGTAAAAATTCCATGCCTATCTCATTCAGCACTGTGCAATGATAACAATAATAAAATAGACAAACAAATAGTGTTAAAACAGGCAGTATAAAGAGCGCTTTACATATCTTATTTTTGCATTTTGTATATCTTATTTAGTTTAAATTACCTACCTAAGGCACAAAGCTATTAGCGTGGGATTGCTGATCATAAAGCTATTATCCAGTCAGCGATCCTAATAGCCATGATTTTCAGGTAGTACATTATAAAATGTCAGGTGGCATAATATAGGAAAGCTAACTAATAAGTTAGGAAAAAGAATTATGATTTAATTTGTTGAAGGCTTGCAGAACAATAGTACTAATAATACTAATCAAAGAGACAAAATAAAATTCAAGTGACAGGAATGAAGATAGTTATAAAGTTAAAGAATGGAGGTAGTCAAGTAATTAATGTGAACATTTAGTAGCCTATGAATGGTAGCCCTGACACTGGTCAGTAACCAAGAGAAAGAGACTTGCTTTATACAATGTACAAACACAGTGGGTAGATGTAATATGTTTCCCTACAGACTAAAGCAGAAAAGCAAACAAATAGCAAGAAAATATTGTTAAAATAAATAAACTTTCTGGAGGAAAATTCATTTCATAGGACTTAAAACCTGAAAAAAGTAAATATTGATCTACACACATAGATATTATCTTCTACATTAAACTTAAAAGAACAAGAAGCAAATAAAATAAAATGCAACTCAACAATGCCTAGAAGTGAAATATTGCAAATATTCTACCCAAGAGTAAGTGATTCTTATTTTGATAACTATGGAATCTTCCTTCTGCCTCACAGTTTTTTGGGTATCCAATTAAATACTATACTTTTGAAAATTAAACCACTGACAAAGTCCCTTTGAAGAAAATTTGAAGAACTCAGAGTCACAATATATTTGTAAAAATTGCTGTCCTTGTTGCTGATACAAAGAAAGATTTGTTTTTAGTGCATAGTTTCAGAGCATTCAGTTTATGGTAATTTGGATTTATTTATTTATTTGCTTGTGCACGACATCTTAATGGCTTGAGCATAGAAGGAGAAAGCTCTTCATCTTACCTCATGACAATTATTATGCACATAAAGAAAAGAAGCAGGGACTACTAATTAACTACTTCCTCCAGCTATGTCATTGCTTCCTATATAGAACCTTTCAAAAGTGCAGGAGCATCTTCGGTCCTAGGTTTTAACACATGACAAGAAATTTGCTATTCAAAACACACTTTAAAAATATAATATTAGCTCATAGGTCTTCTGTACGATTGTAAAATAAACAATTGACAAAATAGTCTCTATAACATAAAAACAACATACAATTTCAGCTATTATTTTAGGTCTCAATGCACAGAGATAATGTGTAAAAAGTAAATATAATATTATTGCATTTATTGCTTTGAGAGAGGATTCTACTAAGTCACCATGGCTAGTCTGGTGACTCTTACTTACATACAACTCACTACGTGGTCCAAGCCATTCACAACTTCACAGAGGTTCACCTTTTATTGACTCTAGAGTACTGGGATTAAAAGTACATGTGTTTGAAGTCTAAGTAAATATTATTGATGATAAATTGAAAACATTTTTCAGTATGTCAAGATATTATACAATAGAATTATAAATGTACAGAAAATTAAACTATGTACAGAAATACAAACTTTTCTTTTTTGACTATTACAGAAGGTTAAAAAAATTAATATAAAACTTATCCAAAGCAATTTATATCATCTTTCAAAATAATAAGGCATGTTTAGTATTTCTCACCTCATACAAATGTTATGTGATTTAAGAAATGCAATTGCTATGATTTGATCATTATTCATCACATATGGATTAAATTGTTGCACTATATCTCTTGAATATTTATAAACACTGCATAGACATTAAACTTATAAAATAATAATAAAAATAATATGTACAGAAAAGTACCATATTTAACGGCAAAAGATGAAATTAAATTCAATAGATAATCTTACCTCAAAATTAAAAGAAAGATCCTGAGTTTGATCCTCATGACAGTCAAAATGAAATAAACAAACCTAAGAAACCATACTACATAAAACTCTGGATCATATGCAATAAGAAGTTCATGACAGTATAACTCATCAAATCGGAACTTGAATTTTATTAATAAGTTTAGTAGTTTATATATATTTGAGTATGAAGCAACATATTAATGATATTAAGCAGATGTAATTTCCAGAAATAAACAAATGTTGGGATACTGATAAAACAGTGTTGCTTAATTATAAAAGAATATTCAAAAGATAATGTAGAATACCGAGATAACACCCATTTCAGAGATGCACCAAATTAGAATGTGTGTGAATATTGGATTATGGTTTAAATGAAGTGTCCATATAAAATAAAATAAGTGAGACAAGTAGAAAAATATAAAATATTTGCATGTTTAATTGCATTTTCTACTGTATTATTAAAACCCTGTGAATAGATGAATAAATGAAGATGAGGCCAGCTTTGTGGGTGGCTCATTATAATTTAGTGTTTGCATAAAGAAATGTTGCAGAACACAGAGGAATCCTATTGAAACAGAACTGGAAGCTTCTTGTCTACCAGCTAGCCTTCAAAATATTGCCTGGGGTCAGCTGCAAATTAATGTTACAAGTGATATTTTCTAGATTTGGACCTTGAATATTACAACATACAAAGAATAATGAAGTTGACCTGTTCTAGCTTTCTTGAGAGAAATGCACCGTCGATTTATGAGAATTAAGTCCACAGTTTCTGTTGTACTAAGTGCCCTTTAGTTCTTAAAAAACTGAGGTACTATCTCAGCAGTGAAGCATTCAGGTCACCTATGATTTTTTGTGGTTCTGAGAAGGCAGCAAATATATAAAAGTTAATCAGGATAATTAGTCTTATACATTAAACTTTTGTACCCTGTCTACTTTTAAACTGCTATTATATCATGACAACAAACATTGTGTACTCTTGATAAGTGTATTAAAAGTCTTCTTGTTTGTAAAAAATTGTTCAAGCCTCAGTCTTCCTGAGACTTTCTAATCCAGTCTGTTTTTAATTCCAACAAACCATATCAGAAGAATATTTTTTGATAAGTAGACTTATTGCCGCAACATTTAAATTAAGTGTTGTTTACAAATACCAATTTGCCGTGGAAGAGGTAAAACAGTATCCTAACTAATGTGAAGGTTACTGATTTTCTGTAATATCTAAGACCCACTATGTAGGAGGAAGTTCATGTTTTCTACTTTGGAATTGGTCAAAGGCTTATTACTGGTGAAGTCATAGGCAATATACATAAATGATTACATTTGCTATGCTAAATGTACAGGTTGTTAAATGTCTCTTGAATGTGTATGTTTATAAACATAGATAAGTTCTACTCTGAGCCTTGATCAAAGAGATTCTTTTTGCAACAAATTGTGGCTAATGTAGAGATTCATGGCTGGTAAAGATACAAAGAACATGTCAATCTTAAATGCTAGGCCATAAAGAAGATGCTCACTACATACACAATTCCCTCTAAAGTTTGGGAAACATTGGCCAGCCTCAGACAAAGAAAATTCAAAGGTCAGATCACAAAATGAGTACTGTGAAATCCTGACTTAGAAGCACAGCATGATTATGGTACTTATGGCCTTACAGAATCAAAGGTTCTTAGACAGGACTTGTACAAGATTAGTCCAATTACTCTTGGCTCAGTATTTAAGTGCACTTGTTCTTGCAAAGGACCTGAGTTGACTACCACTACCCACACAGTGCCTCATAAATGTTAGTAGCAGGAGTACACGTGGTATATATATGTATTATATATACATATATATGTTTTTAAAAAATAAATGTTAAATTTTTAAAAGCTAAAAATAATAGACTGAGACAGCATCCAGTGACATATTGGAGAGAGGCCCTGTTACACCCTATGCTATTCCACTTCATGGAATTTAGTTTCAGTTGCCCTGATTAAATTTTTATTCCTTTATTTTGTCAATTTTTACAAGCTTGAATTATATAAGAAGAAAAAAACTACAATTGAGAAAATACCTCCATAAGATTAATGTGAAGGTGAATTTTGGTATTTATTAATTGGTAATTGATGTGTGAGGGTCCAGACCACTGTGCCTGTGCCATTCTTGAGTATTTGATTCTGGAGTGTATATGAAAGCAGAAAGAAAAAACTATAAAGAGCAACACCCAGAATACCATTTTTTGTGACCTCTGCTTCAGTTTCTGACTCCAGGTTCATGCCTTGAGATACTTTCCTGAAATTTCTGAGTGATGGAGTGTGAACTGTCAATTGTAAGAAGAAATGAACTTTTTTTTTTTCTGCAAGCTGATTTTTGTTATATTTTGTTACTGGAATCCTGGCTAAGAGTCAAGAACAACTGGTGGAATGGAAAAGTTACAGTCCTCAGTGAGATATCCAGTAATAAATTTCTCAAGATTCAGTAGATAGCTTTATATCCTTTCCTACATGGGTGATTGACACAGTGGGTCACAAAGCGAAAGGAAAATCATAACATAAAAACAGGAAAGTAGGAAGAGTGATCAGCGTAACTATAATGTATAATCTATTTGAATAAAACTTCAAAAAATTAACAGAAATAAATAACCTGAGGTAAATAAAATAAAATAAAATCATAATCAAGCTCACCACAACATCTGAAACATGGAAAATCATTTGTAGTAAACTTTATCTACAAAAACTAATTTTAGGTGGGGCAATATTAGAATTTATTTCAAAATTATACTGTTTTAGTATGTTAGTTATGATTTTACTGTTTGAATATATCTCATAAGATTCAGTAAACCTTAGTTCATTAATGTATACATTATCTATGGAAGTATAAATAGCTAAACATACCAATCGCACAATAACTAGGGGCAATATCTGTACTAAGATGGCACTTTTAATCTGGTGAAATGACTCAGTAAATAAAGCCTAACAAGGATTGACAATATTAAGCTGCTCTACAAGTGCCTGTGCTTATAGCTGCAGTCAAGTGCTACTCTAAGCCTTAATCAAGAGAGTTTTTCCTTTGCAATGAATGATAGAAAATGTAGAGATGCGAGGCTGCTCAAAGAACTTAGAATAAGTGAAAGCTGAGTGCTCAACCCTAAATAGAATATTTATAGCACATCCTCTAGGGCTGAGAATATCAGGTTGAAAGAGGGAGAAAGAATGTAAGTACTGAATATTTGGGCAGAAATAGAGTATAAAATGCTGTTTTGTGGGCATAACACAGCCAATGCAATCATGATCTTATAGAAGCAACAATGGGCTTAAACAAGTCTGAGGCTGTCAACAATCCATTAAGGATTGTGAAGGGATCACCGAGCTCTATACCTTCATACTAAACTCTTGACTATTTATGGATTATGGAAGAAGAAAAGCTATTGTATTCAGTTGATCACCCAGTGATTTGTATTCAGTTGAATACTCACATATGAGTCTACCAGCTACCAATTGATTGCTCAAAATCCATGATCAAACATAATGACCTTGGATAAACTCAAGGGTCACAAAATCAAACCAAAATATATTTGGGAAAGTGGTATATTGATAAGAGAGGAAACATGCTGAGTAGGAGGGAGATGAGAGTATGCAAATGTGTTATATCCATATATACAACTGTAAAAGAACAAATTCAATGAAGGTATTTAAAAATACTGGAAAACTAATACTATGAGGTCAAATTTATTTACTATTGTGTAAGTGTACATTCACACTGAAATATATACGTTTTGTACCATTATTTTTCTGTTTGTTTTTTTTTAAATTAAAAATAAGAAAGGTACATTCAAAATGTAATATTATTAACTATAGGGATATGGTCTTCAGAGAAAGATAAGCATTAGTGTCTATTTATTGTGAATTAGAGCTTGAAGTCAGTGCCATACATATGATATCCAAGTGCTCTGTCACTCAGCTTTACTCAATTCCTTCCCACTATTTGTTAGCTTCCACTATAACTCTTGTTTTACAAGAAGCATAATTATACAAATAGTAAAACTATGCAGAGCAATTTAACACAATCTTGCTTATTATTTAATAACTTTAAATTTATACTGCATACATCTGTGTTTAATGGACAGTATTCAATGTTTCTCATTGTTCCAGTTATTTCTATAGTTTTCAGAATATTAACATTTTTTAAATATCATTTTTCTTATGTATCTTCTCATTTCTGTTATTTTTTCTAACCTTATCCTTACTTAGTTTTATTCATATAAAGTATCATTTCATTTGTCACCACATTTTTAGGCAAAGTATTTTGATGTATTTTATATTTAATAAAATAAGCCTGAATATCAGAGAACATTCATCCATGGTTAAGCCAGAAGGATCAGAGAGTGGTAACAAATATCTTCAGAGAGTTTAATCCCATAACTTCAGAGACCTTTCTGTGTTTCTGTGATTTTAAGGCCTAACTACCAAACAGTAGCAGTTCATACCTTTAATCCTAACTATAGGATTATGATGCAGAGTTGAACCTGAAAGTAAAAACTAGAAAAAGAAGATTTTTAAGGCAGGCATAGGAAGACATTCAGGTATTCTGTAGAAGCAAAAAGCCAGGCTAAGGATTCTTGAAAACAGCTTTTACCCTGAAAATTTGGCTGGGTGAGAATTGACTTTGGTCTGTTTCATCTCTCTGATATTCCAGCTTTTCCCCAATATCTGGCTCTAAGTTTTTATTAAATACAAACTAAATTTTTTTTTGTATCAACAAAGTATTCACACATTTAAAGGTGCAGTTATATGAGGAAGGTTATTTGGGTATCTGTTTTACCAAATCAGATGTTTGGCAATTCTATAAAACATGAATTTTAAAAAGTAAAATACTAATTTTCATGATCAAGTTTTGGTTTTCACTGTTGAATTATATTTTTTTCAAACTCTAAAACATTTTCAGTGGTCATCCAGTGACATTCACTGGATATGAAGTCAGTCAGTGTTCTCCAGAGAAAATAATGGTGAACAAGAGAGAATTAGCAGCAAGTGGGAAAGAGGGATTGACATATTAAATTATTTTCCTTACTTTCTTTACAACTATATCAGAGATCTATAATGTAAGTTTTTCAATAAAATACAGATTGACAATATTTTGGATTGGTAGTTTGTGACATGATAAAACATTCTTTCTAATGTGGGTTGTTGTGATATTTGTCAGTTTTCATAAATAGAATTGGCAGAGATATAGTAAAAGTACAAGTGGCATGGCAGGATCAAAAGTAGCAGCAGTGAGGAAAGCATCTCTGTAAAATAAAGCTGGTTTGAGTCTAAATTCACAAACTTCCAATTTTCTTTTATGTACACACAGAGGCTCAATTAGGTTAATTGACATTTTCAGTATTTTATTCTAATGCAAAGCAACTGAAAGGGATTGTTTATTGTAATTATAAACAGTTTTATTTTATATTATCTGAAACCAAATTAATATGAGAAACTTATGAAATTATAACATTACACTAAGAAACTACTCTGATGAAAGAATTATGTCAGACCCATTACTTCCACTAACAATAATCTATGATAATACTACAGGGCACTTCGATGGTACCAGGAAAGACTGTAGCAGATTTCAAAGCAATTATGTGACATCTTCAGATGAACCCTAGTATATAAATCTTGTTTCATTTATTTCCTACTTTTGCAGGTGTCTTACTGAGATTACAAATTCATTTTGAACAGCATTTTACCAAGAACCATTGACTGGGCATTATCTATTGAAAAATTTAAAAAAATCAATATAGATGGACTTTTAAGATAACTATAAATAAAGCCTATATAGAGACAAGAGTTCACAGACACAGATCTTGTTGATTTATCTTACACTGCTAGAGAGAGAGCTAACATTTCAGATAATGTAAAGATCAGATAGTTGAGTAATCTCGTAGAATGACAAAGGCAAAGGGTGACTGTGTTTATAAAAGAGGGAGATTGAAAGCCTACTCATGGATGAATTGCCTAAGAATAATAACCTGTAATCAGGAAACACATTCTTGCTTCTAGCTCTTAGTTGAGAAACAATATAATTTTGAGGTTCTCAACATCAGTGAAATGTTTGTTGCTCTTATTTTCTCTCTGAAGTTCAAAGAATGCATTGAAATACGCTATTTCATATTTGTACATATTTTTCCAAGGAGTTTATCAGTAAATTGTTTATAAAGATCCCCTATGGCCAAGGATTTCTTTTATACAAGAAATGGTGATAAAATCAGAATAAAATGAAATCATTCTGGTGTAAAAACTAGTATCATTTTACTTTAGAACAATTTTGAAAAAATATACTAAAATAAATTTCCATAATAAACAGGTATTTTTAAAACACTAGGAATATCAAGAAGCACTTTGAAATTAAATAATTAAAAGCTAAAATATTAGCACTGAAAATTTTAAGAGAGATAAAGTCACCTTCATAAATAATTTATGTATACCAAAACAACAACAACAACAGCAACAGCAACAAAAACACTTGGATCAATTCACAAGATGACAGCTAGAAAAACGTTCAGGAATAAGATCCTATATGGGCCTTCTATATACATGCAGAACTGATCTCAAAGCTTTTTAATCAGTCTACAAACAATAGAACCATTATCTGCCTGCCCTCGAGCATATTCCAACCAAGCCATTCTCTAAAAATTTTTATAATCTGTGAATGAATAATGAATAAAATTTCTAAATGTCACCAAGCAGATTATCATTATGAATCAACATCCTCAAGCTACCTTTTGGCACTAAATGTCAGAAGATATTTTTATGGGTTTTAAAACTTATTTGCAATTTGTAATGAGTTTTTTGAAAGAACCATTATTTTATGAATGAGAAAAACTGTCAAATAAATGTATTTGTAATGTCAGGAGTTTCATTACCACATGTCTGCAGGGTAAAGTTTAGGTGCTAAACTGCTTCTTGGTTTATGACCCTCTGATAAATTTAAAATATGGGTTAGATTCCTTGAAATATTCATTAACTTTTTTTACCTTTTTAAATTAATAATCTAACTCACATTTCTTATTATCTCATTGTCACTCATATAGTTTATTAAGGAATCATTACACCATTGGCATTTATAACTTTACAGGCAAGAGAAATAGAAGCATTAACCAATACTATTGCATTACTCAACAAAAGCTGTGCATTTCAAGTTGAGCCAGGAGCAATGTAGATTTTATGTCATTAGAAATCTTTTCATCTCTTTTTAATTTAAAGCAGAAGAAAAGATTTTAATTCTTCCTCAGAAAAATTTATATCCTGTGGATTTTTTTCCTATTAGGCAATAAAGCTATAATATTAAGACTGAATATATAAATAAATCTCAAAATCCTGAGGAAAGAAATAGAGTTACCCCAGAACATTTCATTATGAATAGGGTTTGCTATAGTACTAAATAGCATATTGATGCTAATACAAGTCTTAGAAACACAGTCTTTGAATTCTCAATTCTGTATTTTGTATAACTGAGACCATTTCAACATTTGTAGTAAGTGTCATTTAATCTTCTACTGGAAAAATGATAAATATAATATCAGGATTCTCCCTAACAAACTTTATTGAAAGAAATACTATTGTGTTATATTTGCATAAAATTATACATAATATTATCAGTGTGAGTGTGTGTGTGTTGATGAAAATTAAACTTGTGCTGAAAAATTATCCTCCCAAAAAGCATACACTAAAAAATATTTCAGTACTAGGTTGTGGTGATATATATTTAATAAAATTAGTTTGGATGATCAGGAGAGTCAGCCAAAGAACCAAGCCATGAAGGTCAATGTAGGCGAAGTTTACTTAGAAGGCACCAGTGCAGGATAGATATTTATTAAAATATAAACCAACACTCACGGTACAGGTAACAGTTTGTAGTAGCACCTGAACAGGACTGGAATCTGGAACGGTGGACAAGCGATGGACAGACGATGGATTCTGATCCTGTCTCTGCAGCAACCAGGAATCAGGCAGGGCCGCCTTATGTCCCAGAAGCCCCTTTTTAATGGGGTTTCCACGCCCACTTCAGGGGCCCGGGACCCTGGATAAGCGTCTTTGGACCTTATCAGCTGACACCTGAATGGCACCACAGGTCAGAGAGTGGCAATCCACACCTTTAATTTTAGCTTTAGGAAAATTAAAAAAAAAAAATAAGATAACTAGGTGAAGAGAGAGAAGAAAGGCTTTTCAGTTTTCCATATACTTCCTTGGTGGGATAAGGAGAGAGAAGTCTGGAATCAATGGGTTTCCTGAAGGCAAGCTTGAAGAGTTTGTGGGTAAGAAGTTGCTATGGTTTGTTGCTCTGTCTCTCTGATAATTCAGCATTTCCCCAATATTCGGCTTCAGGTTTTCATTATAGAATAAATATAAATCATGTGATATTTGGGGTTTAATTGTGCAAAAATGCAACTTGATGGCCAGAGCTACAAGTGGCTGGGGTCAGGATCCTACTGGTTAGGTTTTCTGTTTTGAGGTAGCTTCCAGCCTTAGGCAGAGCTCACCACACCTGTTTCTTTTCCATGTTTATTTGTGTAAGTTTTTTGGACAGCATCTTTCCTTTCCTGGTAGGTTGTGGATTTGATTGTTGTTTTTTTTGTTTGTCTGTTTTTGTTTCTGGATTCTCTCCTTGGTCTACTACCATACTAGGTAGCTTCCCCACTTTACAGACATTTGTTTGGTAAGTCAATTGAAATTTTTTTTTTAATTGGGGAAATAATTTAAGGGAGAGAGAGAATATTTTCTCACATTAAAATGTGAAACTGTATTATGATGAAAGGTGGTTGGTATTTCTTTGACATTACTCTAGATGGCTTGAAACTGAAACAAGTAAAAAATAAATAACGTATATAGGATTATCTCAATGTTTATTATAAATATTATTTGTTTGATTATTTTTGTTTTATTAATTTAAAAGTCAGTTAATAATGGAGTGAAGATAAAAGTCTCAGAAAAACTTGTTAAAAGAGAACACAAAGATATTCAGACCCAGACAGGGGAATTTTAAAAACCTATTTCAGCATTGCCTTATATGATTACAGAGAAATGGCCTAAGAGTTTCAAAGAGCCTTCCTTAGTATATCCCATAAACTTACAGGAATTGCCAAATGATAGAAACTGTGATAAAGCTGAAGGTACTCTGGTACAAATGTTATATTTATGAGGATTCAATGAATCATTTATGGTATACACTCACCATTTATAAAACAAATGATAAATTCTTGTTCAAACAGTAATCAAATTATCCCTAAGACAGGTCAGATCTTGTTATGGCTATTTTGGAGGCTAATCCCTGTAGTGGGATTCAGGTATTATTTATCAAAGCTTAGCTGGAGTAACAGGAGCCTGAATGAGGCATGGCCAGCCCCCATTGAGATGCCTAAGACACTGCAGACCCCATTGAGATGCCTAAGACACTGACCTCCTTTCTGTTTTGTTCCTGCATTCTAAGAGAGCAGCAGATCAACCATCCATCATAGGACAGTTCCACTCTCCAAGAATTTTCTTAAGGTTCAGTTATATCAGTGAGTGTTTATTTGACCCCTATATATATATTAATTCTTTATATCATATATTGCTAGTAAATTTTCCACAATCTGGCACCCAACATGGGGCCCATACATCCACATAAAGCCAAAAAAAAAGAAGCTTTAAAAAATTCTAAAGCACACACACAAACAAAGCGAAAAGCAACTTCAAAGTTATGTCTCTAAAATAGGTCATAATACAAAAATGACATGGCATCCAGACCATTGACAAAACAGTAATAGACAGCATAAGCCTAACAAGGCTAGTTCCCAAAGTATCACAATAAATTCAATATAAACAAGTTACGTATAATCAATTTAAAATTTATATTTTTAGTAAAAAAAAAGAGTCAAAAATAGTTACTTAATAATAACATATTCTAAAGCTGCTTTGTTTGCTAGCTGTGAGCAGACACAACATGGCCCCTTTAAGAGAGACTTCCTGACTCAGATTAACAAACAATTGTGTGACTCAAGAGGCCCTGCTGCCAAATACTTATAAACAGCATGCTCTATTTAGTAACAATGTAGACCCTAATATTCCCCAGAGTAAAGGTAGTAAAACACAATATTTAATACTATTCTAAAAATTAAGAAAAATAAAAGTGAGTCTAATGCCTATGCCATGTTAAAAAGCAGCCAAATAAAATATAGTCAACAAACAGAACGATGTTTCACAGTCTAAAATTTTAAAAACACTTCTAGTTAAAAAATAATAATGTACAATAAAACAAATTCAAATAAAACACTAAATAAGTTACAATATATAAATATATAAGCTAAAAAATTAAAATAAAAAAGTCAATAAGACAAAATATAATAAACTACATAAAAATAAAAATTACACAAAAATATAAATTATAATTGTTATGTTTTCTTTTAATTTTTTAACTTTTAATGATCTAACTACAAAAAACAATTGATCACAAGACTACTAAATTAAACAAACATATTTTAAAATAACTTAACTTTAAAACTTATGTCTAAAAATATGTTGCTTAAAAAAGTATGCTTTTATTTCTATAAGAGATTAAAAACCTATAAATTACTACTAGACAAATATAGTATCACCACCTAAAAATTCTCTAATAAAAGAGATAGTCACATCAGCTTCAAGGGTAAAATTATCCATCCTCAAGACCCTCATAAAATTACCAATACTCCTTAATCAACAAATAGTAATAATAAACTAACCCAAATTTCCAAAATAATATTTATAAATGTTAGTTTGATTATAAATAATGAATAGTCATAGTTAATATCTTTCTTAAAAATATGATATAAAATAATTAAAAATATAAATTAATAAATTTACTTTAATCAAAAAATCAACTGCTAATCTCAAAGTATTTTAAATTAATATAAATTTTAATTCATTAATACAAATTTAAAGTCAATTTTGTTATGTATATTTTCCACTCTTGTTTAAAATATGATGTTTATATAACTTATTTAAAATTATAATATATAATTAAATAATATAAATTAATAATCATCTATAATAACTCAACTTATACTCATAATAGTTACATTTTTACTAAAATATATTTCAATTAAATAATCTTCAAATACTTCTAAGACCTATAAAATGTAACACTGAAAATATTTTAAAATTTTAAACTTTTCTAAACAATAAAACAAGTCTACACCTAACAATACCAATCTAATTCACAGAAATAATAGACATCTAAACACTTCATATATAATAGACATCTAAAAACTTCATATAAAGTTTACTTTCTTTTGACAACATTTAGCCACTAGACAAAAAAATTGTTCTTATATTAACTGCTTAATAACATAATACATAAACTAAACATACAAGTTCCATAAAGATATAACCTTTAAACTTTAATAAAACAAACAAAAATATTCCACCAAGTTCCAACTTTTACCAAAAGAAACCTGTCAAAAATTCCTCAACACACATAAAAAAATAACTAGTATACTATGCCAAATAGACTAAAGAATATGCCAGAGTCTCCAAGTCTATAAGATAAAAATAAATAACCCAACATTACAAAAAACCTTTAAATAACTTTCAAAATAAGCAAATATCATCTTTTTCATTTCTAAATTTTAAAGTTTTTACACATTCTGTTTACTCAAATAATATCATATCCTTTTGTGGTCATAATATAATAAAAGATAAAATAATTACAAATATAAAATTCTTAGTTATTTTAAAAAATATATTAAATATAAAATTTTACACACACAAAATCAAATATTTTCCTTTTGTTAAACATAAATAAACTAAATATAAATATAATTCTTACTTAATAACTATTTTATTATATATAATTTTACTATGTTAAAATTAAAACCTTCCTTTTTAATTAAACAAAAACTAATATAAACTAACTTTGTATATACTATAAAGTAAAACAAAAACTGTTTTGACCTATGACAAACACTCTAACAATAAACCAAAAATCAAAACATAACTTAAAAAGAACAAAAAAAAAAATACTCACAATCCAGTCACCCAAAATTCAACACATAAAATAACACAAGCCACAAGCCACATAACATAACAAATTAATAAAAATAACTTAAAATAAAAACTAATAATATATCTAAAATATAAGGCAAGCAAAATAAAATTAAGATAAATGTCTAAGTACTAAAAAAACAAAAACAAAAACAAAAATCTACAAAAAATCCAAACTGTAAAATAAAGGTTTATGTGTTCTTTTTAAAAAACTTTATAATTACTCGTCCAAAGAAACAACCATAAACCTAAATCATAAGAGTAGCTCAAAGCCAAAAATTGATGTGGGAATGCCTTTCTGTATGGTGTGAATATCAATCTTTAAATAAAGGAGCTGTTTGGGCCATGACAGGCACCATAGAAGAAGTAGGAGGAGAAATCAGAGCATAGGTAGGAGAAGCAGGGCAGAGTCAGATAGATCAAGCCACCCAACCAAGGAGCAACATGTAAGGAACACAGGTAAGCCATGGGTCATGTGGCAGACATATTAATAGAAATGGGTTGATTTAAGATGTCAGAGCTAGCTGGCAATGTGCCTTAAGCCATAAATAAAATGGCAGAAAGTTAATATAAGCATCTGAGTCATTTCTGGGGGCCTGAGCAGCAGCAGCGGACAGCTAATGGATCTGGTGCGTAGGTCTGTGGGTCTGGGCCTCTGGCTGCCTGGGACCAAGAAACCTCATTGCAACAAAAAACCTCATACTACAGATGGTGCTAGAAGACATGGTGGAAAGATTAAGCTAAAACAACAGCAACAACAACAATAATAATAAAGACAAAGAATTAGAAATAACCAAAAACAAACTTCTTGAAGAGATTAGGCTAATATAGAAAGGCAATCTTTATGTGATTAGCATATTCTATATTTATGTCAAATGGCAGTCTTTGGTGTTTGGGATAGAATTAAAGAAATAAGAAAGAAAATTGAATTGTTTACAAAAGTTATCCAAGAGCCTAAAGAAATGTTCATAGATTCTTTTTTTTTTTTTTTTTTTTACAAAGATTGACTGCAGCAGAAAATAGAATGCTGCCATATTCAGAAGGTAGGCAAATAATAATTAAATCCCTGACTTTTGAAAATGCTAATTCATAATGTAAAAGGATAATTAGGCTGTTAAAATCAAGGATATCATATTTGGAGTATTAGATTTGCGAACCAATTAATATGGAATCTTATAACTATCATGGTAATTTGTAGGAAAGGTTATTTCTAGAGGTTGAAAGAAAAATCAAAATATCAAATGCTACTAATATGAAAAATTAAGCACCTGAAAAGGGACTGTAAATAAAGGTTCCCAGAAACAATGTATTTGCTAAAAATAACCCCAACAGAAAGCCAATCCCTTATGGAGTATACAGAAATTGTGGCAAAGGAACACATTGAACCAATGAGTTCAAGTAAACAAGGGACAGGCAAGGTAACTTTTTGTCTTTGAGAAACACCATAAGAGGCTTTTGGCAGGCCCTGTATCAAATTCAGTTCCTTCTTTTCTTGTCTTGGAGGGAATGTTTTGGCAAACTTCTATAAAAGAACAAAGGCCAAAATTAAAACAAAAATAAATGATGTTGTCAATGAAGATTTGGCAGACACAGAGGCAAATGTAACAATAATTTCACAACAGTCTTCACATCCAAATTGGCCCCTTAAATAGAAAAATGTTCAGGTTTAGGGAATTGGAAAGTTATTCCAGGTAAAACAGAGTGCATGATGTTTCAAATGTATAGGACCAGAAGGACAGAGAGAAAAATTAAAGTCATATGTTGCTAACATTACTATAAATTTATGGGAACATAACTTATTACAATAATAAAATACATAGATTACAACTCCTTCAATCTCAGAACTGAATCATAAACTAACATACGTTTCTGGAATAATATTAGACTGTATTATGAACACAGTCACCAACCATTCAGATTGTACAAAGCCAAAACACAACTGTTGCTGATGTTTCAAAGTCACCCACAGCACTATCTTTAAAATGGTTAATAGATAAGCCTATAGGAGTTCAATAATGATCTTTAACAAAAGAGAAATTGCAGGTCTTAGGACAGCTGCTACAGGATGAAGAATAAATAAGTCATGGGAATTCTGTATTTATTATTTTAAAAATCTATAAAATAGAGAACAGTAACAGATTTAAGAATGGCAAGCAAGGTGATTCAGCTAATGTGTTCTATACAACCTGAAATTTCTTTGCCTTCTCTGTTAACTAAAGACTGGCCTATTATAGTTATTAAATTATGAGACAGTTTCTTTTGCTATAACTCTACACGAACAGGACAGAGAAAAATTTGCCTATACAGTGTCCACTAATAAAAATTATCAGCCTGTAAGATATATCAATCGAGGGTACTACCATAGGGAATGTTGAATAGGCCCACTATGTGTCAATTTTTGTATGGGGATCACCAATTTCTAGAGCCCTACATTTTATACTGATACAAATAAATCAGGAAAAGCTGGTTACAAATCTGAGTGTCTCAAAACCTTTATAATTCTGTAGAAAAGTCAGAATTATATGCTAATTTGATGGCATTAATAGATTTTACAGGATCTCTTAACATAGTCACTAACTCTCAGTTTGCAGAGTTTTTATACATTGAAACTGCTGACTTTATTCCTGATTAGTCAGAGCTAACTTCATTATTTATTCTGTTACAAGAAACAATCAGGAGTATGAATTGTCTATTCTATATAACACACATCTGATTCCATATGAGTTCTTACAGGCCCCCTAGCAGAAAGTAATGATGCAATTGATAAATTTTTGATAGAATATGTTCTAGAAGCATAAGAATTTCACAAAAAAATGTCAAAAGAAAAGTTTTAAAAAATTTCTTTATCACATGGCAACAAACCAAAGAAATTGTAAAATGGTGTCCTACCTCTTTCTTCCATATTCTATTATTGGCAGATTACTTAAAGATATACACAAAAATAAAATTTGGCTGGTTGGTGTGTTATATTTTACAGAATTTTAAAAATTAAAATATGTACACCATACAAAAGGTATATTTTCAGGATTTCAATGGGCATCTGATTTGAGCATGAAAAAACTGATTCTGTAATACCACATTTGCTAAGGGGATACCTGTTGAAATTAAAACTCACAATGTTCCAGCATATGTCCCTAGTAAAATGAAACAGTTTTTTTTTTTTCTTATTACAAAGCATAATACAGCTACACCACACAATCTTACAGGGCAAGTAGTCATAGAAATATCAAATCAAACCATAAAAAATATGCTAAATAAACAGAAAGGGGTAACAAAGACCCCCAGAAATAAAATAAAGTGTGTTTTATTAATTTTGAGTTTTCTCAATGTTGATGGAAAAGGAACAACAGCTGTGGAAAGGCATTAGAATATACAAAAATAAAACCACTGACCTAAATCAGCCAGTCTACTTCAAAGATGTGTTGATCTTAGAATAAATACTAGGACATGTGTGATGTTGGGGGAGGGTTTTTACTTTTGTTTCCAAAAATGAAAATTACCTATGGATACCATCCAAATTTTTAGACACAATTTGAACTGGAGAAAATTCTTGATAAGAAGGAAGATCTCCTGAGTAAATAGGGATCATAGGGAGAGGGAAAAGGGGAGATTGGATGATAACATGAAGGAATGGGATGTTTAAGTTGAGGAAGTGACAAAGAGTGAGAGAACAAAAAATATATTACTTAATATTTTAATAGAAAGTATAGTGCTTAAATAAAATAAATGACCACATAGTAAACAACATGTTATATATATATATATATATATATATATATATATATATATATATATAAATATGAAAAGTATATAACACACTATCATAGATATATTAATTGGGTACATTTATATTTCTGGTTTCTTATATTACAAAAAAGTGACATATTTGAACATAAACTGAAGTAAATAAAATATACACTAAAACAGTTAACAAAAGATTAACTATAAAAATAATCAAGAGTTATATTTAATGTGCAAAAATGAAAGTAAAATTTAAAAAATTAAATATCTATTTAGAAAAAAACAAAAAAAAGATTAAAAAATAATTAGATAAGGAGAAAGAAAATGATAGCTTTAAAATTATGAATTCTGAGGATGCTATATTTCAAACACTTGATATTCAAAATGAAAAATATTACAAATGATATTTTTTATATAAATGCACAACATTTTTTCCATAGTAAACAGATACAGGGAGGTTATGCCAGAACCTGCCCCATGGTTTTTGGACCTGTGATTTCCAAACATGTCAGTCAAACTTTTTTTTTCTTTTTTAATATAAAGTTTTAAAGAAGTTCATATAATTTTTAACAGGAAGAATGGAGCCAGTTAGTTTGAACAATATACAACTAAAAAGATAATTTGGATTTCTAGCTATATGTCATCTAAATTACAAGGCTGGACATTTTAATCATAGCTCAGTTTGGTTAAATAAATTCCTATGATTGAATGGAAGGAGTAGACTAATAGGAACTATACTTTTCATAAAATAATTTTGTCTTCAACAAAAATAAAGAATAACAGTATTGATTTGCAAACTCTATGAGGACAGGGACAATGTATATTTTATCCTTTATTTAACTTCTATATCTAACATAAAGCAAATATGCCATAGTAATTTAATGCTGTTTTTATTTTTTCTTTGGAAACTTCACTTATTGATCTGCCATTCCATTTCTCCAGTTTTCCCTAGGACTCTCCAATATCTCTATCATAAAATTCATAAAAATATTTATGTCTATACAAAATCAAAGAAAATGAATCACTTTCATGACATACATGTTATAAGGCAAGGTAAAGAGTAAGACATTGTAAATTCTGGGAGAAGACATCAGAATTAGCAGAACATGGTAACCCAAGTCAGTATCTCAGTATGAGTGAGTGGATGGAGGACTATGGATGAGTTTCTGGCCGACCTGAGATATATTGTGAATTTGAGGCTAACATAAACTACTTAAAGATACCAAGAAAAAAAGAAAGAAAGAAGAAAAAAATGAACAAAAACAAGGGTCATCAAAAATGTTAATTCATCCAAGAAATTACAGGTTAACCTAAAGAGAATCCATGATTCAGCTTCCAAGAGGTCATCATCTGTAATGAGGCAGAATTTCTTGAGGTGCTCTGCAGGTCAGCCCAATATACAAATTGGTTCACCAGAAAGAAGAAAAGAATGTAAGAGAGGAGAGAAAAAATGAATGAGGAAGATAAGACAGAGGGATAAAGCATGAGAATAGTTGAAATTTTGAATGATGTCTAAATCTGCAAAGTATGGGTTGATTACATAATTTTAACTAAGAGCAATGAGAGCAGGCTATAATTAACTTTGAACAAGTTAACTTGTCTTTTTATATATGTCTGAATTATTCAGTTAAAGAAGTTGAAGAGATGAGAGGAAAACAAAATATCACAAACACAAAGAAATTAATTTATTTTAAGGCAACTGTGTCATAACTGTGGAAGACTTGCAAACCTAACATTCTAAGGGCAGAATGGAAGCTCCCAGATTTTGGTCACAATGAAGGGGAAATCTAGACAAAGATTTAAAATCTCAACTTTCACTTTGGAGCTACCAGCAACTTTAAGCTGCTGAGACTGAGATGAATCCAGTTTAGATGACTTCAAATTTTAGTTACCTTTTTGTACTTGTTCTTTCTGTTTAATTTTAAATATGTTAGTTAAAATGGAACTGTATCACTTTTTTCCTTTTCTTGATTCTTTTCAATTCCTTTCATGGACTATTACTCCAACCCATTCTGTACTTCCTGCCGCTCATGCAGCAAGCTAAGGATATTATTGCTTCACTCTTTTGACAGTTTAGCTAATATTTTCTGATAACATGGAATGTATATATGTTAAAGAGTATTAATTAGTATGAATTTAAGAATATAGTATAAATAAAAATAGGATTATGAAAGAAAAATCTATACTCCTTTTCCTGTATATTTCTGTGCTATACTAATATTTGTTCTACATTACATATTTAAACATAGTAGCTTACACATATATAATACAGAAATTTGTCTACATACCTTTATTAAATATATATAGTAATAAATTTGCGAATACATCATAAATAACTATTACAAAAAACACAGCAACTCCAATTAAATAGTAAAATTTAAATAAAGAAAACCATAGTAAAATGTGAAAACAAGTAACAGTAATTTTCTCACCAGAGGAATGCTTTGAAGAAAGACTAAATCACTTCTTATGTAACATGTTAAAATATTTACTACTTATTTGGCATTTTCTATATTATAAAGCAGTTATAATTTATTAAAATATTTTCTAAACCAGGTATCATGAGGTAAAATAAAATTACCAATAAGTTTTTTTATTATAATGATTTATTTTTATTATTTAAAAATTTTGGTGTGTCAAAAAATAAGTTTTTTGATTGTGTTGGGTGTATGTCACCTCAGTATTAACAGTGTGTTTGTTTTCAAATACATAAGTTCAAATACTTAAATTATTCACAAATATGTAAAAATAACATAGTATGACTAAACCATATGACATGGTTTCTTAAACTCTTTACACTTAGGACTCATTTCTACCTTAGTAAAACATATGTTGTATAGGTATATAAAATTGGAATAAACAAACATTTACTAAAAATAAGTCATAAAATAATTTATTTAAATGCAAATTTTAGCATATTAACAATAAAACTACATAATAATGAAAAATGGGTAAGCTTATTTATTTTTGCCTAAATGATTAAGCATTGGCTGAATATTTCATATTACAGGATGCAGAACATTTTCGTTCTGAAAATGCTTTTTCACATAAATACATAGTAAAAAAAATGGCATAAATATGCTATGGCCATTAAAGAAATTGCTGGAAATTCTATCATAATGTTTAAGCATAATATATTAAACTAACTTTATGACCAACTCATACACCAATTCTTAAAATCAACCACTCTAAGGGAAAATAATGGAAGTATATGCTAATTTGTCCCTTTCATATTGTGCAGTAATTTGAGATCTCAGCTGAGATGCCCCTTGCTGTACACATCACCTTTTGTTACCTAAGTTTATGGACAAAGTCCACATGCTGAATATCCTAACTAAAGATTGCAGTGAGTTTGCATAATGCCACAGAAGTGATCCCTGTCCCAAATACTTCGGCTTCTTTATGAATTGGATTCTTAATTTCTTAATGGTGGTGGACATTTAGAATCCTATTACTATTGCCAAATTTCTCACCATCCCCTCATTCATTTATTTGACTACTATATGAGGATTACAATTCACAGTGTTAGAAGCTAGGTACTGTTATAAATAGGTTTATTGTTCTGTTTGGGCAGCCAGAGGTCTAGACCCACAGACCCTCAGTGCCAGATCACTTAGCTGCCGGCTGCTGCTTAGGTTCCCCCCCCAAAAAAAATGATTGAGATGCTTATATTAAGTTTATGATGTTTGGTCTATAGCTTACACACATTTCTAGCTAGCTAAGCCATGAGCCACGAGGCAGACAAATTAATAAAAATAAGTTAAGAAACAATAACTAGCAATATGCCTGAGCCATAGGCCAAACAACATAAACTTAATATAAATGTTTAAGACACTTCTAGGGGCCTGATCAGCTGTGGGCGGCTAAGGAGTCTGGCGCGGCAGGTCTGTGGGTCTAGACTTCTGGCCACCCGAGACCAAAAAACCTTACTACAACAAGGTACTAAATATAAAAATTATGAAATCCCAATGAAAAGTTTAATGGTAAAAAATCATTGTAAAGGAGAAAAGAAATTTGACAAAAAATCAAAAGTCAAAAATCTTCTCACTTAAAATGGCATTGCATAATAATATACAATCTTGCTAATAAAAATAATTCAATTCTAAAAATATGTCAATACTTTTTTTTTCTTCTTGTCCTCCAGTCCATCTGACAACTTTATTTCTGCTTAGTAAGTTTTTAAAATATTTTTTCATTATTTTGTCTATGAATCTGGAACATGCATGGAAAAGTAATATCCTGTAAATTAAAAATTAAAAATAAGATTACACACTTCAAACATAAATGCCACAGAATATGCATTATTATTCCAAAAGAGCAAAAGAGAGAGGAAGGCACATAATGGGAAAATGCTGGACCAATATAAGATCAAAAACTAAAAGGGAAAATTCTGAATTCTACATGTCCAGTTCTAGTGGCAAAGCAATCTTCTAATCTCCAACTTCTTTCTGTTTGTTCAGTGCAACATAGTTCTCTTCCTTTGTCTTGTTTCATTTTCTGTGTTCAACTTATCTTGGCCTGTATAGATCTTACATCATCAATATTTTTCATAGTCTCCAAGAATGTCCAGTCTTTACCTTCACAACTCTCCACACAACAGATTTTGTACAGCAACAACCCAGCAAATACCTGACCTAAACAGTTTTCCAAGGACACACAGGGGGAATCAATAAGCCTTTCTTGTACATTTCTTGACAAAACTAAAACCATGCTGCCTAATCTGCTTAATGAAGCTGGAACTTCACAGAATTGTTCAATTCTATTTATTGCAAATTTCTATTGTTATCATTTTCTTTTACTGCATATGGATTTCTTTAATTCTTTTTTATAGTTCAAAAGCTTAGGTACTAGATGGGGTCTTGCCCTGAGGTCACAACTTCCTTTATTCTATTTAGTATTAGGTATTAGCCTCACCCTCCATTACATCTCTTGGAAATTCTTCTCTTCTAAGTATATTTTGCATTCTTCCTTACTCCATTTGTTTCTTGACATAATATATCTGGCACACTCTTTTAGGGCAACTTATTATATCTTATGCAATATCCATTAAAACAAAATGCTTCAATTTAGACTTGAGAAGGTTTTTAGAACTAGAAAACAGCCATAATTTTTTTTTGTCAAATATCATAAAAGCAGTCTCTAGGCATCTTACTAATGTGCCCCACCCCCCCGGAAGCATGTTGAACTTGGGCTTCACAGTTCAGATTATCCACAGCACACTCTTCCACATTCCTACTAGAATGTCCAACTGCTTTTCTAGTTCAAAATCCCTAAGTCTTCTACATTTCTCTAACAAAATGTAGTTTCAGGCCTGTCGCCATCAATAACACAAACCTTGTACAATTTCTATCTTAGTTAGTGTTCTATTGCTCTGATATGACACCATGACCAAAATAACTATTAAGAAAAACAAGCATTGAATTGCTTTCTTGTTTATGTTTTACAGGTTTGGTCCATTATAATTATGGCAGGCAGCATGGTTTCATAGAGACAGGTGCTAGAGCAGTAACTAAGAACTAAATCCTAATTTGTAGGGGAGAGAGAGAGAGAGAGAGAGAGAGAGAGAGAGAGAGAGAGAGAGAGAGAGAGAGAGAGAGAGAGAGAGAGAGAGAGAGAGAAGGCCTGGAATGAGCTTTTGAAACCTCAAAGCCAATCCACATTGATTTACTTCTTCAAACAAGACTATATTTCACAATCTTTCTAATCATTTCTAAAACTTCAGCTCCCTGGTAAGTAAGCATTCAAATATATGTGCATCTGGAGTCATTATTGTTAAAACCACCAAAGTTATGTGACTCTAGTATTTGTCCACTTTCCAAAAATTAAGCAGAATATTAACATATAAGCATCAATGATTAGAATCACTTATTTTAAAAAATAAGTAAAAAACTGAAAAAGGCTCACACTTGCCGGGAGTGGAAGTGTCACACTGAGGTAGCCTAACTTGAAATTTCTTGCCCAGTTGGGGAGGAGATGGGTAGATAGGGAGGGGCAAGGATGAAGGCTGACTGGGAGGAATTGGGTGGAGGGAAGGGAGGGGAAGCAAAATTAAAGAAAAGAATTTGTACAAGATTACTATATTTTTAAATGGAACAGGAATACTTGTGGGCAAGACCTATTCATAACTTGATTATGAGATTAAGGTTACTTCAGTTTGTAGATACCACAAACCCTGTATCAACTTCTGTCTCAGTCACCATTCTATTGCTGTGAAGAGATACCATGATGAAAGCAAATTCAATTAAAGAAGGCATTTAATTGGAGTTTTCTGACAGCCTCAGGGGGTTATTTCATTATCATAATGATGTGCAACAGTGGTATAACATCAGCCCACCAGACCTTGTGCTCTAGAAATAGTTGTACTGTGATCCATAGTGAAAATAAATGACTTTTAGTGGAAAGACACAAGAACTTGCATGGAACAGACTCCTGTTCTTATCTTCTTATAACCTATGACTTATTCATCTGTAAAAAAAAAATGCTTAATTTGTACTTAAAATTTCATAACAAGAAAACATTCTTGACATGTTGATTTTTAAATATCTTCTACTTTGCTTAAGCAATGTAGGGGGGAAATGAGCTTTTTCCAGTCATGGTGTCACACATTTTTAACCCAACACTCAGAAGGCAGATACAGATGTATTTCTATAAGCTTGATGCTAGTCTATTCTACATAATGAGTCCAAGGACACCATATTTTCTCTCAAAAACATAAACAAAATACAGCAAAAATGTGGATTTTTGACAGATCTAGATTTTACCCTTGACTTTGCATTATTAAAATCATATTTATTTGATCATTGTTTTCTGTCTTTTTTTGTTCTGTTCTTTGTTGTACTACTGTTTTCTTTTTCATTGAATTATGATGGAAGCAGTCATATAAATGACACTTTTGTACTATAGTTTAGATTCATAATGAAGATGGAAACTCTTAGCAGCTATAGATATATTTCAAGCTAATACTTCTAGGAATCTAAGTCAAAGAAGCCCTTTTCAATTGAGCTAATAAAAGAAAGAAATTGCCTCTAGTGAACAGCTCATTGAAGTCTTGATAGGAATTAATTGACTGCCTGGATTTTCTGCACATCCAGAGAAGCATCATCAATATGGTGCCACTGCACACCAATGACAGGTACTATAGGACATTCTTAAGCACATTCTGGGGCCATGTGAATGTTTCTATTGGAGTGATTTTTTTTCCGTCCTTAGAAAAGCTATCCTATGAGGATTTTATCTAAGTATTAAAGCCTTTTATGTAGAAGAGCTTTTCTGAGCATGTTTGGTGTCTTTCCTCTAAACCCATGTATCACCCATGAAGTTAACAATTTGCTACAGCACATTTACTGTTTAAAAAATACCTTGGAAATGATTAGCATGTATCAGTTAATAAAAATGCAACTGGAGATAATCATTTTAAGATTAATCCAGTCTCAAAAACAAAATTATAATTTTTCCCCAATTTTTGGTTCCTAGAGTGTATGAACCCAAACACAAGATTGTGCATCCATAGATTAAATGAAAGTAAATAGAGTTAAAATGAATTTAAAGGGTTTTGATATAACTGTAAACTTAAAGAATAAGGAAATATTTGGGTTGGTTATCATTCTGAAACTAAAAAATAATCTGTTTTCAAATTTGTTATTGCTGTTCATCTGAAAGTTATGCCACAGAAAACATTTCTGCTCACCCTAAAAAGAAGTTTGTAATTAAAAAGACAAATCACAGGTCCAGGATTTATTTCTTCTACTGAGGAATGCAAAAGTAAAGAACACACAAGGTTTTCAAATTATTTAATTTTTCTTAGCTTTAGTTAACTCATCTATAGATGGGAAATATGCATAAAACATTTTTTCTCAGGATCTATGATGTAAAAACAGTGGAAAAGACAGTCAAAAGTAATGAATATACAAACATTATTTTCAGAAATAATATGATTACTGAAATAATGGGTATGAGTCACATATTAACCTTATATAAGTATGACAAAAAGCAGAACTCTAATACCAAATGGATAATAGTTTATTCTTAAGCCAATCACTAAAATTCTATTCAAATATTCAGTTTTTCAGTAGAGTCATCTTAAAGAGTCATTCTACTCAGGAAATTTTATATACATGACTATACCATGTTTTATTCATATGTTTATAGTATGTTTGCACAATTGCAGTGTTAAAACAAACAAAATGATTTTTAGATATATGAAGGAAAATTTCTTACAGCCATATGTGTGTGCTATAGACAAAATAGATTTTATCCATGTCTGTTATTTTATTGAAATTTAGTAAAGGTCAGTGAAATCAATATTTGAAGTATAAAACATAGTAAGAATGATCACACATAGAAATCCATCACACAGGTTCACAATGGAAGTGATGGCAACATCATCAAGAGAAAAAAAAATGGGACATGAATTCTAATGGGTTATCTCCTAACTAATATCCTAAACCATGAAATGCCCTTTTTAAAAATTGTATTTCAATCAGTACAAAGACCATTTGAATATCTTCCACCATTGGGATTGATGAGAAGTTAAATGGTTTTTAATTGCCCACTGGACTGATTTTACAATTAACAAAACCAACAAAGATCGGTCACTTTGATTTTTAAGATAGTAATAGATTTCAAGAGCATCCAAATCTCTCTCAAAACTTACATATATATTTTGAAGAAATTAGAAATGCTTATTGGTATGATATATTCCTCTCAATCAATGATAATCACTGTATATTAAGCAAACTTAACTAAATGTTTTGGAAACCAGACAACAAACATTACATTCTAGCTAATCTAATGTAGTGATAGGGTGTAACTTGGTTATGAACTGTTCACACAAGGGCAAAGAGTACCAGCAGACCATGAACATTCTAAGATAATTTGTCTTTCAGGTTATGAAAACTAAAACAATATAAATGTTTGTTACAGTGTTCAAAATTTGTGTTTCTTCATAGATTTAAGTTAACAAATAATTAATTGGAGAGATCTGTAGTTAAGATCACTTACTGTTCTTACAGAAGACCCGAGTTTTATTTCCAGTACCAACCTGGCATGCCATGATAGTTTGTTTGTGCTTGCCTGAAGATTATTGGGCAAAACCAGCCATTAGATAACAATGGAAGTGAGGCAGTGATAGCACACAACTTTAATACCAGTGTAACAATGGGTTTCATGCCCAGACTAGCCCCACAGTTCAGACTGGGCAGCTGCTGCTTTTCTGGACCATCAATCCCAAAGTCCCAAAGAAGCATACAGGCACTTCATATTGTTTGGGCTATGGCATCTATGGCTTAGGCACATTGCAAGCTATCTCCTTCATCTTAACTCAATATATTTTCATTAATCTGTCTGCCACATGGCCCATGGCTCACCTATGTTCCTTGCATGTTGCTTCTTTGGGCAGCTAGATAAATCTCTCTCTCAACTCTGCCCTCCTCCTACCTATGCTGATTTCTTCACCTACTTTTTTTTTTATAGTGCCTTCCATGGCCAAAACAGTTCTTTATTCAAAGCATATAGAAATACATTCCCACATCATCTCAGAATTTGGAAAAAGAAAACAAGAAGGTCAGGAGTTCAAGGTCATTCTTGGCTATATTAGATTGTATCTGTCTTAAATAGAAACAGAGCTCATACCTTTAACCTCAGCACTAGGAAAGTAGTGTGTTATGTGCAACCTCGCCAGCAAGGACGACTCCACACCAGGCTCTTCTTTCAGCAGTTTATTCAGGACCTTGAAACAGAGCTTCTGCTGCTGGGGAAAACCCACTCCCAGCTAAATACCTTCTAGACTGCCAATCACGGGGCGCCACGTGGGACATGCCAATAGATCCAGGTGAGTGGAAGTAAGCCACACCTGGAAGCAAGCCACGAGTTTAGCCTTAGCCAAATAAAGAGTTGTTTATCTCAGAGAGCTCTCACCATTGGGAAGGTGGAAGGTGGAAGCCAGCCCCATCTTTAAGGTGCGGCCACACAGTTCTCTACAGTAGTGAATGGAATATAAGGTGGGTGGAAACAGTTATCAGCCCATTCAGATTGAGGATTCCTAGAGACAGGATCTAGTCCCTTTTGGTCTGAAGATTTGGTAGAGGTAAGAAGACTCCCTATTGGCTGGCTCCTTTGACTCTCTGAACTTTCAGCATTTACTCCAATATCTGGCTCTTCATTTTTGTTAAGACCAATTAGAATTTATGCTTTAATGGCATCTAACAACCATTTGTAACCCCAGTTCATAATGGTATAGTGTCTGAATCTAGCTCCCATGGTCACTAGTTGAAAACATGGTACACATGCATATATATACAGTAAGCAAGCAAAACATTTATAGACATAAAATAAAAATACTGAAGTCTCCAAAAATAGCAAATATGACATTTTTGGTTTTACTCAATGCAACTGCACTATGTATAATGTTTTGAGAAAACAATAGATATTTTATTATGTTACAAATTTACCTAAAGGTAATATTGAGATTTCAGCTAATTTCATATTTAGCCACTCAAATCTACAATTAATTTTCTTCTTTTAATTATTTTAGCCATCACTTAGGATTGCGAATGAGTTTTTCTTCAACTGAAAGGTTATCTTTTTTATAAATATCATAGAAAAAAATTTAAATTATGTCATATACCATATTGTGATTCTCATTGGTAACATACATTCATGAAAACAGCTGAGTAATATAGTTCACTAAAACGGTGTTTTAGTGAGTTTCATATATACATGTCAATTAAAATCCCAAACTATGAGGGAGTTTATATAACGTGGTTTTAAAAATCTTCATTAAATAGACAGCAAACTTAATGCTGGAGAGGGTCAAGAAAGTTTTTATATTGTAAATTCGGTTTTAGGTCTTGTCTCAGCTATGACTATAATCCCAAAAAGTATATATACAAGTATTTCAAGAATAAATAAAATTATTCGCAAGCATTCCGAGGACAAAATTGGTTGTAAACATTCATAGTAATCTTTAAACAAGAAGTAGTAATCTCTATGTGACTCTATTATATGAGTTAAAAGGTGAGTGTGATATGATACAAAGCCAACAAGATTGACAAAGGCAAAAATCAGGAAGTGTTTTGTGTGTCACGTTGTGGGATTTGCCCTTTAATATGAGAATAGGATAAATAGGATATTTTTAAAACACTCAGAGAATTATCATTTATTGAATTTGAATGTTCATCAAAGTAAAATGAGACAGCTGGAGAACCTAAATGGAACTGAACTAAGCCTTCTGAATGTGAATGACAGTCAAATGATGTGTGTAGGGGATTGTGTTGTTTCATGGTAAATACTTTTCCCACCCAATGGTTTAATAAAAAGCGCTGATTGGCCAAAGGCAGGCAGGAAGTGTGGGCCGTGCTACCAGACTAGGAAAAAACTCTGAGAACAGGAAGCACAGAGCAGAATGCCAGAGAGAAGCTGGAAGAAGCAGAGGACAACCATGCAGCTCTAAAGAAAGGTACTGAACTTCATGGCTGAACAGGAAGAATCATGGGTTAGGTGAAGGGTAGAGAGCTAGCAAGTTGTATGCCTGGGCCTTAGGCCAATCACCCTAAAACTATAGTAAGCATCTGTGTGTCTCTGTGGGACTGTGGGACTGCGGGTCTGCGGGTCTGTGGGCCTGAACCCAGAGGCTAGGCCTGAAAGTCCAGGCCAGAAACCTCGTACTACAGATGTGGGCAGATTTTGAGGCATCTGCCAGTAGGATCAGAATTTTTTTGCTCATGTGCAATGTAGCTACTTGGAGCCCATTCCCTTCCGAGGAACACCTTGCTCAGCCTTGATACTGGGAGAAGAGGCTTGGTCTTACCTCAACTGGATATGCCAGAAGCACTGATTCCCCCCAGGAGTTCTCATTCTCTCTGAGGAATAAATGGGATATGGTGTGGAGAAAAGCTGGGGTGGACTGAGAAACGAAGAGGGAGGGGAACAGTGGTGGATATGCTTAAAAAAGGGTCTGTCTTCTCAAGTACCACTATGAGGAAAAGCTAAAACCGTCAAGAGGTAAGAGCTAGTGAGAGGTCATTAAGCTTTTGAAACTATGCCTTTAAAAAATATATCAATATGATAGTCCTCTAAACTTTTACTTTGTCAATCTAAGTTTTTAGATATTTAGTTTGCTTCTCCCACATTCTTTGTCATCCTGTGCCATTATTGTCCAAAAAGAATACACCAACTTATAGGCAGACTGAAGGACATGAGAGTGTGAGCCAAGACTAAATCATTTTTCTTTAGAAGTTGATTATAACTTATTAATTTGGCTGTTATTTATTACATTATACTTGAAGATGTTGAAGCAACAGTGAAATTAATCTATAGTAGGATTTAAAAAAAAAGTTTAGAGAACTTTGCCTAAGAAAACAAACAATGTTGTAATGGCAGCTTAGTAGGTGATTCTGGTGCATGTTCAAAATTTGAGAATGCTAGTCAACAAAGATGATAGGCTCAAGGTTTCAGATGAAAATGGAAACATAATTAGAAAGTGTATAGCTAAAATAGGCAGTGAGTTAAGATCTGTGAGTATAAAAAGAGACTTTCTCACCTCAGGTGAGCTTAAATATTGAGGCATCTTAGGATGCAGGATAAACAATGTTCACCAATGCCACAGAGGGACAGCGTATTTCAGTTTCTTTGTGATTGAAAGGAATTAATCTCATAAACAATAAAAAGGTGAACTTCAAAAGAGAATTTCATTTTCTATAGGTGAGAGCTTAACAGAAAGAATGCAAGCAGAACTCTTGGATAGCAGGAACAGTTACAATGATGGACTGACACAGATGGTTCCATTCTATGGGTAAATATGATTTTACTGGTTTGAGGCATTAGAAGGTAGAGTAAGGTGAGTGTATTTGTCCTGTCCATGATGTAATCATGTACCTCCCCTTCATAGGGTTTGCACTCACTTTAGCACATCCTTAAGCAGTAAGAAAGGACTGAGGAAGAAATGAATAGACAAAAATAGAGTTTGTACCTCTACAACATTCAAGAGCTAAAGAAGATTAAAAGATCAAAATATTCAGCTACTCACAGATATTTTTAAGGAATTCCGTGATAACTTAGACTTTCTTGATCAAATAAAAGGACGTTTATAAACCCTAAGATTCTGTATTAATCTGAGCAAAAGTTAAAAATAATTAGGAATTATCTTAAAATTAGACCACTGGAGTGTAACCTAATATTATTTGTCATGAGTACACAAGTTTTTGTAGTGAATTTAAATTATTAAGTGTCAAGATAATCAGAAACAAACAGTAGGGAAGGAAATGGTTTTAAAGAAGAGGTGAGAAGGGGGAGCTTTGAATGGCAACAGAATGTGTGAAATATGAATAGTGAAGGAAGAATCACTAAGGGCAGAATAGCACATCAGAGAAAGAGATACAGAGATTTTGAAGTGGAAACAAATATTTGAAATCAGAACGGGATATGTACATTTTTCATGTCATCTCTTCAGTGATGTATGTTTATAATATTTGATATAATTTTGTATATATTTGATAAAATAAATAAAACATGAGAAAATATTGTAAAGCCAAGTCACACAAAAAGAATATGAATAAAAACAACACAAAGCTGTGAGGATGAATATTTTACTGGCAGAAAGAAGATTCATAAAACCATTCAGATTAAAAAAAAAACAAACATGTTTTATTTCATCAGAAATGAGGGCTAAAATAGGATAAAATCAAGGGCTCAAATAAAATAATGACCACACCAGTGACTCTACTACCCTAGGGTGCAACATAAAGAGGCAAAAAGAATGGTACCCAGACCATGGATTATAATCTGAAAACATCCACAATTTTGTTATTTATGAAGTGTTTCAGCCTGTGATTTCTCACCTATTTTCTCACTGCTTGAACTCTATAATCTGTTATAACCCTTTGCTAATACTTAATTCTAGTATTGAGAGTTATGAGGAAGAGGGAAAAATAACGTCTCATTCTGTATCTTGTTAAACAGATAAATTTTCATTTCAGGGACTTTGTTTTCTCCTTTACACATAAATCAAGTGGTGGATTTTTTTTTTTTTTGAAATATGAGAGCAGTAAACTTACATGACGTTTTATCCTAAATTAAATTAGATAACAGCACTATTCTTTGAAGCTGAGATTTTGGAATTGAGTGAAATGATGGTTTTTGTTAACTGTCAAATTGAGAGGCTCTGGGGTTAATTTAGAAAACAAGCTTCAGATTATCCAGATTAGGTAATTCATTGGATTGGAAAGATCCCCTTTTAACTATAGGCAGCACTATTTTATGGGATGGAGACCTAGACTGATAAAAAGGATAAAACAAGCTGAATATCAGCATGCATCTCTTGCTGTTATGGCTATATTGTGACTAGCTCCCTCAAATTTCTACTATCACGATTTCTCCCCAGGCCAGACTGTATTCTCAAATTGTAGACCAAAATAAACCTATCTTTTCTTAAGATGCTTTTGTAGACTATTTTGTCACAAAACTGACACAATTTACTAATAAGTAGTTTAATGGGATCAAAATATAAGGAATTTGGGGGATAGTAAATTTAGTTTTGAATGAAACATAGGAAGACATAAAATAAAACAGATCTCTGCTACCTGATATCATCTTGT
Source organism: Phyllotis vaccarum (assembly GCA_033318265.1). Lineage (NCBI taxonomy): Eukaryota > Metazoa > Chordata > Mammalia > Rodentia > Cricetidae > Phyllotis > Phyllotis vaccarum. The sequence continues at coordinate 46,449,210 of JARWLC010000013.1, forward strand.
TTTATGTTACATAAAAATTAGTTTGTAGATATAATTAAATTATTAATCAAATGATCCTAAAAAGGAAAGGAATATCATATGAATGAACCTACAAAAATTCATACCAGAAAAATATTTTCTTGCAAATTGCAAGAGTATACATATCTTATTTAGGAATATGGAAGCAATCTGGAAGAAATACTCAATTGGATTGTAATGGATCCTTTCTATTCTCAGACAAACACTATTAATACCAGTATAATTTACTAAAATGAATAAATGAAATTATCATTTTGGTTTATCATTTGTAGGTAGTAATATCTCTAATCATTCTGCTAACAGAATAACATAAAAAAATGCTATCTGGTTTCCTATTTTATTTTCAACTCATTTCATTTATATTTTCCTCCACTAGACTTTCTAGGAACATCAGCGATTTTGATAGTAAATTCAATAACCATACCTGATCATCATCTTATCTTTGTAGTGTTTTTAACATAGATCTTAATCACTGATTTAGGGTCTATCATTGTTTTAGATAGATTCTGTTGCTATGATAAAATGTTCTGAAAAAAGGGGGCTTAAAGAGTGTTTCATGTTGGTTCACAGTTAAAGTCACAGTACATTCATGATAGAAAATCAAGACAGACAGCAGGAGCTTAAAGTAGCTGCTTACATGGCATGGATAATGAGAAAGTAAAGAACAATGGATGAATGCTGCTATATGATGTACTTTCTTTACATAAATTATATTTTGAGATCCTAGCAAAGTATGGTACATAAAGAGTTGTGGGCAAGTGTTCCTGCCTCAACTAATGTAATCAAGGTAATCCTTGCACCCTCAAAAATTCCTGAGATGCTTAATCTCACTAGAACACTATGAGATGATTTAAAAAATACATGTCTTATTTTTTTCCACAAAAGTTGAACAAAGTTCAGATACTAATCTGTCAGCATTTATGATAGCTTGACAGCTGCTCTTGGGAGACTGACATTAAATTCTTAGATTTCTCTGTTTTCTCTGTGTAAGATCAGATTGCAATTTAATGTCCATAGACAATGCTAAAAATAGTAAAGAAACATTGCTACTGACCTTTGGAAGTTGTGCTGATATGGACAAAAATGATAAATGACAAGGGAATGTGTGCAAAGCAACAAATAGCATTGGATGTTTGGTATATAGACCTCTGATATTTTTCTTTTCTAAAAAAATTTCACTGCAATGTACTTTTGTTGTTGCAACCCATAACATAAATACAAGTTCCTTCTGGTTCATATCCCATATCTATTTTGGTAATCCCACAAAATAGCTGAATTCCCTATTTCAGAAGGTAGAATATTCTTTAAGAAATGTAAGTTAAGTTGGATGTGGTGGTTTATACCTGAAATACCAGCAATGAAAGCCAAGGCATAATGATTAAGTTTGGGCAAAACTCAAATAATCCAAATATTCAAAGTAAGGTAATTTCTATGCTCAAAATTTAAATTGTTTCTTATTTTTCTCAGAAAATACACCAAGAAATATTTATAAAATATAATATTATGCATGATTTATAACTCCTTGTCTTCATTTCCATTCATCAGATATAAATTAAGGTATGAATCAGCCCAAAACATGATCTTAAAATATTTATATAAACCCTCTTACACCAAAGCTGTTTTCTTCACTCATAAATTTTCAGGTCCATATTTTGCTATGTTTTACATATATTTGAATATTGATTGCAATATGTCATTTTTAATATTACTTTTGGCATAAAACATGGGTGCTTTACAATCATGCTCTTATACCAACTAACCATAGATATAGACATTTAAGAAAGGTTTATGGAGCCAGTTATTATGGGCTTGTAATTGACATATTTGAATGACATAATAAGGCATTAAATAAAATATAATCTTCAGACAAAATTTTATTAAGTAAGAACTAACTTAAGTTTCAGGAAACAGCACAGAAAGAGATAGAAAAGATTGTAGAAGCTGGAGGACAAAGTATTCACATCTGCCATGATGTAATATTTTTTACCATATGACAGGGAGCTATACTCATGATATCTCAAAGATATAATCACCTAGATATCTTTTGTTCAATAACACCAATTTATATATTAGCACTGATGAGAGAAATCTCACAAAGCACCATTCTTAAATAAACTACAGACTATCAATGGTTCCTAAGAAAAGGAAAATAGGTCTTCTCCAAGGACAGATATACTGATAGATTATCTAACCTTAAGATCTTGATCTAAAACACATATCATCTACACTATATATATATATATATATATATATATATATATATATATATAAACTTAGCTAGTTATATTTATAAGGGTATATTGGAAAACAGGCCCAAAGCTTTTAACATTGAAAGAAAGAAAGAAAGAAAGAAAGAAAGAAAGAAAGAAAGAAAGAAAGAAAGAAAGAAAGAAAGAAAGAAAGAAAGAAAAGTAATGAAAATTTGAATCATTAGAATGTATGACACCAGGAAATCATCATTTACATTGGTTCTGAAGGAAGAAGCCTGTTGTATATCACATTTTGAATGTGACTAGTAAATTGTTATGGGTCATAATGTGACCCATAGTACTCTTGGATCTTTGCTATAACAAATCCTATTGAATAGAATCCTTAATACACTATCCATTTCTCTTCAAAAGATGATTTCTACAAAATCACCCTCATGCTACAACTCTAACCAGTGATCATTTGTGCTATAGAAATTAATAGCACTTTGTTGCTGAGGCTTTCATTTTTATCAAAAGATTTTATACAGAAACCAAAGTGGTAAATTATTTAGCAGTTGGATAAACTAAAGAGGATTTTTAAGCAAAACATTTTTTATTCATCCTTTGATGTAAAGAAGAACAGGGGTAAGATGAGAATTTAGTCAGTGGAACTTTCTCAGTAAATCTATCTATAGGCAGGAACATAAAAATATATTTTTGAAATCCATTAAACTTTGCAGTCAAGTAAAAAAATGAAAAGATAAAAGTAGAGAGCAGCAAAAAAAAGAAAAATATGAAATTACTTGTCCCAAAAAAACTTCCCTAGAGGAACGAGAATTCAATTTTTCACAAATATATCAAGCATAGAAAATAAAAACAAACATATGCGAGTTTATAGTACTCCTTGTTGTTTGTTGTTTCTGGCCTGCACTTTCTGGTCTTACCTCATGGCCTGGTGATGTGGGAATGCCTTTCTGTATGCTGTGAATATTAATTTTTAAATAAAGGAGCTGTTTTGGGCCATGACAGGCACCATAGAAGAAGTAGGAGGAGAAGTCAGAGCATATGTAGAAGAAGGGCAGAGTCAGGCAGATCGAGCAAGCTGCCCAAGGAGCCACATGTGAGGAACACAGGTGAGCCACGGGCCACGTGGCAGACAGATTAATAGAAATGGGTTGATTTAAGATGTAAGAGCAAGCTAGCAATGTGCCTGAGCCATAGGCCAAACAGCATAAAGTTAATATAAGCGTCTGAGTCATTTTTGGGTGCCTGAGCAGCAGCAGCAGCTAAGGGGTCTGGCGTGGCAGGGTCTGGGCCTCTGGCTGCCAGGGACCAAAGAAACCCCACTACAACAGCCTGGCATTTCAGACCTAGTCTTGTGGCCTGGACCCATAGACCTACAGTCTGATATTCCCATGTAGACACACAGATGCTTATATTAATTGTACGCTGATTGACCTGGGGCCCAAACATATAACTTGCTAGCTCGTGCTCTTAAACTAACCCATGATTCGTATTCTGTACAGCCATGTGGCTCAGTACCTTTTCTCAGAGAAGCATAGTTATCCTCTGCATCTTCTGGCTTGTCTGGCAACTCTGTGGCATTTCTGTGGCATTTCTTCTTTGTTATTCCTGTTCCCAGAGTTTTCTTAGTTCAGTAGTTCCACCCACACTTCCTATCTGCCTTTGGCCAATCAACATTTTTATTAAACCAGTAGGTAGGGCAATTATTTGTAATGTAACATCATAATCCCACTATAACTCCTTCATGTTAGAGTGGTTTAACACTCTGTGTAATTTATATTTATTGATCTTAAGAAGGAAACATGTTTGAAATATAGTGTATGTTAGAATTGATATCCCACAGTATTGTTCACTTGTCATTGATAGGGACAGTAAAGTACTGAAGCAACTGTAAATGACAGTGTGTATATGCTCAACTATAGAAATTTACCTTAATATTGAAAACAAGTAGAAAAATAAAGTGGAAACTTCCATTTTCAATTTTGCTGTTTGTTTCTATGAAATTTCTCAGCCAGATTACAAAATAAAATAGAATTACTCTTTAATTTAAATGTTTTCTGGGTTTTACATGCAGGAGTATGTAATAAATGTATCCATTAAGATAGGATTCTAAAGTTCTGCATTTTTTCAGGCTGTGATTTTCTGTAATGATCTTCATATGTTTCAAAGAAATGTCTTCTTTGAGATTGACAGTAGATGACAAAGGAATAAACTAACTTTAAACACTTAAAAAGAAGTAACCTATCTATTACTCATAGGTAAATGTAAATATTTTCAAATTAAAATAATACATTGTATAATATAAAGGATAGCCATTAAATTATTAGTTGGTATTTAAATAATGTAAAACAGAAAATTAAACAGAATATACTATTTAGAACAAACAACTTTAAAGAAAGAACTTGATCAAATGGTCTTTCTTAATAAGTAAGAATTAGAAATTAAGCACAATATTTTTTTTGAGTTGTCATATTCAGAAACAGTAAATAGAAAGTAAAAAGTATTTTTGTCTACAAAAGAATACCAATGTCTAAATAAAATAATATGTAAAATAAAATAAAATGTAGCAGAAACTATATGTAGTATAAAATAATCAGTGTGAAGTGTTTATATAAAAAGAAAGAATCAGCAACTGTTTCCATAAAGAAATAAATAATAAATGTAATTATTTTTTCAGTGTCAAAAGACACCTCACACATTTAGATTCATTTCTTCCTTGACTCAGAGAGTCATTTAGTAAATATAAACACATAATGGTGGCTATGGCCAATAAAATTTTGTAGCCACATAAATTTTTATTTCATACAATATCCTTCCTTTTTCATCTCCTCACCATCATCTGTACTTTTTATCTTTTAAAATATCATTTTTAATTTACAAAGACATATTAAAATAGCATGAGAGCCATTTAAACTACCTCAATTTTCTCATCTACTATAGCAAATAATCATAATTCTGTGTAAAAACATCTAGCATCAATAAAATTCAATGATGTATTAATTATTCCTGTTGAAGTATCAAAGTTAAATGTTATATCGTCATAAATTCATTTAAAAAATCTTCTTGCTGCACTGTACTATGTTTTAAATTATTTGTTTACCCATATATATATATATGTATATATATATATATATATATATATATATATATATATATATATATATATATATATATGTTCTCTACATCTAATGTTGAGGCTTTAGATATATCAGATTATCAAAAGATATTTCATCAGAGGATTTGGCTGAAGAGAAAAGCATTTTCTTCTTCAATACTCAATATCTAATAGTATGCTCCAATAAGCTCTGTCTTCTTTTTCTACAGAACATATTAGGCAAAAATTCAGCTAAAAAATAAGGCTGACTTTTATTTTAATTTTTATTTAACTATCCATTTTAGAGCCCTCTTTGAGCCTTGGGGCTAAGGGCGAGTAATTGGTAAGGCAAGATTTAGGCTATTATAGAAAAAAAGCTTTCAATATTTCAATTTGAATTCTAATACTTGACATTTAGCTTCAAAATAAATGTCACTATTATTACTAAAGTGCTTGATCAAGCATATTTTTATTTCTAATAATTTCACATTTTCCTTTTACTCTTTAGCTACAATGAACCACATAATTAAATTTCCAATTTCAGATTTAGTTTTCTACATTTCTAATATGGAGTCTTCAAGTACAAAGCTAATTTTTGTTCCATTTACCCAAATTTGTAGCCTCTGAATATTGTTTTACATACTTGTTCCAAAGTTCCTAAGTGACCAAATTAATTTTTCTAATATATTTCAAAGACACAAAATATTTAAGTACTGTGTATATTGATTCAAAGTAACTTGGGCTCATGTAAAATTAAAATTTGTTTTGATCTGTAGCAATATCCTCTTATTAGAGGTTTATTAGAATTACAAATTGATGAGAACAAACAATTTTTCATAACTTTGTTATTTTAATATTGAAATATCAAAGCCATCATAAAGCTAAATTTTATCACATGTATAGGTACTAATAAGTACAAAGACTCTACAAACACAGGATAAATAGGTGACAGTTATATCATTTTGCTTTATCTTACATCTCCTTATATAAACATGATATATTTGTATCATGTAAACTCTGTTTTTATAAAGAGTCCAGAGAAATATGATCAGTAATTAAATATATGATACATGATAAAGACAAACAGCTAGCAAGCTATATATATATATTATATATATATTTCTTAATATTTTGTAGATAAATAGATTGATTAGATGGTAGACTTTTAGGCAGATGAGATGGTTTTTGAGGATAATTGGCATATGTGCTTTCAAAAGCTGAAATTTCCCTTTGTAGGCTGTCTCTACTAAATGGAGATCAAGGGACTCTAGAAAATTCTATGATTCAAATATGCCTGAAACCAGGAAAGGTGTACTCTGTGGCTTAAATACAAGAATTCTAAGAAGGTTATTGATATAAATTATGGAGCCTTAAGGCCCAATACCTGAATTTTTATGACAATAGATGATGAAGCCTACTAAAACTTCAATAGTAATCAATATCTTCTCTTTGTCCCTTTAGATACTCATTAATTTAAATGAATGGTTATTTTCTATATTTGTAGAAAGTGCCTTATTCCCACTCAATAGATGGATTCAAATTCTGTCTCCTGGAAGTAGTATGTGATTCAAATTTCTTATTGTTGTCAAAAAATCACTTAACAGAAGAATTCAAAAAAAGAGAGGATTTATTTTCATTTATAGTCTCAGAAAGTAAGCAAATCATTCTGTATTGAACTTCTTTAGGCATTGTAGTAGTGCCATATGTTAACTGTTCCACAAATGTTGCTAGATCAGTAAATGGTGAAAGAATAAAAATCAAAGCGAAGTTAGAATTTTCAAGCTTCAGTCCCGAAGACCATTTTCTTCCAGAAAGACCTGCCAAACTTTTTAAAGTTTTCAAACTGTTAGATTAATATTAATACCTGGTGTCCATTTGTTTATTGCACTTTTAAAGCATAACAAAACTAGTGCTTTAGGATCAGCAAATTGGCTTAATGGATAAAATCTGTGACTGCACACTGTACCCACAATACTGGGAAGATAAAAGCAACTCTTGAATTTCTCCTCTCACATTCACTTGTTGCTGTGTACTCACTGCTCCTCCATACTAAATAAATAGACTAATTAATTAAATAATTAATGTGATAAAAATATCTGACCAACTATTATTGTTATTAGCACATAAATGTAACTTTCACAGTCTACAAGCCTTTTCAGAAGTCAGTATCTAAATAACCACTTAGAAATCAAATATACAAGAATGCTTTTAATGTTATAGATTAGCAAATAAGTAATATTTCTATATCCCATTAATGAAAATGTAAGAAATACTTTAAAATTATTTCTGATACCATTTGGGTTTTTTTTTCCTCTCTCTTATATTTCTTACATTCTACTCTAGGATTTCACCCAAATTTACTATATGGGATGCCTGGAGAAACTTTTTGAGCACTTCTTAGTGGAAGCAATACAATATCTTATCTTTCAAGTAGATTATTCTCAGATTCAATCTATTCAGTTTCTGATACTACCATAACTTGATGCTTCCTGTTTCTCACAGCAATTCCTAGCTTGATACTACATCTTCTCACAGGTTTGCCTTAAATCCTTAATCCTCTGTCATTTATTTTTCTTCTACATTAGTTCTCTAGAACCATTTCTAAGAATAATCATCCATAGTAGAAAACCTTAAATTTTTAATCTTTGTTTTATATGCATAGAAATTCAATATATGATAGTGATAATCACTTTAAATACACACACCCACACCTATGTATATAAACTCACTCTATGTCTCCAATATATGGACGATTAGCAACTTATTTTCAATTATACTCAATAATGATTCTAATGTAAAACCACTTATACTGATTGGCAATAACAAATAATTAAATCAATTTTATATTAAGTAGCTTATTGTAAAGCTGTATTTAAGTGCATGGTGAACACATTTGAGATATGAAATTTTGAATAGGACAATGAGGCTGTCCAAGACAAGTGTTTAATAATCAGTGTTTAGAAGCAACACACACTGTAAATTTTGACATAAATAAAAAAAAATATAGAGAGATTGAATATATTTTATTTTCTTTAATTCATAATGTATACTCAAAATTATTTAGATAACTAATCTCAAATTTATTTATAGCTTATTGATTTTGTTTTCAATTTTTAAAAACAAACTGGAGGATATGAGACATTTCTTTGTTATTATATCTATATGATATAACCAATTTGTCAACTATCATTAATCTACCTTGGAGGTCATGCCTTCACATTAACTGAAATCAACAGTTGATACAATTGTGACAGGAAAGGATCATATATGATGCATATAAAAGACATAACTGAATAAATATTAGAATATGTATATGTATACTTATTGCTATTCTACATAATTTATCTTAATCTACTCCTCTGAGTTCCTATTTAAAAATTATCTGGAAGCAAATAAATAATTATACAAATAGATGTTGATAATAGATAAATATTTAAGGTACATAGATACCAAGATAAATTTTACACAGAAAGATTGTGTTGATTAGTTTTTGTAAGCATGTCATAAGCTAGCTTTATCTGGGAAGAGGAAAGTTCAATTGAGATAACACCTCCAACACCTTTGCTTGTGGGGTATGTTCTTGATTTATGATTGATGTGGGTGTGTCTGACATATGATGGTCAGTGCCATCAATGGAAAGGTGGTACTGAGTTATATAAAAAGAAGCAAACTGAAGAAAATATTTAGAGCAAGCCTTATACAATGTTCTTCCTGGTAAAGATTTCCGTTCCTTCTCTGAATTCCCTCCAGTATGGTATGGAATTGGGTTGTGTAAGCTGTAGGAGGAGTTATACTTATAAGGCACCAGTCCAAGATTAATATTTATTAAAATATAAGCCAACACTCATGACACGGGTAACAGCTTATATTTGTGCGTGATAGAACTGGATTATCTGAGTGGTGTATGATGGATTCCAAACAGGTCTCTCCAACAGCCAGAAACCAGGCTAACAGGCTTTCTGGGGTCCCAGCGGCCCCTTATCAATGGGGTGGGCCACACCCCCTTCAGGAGCCCTGGAACCTGGGTAAGCATCCTCAGATCTTATCAGCTGACACCTGAATCCCACCACATCTCCCCCTTTTGTCTAACTAAGAAGGTTCTAAACTAAGACTATGTACAATAGGAGTTATTATGAGATAGTATCTAGGAGAGGATAAAGTACAAATTACAACCAACACCTAACATATATAAAGTACAGCATATATTTCTAGAATATTGGTAAATGGTAGGGTGTATAAATTACTTCAAAAGGTTCATCTGGGAAAGTGAAAATTCAACACCTTAGTGTTCCTTTCTAAGGGATAATAGGGTAATAACCTTAAATACCTATTCTTCAACCCCTTCAAGACCTGAGAACGAAGATGTATCACCTGAAAGTCAGAAGTACATGGAAGTAGTGGCTTCCAAAATTTGGGAGAGGACAGCAACACAGCTACCTGGACAATCACCTCTGGTTTTGTGCACCATTAGAGCATCTATCATATTGGCTACAGGCCTATGGTATCTGACAGATCTTTTCACAAGCAGGGCAATTTTGGAGGGACTGTCTTATCCTGTCCAGGCAGGTTTCCTCAGTCTCCAGCCATCAACTTGTTCGTCCAGCTTGACACCATGTGTGTACTGTCAGCAATCAAGGTAAGGACAGTTCCTTACTCAACCGGCCATTCTCTGCCAAAAGGACAAACTCCAAAGGAGTGTCCTTGATGCTCAACACCATCTCGTGAAGGGAGCAGTGACACCAGGAGTCGTCGTGTCTCTCGTGGCCGAATTTCAAATGTTAAATGCCATATTCTCTGGGTCTATGAAATGGTTGAAGATTTCTGACTATCTACGATATTCTAACCTGTATCTGAAATGACTGGGATATGGTACCTTAAATAATGTTTACTGCAGTTTTTACCATATAAAGGAATAAACCCTGTACTAAAAATTAGAATACCTATACAAGGGGTGTATAATCTCTTAGCAATGACTTTTAGTATGACTATCAAACATTAGCCAGGGGTATATTACCATGTAAAGTGGCCACAGAATTTTAGACATGTCTATAAATATATATCATCTAAGCAAAGGTATATAAAACATCTTGTACATAAATCATAACTAGTGCAATCATACTTTATATCTAGTATAGTTAAATAAAGGTAGTAATTGTATAGTGTACATGAAAATAATGTGCAAATATTTTAAACAGAGGTAGAAGCATGTATAAAATATAGCAATTACTTATTCAATTTTACATAATAGTTACAGATTCAGATTTATAACTAAGTACAAGCACAACAATTTCTGCAGGGTCCTTTCTAGTCAATTGGTAAAGTCTTAATTTACCTTTAAAAATCAGATCAGAAATTTTTTCAATATATATCTTCATCTTCTTGATTGGCCTATGTGGGAGAAATATCCATTCTAATATAATGCTTTCTTTTTGCATTAAGATTCCTGTTGGAGATTGTCTAGAGGGTAAAATAACAAGTATGCAACCTAAGTCTGTATCCACACAATCTAAATGTGCTTCTTGAAGTTTCTTTTCCACCAACTCTAATTCTTTCTCAGCCTCCTCAGATAATTCTCTTAGACTATTTAAATCCTTTTCACCATCCAAAGTCTTGAGCTAATTAACTAGTTCATAGTTTTTTATACCAATCATGGGTCGTATATGAGCAATATCTCCTAGTAACTTTTGAAAATCATTAAGGGTATTCAATTTATCTCTATTTAATTTTACCTTTTGTGGCCTAATTTTTTTGTCAACCTATTTTATATCCTAAATATTTGATAGAATCTCCCCTCTGTACTTTTTCTGGAGCAATTTGTAGTCCCCAATCCAGCAATATTTTCCTTAGTTCTTAAAACAATGTTTCTAATGTTTTTGGGTCTGGGTCTGCCAACAAAAATATCATCCATATAATGGTAAATGATAGATTGAGGGAAGCTCTTGTGCAGTATTTCTAGTGGGTGGTGTACAAAATATTGGCATAAGGTGGGACCATTCAACATTCCTTGGGGAAGGACTCTCTATTGGTACCTCTTAATTGGTATTGAATTATTAAGAGTAGGCACTGTGAAAGTAAATTTCTCTTTCTCCTGTTCCTGTAAAGGTATGGTAAAAAAAAAAAAAAAAAAAAAAAAAAAAAAAAAAAAAAAAAAAAAAAAAAAAAAAAAAAAAAAAAAAAAAAAAACCAATCCTTCAAATCAATAACTGCTATAGGCCATCCCTTAGGTAGCAGAGAAGGCAGAGGAATACCAGATTGTAAAGAGCCCATAGGTTGAATCACCTTATTAATTGCTCTTAGATCTGTCACCATCCTCCATTATCCAGATTTTTTCTTGACAACAAAAACAGGAGAATTCCATGAACTGGTTGATTTTTCAATATGCTGAGTCTGTAACTGCTCCTGTACCAACTGTTCCAAAGCTTGAAATTTTTCTCTCATCAAAGGCCATTGTTGAACCCAAATAGGCTTCTCTGTTAACCATTTCAAAGGTAATGCTGTGAGTGTCCTTTTAGGTTCTGTGGTTATTGGGCAATTCTTTTGTACAACCTGAATGACTGGTGAATTTTCTTCATAGTACCTTAAAGCATCATTTTTGGAAACATAATTGAGTCTCCAGTTGATATCAGAAACGGGAGGGATTTTAATCTGGGTATTCCATTGCATTAAAAGGTCACAACCTCACAGATTCACTGCTGTGTCAGCCATATATGGCTTCAACCGTCCTTTCTGACCTTCTGGTCCTATGCATTCAAGACATCTCACATTCTGTTTCACCTGAGATATTGTTCTAATACCCATAAATTGGATATCTACTGCCTGTAAAGGCCATCTTGGATGTCATGATTGTGGGGTTATGATTGAAACATTAGCCCCTGCTTCGACTAAACCCTGGATATAAATATTATCTTATCTATCCATATTTTCAATTTTGGTCTTTGTTAATTTATTGAAGTCTGCCTAAATATTTGTTTTGTGATTCTTTTTGGAACTTCTGATTTTTCTTTTGAATTTATGTTATTATTATTAGATCAGGTATTGTGGTGGCTAAGGGGGTAGCCTTTTCATGTTTACCACCTTAGTAGAGTATCTCCAGTACCATAATATCCCATTGGGGGTTGACCTGAACTGTTCTTAGCATAAGATGCATCACTACCCTTTTCCAGTATTGCAATACGGTCATCCCTTTCTTGGATTTTGGATACTATGGGTTTCCATTCTTGAAGTTTAGATACTATTGATTTCTCTAGAGCTTGATTTTTCTGATGAAGCAGTCCTTCTAAAGGACTCACCAAGCCAGCAATTTTTTGATCCACATCATTAACATAATTAATGATTTTCTTATTCTCATCATTAATGTAATCAACAAGGTTCTTGTTTTCATCATTTATGTAGAGCCTATATTTTTCTTGTACAGTGTTATCCATATCTAAAGAGGAAGCCTTATCTGAAAGCTTGTTGTAACCAATTTCCAGAGTATCTAACTTATCTGCCATTTTAGTGTTTGAAAGTTCCACATCATATATCTTGGGCAGCAACTGTTGATTTACATTTTTTACCCCTTTAACCTCTTCTACTATTTTTGTGTTTGATATTTCCATGTCATATATTTTGAACAGAAATTTTTGGTTTCCATTCTTTACCTCTTTAACCTCGTCTGCCACAGTAGCATTTGATAGTTCCATAACACATAATCTGGACAGTAATTGTTGATTTCCAGTTGTCATCTCTTTCATAATTCTCTTATTTTGAAACACAAAATAGAGAAACAAGCCAAAAAAATAGTAGTACTGGGGTATTGAAGCCTTCAAGATATTCATTTAAAAATTTGTCAATAACAGATGGAAAAGCATGACCTGAAGTCATCAATAGAATAATTGTCAGCCATTACTTCAATTCAGGTGTGACGATGACGCTTAGTCCACAGGTGTAACAGTAGTGTTCAATGCCCTGCCCGCTATATGGCAGATGTAGGAGAATACCTACAGACCCTACGTGGTTTTGAAGGGCCCTAGCAGGAAGAATATAATCCTTGGAAAAGCAAATTCTCAAAAATTAAGACAGGATGTCAATCACAAAATAGAAGGGTTTTGTTTCCTTTGTTCACTGATGCAAGTAATTTACAGTTGCCCAGGTCATAATCAGCAACCACATGGGCTGGCTGGGGGGAGCACTTGGCTACTGGGGCTACATGGTTGGAGCCGTCACACAGGCAGGCACAGGGGCGCGCTTTAAACTGAGATCAGTAACAGCGGACCTTTCCCACGTGGTCCAAATGCTACCCTTGCTCTAAAGTTGACCTGTGCATTCCAAGCCTGGCTCTTGGGCTGAGTTGTAGTGATCAGCGAGCTCTAGGCTTCACCTGCACTCCAAACTTTCATGTGTTCTAAGCCTGGCTGTTGGGCTGGAATCCCTTATGCCCATGGGCACAGGCCTGGGGACATTGGATGCCAGATGTAGGTGGAGTTATAGTTACAAGCACCAGTCCAAGATTAATATTTATTAAAATATAAACCAACACTCATGATACAGGTAACAGCTTATAGTGGAGCCTGAACAGAGACTGGAGTCTGGAACAATGGATGATGGATTCCAAGCCGGTCTCTCCAGCAGTCAGGAACCAGGCAAACAGGGTTTCTTGGGTCCCAGCAGCCCCTTATCAATGGGGTTGGCCATGCCCCCTTCAGGGGCCCGGGACCCTGGGTAAGCATCCTTGGATCTTATCAGCTGACACCTGAATCCCACCATAGTAAGCCAAATAAATCCATTCTTACCTAAGTTGTTTTGGATTGTTTTATTTTAATAATAGAAAGAAACATGAATACAGATCATAGTGAGATATATATTCTGGGTCTATGTACCTACAACATTGCGTCAGACTTTAAGACTGTATAAGCATGAAGCAAATGTGGAAGTTGTAGAGATTGCTCAATAATTAAGATCATGTATTATTCTACATATGACTCTAACTCATTTCTAAGCACTCCTGTCAGGCTTTTTACAACTGATAGTTACTCCAGTTTCTGGGGATCAGATGTCCTCTTACACTATACGTGGATCCTGTAATCACATGCACAAATCTACAAACCAACAGACACATATACACATCATTTAACATGAAAATAAAAACTAAAACTAAACTTGAGTTTAACACATTTTTGGATCATGTGAACCCTAAGTTTGAAAAGCAAAATAAAACCCTAGCACTTCTCTGAGCACCCTCTCAGACTGCTACCTACCATGGATTATAACCTCTCCTTATATACTTAGCCTCTTTTTGTCATATCACAGACATCTTCCCACCAGTGATACTAGAACTTAATATCTTGTCATGGAGTCACAGGTAGGCTACTTGTGTGCTTCTTCATGAATTCCTTTTGTTGTAGTTGCTCTTATATTTTCCAAAGATCCTTGATATTTTCATTGATCCTTTCCATCCCTAATAAATTCTCAATTTGAATCACAGGAGTAACTTTCTAGCTACTGTCTATACCTAGGGCACCCAGAAATCTCTCATACTTAGGACACCCTACAACCCTGAACTATTTAATAGGGACCCTGCTTTTGACCCTTGTAAACTTAAGATGGGGACCAGTTTGTATTGCCAGGGAAAATGTGTTTCAAGCACCTTGATCAAGCCTCTGAAGGTACGAAACTGTAGCCAACAAGAAGAAAATCTGGAAAAAGGATTATAGTTCTAAATATCAGACGAACAAATTAAATTCACACCTCAATATTTCTTATGAACTACCTTGTTTATGAATATTGTAAACACTTCTACTGAGAAAAAAGGTGGCCTAGAAAACAGAAGAGAAACTCAATGAAAAATCTAGTTCTGTATGTTCAAATGCCAATAAACATATAAAAACACAAAGTATAAGTCCAAGTGGATTAAAACCTCAATATAAATCCAGCTAGACTGAACCTGATAAAAGAATAAGTGGGAAGTAGCTTTTCACATTTTGACACAAGAGAATACTTCCTAAATATTACACCAGGAACACAGACATTGAGAGCAACAATTAATAAATGGGACCTCCTGAAATTGAGAATCTTCTGTAATACAACTAACATAGTCAATAAGACAAAACGATGGCCTACAGACTGGGAAAAGATGTTTACTAACCCTACATCTGACAGAGGACTGATCTCTAAATTATATAGAGAACTGAAGAAATTAGAGCCCTCAAATCCAAATGAACCCAATTTAAAAATGGTGTTCAAAGCTAGAAAGGGAATTTTCAACAGAAGTAGTACAAATGGCTGAAAGGCACTTAAAAATTGGTGAACATCTTTAGCTATCAGAGAAACACAAATCAAATAAAAACAACCATGAGATAACTACCTTACACCTGTCAGAATGGCTAAAACCAAAAACACTGACAGCAGCAGCAGCTTATGTTGGAGAGGATGTGGAGCAAGGGGAGCACTAGTCCACTGTTGGTAGGAGTGCAAACTTGTACAGTCACTTTGATATCAGTATGGTAACTTCTCAACAACTTAGGAATCTATCTACCACAGTATCTATTGATACCACTCCTGGGTATATACCCAAAGGATGCTCAATTCTACCACAAAGACACTTGTTAAACTATTATAGTTGCCAGAAATTAGGAACAGTCTAAATGCCCCAACCCCTAAAAAAATAGACAAATAAATATGATTCTTATACACAGTGGAGTATTACTCAGCAGCAAAAAATAATGACATCATAAAACTTGCAGGCAAATAGAATCAGCTAGAAAAATATCATCCTGAGTGTGGTAATATCCAGAAAGACAAATATGGTATGTGCTCACTTATAAGGGAATAACAGATGTAAAGCAGAGGATTTCCAGACTAAAACCCATAGCTTCAGAGAAGATAGTTAACAAGGAGAACCCTAAGAGGGATGCATGGATCTCCTTGGAGGAGAAATAAATAATCTCTAATGTAAACTGGGGATGAAGGAGACAATAGAGGAGAAGGTATGAGAGATAAGAACATGAGAGAATGAGATAGCTAAGCTTTCATAAAATGGAATGGAAGAACAATGAAAGATATCTTGATAGAGGAAGAGACATCATGAGTTTAAGGAGACATCTGGGATTAGGGAAGTTACTAAGAATACACAAAGATGACCTTAGCTAAGACTACTAGCAATAGTGGAGAGAATGTCTGATCTGTCCTACCACAGTAATCAGATTGGTGAATAATAATCTAACTGGTTTCATAGAGCCTTCATCCAGCAACTGAGTGAAGCAGATGCAGAGATCCATAGCCAAGCACCAGGACAAGCTCTGGGAATCCATTTGAAAAGAGGGAAGAGGGATTATACTAGCAAGGGGGGGGGGGTCAAGATCATGTTGAATACATCTACAGAGACACCTGAACCAAGCTAGTGGGAACTTACGAACTTTAAAACAATATCTATGGACCCTGCATGAGACTAGACTAGGCCCTCTGTATACAGAAAATAGATATGTGGCTTGGTCTGTTTAAGGGGCCCTGGCAGTGGAATCAGTATCTATCCTTGGTACAAGAGCTGGATTTTGGTGTCCATTACCCATGGTGGATAACTTTGTTCAGCCTTGATGCAGGGGAAAGGGTCTTGGACCTGCCTCAACTGAATGTACCAAGCTTTGCTGACTCCTCATTGGAGGTCTTAACTTTTCGGAGGAGGGAATGGGGGTTAGTTCATGAAGGAGGATGGGGAGGAGTGAGGGGAAATGAGGGAGGCATCTGTGTCTGGTATGTAAAATGAGTTTAAAAAATATTTAATAAAAATTACATGCAAATAATACCTAAAAATATAAATTACATAGCAATGGTCACTATTGAAAATGAAAGAATGCTCATAGAATTTAGAGAACCATGGGCAAGTAACTCAAAATTAGCAAATAGATATGAATGAAATAAAGAAGTCAATCTAAGACATAAAAATAGTTTGAAGTTTTAAGGCAACTCAAACAAAAATGATTCAGGAAATAAACACTCTAATAAGCCAATTAAAACCTCACTGAAAAAGCCTTACAAACATAACAGATCATTTTAAAAACAATGAGTCAGAGATGGAAGACAAAGAAGTACTGTTAGATTACTCAGTAAAGGTTAATGAAAAGATTTAAAAAAAAATTTGAACACTGGAAAGTTTGGGGGTACCACAAAAAACTAATTTCTGAATTATCAGTAAAAAAGAATACTATGGGGAAGGTATAAAGAATATTTTTGTGAAGTGCATATAAGAAACTATCATAAACCTAGAGAGAAAGATGGCATCAATATACAAGAGACTGGGTTAAGAAATAATATTGCATGAAATTATTCACTTAACTTTTTTTCTAATTCATACAAAAGGGACTTGAAGTTGTAAAGCATGAGTTAATTTAGATGAAATACAAACTGAACAAGAAAAACTCTAAAACATGAATGAATTCACAAAGAAAACCAGAAACAAGGTCTATTATATACATGGGAGCATAGAAACAAAATTCCCAAGAAACGTAAATGGAAATCACAATGAGAGAAATAGAAATAAAGAAAAAATTGTTTGGCTGAAGTTCCTAGGTATTACTAATAAACACACAATACTAATTCAAAATGACAATTTAACGTCTAGTAATCCTTATTTTGTTTTCACTTTGATACTAGAGAAATGTTCTAGCTATTTACATGACAGATAGTTTTGTGTATCTATGATCCAAACATTAATTACAGCATCAGCTTCACTTGTAAAGACTGAAAAAGGTAGTTTCTTTTTTATATGTGTAAATTAACTATTAGTTAACTATTAAATACAAGACCATATAAAATATAAAACAATTTAAATTAACTTTTGCAAACAATATATGCTACTGTCTTACATTATATTAGACTGTATTTAGGTAATTTAAGTGGCAGTTATAATTAAAAGTTTGTATACCATTATAATCTGTTCTTTCTAAGATGCTATGAAAAGCAAGGGGATAGGGATTATGAGGAAAATTCCCACAGGGATCGCTGTCTGGAGCTCTGGGGAGCTCACTGAATCAAGAACGGCCACTGGAGATCCATCAGGGAAAGGAGCTAGGCCCTCCAAGGGTAGGCAACTGTTGACTGTCATGGGCAGTATGTGGAGCCTCGACGGGTTGCATCAGACTGTGTTCCTGTGCATGGGCTGGCATCTTGGAGCCTATTTCCTGCAGAGGCCTTGACTTGGGGATGGGTAAATCAGACTTGCCCGAAGTGGATGTGTCACTGAGCTGACCCACCTTGGGACTTCTTGCCCTTTTGGAGGAGGGATGGGGGGATGGGGATGTGGGAGGCTGAAGGCTGACTGGGAGGGATTGGGAGGAGGAAAGGGAGGGGGAGCAGGAGGATACATGGACAAAAAGACATTCTTTTCTAGACAAACATATAATAAATAGAAGAAAAAATAAAAACTTCTTCTTTCCCCTACAAGGTAAAAGACTAAACTTACTTAAAGAGAATTTGAGAACTCCAAAATACATTTTAAGTATGAAATATAAGATGTTTCTTCCTGGTGAAATAACTTCCTAAAACTCATGCCTCATTGGAAGTGCAACTTACATACATACATACATACACACATACACACACACACAAACATATATATATATATATATATATATATATATATATATAATCATATAAAAGTTACTATTTTATAAAAGAATTTTGTGGTATTGCTATGAAAATTACCTGTGCAGTACTTTATATGTGAATACTTGATATTCAGTTTCAGGTGTAAAAATTAACAACTGATTACTGTGTTAGTTAATTTTCTGGTGAAGTCCTACCAAAGCAGCTTAAGAAATAAGGGTTTATATTGCCTCATAGTCAAGGATACAGCCCACCACTTTGGAGAAGTTACAGCAAACAAGAGCTTAATGCAGCCAGTTACATTGTATCCACTGTTAAACCAGACAGATCAAACCCAAAGAATGACAATCTATAGTGGTTCGGGATTCTCATTTCAATCAATCTAATTAACGTATTTCTCCACAGGCATGCCTGGTGTCCCTTCTTTCAGATAATTCTTGATCTTATCAAATTCAAAATTCATAATAGTCATAAAAACAAACAGAACAAAAATTTGTACTTATCTCTTTCCACTGTCTGCTTTTGGTAATGAAAAGGGTGATTTTTCTTTCTAATGTTTGACAGAATCCTTATCCTTGTTATTAATAATGTCTTAGAATAACTCACTTTCAGCAAATAGGAACTTCATAGGGTAGCAGAAAACATTAAAAAAGTCTAAAAGTCATGTTTCTGCCCAATTAGAAAAGGCACATTCAGAAGAAATAGTGCTAATATGTCATGTCATTATTTGAATTAGGAGTTAATTTTACATGACATAAGCAAGATATTACAGATTATTACCAACTTTTCAGTTTTGAAATTCTTTGTTTATTACTCTGATGATAATTATTTTTTCCTAAAGTGGATAACAAGGTTATCTTCCAATTTTAAATTCCCCTCCCTTCTTTCTTTAATTATCAAATGTTTTGCAAACCCTTTTGAATTATCTTGCTGTTTTCAGCAAACCTACATTTAATTATTACAGTGAGAGCTTTCTGAACTGTTCATTAGAAGACCTGTCAAACTCAGTAATGATTTTTAATATTAATTAGGAAATGATAGAGCAATGAATCTCTCTACTGCTTCTCCATTTCTCAAACTCTTCCTAATTTGTTGCCTTCACAGCGTTGGCAACATTATACATTTTTAAAAATTTGTGTTAATCAATTTTATCACAGCAAAAACTGCCAAAGCACTTTTATGTCTTCGCCTACCATCTAAGCTATTTCTCATTATACCTACCTTAAAAAGTTATGAATGTCTCCAAAAAATTAAAATTTCGCCTACATATAAGCTATTTCTCATAATACCTACCTTAAAAAGTTATGTCTCCAAAAAATTTAAATTTTGTACATACTAATTTTGAATTCCAGCCTCTTGTCTTTACAGTGATTCTCATAAAATGTTTTCTTTTACTATGGTGTATAGTTGCCAATGAACTGTTTTACAGATCAACTTCAATTATCCACGTGTCCTTCTGAATATCGTCCAAATTAGGATTGATCATATTTTTTGACTGATTATAGTGATGATACAAAAACTTTGAAACTCTTGATCATTACAAAATTTGTCCATAATCAATATCTATGGGTTTACTAACACTTCGTTAAATATCTACATTTAAGTGCCACAAAACAAAAGCAAAATAATAAAAGTAATATCTATTATTCTTTTTCTATGTGACTAGCTGCTTCTGATTAATGTAACCCAGATCATTTTTAAGGTTCTATCTTACTCATTTTATAGTATGTATTAGAAACTTTAGCAATTAAGGGTATTCCTTAGACTACTTCAAGTGACTTGCATAGTCCTGGCATTATGTATACTACAGGGTAAATATGAGCGTGAAAGGGAAATCCTCCAGCCTTGGCCTCATATGAAAAACAAAAAATAACATGGTAATCTTAGTTATATGCTGTCTTTCTCACTCTTATCTTGTTGATATGTAAAACACCAAGAATTTAGAGCATGTGCTTAAAGGCTCCATTTAAGGATTATAAAAACAGAGCTCTCTCATGAGGAGAAACACTGATGATTCATTATGTTCAGCAGCCTGCAGAGCACTTATAGTAGTTTTAATGCTACATTTGAGGGTCTAAGACAGTTTTAAACACTGAGTGGTCTACTGACTTTTTATCATATTATGTTTGAATGTAATAACAGAAGTGATATTTTCTTGAATTTTCGTGTAGTTTATTAAAAGAGTTATCAAACTTGAAAAAAAAGTTTAAAAATATGATATTTGTTTTCCATAGGAGAAAACACTGAGTCTCAAGAGAGGAAAGAGAAATATTTACTGATCACCTATTGAGAAACACATTTATTTTTGCAAATAAAGGACAGGTGCATTTTCACATAACCTTTTTATTTATGCATTTATTTTAGTAAATTTTTTCAGTTATTTTACATTAAAATTTAAATTGTTTTATTTGATAAAATAAAGTGAGATATATTTTATTTATGAATGATTCTCAATATTGTTAGAAGGTTATTTCACAATAATTTATCCAGCTTCTGCACAAGTGCTAAAATACAGACTTTGTTTATTGGTATAATGACTGATACTACAGTTTGACATGCATCCAATTATGAATGCATATTACAGCCTATTAAGAACTTAATGCCTGAGTTAACTTTCTAATTAATTAAAACCTTGTAAATGTGACATAAATTAAACTGAACAATAAAGTTTCTAATACTTATAAACAGCACTCTTAGAGCCAATTGCTCTCCCGTAGGGAGAATGAGAGCATTTGTTTTTAACATCTTACAGTGAGAAAATAGAATTTCTGACTTCCTGTAATTCATTAAAATCAGACACCTAGTCAGTGGTAAAAATCTTAATTCAAAAGTACAGTGCTGATTATACTCTGTATTGCCTATACTCTACCATTAAGATACAGAAAGTATGAAATTAGCCTCTGTATTTTTATTATACAAGTTTAAAACTTAACTTTAAATTCTTCTGTCACACAGAAATTATCTCAGAAACATATCAGTGCTTTCACAATATATACTCCTCTCTTTTTATACTTATATCATTTATACATCTTTTTTCCTGGTATAGGCATAGGAAACTAAGATGTGAGAGATTTTTATCATATCAAGATTAGTTAAACACACCTCCTTAATCAGCTATATATTAGAATCTAGCTATGGTGTTTCTCTGTATTTATTAACCTCCACTGCCTTGATCATTTTTATGTAGTAACTTTACTTCCATGTTCGGCCATTATATGATAAGCATATGGTTATATGTATGTGTGTGTATATATATATGCAGAGCACCTAACTCCAGATTTTCTGGGTCCAAGTGTCTATCACTTTTAGTCTCCACTTTCATTCCTGAAGCTGTGCAGAGCACAGAATTTTATAGAGGGATTTTTTTGTTAATACAGTAATAGAATGACAGTAGAAAATTATTATTACCTAAGACTTTCAACCACATAGTAAGGTGACCATTATTCATTTACTCCTCTTTGCCCCATCTTTCTCCATCACATATATAAGAATTTAATTTTCCACCAACACCCAGAAGCTTCACACCCCTGTAGTTGATGATGGTATAGAAGTGTGCTTTTCAGACTTCCTAATGCTGTGCCCCTTTAATACATTCCCTCCAGTTGTTGTGACCCCAAATGGCAAAAAGTTCCTACTTCATAACTGTAATTTTGCTACTCATAATGTAAATATTATATTTGACAATGGTCTTAGGCAACCTATGTGAATGGGTCATTCAACACATAAATAGCTAGTGATTCACAGATTGAGAACTGCTAATAAATTTTCATCTTATGGTTCTCGTATGATTCATATTGCATTTTCCACACAATTATTTTTTGATTTCTCCTATTAATTTGTTTTATATCAATTTAATACATTGTCCAGGCAAAAAACTTAGAATGCTAAAGGGAAATCATTCTCTCATCCCAAAGCTCAGGGAGTATATGTTTCTTCCTCTTCTTAATTTTTTCTTTAAAGGTTTTTTACAAACATATCCATCACTGTTACCCCTCTGAGCTCATTTCCAAGTCCTCCCCTTCTTTTCCCCTCTCTCATCTCTCCATCCATTCCTCAAAGAGAGCAAGGACTTCCCTGGTTAGTCAATGTAGTCTTAAATATCCATTTGAGGTACCCAAGTCCTTTCCCACAGTTTCAAGACTGATTAAGGTGTTTCTGTGTAGAAAATAGGCTCCAAGAAGCCAATTAATGCACAAGGAATAAATTCTAGTCCCACTGCCAGAGGGCCCACAAACTGCCCATGCCGTCCAATGTCATTCATCTTCAGAGGGCATAGTTCAACCCCAGGTAGTTTCCTCAGCTGTCATTATGGAGTTAATGAGCTCCCAGTAGCTCAGATCAGCTATCTCTGTGTCTTTCCACAGTGTGATCTTGACCCCTTTGCTCATATAATTTATTTTCCCCCTCTTCACCTTAATCAGAAAGTTGTTTCAGTGCTTAGCTGTGGATCTCTGCACCTGATTCCAACAGTTTCTGGTTGGAGGTTCTATAATGAGAATTAGGATGGTCATTCGTTTGATTATAGGGGAAGTCCTGTTTAGGCACTCTTTCAACTATTGCTTGGAGTCCTAGCTGGGATTATCTTGTGGGTTCTTGACGGTTTCCTTAGCACCAGGTTTCTCTCTAACCCTACAGTGGTTCCCACTATCAAGATATCTATTTCTTTGTTCTCAGTCTCTGTTACTTCTCCCACTCAAACATCTTCTCTCATGTCGTCTTCCCACCTTCTCTTGTTCAATCACCTATATGATCCCAGTTTACTCAGGAGATCTTATCTACTTCCTCTTGTTAGGGAGATCTCTGGATGTTTCTCTTAAGTTCTTCCTTATTACCTATCCACTCTGGGGTTGTGGATTGTAGCCTGGTTATTCTTCCCTTTATATCTAAAATCCATTTATGAATTAGTATTAATATGTTTTTCTTTGTGATTCCATATTACCTCACTTAGGATAATATTTTCTGTTTTCATCCATATGCCTGAAAATTTCAGGATGACTTTTTTTTTCTGAGTAGTAGTACTCCATTCTGTAAATGTACCACATTTTTAAATCAAGTTTTCAGTTCAGGAACAGCTAGGTGGTTTCAAATAATAGTGCTATGAACATAGTTGAGCTAATGCACTTTTAGTAAGATTTTTCATCATTTGAATATATGCCTGAGTGGCTTCTTCCTTTTCTAAGAGTGATACCTCGTAACATGGACCCTACCAAATCCTGATTGAGTAAATGTTGACTTAATTTTTTTCACATTTTATAAGAATTATTTATTCTTTTTTCAGAGTTTATAAATTATAGCATACACAAATGCCATTTTATACTATGGATTTGCAAGATTTTTAATTTCTATGATGAATAAATTACATATTTATCATGGTGAGTGCAAATCTCATTCACTCATCTACAGTATAAATGCAAAATTATAAATAAAATTTTCAAAAATTCTTAGACTTAAAACTATTTTTTTTTTACATTAAAATATATGGGCTTTGAAAGCCTAGGGTAAATCAAAATTTAGTTCAGCTATTTTCTTTTTTTCTTTCTTTCTTTTTTTTCTTTTGGTAAACTTATGTTGCTTAACATTTTGTAATTCAACTCCTTTTATCATATAAGACTCACCATAAAATATTTTCAAGTAGTCAGGGAATATAAAAGTATGCCCAGGTTTATTTTAAGTTACCGTGCACCCAGTTTCAGAGGATTTGCATTAGTACAAGTTGGAAGGCTTGTTTACTAGAAAATGTCTGAGAAAACCTCTAGAAAGAAAAAAATAAGTTTCACAAATTGAAATGACAAAAGCTTAGCCTCTAAGCTAGTTGATTTCAGCAAAATAGTTGCATGCAAATATTTTTAACAGTAACTGGTTGACTGTATTTATTTATGCAGCTGATCTGGTTCAAAAGAATTTGAAATGCATGTATTCTGTAATAAATGCCAGTATCTTTTAAATGACAAGAGAAGCATACATAAACTCAAAATGGTGATCTCAGGCATTTATTTTATCATGAAAGAAAAATGAAAAATGCATCATTAATTCATCCTTCCAAGAACTAATAAACAATGCTTTTTATTTTATTATTTATTTTTATGAATATTATTAGAGTTGGGTTGATAAAAATGTATGAGATGAGTGAAAAAGGCAAGAACAGCAATTAAAATAGTATATATTGAACAACTGTTAATTTTAAAATTAAAATCAAGACATAAAAAAGCTGGGTTTCATGTGTATGTAGTATAATTTGAAGAGGATAATTATATGATTATGATGGCTAATGTTATGATTTAAGTTTAAATTACTGTGTTTAAGAAATCTATAAACAAAAATGCCTCTAACCTGTAAGGCTCAGTTGCTCAAAGACATATAACTTCATAGAATGCTGGGGCCTGTTGTTCATTTATGATATATTAATGGCATACTTTTATCTCTGGAAACAAACTTGGTTGCTCCCATTACACAAAATGTGTGCTTGATCACATATAGGCATGCACATGTCGGGATATGTGCTTGCCTTTGAATGTAAGATGGCAGGAAGTAGGATCCTTGACTCTTGCCTCTATATTGCCCCTAATAATTGAGAATGAGTCTTGGATGTGGACCTGGTCAGTAACCATGGTCCTGGTCAGTATTTAATAAATCCTCTTATTTGTTAAGATTCTTTCATGTTTAGATTGATGAATCTCTGAGTGAACTTAGACATAACCTTTATCCAACAAAAACCTCAATTATTATTAAGAGATTATCAGTCATTTAGATTGGCAAACTCTTCATTGAAATTATAAATCACTGAATTACATTGAACATTATGTTACCTAAATTTATAAACTGTTTATGATGATTAAGGAAAATAATAGATAGCAAATAAATTGCATTTTGATAAGTACTAGTTTTTTTTCCCTCTTAGGAAACAACATTAAATTAATGTTGTTTAACAATATTAAATTTAATATTCTACAACCTGTAACTTAATATAGTTATATATCATAAATATTTGTACTGAAGTTAAATATTATAAATAGCCTTTACAGTTTTATTTCGTGAGACCAGTAGTGAAGTGCCATATAAATCAATAGATTTAAATTTATTTCAGTGGTTTTAGCAGGCTTATATGATGACAAGCAAGTCTCAACAAGATTAAATTTGCTTGGTTAGGTATGAGTCAAGTTAACTCAGAGGAGGGAAAATCTTGGGGATTTGAGAAATGGGACAGAAGCTCCCACCCAGGTTTTAGCTTTTGCCAGGTATGATGCAAGAATTCTAGAACAGCTAATAACTACTTAAAGCTTTTTTCCATTCTCAGCTTAAGTCTGAAATCTTAGGGGAATCTCATCAGAAAATCCATTAACTGGAGAAGGACATGTACTAAACCCATTTTGTAACCCTAGTGATTTCTTAGCAAATTATAATTCTACCTAAGGCATTTCAGCAGTCACTTCATATATCTTTCTTACCAACAGATAGAAAGAAATGGAAAATAAAAAAAAAAGTTTTTGAACAGATTTTGAGGGCCACCAAAATAGTATTTGTGGCAAATGAAAAGATAATTAATCGCTTAATTTATCTAAAAGGCCACTACCCATACTTGGAGATCTGTTTTAGTTTAGCCTTCTCTCCATTGGAAAATACATGCCCTTAATAGAATATGGCTTATTTTCCACTGAATGACTGTTTTTCTCTTAACCTTTATACTTAAGTATGTATTAAAATATCTTTAGGCTAAATTTCAACTCTGCTTCAATATACCAGCTACTACTGAAATTTATTTTCAGTATTGAGCCAGGAATCACAGTATGGCCAAAATTGATGACCCTAAAAGTCTAGAATGCATCATCAGGTTACTGATATTGACAATTTGGGCTATCCGTGTCCCTATTTTCTTATCACTGACAGACTATCACTTTTGAAACACCTAAGTAACTATAGAATAGTAGTATCTTGAATATCAAAGAAACAGAAAAATGTAAGAGATTATTAAAGAAAGGTCAAGTAAAAACACTATTACTGTGGATAAAATACTAGTAATCAATAATATTCTTTTAGATTCTTCAACCTGACTTTTTTTTTTTTTATAATTTCCTGCTCTAGGGAGATTTAATATAAAGTTGGCTAAAGCCTAAATTTCACTTTCCTTCTTATTTTTTCATTTCTTTATTTACTAAGTACTATGGCTAGATCCTTGGGCTTTGAATATCTCTATATTGGTAGAGAAGCACTTTACCAATGAGATGGATTATAGCTACCTAATTTGTTTGTTTCTTTGTTTTTATGTTGTATCTTGAGGTGCCTGTGGACAGCGAGTTTACTCCACTGTGAATGAGCACTCATGACATTAGCATAGCTTTGTCAAGGACCTCACTCTCTTAGACAAAATAGGATGGAAAAGTCTTTCTTTGGTTGGAGTATAAATGTTGACAATATGTGGCAAGAGTATCAAACACAACTTCATCCTCTCAGAAGATTAGAAGCTAAGAATGTTCCCCTACAGAGACCCCTACTGACTTTAGGAAACCTGCCTCTGACCTAAATTAGTTCCTATGAATATAAATAAAATTGACTCCTCACTCACTCATTTCTCACAGACATAATTGGCTTTTAGGCTATTCTGGTGTCTCCTTTACAGCCCACCAGATTTCAGCTTTTCACTATGTCTGTTATTTCTTAATTCTCTGTCAACCTCATAGCCATGAAGGTAATCACAGATATAATCTCTTTTTGTTTTTAAGGATGGCTTTGAAAGTGATTTTTTTTTAAATGAAAAGACATTGAATTTAAACTCTTCTTGTCTTACTGTCTTGAAGAGCATAGATTTCAGCACACATGTAGGAACCTGCTACAACTTTTTTTCAAGTCTACATCGTTAAACAACTTAATCATGTTTCTACTCTGGGAATACACTACTGCATAGCTCTTCTCCCCAAAGTCCTGCTTTCCTTTAATTCTAAATAACTAAGAAAGTTAACTCAATGTTCCAAATTCCAATACTATATGGCGAAGTAGTTTAGCTTGATTTTCATTTTATAATGGAATATATATTTAGCATGATATTAACAAAAGTTATATCAACTTAGTTGCACATTACAAGGGAAAATGATCATTATGCAGAAAAAAATTTAAGTCCTTATATTTAAAGAAAGAAAATTTAAAAAGCATATTTAGAATGTCTATTTTACTTACCTACTATCTTTAGAGTGTCAAGAGGACCTTAAAGAATGAAAATTTCTGCAGGAGATATGAAGGTGGTAGACAGAAGAGTAAGAAACTTTAGCATCTGTGGAAGGAGTGTCTTCCAGGAAGAGGTTAACAGTACGTTCTAATAATTATCTCACACCTAATCTATGTACATTTATTTTCTACATTTAGTTTCTTCATTCTTATGAACTGAAATAAGGCTATAAGCAAAGTAGAGAGAAACTGAGAACTTTTCTTTCTTAATTGTATTTTTCCAATTTTTATGACCTGCTCTATGGTTGATAATAATGTTTTATGAAGTATAAAGTAATAATTTTTGATTCTAATAAACTCTTTAACAAATGTGGTTTTGTTACTAGACTTGGAGTTATAGCCTCTAATTAAAAAAGCCAGCTTTGCCAACCATCCTTGAAAAGTCAAATAAAATAGCCAAATAAATAGTGAGAAACATAAAAAAACATATTTATTAAGTGTGGCAAAGTTGGAAAGATAAAAAAAAAATATAGTGGATGCCAAGTTCATGTTCAGGGTTCTGAAGAATTGATTAAGTTTAAACTGGAGGATATTCATATTTAAGCACTCATAATCAAAGTATGTGATGATGTTTTCCATGGACCCATCCTAGTTTCTTTTGTAAGGTGTCCTAGAATGTTGTAAATCTATATCTGGAAGGAAAAATTCTCCTCTAGGTCACTGAAGCTTTAGAGTATTCTCCCTGATGTTGGAATCAGAGTATAGGTAGGAGAAGCAGGGCGGAGTCAGAGAGACACCAAGCCTTATGCCCAAAGGAGCAACATGTAAAGAACACAGGTAAGCCACAGGCCACGTGGCAGACAGATTAATGGAAATGGGTTGAGTTAAGATATAAGAGCAAGCTAGCAATGTGCCTAAGCCATAGGCCAAACAGCATAAAGTTAATATAAGCATCTGAGTCGTTTTTAAGGGTCTGAGCAGCAGCAGTGAGTGGCTAAGGTGTCTGGCGCAGCAGAGTCTGGCTGCCTGGGACCAAGAAACCACACCACAACAGATGGCGTCCAACATGGATCAAATATCCACTTAATACCTGAGAAAGTTTAAAAAAGGTTTTAGCAGAAACTGAGCAAAAGCAGCTTCCAAATTGTGTATTGGAAGTGAGTCCTTGAACAAAGAAAGCATGGTATTCGGGTCACATTCAAAATGACACCGGTGGACTTGCAGCAGGCAGTGTAAGCTGCAACTAGGCCAGTTCCTGAAGTCTCACAAAAGACTTGATAGCATGTGATTGATTTAAAGTTTATGTTTACTTTGAATAAAGAGGAAAGAGATTCAAATGGTTTCTTAGTAGCAGCATTTTCTTGGGTCTGCTCTGTTTGCTGGCCAGGAGCACAGATGTCGTCCCTTTAAAAGAACTTACTGATTCAGCTTTATCTGCAAAACTATGCAGCTCTTTAAGAGAGTGTATTTTAAAAGCTCTTCTGGTTGAAAGATGATTAAAGATTCACAATAAAACAGATTCAGATTTAAAAAAAACCCTGTAAACAGGTTACAATGTGTATAAAAGATACATAGGCTTCAGAGAGAAAAGAGAGAAGGTAGAGAAAGTCTTTAAAAAGAGAAATAGATTAATAAAAATATAATAAGCCACATAAAGATGGAAAATAGACACAAAATTTGGATTTTTGTTGTTACTGTGTTTTCTTTAATTTTTTAACTGTTAATTAGCTAACTGCAGAAAGACAGTGGATTGCAAATGCAAAGGCTACTAAATTAAACAAGAATATATATTTTAAAGGCATTTTGATTTTGAAATTTGTGTCTAAGGATTTATTACTTTGGTAGAGTTCTGTTTTTGTTGCCACAGAAGATGAGAGCCTGTGGATTTCTTCCAGGCAAATATGGTTTCATCAACAAAGACCCCCTGAAAAAATATCTGATGGGAAGAGATGGCCATATCAGCTTCAGGGCTACAGACTAAGATGTTCCAGTCTCAAGAAACCATGAGATTTTCAACTTCCCATAGCCAGCAGGAAGTAGTAATGGAAAACTATGCCCAAATTCCCAAAATATTGTTTGTAAATGTTTTTTCATTATAACCATTATAACTGGTTAACGGTCATAGTTAATCTCATTCTAAGAAGAAAAATGGGATATGGTATATCAATGTTTTTTTAAAAAGTTAGATTATTAAATTTACTTGGATCAGGAAACCAGCTGTTAATCTCAAAATGTTTTACACTGTTATGGATTTTGGTTTATTGATACAAATTTAAGGTCACTTCTGTTATGCTATATGTATTTTTCTGTTCTTGTTTAAGATGTGATGTTTATGTAACTGATTTAAAATTGTAATGTATAATTAAGAAATTCATGTTAGTTAGAATTTAGGTATACAGAGATATAATTCAATTAGATAGGTAATCTTCAAACACTTCTAAGACATACAGAATATGGCATTTAAAATGTTTTAAGAACTTAGACTTTTCTGGACATTGAGACAGATCTGCTCCTGGCTGCACCAGTCTTCTTCAAGAGAAAAATGGGCATCGAAGAAACTCCATATGGAGTCTACTCTCTTTGTGGCAATGGTTAGCCACTGGACAGAACCTGTTCTTATATTGACTGTTTGACAGTATGCTGTTTAAGCTGGACATGCAGGTTCCATAGGAAGGTGATCTCTAAACTTTGGCAGAACAAGCCATGATGGTCATTCAGGTTCCTGCTTTACAGAGAAAACTGTCAGACATTCTTCAGGACTTGAGTAGAAGCAACTGATGAATTGTACCAGAATGGGCAGAGCAGATTTCCTGCTTCACTGAAATGAAATAGACTCTAGGCCTGTAGGCTTAAGATGGATGCCTCAACTTTATAAAGGAACTTTGGGTGACTGTCAAGGGAGATAGGTGTCATCTCTGTCATGTCTAGATTTTAGAAGTTGTTTGCACTTCTGGTTTACTTGGGTAAATATACCCTTCTGTGGTCTTTGATGTAGTTGAAGATTAGATAGTTATAGGTACAGTTTTTTTTTAGTCATTTGTAAGGTTTATTAGATATGAAACTTTAGATTCATAAAGATAAGGTAGATGATAAGAGTATTTTTTTAAGTTTGCTAAATACAAATAGACTATATGTTTTAACTGTAATTCTTACTTGATTGCTCTTTTTTCTATATGTAATTTTGCTTTGTTAAAATTAAAACCTTCCTTTTTGATTAAGACAGGAAGGTCAATGTGATGTGGGAATGTCTTTCTGTATGCTGTGAATATCAATCTTTAAATAAAGGAGCTGTTTTGGGCCATGACAGGCACCATAGAAAAAGTTGGAGGAGAAATCAGAGGGTAGGTAGGAGAAGCAGGGTGGAGTCAGAGAGACACCAAGCCTTATGCCCAAAGGAGCAACATGTAAAGAACACAGATGAGCCACAGGCCATCTGGCAGACAGATTAATGGAAATGGGTTGAGTTAAGATGTAAGAGCTAGCTTGCAATATGCCTAAGCCATAGGCCAAACAGCATAAAGTTAATATAAGCATCTGAGTAATTTCTAAGGGCCTGAGCAGCAGCGGTGGGCAGCTAAGAGGTCTGGCGTGGCAGGGTCTGGGCCTCTGGCCGCCTGGGACCAAGATGTGATGATGCTTTCCATGGACCCATCCTAGTTTCTTCTGTAAGGTGTCCTAGAATGTTGTAAATCTATATCTGGAAGGAAAAATTTTGTTCTAGGTCACTGAAGCCATAGACTGTTCTCCCACATGAGATTCCCAGTAGAATTCTAGTTTCTTAAGCTTCATTTTTTAAATTATCAAATAGCCAAAATAATATGTCTTCAAATATAATTTTATCACTAGTAGAAATGGTAGAATATTTGTTCTTCTGACTTCTCTTGGAGTTTAAATTAGAAGCAATATGTTTTAAACATGGGATATGAATAGAATGTTTGACTATATCAATTAACAGATATTTATTGTTCACCAAATTAGTATTTTTGTTGTTTTTCAAAGCCCTATGTATTAAAAGGATTTTCACGATGAATTCTTCTTTTTTTCCTTCTCTCTGCTGAGTACAGCTTTAAATCTCAAGCAATATCAGAGTTCTAACAGACCAGACAAAGATAATAAAGGATAAAATAAAAGAACAAATTTATCAAGAAAGCAACTGAGCACTGATAAGCAAAATAAAACTAGAACTAGCCCTGCCAAACTGACTCCACCTTCTTCTGTCTATCTCCCAAATTCACTTCTCACCGGGTGCTGGAAGTTACAGAAGTCATCTTCCCATTACCTATTTGTATGTTAATAGGGACACTGGACATTTACAGGACTGGAAAAAATACTTCAAAGAAAACTTAGAGTGACTCTCTACTTTTTAAGTAACTGAACAGAAGAAAAAATCACTTCTTTGAACACAGAAAGTTTCAATGCATCATACCTTATAAACATTTTAATATGGGGAACATTTTTCTGTGAGACATATAGTCCTTGTCTCATTTGCCCAAACTCAGAAATGCATAAAAATGTCTTCTTTACCAATCTTCTCTCTCAGTTTTTATAAAGACCATTGATACTAGGGAGCTAAACCCCTAAAATCATAAATTCCTTGTCTATGCAACACATAAATATCTCATCAAAGTGGATAGATGATAGTTTATTCTGTAATCAAATATGAGTGGCCATCACCTGGGAAAATGAGTTGTTACCCTTAATTCCATTTATGTAAATGGTAAAAATTGAGGAATATGTTTTACAGTAACACAACAAAAAATTCTTAAACTAAGGCATCTATCAAACATCTATGGAACCATTAAAGTAGATCTGTTACAGAAAAGCAATCGTTATACCTCTGATGCCATCTGAAGACTTTCTTAACTTTTGGGTTGCCAGAAACTAAGATATGCTACCTCAATACATTTCAAAAACTTCACTTAGTAGTTATTATATTTAATACACACTGTAGTGAGGAGAGAATGCATAATAAGGAAGCTAAAATAGAGCCCTAGGTCAATTATAACTAGGCTCTTGACCTACACCACTCTAACCTTTACACTCATTTTAAGTTCTAATCACCTTGCATAAGTTTCAATTGAATAGGGTTTTTTGTTTTTTTTACTCTCACTACTGCAGAGATATCAAAACATCAGTATGAGAAAGATTAATTGGATGACATCTAAATGCTGGAAGTCTACTGTAACAAGACTTCTTATGTGTAATTGAGGGTGCAGTCAAGCCACAAACTGGACTACATCTAGATAGAAAAGTTTATTGGAACAGTCAGTCTGCTTCAGAGAATAGAGGATAGGACCTTAGTGGAAAAACAGGCAAGTTTTCCATGATAGTCAGAAAGGTTGAGGGTCTTTGAGCACATATAGGCTGTATTAATTAACTCGAAACTAAATGACCTTGTCTGAGGTAGTTGACCAAAGTGAGGTATGACTTTTTCTAACAGAAACCCACTCCAAATGGTTTCTGAGGATTGGACTTTAGGTTTTTGTTTACCCACTAGGAATTGTTTATCCAGCAAGAATCTGCCCTAAACTGAGCTGAGACTGTCATTATGACATTGTTAGAAACATTGCAATTTTTGTCACCTGCTTTGGAGCAAACATTAGGGCTCTACTGTATATTCACAAAGAATGTCACATGTAAAACACTTTCTAACACCAAAAAAGACAAGATCACTCTGATTAATTTATTATGCCCCCAAACTGAACTGGAATACCACCAAGAGCATCATCATTGTCCTTTTGTCACTGTTCTAATGGTTTAAGTAAAAATATCCCACATAGGATCATAACATTTCAATGTATAGTCTCTAGTTGTTAGGACTGTTTGGGGGAAGGATTAGACAGTGTTGCCTTGTTGAAGAAGGTGTGTTACTGGGGGGGGGGGTGATTTTGTTATTTCAATAGCCTATGCCATTGCCAGTTAGATCATTCTCTGCCTTCAGCCTGTCAGTCAGATGTACATTCACAGTTTCTATGGCAGTGCTATACCTGCCTGTCTACTGACATTTCCTGGCTTGATAGCATGGTCTGACATTCTGCAACTGTAAGCAAGCCTAAATTAAATGTTTTTAATTTCTATGAGTTGCTAAGTCATACTGTCTCTTCACAGCAATAAAGCAGTAACTAAAACAACCATTATTATCACCATCACTGTATCTGACATACTACCTTTTCCCATGCACAGAGATGGTAAAATAGACCTATCCTGTAGCTTCAATGAGAATGGCTTTCAAAGGCTTATTGATTTGAATGGTCAATAACCAGGGTGTAAATGTGTTTTCTTTTTTTATTTGTTTTAAAATTTTATTTTATTATTTTATTTAATTTTGAGATAAAGTTTCTCTGTGTAGCTTAGTAGCCTGTTCTGAAACTCACTCTATAAACCAACCAGGCTAGACTCACAGAAATCTGCCTTGCCTGTGCCTCCCTGGTTCTGGGATTAAAGTCATGAGCCACCATTACTTTACTGGGTGTGAAACTTTAGGAAGAATTAGGAAGTCTGGTTTTGGGGGGTTGTTTTATTATTTTATTTTATTATTTTATTTTACTTTACTTTACTATTTTATTTTATTTTATTTTATTTTATTTTATTTTATTTTATTTTATTTTATTTTATTTTATTTTATAATTATGTGAGGCCTTGTTGGAAAAAGTGTGTTGCTGCAGATGGGCCTGTTTACCTTCAAAAGTTTACAGCAAGCCAGTTCTCTATGTGCCTCTCTGACTGTTTCTGTCTTTCTCTTCCTGCTGAGTATAGATCAAGATGTAAAACTCTCATCTATGTCTTCAGAATTATATTTACCTGCTAGCATACTCCTATCATGTTGATAATGCATTGAACTTCTAAAATTGTAAGCTAGCCTCACCTCCAATAAGTGATATCTTCTATAAGTTGCTTTGATCATGGTGTTTCTTCATAACAATAGAAAAATAAGACAACATGTAACACTAGCAAAGGAGAAGCCCCATTTGTATACAGGCCACCATTAAAAGCAGTTTCTGTTCAATAGAAGATATCCTCAAACATGTTGCCAGGGTACTAAAAAATTTTCTAAAATGAGGGCTGGAAGCATCTCTCCATGTGTTTGGATATGACAGGCAGTATTGGATGGGATGACTGTGAAAATCAACAGATAGAAAACAATCTAAGCAGGTCAAATAACATAAGAAAAAAATTAAATTGTCAATTGAACCAAAACACCCAAACAATTGGCCAGGTTATCTGTATTATTTACTTATCTATTGCTTTAATAAAATACTCTGACAAAATGGGAAGTTAAGGAAAACACAGAATGTTCTGGAATATGGATCCAGAGTTTTAAAAGTATATCATGGTAAAAGTAGAGTGATAAGGCAGCAGAAGCAGAAAGCTAAGAGATCACATCTTAAATTGTAAAACAAATAATGAATTATAAGCAGAGTAGTAATGCAAATTCTCAAAGTCTTTCCATAAAGATACTTTTCCTCCAGCAATATTTCACCCAAGAAAAATTCCTCAACCTACCTCAAACAGCACCACCAAAGTGGGATGAAGTACTGAAATATGTGAGCATAGAGAAGTCTTTTCTCATTCAAACCACCATGTACTTTACTCTGATTGGAAAACTGGTAAAATCCAGAAGCAAATAATGCACAAAAGATAATGCACATAAAACAAATAAGCAAGTGAAAAAATGTAGAACATTATGATCCATCAGAAAAATCAAATATTTGGTGATATATTGTATACATAAAAAAATGTTTGCCTGGAAATTAGAAGACAGACAAACAACATTTATCCATGATGGTTAGGGAGTGATAATCCATGCCTTTAATCTCAGAAGACAGAGATCCTATAGATCATATCTGTGAGTTCAAATCCAAACAGAGACAGACAGTGGTAGCACACACCTTTAATTTCAGGACAGGAAAGTTGAAACAAGAAGAGAACTAGCTGGCCAGAAAAAGAGGAGGCATGAGTTGAGAGCATAACTTATACTCCCTTTTATTTTCTGGTGAGAACTCAGAGGTATTGAGTCTAAGGATTCCTTAGGAGCAGCTAGGTAAGAAGTGATTGTAGCTCATTTCTCTGTGATATTTCAGATTTTCTCCATTATCTGGTTCTGGAATTTTATTAATAATGCTAAGTAGAATTCCTGCAATAGAAATGAAGACCACAATGAAATATCCCCCTACAACTATCAGAATAGATTAAATAAAAAATTGTAACATCACTGTAGAAAAGTTATTCTTTAGATAATCAGCATAATTTACACATTTGTTAATGTGAATTTAAAAGTTATAGTCACTTTATGAAAAATTACTTGACAGTTTATTATAAAACTAAACATAAAACTGCCATACAATACAGCAATTATACTCCTAGGCATTCATCCCAAAGAAATGAAAATTTATGTTCATAAAAAAGAACAAAATCCTGTACATGATTATCATAGCAGTTTATTTATAGTAGCTGAAATATCTTGTTATGTACTAGTTTTTAAAAGCAAAACAATCTAGTACATCCATCATAGAAGACTGCTGATACAATGTGGTTTCTTTGGTCCTGGGCAACCTGAGATCCAGACCCAAGGACCTGCCGCACCAGAACCCTTAGCCGCCCACCTCTGCTCAGGCCCCAGAAATGACTCAGACACTTATGTTAAGTTCATGCTGTTTGGCCTATGGCTCAGGCACATTGCTAGTTTGCTCTTACATCTTAACTCAACCCATTTCCATTAATCTGTCTGCCACGTGGCCTGTGGCTCACCTGTGTTCCATACTTGTTGCTCCTTTGGGCTTCTGGCTTGGTCTCCCTGACTCTGCCCTGCTTCTCCTACCTATGCTCTTATTTCTCCTCCTACATTTTCTATAGTGCCTGTCATGGGCCAAAACAGCTCCTTTATTTAAAAATTGATATTCACAGCATACAAAAAGGCATTCCCACATCACTGGAAAAGCAACGTTCAGTTTCACATGGCCAACATTCCAGTTTTCACTAACAGTTCTTCTGAAGAGATAGATGCACTGTTTTTAGCCCAACTATAAAATTTAAGGGAAAAAGAAAACCAAACAAACAAAAGCCAAAGAGAAACAAAAGCCTCAAAGATGACTCATTCATTATTTGAAATTTTTTAGATTATCTTTAAAAAAATTTAAACATTATTACATTATTAATCAGTTAAACATTTAACTCAATACTGTGCATTTTAACCAAATATTTATTTTCCACACAATACCATTTTTCATACTTTACAGTCAAGTGCTTTGTTGCCATTTCTTCCCTATCTGATTGCCTTCTCTCTTTCAACAAAGTCTTTTTTTTTTTAACCTGGAAAAACATCCACTTAAAAAAACAGTTATTTGTGAGAGGCCACATTCTAAGCTACTGCTGTCAGTGTGGTCCTGTGTCTGAAAGGGACAGAAACCCAGTTTTCTTCTCCCTCAATGATTTAACTCCCAGAGACTAACAGATACTTCTGGTTCTGCCCTGGGGCTTCCAGGACACGGGCCATGTGGCAGAAAGATGAATAGAAATAGGTTGATTTTAGATGTAGAGCTAGCTAGCAATGTGCCTGAGCCATAGGCCAAAGAGCATGAACTTAATATAAGGCTCTGAGTCATTTCTGGGAACCTGAGCAGCTGTGGGCAGCTAAGGGGTCTGGGGCTGACTGCAGGTCCTAGGTCCGGACCTCTGCCTTCCCCGAGACCAAAAAACCCAACTTTAACAGATGGCGTCCAACGTGGGTTGAATATCCACTTAAAGACTGAGATAGATTAGAAAGGGTTCTAGAACACAGAAACTGAGCCAAGGCAGCTTCCAAACTGTGTATACGAAGCAGATCATTGTACAAAGAAAGCTTGGCGTCTGGGTCACATTCAAAATGGTGCCTGTGGCCTGGTGACAGGCAGTGTAAGCTGCAATTAGGCCAGTTCCTGAAATCTCACAGAAGACTCAGTACCATGCAATTGATTTAAGGTTTCTGTTTATTTTGAGGAAAAAAAAAAAAGGAAACAAAGGCGGTTTCTTAGTACCAGCATTTTCTTGGGACTGCTCTGTTTGCTGGCCATGAACAAAGACACAGTCACTTTAAGAGAACTTAATGATTCAGCCTAATCTGCAAAAACTATACAGCTCTTTAAGAGAGTGTATATTAAAAGCTCTTCTGGTTGAAAGATGATTAAGGATTCACAATAAAACAGATTCAGATGAAAAGAAAAACCTGTAAACGGGTTACAATGCATGTAAAAGGTACATAGGCTTCAGAGAGAAAAGAAAGAGATTAGAAAAAGTCTTTAAAGAGAGAAATAGAGTAATAAAAATATAATAAGCCATGTAAAGATGGAAAATAGGCACAAAATCTGGATTTTGGTTGTTATTGTGTTTTCTTCTAATTTTTTAACTGTTAATGAGCTAACTGCAGAAAGACAATGGATTGCAAATGCAAAGGCTACTAAGTTAAACAAGAATATATATTTTAAAGGTATTTTGATCTCAAAATTTGTGTCTAAGGATTTACTGCTTTGGAAGAGTTCTGCTTTTGTTTCCACAGAAGATGAGAACCTGTGGATTGCTTCCAGGCAAATATGGTTTCATCAACCAAGACCCCCTGAAAAAACCTCTGATGAGAAGAGATGGCCATATCAGCTTCAAGACTGCAGATTATGATCCAGTCTCAACAACCGTGAGATTTTCAATGCCCCGTAATCAGCAGGAAATAGTAATGGAAAACTATGCCCAAATTCCCAAATATTGTATATAAATGTTTATTTTCATTATAAATGATAAATAGTCATAGTTAATCTCTTTCTTAGAAGAAAAGGGGGATATGGTATATGAATGATTTTTTAAAAAATTAGATTATTGAATTTACTTATTATTGAATTTACTTAGATCAGGAAATCAGCTGTTAATCTGAAAATGTTTTACACTGGTATATATTTTGGTATATTGATACAAATTTAAGGTCAATTCTCTTATTCTGTATATATTTTTCTACTCTTATTTAAGATATGATGTTTATGTAACTGATTTAAAATTGTAATGTGTAATTAAGAAATGCATGTTAGTTAGAATTTAGGTATACAGAGATATAATTCAATTAGATAGGTGATCTTCAAACACTTCTAAGACCTACAGAATATGGCATTTAAATGTATTAAGAACTTAGACTTTTGTGGACAGTGAGACAGATCTGCTCCTGGCAGCACTAATTTACTTCAAGAGAAAAATGGGCATCAAAGAATCTCCATATGGAGTCTACTCTCTTTGTGGCAATGTTAGCCACTGGACAAGAACCTGTTCTTATATTGACTGCTTGACAGTATGCTGTTTAAACTGGACATGCAGGTTCCATAAGAAGATGACCTCTGAACTTTGACAGAACAAGCCAAGATGGTCATTCAGGTTCCTGCTTTGCAGAGAAAACTGTCAGACATTCTTCAGGACTCGAGGAGAAGCAACTGATGAATGTATAGAGCAGATTTTCTGCTTTACTGAAATGAAAAGAGACTCTGGGTCTGTAGATTGAAGATGGATGCCCCAACTTTATAAAGGAACTTTGGGGGACTGTCAAGGCAGGTAGATGTCATCTCTGTAATTTCTAGATTTTGGAAGTTGCTTGTACTTCTGGTTTACTTGGGTAAATATGTCCTTCTGTGGTTTTTGATGTTGTTGAAGGTTAGATAGATATAGGTTTAGATTTTCTTATTCATTTGAAAATTATGATGGATATGAAACTTTGGGTTCACAGGATAGGATAAATAATAAAGTATTTTCTTTAATTTTGTGAAATGCAAATAGTTTAGATATTATAACTATAATTTGTGCTTGATGGCTGTTCTGTTATGTGTAATTTTGCTATGTTAAAATTGAAACCTTCCTTTGTGATTGGACAGAAAGTGGGAAGTGATGTGGGAATGCCTTTCTGTATGCTGTGAATATCAATCTTTAAATAAAGGAGCTGTTTTGGCCCATGACAGGAACCATAGAAAAAGTAGGAGGAGAAATCAGAGCATAGGTAAGAGAAGCAGGGCAGAGTCAGACAGGTAGAGCCAGATGCCCAAAGAAGAAGCACGTAAGGAACACAGGTGAGCCATGGGCCACATGGCAGAAAGATTAATAGAAATGGGTTGAGTTAAGATGTAAGAGCAACTAGCAATGTGCCTGAGCCATAGGCCAAACAGCATGAACTTTATGTAAACCTCTGAGTCATTTCTTGTTTTTTTTGTTTTTGTTTTTGTTTTTTTTCTTCTGAAGGGAAACACGAGAGGAGAACAGGTTATGCTTGGGGGAGAGGAGGGAGAAGAAACCACAGTGAAGAGGTATTGTAAACAAAAAAGTTCTTTTAAAAAAGAAATGAAAGAAATGTTTGTTATAAGCACTCACTGGCATTCATTAAGGCATAATACTGTTTTCCTTGGCAGCTGACCACTATAATGGTTTTTCTAGATGAAAAGACCAAAATGAACAGCATTGATTTGAAGAACATAAAGCATAT
The DNA here is from genome assembly GCA_033318265.1 of Phyllotis vaccarum. Taxonomy (NCBI): domain Eukaryota; kingdom Metazoa; phylum Chordata; class Mammalia; order Rodentia; family Cricetidae; genus Phyllotis; species Phyllotis vaccarum. The sequence continues at coordinate 46,489,747 of JARWLC010000013.1, forward strand.
TAATGAACTCTTTATTTATTATACTTCAGATTTTTCTACAGCAGGACATTTAAAATAGGTGTTTTGATTCAATTGTTAGTAACTTTGTACTAAGCAAAACTATAATAAATTTTATTTCATTATCCGTTTGAGAATACCTTATTTCTCTTGTTACATTTTAATTGAAATAGCATTCAAATAATTTCCTACAAACTCTTATGCCACAGGTAGTGGTATAATTGCCATAGTATCCTGTCAGCCAGGACTACAGTGTGAATGATACCTTGTTTTAATCAAACCACTGTAATTTTAAGAAGATTTAGTCTTTTACATTAAAAACTGTAACATCAAAATTAAATTTAAAGTCTTCTTTCTCTTTATCTTCATATTTAGTTCCCTAATAAAATCAGCTTCTTATGCCTAGAAATCAGTTTGATTGTGTGGTGATGTATATTTAATAAAAATAGTTAAATATATATTGTCACAGCATTGTTCTTTTTAATTTCTTCCCCCTAAACATCTATATGACAGAGGCATAGTTTATTTCTTGTCCCTTGAACTTTACTACACTCTCCCCTCTGGATAAACAAGTGTCCTGCTTATCTCTCAAGAATCACTTTAAGAGGACCACTCTTGAATCTCTTAATTTCTGAGCTTTTGCTTCTATAACATGTACATACTCTGTTTTATTTGTTCTCACATATTGAAATCTGAGAAATAAGATTGTAAAAGAACATGATTAACTGTCATATTGAATCTCTAGTGCCCAGCACTAGATATCTGGAAAGTGAAAATGAACAGGTTAAGTGATATAATTTACATGTAGATAATTGGGTGACTGTATGGATAGAAGGCAAATGAATGCAATTCATTTTGGAGTTTATACATACATTTTTGTCACTGTCAAAGTAATGTCATCTGAATTGTGTTTTCTATCACAAATAATACATCAAATATTCATTAAAAATATATTTCAAAGTTAAAATGCATTTTGGAATATATTGAAATTTCCATGAAAGTAAAAACTTTGTGAATTTTGATCTATCAAGTGTGCTGTAAGATCTTTTTCTAATTGTATATGAACAAACACGGTACTATATAGGTCACTCTTAATAGTATTCATAGATTAATGAGTAATGGCTATTTTAAAAATTTAAAATTTTGTATATCAAATTCAACTCAAGGAGAAGTAGTCAGAAGTATTAAATTAGAAATGAAGTGATATTAATAATTTGTTTGTTACTAAAACTTTTTTAATGTATTCTTTTCTAGTTAGATACTGAATATGACATTTGTTTTGGAACAAAATAAAGTTTATTGAAAAATCAATTAAAAGATTTCCTATGAGAAATAATTGTATAATTTTTATTGAGAAAATTCCTTCTTTACTTTTATAAATGTAATATTAATGTAAAGTAGCCTAGTAATTTGAAAATGTATTGATATTTAAACTTTAAATAACAGTAGTTGCTTCTTTTCCTATATAATATGTTGAGGAAATGTACTCATGAGCATTAGAGTCGTCATTCATAACTTTTTAAATGATAAAATAATTAACACCTTATTTTTCACAGATATTATGTTCTTCCCAGTAAATAGGATGTGATTTGCACTGAAAAAATGAAAATGATAAAATGTCATGTTCTGATTATGAGTAAACTAAAAATATTAGTCCTATAGATACAAAAAAATACTACCATGAAAACTCACAATCTGTCTTGATCTGATATCTGCAAAAAGATTTCTTGGTCATAGATTTAATGTATATATTAAGATAAGATTTAGACTACTTATGAAGTTTAGTATTCCTATGCCTTAGCTGACCATGATGATTAATTTAAAAATTATTTATAGAATTTAATTTCTAAGCCATACTTCAAAGACAATTAGCAAATTAGAAGCATCAACAATTTATTTAAATATTTCCATATTAATCTAATAGAAAAAAAGGAGCACCTTTAAGAATAGTTAATCATGGTATTGATAATCTAGTCTCTATGCAATCATCTTACTTCACAGGAATGTAAACATATTAATTTATCATTTTTACTTATGAAATACATATTATATGCAAAAAAATGATTTCTTACACTAGAATGCACAAAGTGATTAATACTCAGGTTTACCCAAAAGAAAATCATGAAGGTGAATTAGAAATGTAAAAGTACTAAAATAATATTTATTCTCTTAAAAGTAATATTTTAGTATTTGTATATAGTCCAAAATGGAAGTTGGCATGTGATTCAAAGTAATCTTATTGAAATATTAGAAAAAGTCTTCAATTTCTTTATTTACTGCTTCAGTGACTCAGAGGTGGTTCAACTGAGGAATGTTTAGTTTCCATGAATTTGTAAGTTTTCTGTTATTTTTGTTCTTGTTAAAATCTAACTTTAGACCATGGTAGTCTGATAGGATACAAGGAGCTGTTCTCCTTTTTTGTATCTATTGATATTTGCTTTATGACTGAATAGGTGGTCAATTTTAGAGAAAGCTCCATGGGGTTCTGAGAAATATGTATATTCCTTTGTGTTTGTGTGGAAGGTTCTATATATAACTACTAAGTCCATTTGGGTCATAACATCTGATTGATCCCTTATTTTTCTGTTGAGTTTCTGTCTGGTTGACCTATCCAAGGATGAAAGTGGGGTATTGAAGACTCCCACTATTGGTGTGTGGGGTTTGATGTGAGGTTTAAGCATTAATAGTATTTCTTTTACATATGTAGGTGCACTTGTGTTTGAGAATAAATATTCAGGATTGAGACCTAATCTTGGTGGTTTTCCAAAGAGGTAATGTCCATCCTGATCTCTTTTGACTGATTGTAGTTTGAAGTCTAAACAACTCTAAGATACCAACTTACATCTGTCAAAATGGTTATGATAAAAAACACAGATGATAGCCTATGCTGGAGAGGAGGTAGAGCAAGGGGAATACTTCTTCATTGCTGATGGAAGTGTAAGCTTGTGCAACCACTTTGGAAAGCAATATAATTGTTCCTTAGAAAACTATTGGACATATACTCCAAAAATGCACATTCTTACCCAAAGAATGCTTAACTATGTTCATAGCAGCATTATTCATAATAGCCAGAACCTGGAAACAACCTAAATGGCCCTCAACTGAAGAATGAATTAACAAATTGTGGTACATTTATACAATGGGGTATAGTTCAACAGTTAAAAAAAATGACACCCAAAAATTTGGAGGAAAATAGATGGATTTGGAGAGTATCATACTGAGTGAGGTCAGACAGGTCCAGAAAGATTGACATGGTATGTACTCACTCATAAGTGAATTTTAGACATAAAGTAAAGAGTAACCAGGCTGCAAAATACAACCCCTGAACAACTAGGGAACAGAAAAAAACTTAATAAAGATATCCATAAGTAGCTCTTGGAAGGAAAAATAGATATCTCTTGAGTAAATTGGGATCATAATGGGGAGGGAGCAAAGGAAGGTGGGAACAAATCTTAAGAGAGCAAGATGGTTGAATGACAAGAGAACAAAGAGGGAGGAAAAAAATAGATATCTTGATAGAGGGAACAATTGAAGAGTTAGAAAGAAATCTGTTGCTAAAGAAACCTCCAAGAACATGCAAGATGTACCTGGCTAAAACTCAAAGCGATAGTAGAGAGGGTGCCTCAACAGGACTTTCCCTGTAATCAAATGAATCATCACCCTAATTTTCACTATAGAATGTTCATTTAGCAATGAACAGAGGCAGAAGCACAGATCCTTAGTTAAGTACCAGGTCAAGCTTCTTGTCCAATTGGAGAGAGGCGGTGGGGGGGGGGTAAGAGGAGAGAGTATATGAGCAAAGGAATCAGGATTATGAGGAGAATCATGATCAGATAAAGCATGTTGACCCAAGCTATTGAGAACTCACTGACTCAAAAATAATTTCTGAGTAACCTTCATGAAAAGGAAATAAACCCTTCTCAATTAGACAATTATCAAATGGCATGGGCATTTTGTGGATCTTCTTGCAATAAAACCAGAGTATGCTCCTATGTATGAACTGACATCTTGGAGCCCATTCCCTATAGAGGAACACCTAACCCAGCCTTAAGGAACTCAGACCCAACTCAACTGGATATGTCAGACTGAAATAACCCACCTTGAGACTCCTTGCCCTTCTTAAGGAACAGAAGGGATTTGGGGTTGGGGAGGCTGAGGGAGAACTGGGAGGGAATGGGATGAAGGAAAGGAGGAGGAGCAGAGAAAGATATAGAAAAAAAATTTAAATAAAAAATTCTATTAATATCCAGACTTTCCCCAAATATAAATTGTGAAATAATATATTATAAAACCAAAATGAATTAACTATTAGAGAGAAATTGGTTTAACTGAATGTACTTAGTTTAATTTTCAAGTTATTCTTCCCATATTTTAGTTTTTAGCATTTTTAAAAACTGTATTACTTTCTCATAAAATTAACTAAGTTTGTGTGAGGGGAAAATTTTTAATTTTATACTGGTGGGCATGAATTTATGGAGCCATGCAAGGAGTACCCTCCTTACTCCATGTTGGGTTTACCACATGGCTGGCATCCTTACATTTAACCCTTTTGTTTATTATGAAAAGAAAGCTGGGTTTATGTGGGTGGGGCAGGGGACAATGGATTGGACTGGAGCAAGGTTGATGGATCTCTCAAGGCTGCTTCAAGCTGTCTTAAGGGTGAAGTTTGTCTTTTCAGAAGATGAGCAGTATCTTCTGGTGTCAGACTTCTGGATTTTGCAGCTCATTTGTGCAGTCTGGGTTAATTTAAGGCATGTGATGATCAATTCTAATTTTCTGGGGCTCAGAAAAAAAAACTATGAGTTAGTAAGGGAACCTTATTAAGTGACATGTATAGTGAGGGTACTCTGCTATTAATGAGGTCTGGATGTCAGATTAAAATAAAAAGAGGAAAAAGAAGGAAGAGAAGGAAGGTTTGAAATTGGGACACATATAACCTTAAGTTGGCTTTTCCTTATATTTTAAGTAAACCTAAAGTAGCTGTTTTGTGGGGACTACAGCTGCACACTAAATATTATGGATCTCTTTTATGTCTGAAGATGGGAAGAGGTTAAAATGTCTTCTGCTTTTTTGTTTACTGGTTGCCAAGGTTAAAATGGCTTCTGGTTCCTTTTCTTTGGCCCTGGGGGATGGGGGAAATGATCTGTTTTATCTGGTATCAGCTCTAAAAATGGCTCCTGGTTCCTTTCTCTAGTCCTCAGAGGGTGGCAGTCAACTGTTTTCATATGGTAAAATGGCTTCAGGGATTTTTTCATTCTCCAGAAACTGTAGCTAGAGGGTTAGTCTGTAGGGGAGATGGAAATACATCAGAGCTTTTTGTTTCTGGTAACCATCTCAACTTTGGCTCTGAGTGTAATAGCTCCTTGAATTGGTTAAACTGGGACATTGGGCCTCTGCTAAGGCCCAGATATGCCAACCTGAGGAGACAGACATTCCTGAGCAAGAGCAAGACCGGTAGCTTAGCTGACCATACTTAAAGCAAGCACCAGGAGGTCTAGCTCTCTGCCATGGGAGGAGGCAAAGAAGCTGTTCAAATAGCTTGTGTTAGCAGAAGATATCTTTCTTGGTGTGTTTTCTCATCTCTCCTGTGGTACACCTTAAAATCCAGCACTAAGACTTCTGCCTGTGGAGTCAGTGGTCTCCTCTCAAGAGATGTAAGTAACTCTGATGTAGGGATAACTCTGGGTAAAAAATGAGTAATGAGAAGTTGCTTCCCCTCAGTGCTCTCAGGTTCTAAGTTAGTATACAATGAGAGTACATTTGTGAGGCTTTTAAAAAACTGGGAGGGACTCTCCTGTTTATCCTGTACTGTCTTGCATGTTTTTCAGAATTGACAGGCTTCAGAGCAGCTCTAAGCATACTTGCCAGTAAGCAGGTCACAAAATTGCCTCTGACTAAGATCTACCTTGGTGTATTGTAATTCCAATTTGGGATCTACAATTTCAGCTCCCACAGGTGAGCTACATTTGTATGATGAACCTCATGTGTATGAGGTATGGCCTGTTCCCAAAACAGTCTTTGCTCAAGAGCCCAATTTTTTCTACCTGAGAAAGTTCTGACAGAGGAAATAGGATGTAAAATTTCAATATCTCATCTATGCCACCCACTTCTCACAGAATTGGTTTAGGATTCTTAGAAGCTCAAGAGCAGGGTGACTGGTGTGGTAAATGTAAGCACCAGGTTTGGAGTTTCTGGAAAGGAAGAAGTTGGAGGGAGGAATTGCAGGTAAGCATTGAGATCTGAAAGGTGGAGGTTCTAGAGAAGGATCTGGTTGTGTGGCAAGAAACAAATGGTAGACAAACAGAAAGCCATAAGAGAAACTTTAGAGATGAGATATGAAAAGAGATAGGGGAACTCTTTCCATCCACATGTATGTTTGCAAAAGTTAGCTCCTGTAAAATATTGGGGTCCAGAAAGCTGTTAGGCAGCTATTTTGATTTATGATAAAAGGAGTCCTTTGGCAGTTTCTTTGTGCAATAACGGATAAGATTGGTGGTGTCCAAATAAGACAAAAGCTAAGTGGCTTGAAAGTCTCAAGAATGTATCCTAGAGGTAAGGATGGAGAGACATTTTCTGCTCACTCATTATTATTGAGGCCCCGAGAGGAGGGATTCCTCCACAAAATCTGGATCACCACCCAGCCAACAAGTAGTCTTGGAGGAACAATGCTAGCGACTACTAAGTAACTCATTAGATCTTAGCAGTAGGCATTAGGACAAAGCCCAAAACAACTTTTTATGACTACCATGAGAGTAGGCATAAAAACCATGCTAGCTATCACTAGATAATCATCAGGACCTAGGATAGGCATCAGGGCAAAACCTGAACCAATGCTTACCACCCCTAAGAACTCTGTAGAGCTCAGGGCAGGTAGAAAAACTCAATGCTATGTCACCACAGGAACTAATCAGCACCTAGGGTAGGCATTAGGACAGATCCCTGTGGGCAGTGTCCAGGAACAGGATCCAAGGATCCATCTGGGCTTCAATAGCAGGGAAGGCCAGAAGTAAGTTTCAGGCGAGAAGGAACAGCTGTAACCAGTGAAGATTTTGGCTGGGGGTGGTCCTCTAAGTGGATAGATTACCAGAAAGCCAGATGATTAACGATCTTTTCTGGAGACAGTAATTCATGTTTATGCCAATTGGAAAGTGAAGACTCATCAATTGAGGCTGGTGGTGTTCAAACAAGCTGTGGTGGGGCAGATGGAAGGTGGCATGGTAGTTATCCCCAGATCAAGATCTCCTGGAGAGAGCCTATCCAAGTCATGGCACCAAAATGTTGGCTTCACGTGTGACATCAGATGAGCACACTACCAGATGCCACATGAGAGTTTATTCAGGGGAGTTGCCAAGCAGATATGAAGGAGAGAAACCGAAGAGAAAGAGAGACTGACTTTCATATGACTTTTCCTTTTAAGAGAGAAGGTGGACATGAATTTATGGAGACACACCTAGGGGAATGTGCTCCATATGCAGTGTTCTCTAGGTGCTGTGTTGGGTTTACCACATGGACACTACATGCCAGGAATTATTATCTCACCAGGCACCATGTTGGATTTACCACATGGCTACTATGTGCTGGAAATCCTTAGATTGAACATTAACATTTATTCTATCTTTCTAAAGCTAAAGAAAAAAAATTCTATAAACATTTATGCTATGCATTTTTTACATTTAAGTATAATTAAACTATAACTATCATATCTCTATACACACAAGATAAACTTCTTCAATATCTGATCCTAAAGATATAATAATTTCAATAAAATTTGTTAGTAGAATTTGACCTTATACTTCAAAGAATTAGTTTTTCACCTTATTCATTGAGTTCCTAGAAATTATATTTTCTTTTAGTTTATGTACTCTTTAGTATAATAATTTAATTATTATTTTTGCAAAATAATATTTGTCACACAGGATATCTACTATTGCAATAAATTTGTTCCTGTTATTTGGCTTTTATTTGAGACAAAGTTTCCTTACTTATTCCAAACTGTCCTCAAATTTATTGAGATACAGGTTTTTGTGTCTCCTTTTAATGGGATTAAAGGTATATGTAACCACTCCTGGCCTGCAACTTGTATTTAACTTTGTGATCATTATAAATTTTCAAAAACTTTCCCACTTTAATATAAAATAATATTAATTTTAGAGCTCCAAGAAATCAAGAATTTCTTTTATAATACCCCTCTTTAAAAATAAATTTGAAGTTAGAAAAAGCTTACATTTTATCCAACAGTAATGTACATAATTAATACCAAAGAATAGAAGCTATATTTATTTAATGTAGTAAGAGGCTTCTGGTCCAGACTTTGCGGCCTAGTCTTGAGATTTGAATCCACAGATCTACAGACCTGCAGGACAACAATCTCACAGAGACACACAGATGCTTACATTAATTTTAGGGTGATCAGCATAAGACCCAGGCATATAACTTGCTAACTCTTTACTCTTAAACTAACCTGTAATTCTTATCCCATCCAGCCATGGGGCTCAGTACCTTTTCTTAGAGCAGTGTAGTTATCCTCTTCATCTTCTGACTTGTCTGGCAACTCTGGAGTCTTTATGGCATTTTAACTATTAGGCACATTTTTTTTATATATATGTTGTTTTCTGGGCTGGTAAATATGTTGATAGTACAATAAAATTTAATTTTTCTTAGCTTTTCTGTATTTAAGCTTTCAAATTTTTCAAAGTAAAAATAATTTTTCAATAGAAATTTCCAAAACAATATTATATATCTTAATTTCTCTCTACTTAAACTTTATAAACATTAAGGTCGTAAGTCAACGTTTATGTATTTATACAAGTTTGTGAGGTTATGCAAGCCTTTTCCCGTAAAACTCCAAGAATGAGTCAGCCAAAAATTGTGACAAACCAAGAACATATCATAGAATATAATTATGAGACACTTAGATTAAACAGGAGAAAATTAGTACTAAAATAACTTTAATGTACAATAGATAAAAAAGAAGAAGTTGAAAATAGGGGAGAGACATTATACCTGTAAATAAAGTGCTTAGAGTAATTTCAATCTTTGCTTTTTTTAACATCTCTGAATTGGAACAATTCACATATAACTTTTACATAATCAATTGGTTTGTAAAAACTACAAATATCTATAGATTAACAATGAGAAATGCAGAACTTCTGTTGATTCCATTTATGAATATTATACTGAAGGATGGAAGTCTGAGGAAATAAAGACATGTAACCTGATAGCAAATATTTATAACTTTCACTAGCTGTGATATATTGGTGTAATTTTCTTATTGTTAACTTAATTCCTCAGTCTTAGAAGAAATAGGATAACTCTATATTTGAGGTTTTCTTTATTAACAGATTCATATATTATGCAATAAAATTTGAGGTATTAAGTGAAAACATTTTGAAAGTATTTTAAAATAAATTGACTGTAATGATATATACATATCATGTCCCCTACTAGGGAGGCAGAACCAAAGGATAATAAATTTAAGGTCATCTTCATCTATGTAATGTTGGGAGTGAAAAAGTATTTTTAATCACAGAAATTGATAGGGAAACCAGGAATGCTAAACATGTAGGATTATCTCTTCAATAAGATAAATGTGTAAGCTTTTTTTTTTTTTTCACCTAGGCTAGGTATGGAGGTAATTGATAGACTAATGATTTATGTTATCTCTAGAGTCAGGTCATACCAAGCTCCCACAAACAGGACTAAGATGACTAATAGTCTAGGTGACCTTTGCATTATCTGTGTAGCACAAAGATTCTTCAAGCTCCCACAATAAGAACTGGAGATATTTAATAGTCTATTTGACCTTTGTGTTATCTATATGTCAAGGGACTCCCCCAAGCTCCCTTAGCATAGCCCAGACCACAGGTGGTTAATAGCCCAAATGACCTCTGTATAACTGAGTACACAACAGAGCCTTCACTAGTCCCTTAACATAATACATGTAGCCTATCTCTATTACCCATATTCATAAAAGAAGAAGTGATTATGTACACTGAGAAGTGTTTTAATATAATTCTGTGACTGACTCTGTCCTCTTCAGACAAACTTTATTAGATTCACAATGTATCACAATATCATTGTGGAACCATTTTCAATATAGTAGTGTATTCTGTTACTATTCTTGAAATTGACCAATAAAAACACATATTTCAAGCATATAAAATTCTTATACATGTACTCATTGTGCAATGTCTAATCAAAGTAATTAACTAAGCTACATAATTATCATTTATTTATTGCTAGAATAGCTAAAATCCACTTTGTGGCATTATTAATAGTGACTATGTTGCACTTTATAGTTAATAACCTTACCTTGTAGCTAAGCTATTGTGCTCTGTGACTGGCACCCCACAGATCCAAGCCAAAGCTTCTCCTGATGTCAATGCCTCTGGTAATGAAAATGCTACTCTACTTCTCTGTTGTGTAATATTATATGAAGATATGTTATACATTTGTTATTCTGTAGAATAATTGTTTAATGATGAAGGATATGCTGCATTCTTTTATGTTGCATTTATTTAAGTTTGTACATCTGATTTACTTTGCCTGTATAAAACAGCTGATTGGTCTAATAAGGAACTGAACAGATGGATACGTGGACTGGTCAGGTAAGAAAAAAAAAATACAAGGAGAAATGTATACTAGAGAAGAAAATTGAGAAGCAAGAAAAGAAGGAAAGGAAGATTCTAGGGGCCAGTCACCCAGCCACATAGACAACTACAGAATAAGGAGGAAAAAAAGATATATAGAATAGAGAATAGTTAAAAGCCCAGATATATAGAATAAAGAAAAGTTCAAAGCCCAGAGTCAAAATGTAGTTAAATATAAAGGTTATAATTAAGTTAGAGAAGTTGGCCAAAAGAAAGAGACAGACAGAGATAGAGAGAGAGAGAGAGACTTAAATGGTCTAAAAGAACTGGCTTTGGTGAAAAAGAAATTGCAGGATGCACATGTGGATTGTGTGGCTCTAGACCTTAATTGCGTTTTCTAGATACTAGGCATTTTTCTACAAAATTTTAACCCCAAGGGAAAATATTATATTCAAGGAGTATTTCTGCCACATAAACTGAGAAAAAATAAAGACATGGGAAAAATCTAATTTTTCAAGAAAAACTAAGACCTTATTAATTGATAGGAATGGACACAGCAGAAATTGTTGTATCTTTAAGTAATGAAGAAATTTACCAATTATTGTCAGAAGGTGAACTTGGTAAAGAGTTTGCAGCATTTTATGGAAGAGATTAAAAACAGATAATGACAAAGCAAAAGAATAGAATTTATAAAATGAAATAACTGGATACTTCTTTGTGTTGTAAAAGGAACACTAATTTCTCAAGCCCATCCATTTTGTATTTATTGAAATAAATCAGAAAAACAGATTACAAATCAGAAAATGTAATTAGAGTGCTCAATGCCCTTATAATTCTTTCCAAAAATCAAAATTATATGCTATTATGATGGCATTAATGGATTTTACAGAACTTCTTAACATAATTACTGAATCTCAGTATGCAGAAAGCATAGTGTTACACATTGAATCCACTGACTTTATTTCTGATGAGTCATAACTAACTTTTTATTTATTCTGTTAAAAGTAATAATTAAGAATATGAAAAATCCCTTGTATAAAACACACATCAGATCATATATGGGTCTGCCAGGTATTGGAGGACAAGGTAATGATGAAATTAATTAATTATTAATAGAAAATATTTTAGGCCACAGAGTTTCATAAAATCATCACCTCAATAACAAAGGTTTAAAGAGATTTTCTATCACTTGGCAGTCAAAGAAATCGTGAAAAGATGTCCTACTGTTCCTTCTATAACCAAATTTTATTACCAGAAGGATATAAGCCTAAAGTTATACATAGAAGTGAAATTAAGCATAAGGATGTGTTTCATTTTACAGAATTAAAAAAATTAAAATATGTACACCATACAATAAATATATTTCTAAGTATTTAAAGCTGTGAGCATGAAAAAGGCTGATTCTATAATTACACATTTTCTAGAAGTTATGGCCATTATGGGAATACCTGTATAAATATTTTCTTCTTGTCTGTAGAGAAATAAAAATACCCGTCTTCAAGAATTCAAAAGACCTTGGACACTTAGACATCTAATGTAGAAAGGTAGATTTTTCAGAAAAAAATTACACTCAAAGAAAATCAGGCCTATTGGTAACAATACACTCTAATACTCTACAAGGTAAAAAGTCTCACTGTCTAACATTTATATCTCTTTCCTTTAAGAAAAGTTGAACTCCCAATTCAATTGAAAATTAAAGCTCACTTTGGAGTTGGAATGTTACTCTCTCATCTTGTAAACCCAAGCATATTTGCTAAAGAAAAATGCAAAATTTCTGTATTATATTAGGAGTCACTTGATATGTGACAGAATAAAAAACAAAAGTAAAGGATTTTTTTATTACTACTAATTTCATGATCTTCTTTTTTGACTATTAAAAGTCTTTTCTAAATGTCTACATTTTATATCAAAAAGTATAAGTATACTATATATATTAAACTTTTGTCATAATATAAACGGTCATATAGAATACTAATTAATTTTAGAAAAATGGCTTTGTCTAGCTTCCTGTCCACTGTCTTCAGGTTGATTTTCTTAACAGTTTGTTGCAGTTAAGGATGACAATGCTTAACTGTGAACTTCGAAGTCTCCAAGCAGAAGATGGGGCACACAAACAATGAATTTGTATGTAGTATGACAATACCACTTTTCTAACATACACCATCTAATTATCAGCTTTGAGTACAAACTGCTAAGGACAATTGCAAGGGGATTAGCTTAGATGAACTAGCCTCAGAGACTATTTCAGCCAGGACATAAGACAAGCCCTTGTATTTTCCCATTATTCAGAGACCAGACAACTGTTACAGATGCCTCTCCAAGGGCTTGGCAATTAAACAAAGTTTTTCTTCGAGGATTTCCAAAAGATGACACCCTCAGATAGAAAGGAGTAAATCAATGGGTTATGAATAATTGCCATTATTTAGGATGACTGGTTACAATTTGTTACTGTCAATGTCTAGGAGAAATGCTGAACAAGGGAGACTAGATTCAGGATTCTCCTTTGGAAAAAAAGTAGAAAGAAAAATATAGATATAAATGATAAAAGAATAAATTATTAAACCCACTCTTAAAAGAAAAAGGAAATATAGATATGATAAAATAAAAGTTCACAATATTGAAACACTTTTAAACTACTAGTTTTAAATATTTTACATTGGGTATAGTTTTGTATATTTTATACAAATTGTGTATATACAAAATCATGATTAATTATTTTACTTTACATATATTTCTACCCTTGTTCAAGGTATCGTATCTATTCATTTTATCTATCAATGTAGCACAAATTGCTAGTTCTCGAATGGTATTATTACCAAAAAAAAAAAAAATTGGGATATAAAGAAATGTAAGTTAGGAGTCATTACAACCAAACTTATAGTCATATTAGGTATGTTTTCAAGGTCAAACAGTGAAATAATTTTGATATACAGATCCTCTTAAAACACTTTAGAGAGCTACTGAATATGGCATTTTAGATGTTTTAATAACATAGGTACTTTGTATTTTTATGACTATGAGACATTTCTCTTTCTAGCAGCACCACTACTTCAGAAAATAATATAGGCATTTAAGAAACTCCACATGGAGTTTACATTCTTTGTGGCAGAATATAGTCACTGAGCAAGAAAGTGTTCTTGCCTAGACTGCTGACAGTATGATGTCTGAACACACACACAAATTGCCATATTTTTCCAAGACAAAGTATGAACATTCTTTTTTATTTCTTACATAGAAGTGGATATGTTCTGTCATGTTGCATATTTAATTAAAATAGCCTGTAATATCAGAGGACAGAGCAACCTATAGAGCCAAGTCATGAAGGTCAGAAAGTGGTGATTGAGGCCTTTAATCCACTGGACCTCTTTGTGTACAAGATCAAACAGAGCCAAGCATTGGTGGCACATATGTTCATTTATTCAATTTTTTTCTTGTTTTGAAATAATTTGGCTTTACTTATGCTGTAAAGTCATTCAGTGTCACAAGCCTAACATAATAAATAATAAATAAAAGAGCTTTGAATTAATCATTATAATTCAATTCAGACTCTATAGCAAACAAAACTAAAAATATAATGATTATAGTTACAAAAGAAGCCATTTTGGTTAGCAAAACAACTTACTTGTCTTTGGAATATCTTCAGAGAATGTTATACTATGTCAATAAAGTTATGAGAATCAGACTAAATGTGAGGGTTGTTTTTTGAGACAGAGTTTCTCTGTGTAGCTCTGCCTGTCCTGAAACTCACTCTAGACCAAGCTAGCCTTAAGCTTAGAGTTCTGTCTGCCTCTACCTAGTAAGTACTGCAACTAAGGGCAAGTGCCATCACTACCCAACAGAGAAGTCTAGCTGCTAGGCTGCAGTATTGCAGCTAGCTCTGTCAGCGCTTTTCTAAGTAATGTATCTGTATGGTGAATACAATAGACATCGTAATTCAAACTTACCATAAAGTTATCTATCTTTCAAGTATTATCTCAGTTTAGTTTTTTCATTTTATTTTGTAGATTTAATCCTGGCACTAGAAAATTGAACAAGGGTTTTATATAGCTGGTGATAGATAAGGGCAAGAGAAGGCAGATACTCTTCCCTTTGCCTTTCACCTGTGAACTCACAGGAACTCAGTGTGATGAATTTTTAAGACAGGATCTAGCCTTTTAGGCCTAAAGAGTTTCTAAGGTGAGAACTGCTGTGGCTTCTTTCTCTGTATCTTTGATATTTTAGCTTTTCCCAATTTCTCTTGATTTTCATTAATAATATGTAATAAAATTAGTAAAATAATTAAATATCTATTTTTATTGACTAATTGATTTTACTTTAACGTGTCTTAATGGGAATACAATTATATCACTTTCTTCTCTATCCTCCCTATAGTCTCTCTCAGATACCTTCATTCATGATCTTCTCATTACTACTTCCACTTTTAAGATGATAGCTTTTTCAGATTATTATTGATATATGCATTTTTGTGTGTATATGTGTATCCACAAAAATATATATGCTATATATGTGTAATAAAATGTGTGAGTCTGATATTTCTACATTTAACTATCTTCTAATATGTTAATTGCAGAAAACTAAAACTTAATATGACCCCTCAGGCTTTTTAGAATAACTTAACTTGCTTGCCTTGTATTTCTGTGGGTAAAAAAATAAAGCAATTCAAGGAAGAAATTTTATTGGCTTACATGTTACTAGTGATTAGACAGTTGTAGAGAGAATTCAGGGTAGATGCATAATCAGGAACCTAGAGGCAAATTTAGGTACTGTATCCTGCTTATTGCCCATGGCTTGCTCAGCTTGTTTCTGTAAATAGCCCAGGACAACCTGCCCATGAGTAACACATAATCAAAATGTCCCACAGATTTGCCTACAGGCAATGAAATGGAGGTACTGCCTTAATTGAATTTCCTTCTTACAACATTACTGGAGCTCATTGAAGTTGATAAAAAAAATTAGCTAGCAGAGTAACAATGTTGGTTAAGTTAGAAGCAATAAAATTATGGTAGGACAAGTTTTTGTTGTTGTTGTTTTTCTACACAATGAAATTATTAATTTATTTTAAGATAATTAGAGAGAAATGTCCAAACAAAGACTAAGGTTTTTCAAATTTCAAATAAGTGAGAGGTGAGAGTGCTCTCAGGTTTTCTTGATTTAAGAATTAAAAATGATTTGAATTCAATAACCACCATTTGGTTTTCTTTTCCCTGGGAGAAGTCTATTTCTTCAGCTCTCAGTATTTAATCGTTACCTGTAAATATACTATAGTCTTAAAAACATTATCCAAAAAAGGAAGCCAATGTAGGGATGTAAAGAAACCGGGTGCTAGGGAAACCTCCAAAAACTCACAAGATATCCCTAGCTAGGTCTCCAACCAATAGTAGAGGGGATGCCTATACAGGACTTCCCCTATAATCAAAGCAACAACCACCCTAAGTGACATCACAGATGCTACATCCAACAATGAATAGAGTCTGAGCACTGGGCCCAGCTCCTGGTCCAGCTGAAAGCAGGAGAGGAGAGTCTTCTGAGCAAGGGGATAGGGATTATGAGGAAAATTCCCACAGTGATGGAGCTCTGGGGAGCTCACTGAATAAAGAACAGCCACTGGAGAGACATCGGGAAAAGGAGCCAAGCCCTCGCAGGGTAGGTAACTGTGGATTGGCATGGGCAGTATGTGGACTCTTAAGGGGTGGGATCAGACTGTTTTCCCGTGCTTGGGCTGGCACCTTGGAGCCCATTCCCTGCAGAGGAACACCTAACCCAGTCTTGATTTTGTGATGAGGAGATGGGACTTGCCTGGAGTGGATGTGCCACTATGAGCTGGCCCTCCTTGGGACATCTTGTCCTTTTGAGGATGGGAATGGGGGAATGGGGGTGGAGGCTGAAGGCTGAAGGCTGACTGGGAGGGATTGGCAGGAGGGAAGGGAGGTAGAGCAGGAGGATAAAATGATAAAAAACATTTTATAAAAAAATTAAAAAATGAAGATAAAAGTTATTTGTAATTAATCAGTAGTCCTTTTACTATAAATAAATTTATGAGTTGTTAAAAACCATTAATTTTCCCAGTTGCATTAAAACAAGTGCTTAAGAACCACATGCATCCAAGATAGCTATGAAGAAGGCCCAATACATGTCAGATAATTATATCATGTGTCAGTGTCAAAAGGTTAGAATCTTCTACTACATAAGTTACATATATTACTCTCAAAAGTTTCTCCAATTTGAGTAGCAAAATTTCTTTTACAGTCAGGGTAAAAGTAAAATTTCAGCCTCTCTAACAATTCTTTGTAATATTTTCTATTAGAAAAGTGCATTAGCAAGAATTTAATGTATAAAAAGTCTAGTGATTACGCAATACAGGGTTTGAAGGAAATGAATTCTTTATTCACTTAAAGTAAAACCTGAGTCTGTTATCCATAGTGTGAATTTCTGACGAGTTTGCATTGTCTGTTATTTTTCTCTTTTAGTTTTAAATGTCTATTTTTAAGTGTCTACTTTTTGTTAATATTTTATTGTTGATTATGACATTTTCATGCTATCCTGCTTGAATGTCATCTCAGAAAGTGTAAACACTGAATGAATTAGATGCTCAGGAAGGCCTCATTCTGTCTAAACTATATCAAATCAAAGACTTTCAAACCTAATTTGCTACTATATTTGTGTCAGAATTCTACATGATCCAAATACTTTAGCAGCTGAAGGAAAAAACTATGTTCTACCTTGAAATTGTTTACACACACACACACACACACACACACACACACACACACACACACATGAGCACATGCATATGGTGATATTCTCACTTTTGTAAAGAAAAGATGGAAAGCAGTAAATACCCCTTTGCTTATAATTGATTCCCTCAATCTTCTTTCAGGAAAAACTTCATATATTAAAAAAATTAGCAGACAACATAAAAACTGTTGTTGAATATAACTTTATCTATGCTAAGATGTTACATCTGTTTATGTTGGAGAATATTATTTTAGATATGTAAAGTTGTGTTGCATTTGATTATGTTGCATTTTGTTAAACAGGAAAAGATTTACTACATTTGTTTATGCTGCATTTGTTTAATGATGTGAAGATTTGTTGCTTTTTTTGCCCAAGACACCTAATTGTTCTAAGAAAAAGCTGAATGACTAATACCTAGGCAATAGAAAGATAGGCTGGAATGGCAGTCAGAGAGAATAATTAAGAAAAGGAATCTAGAAATGAGGGGAGTAGAGGAAAATCAGGGTGAGAGAAGGAGATGCCTGGGGATGGCCAGGCAGGCAGTTGCCAGCCAGTCTAGCAGGGAGTAGTTTTGACAAAAATGAAAGAAAGGTAAAATGCCCCAAGGTATCCAATTTCCTGCTGAGTAATACTCGATTGTGTATACCACAATTTCTTTATCGATTCATTGGTGGAGGGGGCATCTTGGTTGTTTGCAGTTCCTAGTATTATGAAACAATGCTGCTATAAGCATGGCTTAGGAAGTGTCCTTGTGGTATGATTGAGCATTCCTTGGGTATATGCCCAACAATGGTACCATTAGGTCTTGAGGTAGATTGATTTCCAATTCTATAAGAAATCACCTTTCTGATTTCCAAAGTGACTGTATAAATTTGAATTCCTACCAACAGTGGAGGAGCGTTCCACTTGCTTCACGTCCTCTCTAACATAAGTTGTCATTGGTGTTTTTGATCATAGCCATTTTGACAGGTGAACTATTCTGAGTGAGGAAACCTAGACTCAGAATGACCAATATGCTATGCACTAACACTTAAGTGGATACTAAATGTTAAAAAAAAAAAAACCCAAAAAACATAACCAGAGTATAACCAAAGGCACCAGAGAAGCTGGCTAACAAGGCAGACACAAAGAGCAACACATGGAGCACCAAGGGAAGGGGAAATAAATGATCTTAGTAATCTAGGGGCTGGGGGCAAAATATAGGAGAAGGGGTAGAGGATGAGAACATAAGAAAACAAGATGGTTGAGCTGAAAGAGTGACAGAGTGGGAGATCAATGAAAGAAATATCTTGATAAAGGTAGACATCATGGAGTTAGAGAGAAATCTGGTGCTAGATTAGTTTTCCAAGAATACACAAAGGATGAACCCATCTTAGATACTAACAATAGTAGAGATGGTGCATGAGCTGGTCTACACTGATAGCAAAATTTGTGAGTACCCTAATTATCATTATAGGAACTTCATCCAGTAATTGAAGGAAACAGATGCAGAGATCCACAGTCAAACACCAAGCTGAGCTCTCTCCGGGAGACTAGTAGAAGGGAGAGAAAGGAAATTATATGATAACATGATGGGGAAATTTGCAGAGAGAACTGAAGCAAGCTAGTGACAACTCACCAATTTTTGACTGTAGAGCTGTTGAGCCTGCATGGAACAAGTTTAAAACCTCTCTCTGCATGTGGGAAACAGTTGTATATCTTGGTCTATTTAGGGGATCAGTTGGAAGTTGGATCAGGATTTATCCCTTGTTTATGAGCTGGGTTTTTGGAAGCCTATTACCTATAGAGTGACAATGTTCGCAGCTTTGATGCAGGTGAAAGGAGTTAGACCTGACTCAAGTGAATATACAAGGCTTTGCTGATTCCCCATGGGAGACTTTACCATTACAGAAGAAAGGGTGGTGTGGGTAGTGGGAAAAGGCTGGGTGGGAGTGGGAGGAGAGATGAGAGGGAGATCTTTGTTTTTTAGGTAAAAATGAATAAAAAGTTTCTAAACAAAAAAGCCCAAAGAAAAATGTAGCTGAAGAGAAACATGTTACATTAGATTAAAAGTGATAGTGGAACAAGCATAAGTAAAACCACGCATAAGTCTCCATGTCTTGATTTGAGAACTTTTTTGTAGTCCAAAGAAAGCTTGCTACATAAAAACCCGTTACATTATATTCTGTTTTGTTTCTTGTGCATTATCTTATATTATTATAAAGAAGCAATAGCATAGGGAAAGGAGACATGATAAATCAAACCAATCAAGAATAGGAAGTTACCAACTGTGAGTAGAGTACAAGGCTCTGGTTGGTAAGTGCTACAGAAATTTATATATATGTTAAACTCTTATAAATAATACCTATCAACCCCCTTTTCATTGTTCAAGAGAGACAAGTTTGAAAAACAGCAACAACTGAAGTATAACAAAATAGCTATGCATACCTTTTTGAACATGCACATTGTTTTCAGATACACAATCTGTATTATGACCAAGTGTTTTAAATAATACTTATAATATATAATATTTAGTAGTGATCTTTGATTTTTAAGTGTAAAAGCATTTACTGAAAAAATTAAAATATAAAATTAGTGATGTTAGACCTATGAAATCTTTATGTAATATTTTAATAATATTGAAAAACAAAGACAAGAACCAAGAGTTTTCTGAGTGCCCTTGGCGTTCTATCTCCCAGAGCTCATTTTGCTGTTTCAGTATGTTGCTAATCTGGAGAATAATTTTTTTTTATTTTCTATACATTACATTCTAATACTCTCACATTGTAAGGTAGATAGATAGTAGTAAACTAAAGGACTGCTGAGCTGGACCTTTTCCTTATAATCAAACTTTACAGAACCAAGCATTGCAATGAATAGATTCTAGGTACTGGTCGATGAAATGAGTCAAGATTTTATCTATCTAAATTATCCTATAAGAGAACCATGATATCCTAAACTATTCGGAGGCCATTAGTAATAATGATCTAAACATATTTCAAATAATTCTAAACCTTATTAGATTACTATATAGCAGAAGATTTTAAGGACAAAAGCATAGTATGGTTTTGTTCTATACAAATTATTCCAGATGGATCTGTCAATCACTTAGACAGGAAAGTATTCCTCATAAGAGCTGCTTTTTAGAGGCTTAAGAACTAAAATAAATTCTTCCTATAATGTAAATCAGCAGAGTCTACTATAACACCTTGAGAATTTGAGCTACACAATTGTTTTTCTTTGTTCTCATATTTTTAGAGTGTGCTTTAGAGCAATGCTTTATTTTGCTACTATTTACTCTTATGCCTCAGGATCATTTAATTTCGCAGTAAGCTTTACCTGTTTTCTGCAATATGTTCTGCATTTCCTTTTTCACCAAAATTGTTACACAATGAATTTTTCTACTATTATTGGCCTTGTACTTCTTCATAAGAGATTCTGTTAGGGTTCACATATTTTACTGGTTTGCTTGTAAAAGTACCTTATGTGGCAAAGTTCATTTAATTCTAAAAATAAAATTAAAAAAAATATGCAACCTTGTTTGTTACTATTTTTGGGTCTTTGAACTTTAGATTTTTGTCCCCTCCCCAAATTATATACTGCACAGGCTGACTTCAATAGTAAATGTTCTCCCAATAGACTCTAGTGTTTAATAGGTTCCTTACTGGTGTTACTGTTTTGGATGACTGAGTGGGAAGAACTCATCACAAGGGAAGAATTTGATGAATTCTGAGGTCAGATAGATTCTTCCATGTCTAGTTTTCCTGTCTGCTTTGTATTTGCCTCTGAAAATGTGAGTTCTCATTTTTTTACTGTAGCCATGCTTGTCACTTGCTACCTAACTTACTTTATTTGATCAACAATTATGAATCAGAGTTGTCTTTGTCATAATGTTTTATCACACCAAATAAAAATAATAAACACAATACATATATATTTCTAAATTATTCAGTAATGATTACAAGTATTAGAACCTGAGGGGAATCCAGAAAGAAATTCTAGTGCCCCAAATAACAATACATATACATAACGTCTTTTGAAATAATTCTAAAATTTGAAATCTATACGTAGGTGACAATATATAATTTTAAAATATGTCTTTTTCATCCATGAACACCTACTTAGTCATAACCATGGTCTTTATATATACAAAGGAGCCATTTTGAGCCAGATGACTAGGGTAGATTTTTAATAAATGCAATAAAAATGGAGGTAGAGTTGTTCATCAGGGCATTAAGTCTCTTTTTGTCAACATTAACAGACCTGGGACACAGAACTTTCTTAAAATAGTCAACAGGCTCTTTGCATAGATATATTTTGCTTTCATTTCATCTTTCATTTTTATTTATTTGTTATTTAAGAGTATTAGTAAAAGAGGGAAAAGTTTGACAGAGGTGTCCAAAATTATATAAATTTTCTAGGTAACCAAATAAGGTAAAATTACAGCTACTATCCCCAGGTTCTGTGAATTCAACCACCTATCTGGTCTTTTTATGCCTTCTACTTCAAATGAAACTGATAGGATCATTTTCTTAAAAGTGTCATATTTATCATCTTTTAATACCAGTAACAATAGAGTAATAGGTATACCTCTAAGATATTCTATATGAGATCAATACTTCTAAGATTCCTGTGCTTGCCATAGAATCTTAGGATATGAATATGGCCAGTATACAACCATGTGAATACACAACCTTGAGTACAGTAGACATTGGAAATAATTTTTAGAAATTCAAAGAGTAAACCTAGGTAGCAAGATGAACAATGAACAAGTCAGGAATTTTCTTCCTGGATTAAATTGGAGTATATGAACATTGAGTATCTCTTTCAGAATTTGCCTATTACCAACTACTTTGAATGGTTTAGGAAAGGCTTTTTGAAATATCATTAACAAAAGCCTGCTCCTGTCTAAGAACATGTGCTAGAGGACAGCAGGGAGATTTTTTTATTGCCACAGCCACCATCATAATGCTGAAGAATATTATTTTTACCATTTGTTTACACATGTATAATTCTCTTTCTTTCTGTATTTTACTCAGCAGCATATGGCAAATAGGATTCTGATTTAAAGTTGACTTTTCTCTCTCTATAAAAAAAAAAATGTTCCTCGGTGGGTGCAGAACACTGCTTTTCACTTATTAAGCCATTCTTCACCCATGAATCTCTGTTCAGAAATCAAGAGTCTGAACTTTGACCATCCCACCTTCAAACTAAACCAGAAAAACAGCAAAATAGTTTAATAACAACAGAGAATAGGATGGGAATCATAACATTTAAAAGCAGCATGTTATTTATGATATAACTGATCATGTTTGAACCACATTTGGAATAGCCATAATGTATACCAATTATCTCTAATTCTGAAAAAAGCTATAGATTATCAGATATCCTTGATATGATCTTAAGTAGCTTTTCATCTGGAAGCTTTGCAAGAAGTCAATGACTGTAAATTTATCAACATATATGGCAATAAGTAAAACTGCTGTATCTGTCAATATATTCTGTCTTCCACCAGTTACACTCTACTTTTTCTTAAAGTACTTTATAATTGTAGAACAACTGAGATATTTAGGGATGGTTTGGTCTCTAATATTGCTAAGGCATAGTAGAGATGAACATTTTTCATAAACTGTTTAAATGGCAAGATGAATAAAAATCACACTGATCCAAAATAGTTCCTTTTAGAGAACATGGGAGGACTATTTTGAGAATATTTTCTTTGATTATTTCTCAAAATATATTTATGAATTCAAACCTATAATGGCAAAATTGTGCCTTACCTAATTATCCATTAAGTGCATAACAATTTTAGATTGCTTGTGTTTGTTTGAAATGCGCTTGGATGTTAGCTTTGATATATTATTTTTATTACGGTAAACTTTGGTAATACAATGTTTTCAATTTGGAAATGTTATGCACAAGCAGGATTATAGCTTTTAAAGAACTGACTTTGGAAATATAACAGCAGGCTCCTGGATAAAGCATAACCATTAGAAAATCTATTTTTAGAAAAAGAGGAGAAAAACATTATATTTATTCTCTAGCATAAAATTCCATAATTGTACTTTACTTATGTATCTAGGGCATGTTATATAATAATACTGCCTTTTTT
Organism: Phyllotis vaccarum; assembly: GCA_033318265.1. Lineage (NCBI taxonomy): Eukaryota > Metazoa > Chordata > Mammalia > Rodentia > Cricetidae > Phyllotis > Phyllotis vaccarum. The sequence goes on from JARWLC010000013.1 coordinate 46,513,159, forward strand.
ATTTCAAATTTCATTTTTTTCAAGTTTACAAGCCCTTAGTTTAATAATACTTTGTGTTGATAAAAACTTTTGACATTTTTAAAACACTAGAAATGAAATGAGTTAAGTATTTACAAAGCTTGCCTGCGTTTAAATGTGGAGGCTTAAAATTGCAAATAATTGCAATATTGACTAAAGGAAAAAAAAGCTGATATGAAACAGATAAGTGTACCAAATGCCTCAAGATGCCCCATTCTACCTTGTGAATGAAATAATGTTCTTATCACTAGGAGTGATAAAGTGATTTCCTCTCATATTTTTTCTTCCTTCCATCATACATGCCCAATTGAACCTAAAACCTATTCTTGTCTATATAGTCTTTCTCCATGAAATGTCTTCATTAAACAATGCCATATCAAGAGTCCCCAATAAAGTGAAAGCCATGTTGATAGTGGACTCTTCAGATTCTGAAATTCTGAAAAATAAATTTCTTTTCTTGTTTACTTACTCAGTGTGCTGGTTACGTTTTGTCAAATTAACACAACTGGAGTTATTTGAGAAGAAGAAACATTAGCTGAAGAATTACTCAGAAGAATTTGGCCAGTGAATGGATCTGTGAGCATTTTCTTAATGGATAGATCACATGGGAAGGCAGTATATGCTGTGAGTGGTGCCATGCCTAAGGTGGGCATGAGCTGTACAAATATAACTGAGTAAGCTAAGCAAAACAATCTAGTGATCAGTATTCCTCTGTGGCTTCTGTTTTAGTTCCTGCCTCCAGTTACCAGCTTAAATTCCTGTCTTGACTTCCCTCAATAATGGAATGTAACTTGGAAGGTAAAATAAACCATTTCCTCATGCTGATTTTGGTCATGGTATGCATCACAGCAACAGAAAGGCAACTATAACATCTAATATGTTATTATTTTATAATAGAGGAGACTCAGTTATGATTTCTTAAATTAAAATATTTCAGTAATTAAGCAATATATTCAGTGAGAGTTGATTTGTTTTTGGAGTATAATTGGAACATTAATGTATTTGGAGGACACTTTAGCCAATTCCCAGAAATAAATTTACTATGGTATAACATGAAAAAAATGTTTCATATAAAGCTGTTCTTTAGCATTGTGCTTATATCAAGCTAAATTCAGTCTATATATTCTGCTTTATAAACTTGATATATATAACAAAGTGTCTTATTAAGCAAAGGCACATGACAAAAAACTTGAAAACCTGAGTTCAATCCCTGAGACCCACATGGCAGAAAAACAGGCCATATTCATGCGTATTATCTTGACTTTCACATACATGCCATTGCACAAGTTTGTATGCATAAGTTAACTCTTGCACACCAAAAATAAATAAATAATGAAATATTTTTTCAAAATTTAATGCATATATATATGTTAAAATATATGTATATAGTGAATTTTGATCATACTCCTAAATTTCATCTTTTATCTCTGTCCTCCTTTGCTACAAACACTTTCTTATTCTCAGTATGTCCCTGTAAAATTTTCATGTATTTTTTGGTTGGTTTCTGTTCTCCACATTTCTTCATTAAGGGTATTTGTATTTGCATGAACATGTGTTGGATTTTATCTGCTTAAGCAAAGGTTCATCTTCCCCTTAAAACATTAACTGCCTACAGATTTTTTTGGACTGCTAGGACTTTATAATTCTTTTTCCACCCTTATAAAGATGAACCCCCACTGCTGTGAGTTCATGAAGAAAATAGTCATAACTTCTGGGTCCTAATAGTTTCATCGGGGTAGAGGATGAGAAGGCATAAAGTCAATGACACAGACTGCAGGAGCCACATGAAAAGCAAAGGAATAACTCACTTATTCAACAATTGGAAGAGTGTTATATGCCCCCTCCCAGTACCCAGGCTGTGTCAAAATCTAGTGATATTGCATGGTTATATCTCATTGGCTGGGAATAATCAGGATATCTGATAGTATCTGTTGCCAGGCAGATTCCAATTAATCAGGAGATCTGATAGCATCTGTTTCTAAACCTTAGGCACACACCAGTTTTCCTCATAATAAAGTGCATTATGTGCATGCCTTGGCAACTGGTTTGAACCAATTTCCTTGGCCCTATGGTCCTGTCCTACTACATATCTACCTGTTTTATTTTGTTGTATGGACAGATAGCAGCAGCCAAAGTTCTTTGCCCTTACCTTGTTGACCCTAACTCGGGAAGGCTCAGCAACTAGACTATGCCTGTTTTCCCATCATTGACTATCAGCCCTCAAAGAATTTCCATTCCTGGAGAACTGTCCAGGTAGAGAGGACTAGGCAGTAGTCTTTTAAATTTCAGAAAATCAGGTATTCATAACTTTCTGTAAAAGGCAATGAACAGGATGTCTAAAAGCCATTAATAGCTGTAGAGTCATCTGAACTGTTGCCATCTGCTGTCAGATGTGTTGCAGGAAACACTTAAAAAGGTGATGAATAAAAACACCAACCTGCCAATCAAAACATAAATGACAATCTAGGCACTATCAAGCAGACTTTTTATATTATGCAAAACCTTTTAAAAATAGGCAAAACCTATAACCTCTGTCTTTGTATGATTTAATTGGAAAATGTTATGTGTTTGCTATAATGAGTAATTAGAAACTTAGCAGACCATGGATCCTTAATATATTTAGCTATCTCCTAGAATGCTAAACTAATGTTTTTCACCTCAAAAGGTATCATACAAAATGAAGAAAAGTAAGGATCTACAAGTTTTCAGCTTTTAGCAGACAATGAGAGCAAGAAATGGGTGAAGATATGTTACCCATCTTGGGTTATTTCCTCTTTGATGTAAATCTGCTGATCTGAGTCTGAGTGCACATCTCTTGCTGTGACTCATACTGTGTAGAGACACTCTGAGGAAAAAAAACACAAACACACCCCCTTCCACACTTTAGTATTCAATGAGACGGACTGTCACTTGCATGGTGAGCAGTACTGATAGAAGAACTATTGCTACTAAACTGGTGAGGAGATAAATCACTATGAATCTGGCTTGTATTGTAATTGAATTTCAAATGTAAAAGTCTAGTAAATTTGCTACTTGTCCTGCTCCAGGACAATTGCTATGAGACTAATCAACTTCACTAAAATCCAATGACTATAACCAGCTTATTACATATATTAAATTAAGACAGAAAAGAAAAGTTTAAACAAGCTAATTAAAGTTGTTTAAAGTGGAACTACTTTCTAGATATTTCTGAAGACATATACAAAATAGTATAAAATGTATGAGCTAAAACACTGTTGAATTTTAAGTCAAAAATACATAAAACAAGTAGCCTTAAAAGTTCTATTAGCAACCAAATTCTGCCACCTTTATATTTTCCTTTAGATTAGATGTTATAAGCTACTCATCCAGTACATAAAACAAAGATTTGCCAAATACTTTCTGCCTATAATGATAGGATGATAGTATATGACTTGATGTTTGCACTAAGTTAACCTTTGAACAATAGCTCTTACAGAAAAGATGATGCCTTATTTTGGGTTAGGAAAGTCAAGTAAAAAATAGTATTGTAAAATTATTGAAGTATTGGCCTAAAATCATAAGACATGGAACAACAAAGACAGTGTCTTAAATACATAGTTCAATTTCATCATGTGAACCATCACCAGCTTTGTGAAACTTTAGCAAAATCACATTCAAACACTAAGGTATAAAGACAAGGGTGTTTATAAACACATTCATTAAAGACTTTTTATAGATCATTATTGCCAATAGAATAATTAATCCTATATGGAGTCCAGGTGATAAAACACCGGTACCTACAATAGTAGATCCATTCTTTCAACACATCCATGGAGGATCACATGGGGATAATTTGAATGGGAAAATATTGCTCCTGGTGTGGGAACTTTTTTTTGTATGCTGTAAATATTAATTTTTTAAAAAAGGAGTTGTTTTGTCTTATGACAGGCACTATAAAAAAATTAGACGGGGACTCAGTATAGGTAAAAAGGAAGGGCGGAGTCAGAGCAGACCGAACCAGATGTCTAAAGAAAATCATCTAAGGAACACAGGTGAGCCACGGGCCACGTAACAAAACAGATTAATAAAAATAAATTAAATAAAAAAACTAACAATATGCCTAAGCCATAGACCAAACAACATAAACTTAATATAAGTGTCTAAATTATTTTTAAAGCCTAAACAACAGCAGGCAGCTAAAAAAAATCTAAAACTACAAGTCTAATGTCTAAACCTCTAGCTGCCCAAGGCCAAAAAACCCTAATAATACATGCTTTTCCTAGAAATATTTTCAAACTAGAAAAATCTTGAGATTTATTTCTAGAACAGGTATTATATAGTGTTACAATATGGTTTCCAGGCCTGTCCCACAGACCTACAGTCCCAGCCTGCTTAGACGCCGCTGCTGCTTTTCCTCCAAAAATGACTCAGACACCTATATTAAATTCATACTGTTTGGCCTATGGCTCAGGCACATTGCTAGCTTGCTCTTTCATCTTAACTCAACCCATTTTAATTAATCTGTCTGCCATGTGGCCGTGGCTCACCTGTGTTCTTTACATGTTTCATCTTTGGCAGCTGACTCCATCTGTATCAGACTCCACCCTTTTACTTGTACCTATGCTCCAATTCCTCCACCTACCTCTATTGTGTCTACCAATGCCAAAACAGTCCTTTTTCACAACATAAAGACATTCCCACATCAATATAGTCCCCCAAAAGTATACAATATAACGATAACCACTAAAGCTACCTGAATACCAGTTATATCTACTCTTCCAAATCTCAACATCTCTGATATTTAAGTCCATCAGTGAGCACATCCAAACACAAATCTCCTGACAAAGGAGCAGAAGAACAAGAAATCAAGATTTGTTCATGGGAAAACAGCAACAACAGGACCAATGGTCATAAATACTAAGCTAAGAATAGAAGCACGATTAAGAAACATCTATTACCTATGGAACTGATTCACATTCATCTATTACCTGTGGAAGGTGATTCATATTTTGATCTGGCCTATGGCAAATTCAGTAAGTCATCTAAGCCCTGATTGGAAGAAACTGTCTTGTTCCTTTTGCCAGCCTCAGCCTGGACTCTATCTTCAAGGAGTCCAATGACATTATGAACTACAGAAAAGAAGAGATGGCTAAGCTGATTGAGTAGATGGACATCAAGCTTGACAGCCAGGACAAGGGCAAGGATGCACTGTTCATAGCCCTGATGCACAACCAGCTGCTTGCTGGAGGTGACCTGTGATCACTATCCACTTGTGATCTCTAGTCACTGCACAGGAATAATGCTTTATTCTGCTTCATGAAGTGCCACCTCTGACAAATGCCTCTCCTATGCCTTTGGTAGAGTATTCTCTGGGTTTGTGTCTATGGGATTCAAGGTCAAAATCATGGGCTCTAAATACATGTCTGGGAAGAATAGGAAGTCCAGCAGTATTCAACATGGCCACTGGCTTTTCACTCCTCTTTGGGTTCATGTGTTGCCCCACTGTCCAAGTGGTTGACAAGGCTTGTGACCATGTAATTGGAATTGAAAGTGCCTTACTCAGAGTTTTCCTCCTGTGCTGGCCCTTGGGAAGCCACAGTGTCCATGCATAATGTGTGTGCTCCTTGGGTTGTAGTGGGCTGGGCTTCGGAATTGGTCCATAGCTCTGAGCCCTGGCCATGCCACGTCATGGGTGTATGTATGCTATGCATGTGTGCATCTCTCTCTCTTTCTCTCTCTCTCTCTCTCTCTCTCTCTCTCTCTCTCTCTCTCTCTCTGTGTGTGTGTGTGTGTGTGTGTGTGTGTGTGTGTGTGTGTATTTGAGAGAGACAGAGACAGAGAGAGAAGGGGGTTGCTGCTGTGGCCACTCTCCCTCTAGCAACCAGTCTCTCTCTACTGTTGCTGGGATGCCTTGGTTGTCAACATAGCTTTCTGCCACCATCCTTGTCCAGGCTCCAGCTTTACCTAAGGCTCAGTCTAACCACCTTCTAAGCTCTGGGAGATTGGCTTGTTGCTGCAATGCTCATTGGTGCTGTAGCACAGGAGGGGAGGATGTGGCAAGCAGTGGTGTGTTGAGGTGGAGAACAGTGAGAAGGAAAAAAAGGAGGTCAGGCTCTGGAGGACCTGTTTCTAAGCTCTGAACCCAGCCATGGTTCTCTAGAACATCTTCTATTAGCACCTACACTGCCACAAAAACACAAAAAGAAAGAAGATACAGCTGTTGATAAAAAGGAAGACAATTTAACTGTTTCTTTTTAATGGATTGGAAAAATGTAGCTCTTCTCAAGAAGGAGAAAATAAGCAATATAAGAAGGGAAAAGATGAAGAAAATAGAGGACAAAGACAAGAAAGCCATCAATGAATAAGAAAAGAGCCTGTAAAGAAGAAGGAATAACAGGCAACATTAAAGAAGGGAAGAAATTGAAGGCCTAGTGCACACCTGCTAAAGTGACCAAAAGAATACCACTTTGAGGGGCCTTTTCACCAAAATATAGCATCTTGAGGTGGGGGTGCTGGCACTGTCCAGCACTGAAATCAAAGTGAGGGCACTTATCAGAACCCAGTTTGGGGCACCAAATTTTTCTGGCTCCATTAGGACCCTGGGAGTGGAGGGTGAGAAGGCATGGAGCCAATGACACAGACCCCAGTAATCAGTTGAAAAGGACTAATTGCTTGATTAAAAATGGAAAGAGCCTCATGTACCCTCTTCTCAGCCCCCAGGATGTGTCACAATCTGGTGATACTTCTTGGTTGTCCCCTGTTAGCTGGACATGATTAGAAAATCTGACAGTCCCTGATGCTAGACAGATTCTTGGCAATCAGGAATATTGGGCAGTAGCTATTGCTAGGCCTTCAGGTAGACTCCAGGTTGATGCATAAGAAAGTACATTATGTGCATGCATTGGCAAACAGGTTTGAGAAAAATTTCCTTGGTTCTATGGGCCTGTCCTACTAAACTTATATACCATCAAGAAGATATTATTTCACAGAAATCCTTTTATGCTTTTATATTCTTTCTCCTCTATCTTCTGTGATGACACTTAAACACTTGAGGGTATGTTGCTATGCTGGGGATTCAATAGTCATTTTCTCTTCACTTTGAGAAAAATATTTTGTCACCAATTCCTAGGAAAAAAATTCCTCTATTATTAAAAGCAGCACAGATCTAGAGTTGACACGCAAACTAATTTAAAGAGACCATGTCCATTCACCAAATTAGCATGATGGACTTCCCACTAAGGCCCATAATATTATGAGCTATGCATTATTAACCAGATTTTTCATCAGTCAATAATCCTTTATATGGAGCAGTCTTAAATATACACTCAAAAAGAAGTTAGTTGCCACTATTGCATGAATAGGTATGTCTTTGCTGTAATGTTGGTATTCTATCTTACATGGTTAATAGCTTTATTCCATAAGAACCTACATGTAACCCCTCAAGTTTATAAAATCCAATAAGTTTCTACATACCAGTTTAATTTACATAATCCTAGAATAAAATCTGTAGTTTGTTCAAGATAGTTAATAGTTTTCTTTATTATAGATAAAAGTTTATTGTATAAATTCCATTGACAATTATCAGAGAAATTTCTAACAATTTCTAACAAATTATTAGTACTAATAAAGTAGTGCTATTAAGATATGTACCATACATTTACATTAATCTGAATAAATGTTAAATTTTATCAAAGTTTTTTTATTTTTCATTGTATTCCACAGATCATAGAAATTTCCTTCACTTTTCCTTAAGCTTGGAAGTGACATTCTGACTTATGCATCTTTATTTTACATTTTGGTTGAGAGTTTATATAAAAATTGACTCACTTTGAAATTCATTCTTAGGGTATATTTTTATCATTAGAGATTATGCTTTCAGGATGTACATACCAGCATAGAAACAAAATAAATATTTATAATACAAGACAACCAGATATTGAAGATTGACATTGGATATCTTATCTACTAATGGGATTTTATAATTATTTTTGTAATTCAGCAAACAGTGTCTAAAATAATTTATTCAGAAATTAAATTTATGTAGAAGTATATAAGTTATACTTTTACGATAACATAAAACACTATAAATTCTCATTACTACAATATTATATAGATAAAACTCATTCTAATTAATGAAACTTATAGATTCAACTCTATTTTCATTTTTTTAGGTTTTATAATATATCACTTCTAATGTTTAAAATCAACTAAACAACTGAAAGCACATTATGGTCAGGATATGGAGTAGGGAGAACACTCATTGCTAGTGGGAGTGTAAATTTTTACAGTCACTATGCAAATCAATTATCACTTTTGGGAAGTAACCAGAGAACATTTTATCCTACTACAAAGACACTTGCTCGAACATATTAATTTTAATTATCATTCTGTTCACAATAGCCAGAAATCAGGAACAACTAAAATGGCTGTCAATTAGTAAATGAATAAATAAAATGTAGTGCATTTACCCAGTGGGATATTAGCAATAAGAAATATAAAGTACAGAGAAATGAATGGAGTTAAAATAAAAAACACAAACCATCTTGGATGAGTTAACCAAGACTCATAAAGGCAAATTATTTATGTATTCATTTATATGTAGATGTTAGCTGTTGAGTTTTAGATATACAAGCTACAATCTGTAAAACCACAGAGGTTAGATATAGAGGAAGGGTCTAGTAGGAGGCTATATTTTCCTAGGAAGGTGAAAGAGAATAGATAGTTCTGGGAGAATGGTTGGGAAACTGGAATGGGAAAACCAAAAGGAGAAGAGGATAAAAAGGAGGCAAAGGAGGGAATGCTGCTAAAAATAGCTAAAACTAAGGGCTGTGGAAATTTAATAGAAGCTCCAAAGGTTTTGGAGATATCACAGTCTATGTGGGGATTTAATAAAAGCTCCAGAAGTTCCAGGGCTCTAACCACAGTCAGTCTAGGAGGATCAGAGAGAGTAGTGACTCACACCTTTAATCCCAGCAGAGGGAGTATTTTGGGAGTAGTGACCTAAGCCCTTAATCCCAACTGAATTGAGGTCATTTTAGATTACAGAAGGAGTTCCAGGCTCCCAGGCAGGCAGTGGTGGGGCCACATCTTAATTTACCAAGAGAGTATTTAAGGTTTAAGGAGGTCATAGAAAGGGAGAGAGAGGAAGCCAAGAGAAGCCAGGCTGAGGAAACTGGAAGTCAGCTGGTTAAGGTCTGACTGTGGTATTTATTCTCTCTAATATCTCTGACTTTCTCAGAGATCTATCCCTGAGTCTCATTTATTTGTGCAACAAAGGGCCATTTAAGGTGTCATATAATAAACCTAATACAGTGGAGATTTCCTAAAACATATACATATATGGAAGTGATCTAAATGAAATTACCAAATAACCAGACACAAATCCTAAGTAGAGAATTTTTGTCACCAAATGAAGCTTCTAGTACTTGGAATGAGTTAAATCTAATTGAGTTATTCAACAAGATGCTCAATGGGAACCCCTAAACAGCCTAGGCTATGTAAGGCTGCTTTTCTCCAACTGATGAGTAATGCCCTATTACTGATGACAGCACTTATAAAACTCATGGACAAGTTAAGCCAGTGCTTACTTTAACATGGCAATGAATTAGTTTTCATAAAACTAGAAAGTTCTCAGAATGTTACTAAAGGAGAAAGCTAAACACAAACTCATATACAAATTCTTTGATCTACTATGGTAATCATCTGGCACTACACATAGAAGTAATAGGGTTAGATACCTTGTAGGAGTAATTAACCAATAATTGATTGAATTAAAGGTCTATTACTTGAGATGGAACACATACTAAGCACTTCCTGGATAGCAAGATCCGGAGATTAAATAGACCAGAGACATAGAGGGAAACCAAATACTACTATCCTTTTAAAGCAACAGAGCATTAAAGTGACTCCTAATAAATTCTGCTGTACTCTTAGATTAGTTCCTTGTTTAGCGTGAAAGACACAGAACCAAATATAGAGAGACATAACAAGATAAACAGCAGAGAATGAATACCCATTGAATACTCAGTCTTAAATTTGTTTATCCAGGTCTCAGAAAATAAATTCCTCCAGGTCTTAGAAAAGCCCCAAGAGCAAAGAAAGAGAGATGAATGGGATAGGATGCTTTTGCTTTGCCTCCTGTAAGTTTATGACTCTATGTCCTTTGTTTACTTGTTTTACCTTTTTGTTGTATATACAATGGTTCCACAGGCTTTAGACCAAACTTTACATCCATGACTTTAATGGAAATTTAGCATCCAAATTGTAACATTATGGCCCCAGAATCTAAAGGATATTTGCCTACCTTTGTTTATTTAGGAATACTATTGCTTAGAATAAGCACCATGATTAAAAGAGCATGGTGAAGGAAACATGTTAATTTGTTTTATGTATCCTAAGTCAATGTTCCTTGGAAGAATCTAAGACAGAATCTCAAACTGGGTGAAAATGGAAGCTGGAGCTGATACAAAGTCTGTACAGGAGGGCTACTTTTTCTTTTTGGTTTGTTCAGTTTGATTTCATGCATTATTCAGGACCACCAGCCCAGAGGTGGTCCCAACTGCAGTGGAATACATCCTACCAAATAAATCACTAATGAAGAAAGTACCCTACAGTTCATCCTACAAATAAATCTTATATGTTACTTTTTCAATTAAAGTTCTCCTCCAAGAAGACTCTACCATATATAAAGTTGACATAAAACTAGCCAGAACAACCTCAAATAAGATGAATTTAATGTGATACTACAGTTCCAAAAATACATATTTTTTCAGCTTAACTAAAAAAGCTAAGCCTCAAACATTTTCCGTATTTCATGGTAAACTATGAAGCCATAAAAAAATAGAAAAAAAAAGTTTTATTTTTTTTACTATATGTAGGCACAAGGTATACATTTTTCCCTCTGAAAACCAAGATTCAGAAAGTAAAAATAGATTTAAGATAAAAGTTCATTAAGCAAATCATTAAATTATATTTATGTCTGTAGTATCTATTCCATAAAATGGTAGACTACAGCTTCAATGTGCTTAAGCAATCATACTTCTTTGACTTTACCAGTTATACCTCATATAGTCTCCTTTTTGCCTTGTTTAGACACTATCTATCATTTTGTCATATAGGCAACACACATTTTGGCTTCTCAACTTAATAGGGTCTCCATTGCAGCTTATACTGTGTTCTCACAATTTAATTTATTATCATCTCAGAATGCCATATAAACACTAAGACACTGTCACACACTGCATAATCTCCCATTTTTTTGTAATCTTGTTGAAATGCTCCTTTCTTAAAGAGCTTTTCCATCCTATATTCCTGCAAAATTAATATCATTTGAACAATGTCAAAATCTGTCACTGACTGAGCATTAGTTATATTTGTAGGGACAACTCTGGTTTTAATTAGGTAGATAAACTGAGGGAATTAAATCTGAGAAGAATGATGCACAAGAAGTTATTAAGGTAACTATAACATTTTTCTCAATCAAATGGCTTTGAAATTGTAACAAATAGGATCTTGTTAATTATTATAGTGTTTTTAAGTCATCTTTTGTACCATTATAGTGGTTCAAAGTACATGGTTTCTATTTTGTTGTACTAATTTTTATGTCAACCATAGAATTCTTACTCACACCTTAAATACACTATTCTAGATAAACAATAAGTATTTGAGGTCTTAGCACTATGCCTTGCTGGCCAGTTTCCTTATATTAAACCTACTAAAATCTGCCAGTAAGACTGATCACAGCCCCTAATTCTGTGCTGCATTTAAATTACTTCTATTAAATAAATTAGTCTATGTAGTATGGAGTTTCTGGTTTGGATCAGCTTTCTACAAACAGCATTTCAATATGGGTCATGTACATCTACATAAAGCCACAGATATCTTAAAAATGGCTCTGGAGCACCAAAAATGGAGCAAAAAAACAGTTTCAGATGTGTGTTTTGGAATGGGCCATGATACAGATTTGGTAGATCTTGCAGGTTCAGTTACAAAATGGTAATTTACTTTGTGCAGCCTGAGCTGGAACAAAGCTGGCTCCTGAAGTCTCACAATAGCCTCAATATAAGCAACAAGCTACATATGACAGATTTAAGGTTACTGTTCTTATGGACAAAAAGGAAAAAGTCAAAGATGGCTTGTTAGTATCAGCATTTTCTTGGGTTAATTATGTTTGATGGAGGCAAGCAGAGGTGATGTGGGAATGCATTTATGTATGCTGTGAATCTCAATCTTTAAATAAAGGAGCTGTTTTGGGCCATTATAGGCACCATAGAAGAAGTAGGAGGAGAAATCAGAGCATAGGTAGGAGAAGGAGGGTGGAGTCAGGCAGACCGAGATGAAGCCCAAAGGAGCAACACGTAAGGAGCACAGGTGAGCCATGGGCCATGTGGCAGACAGATTAATAGAAATTGGTTGAGGTAAGACATAACAGCTAGATAGCAATGTGCTTGAGCCATCGATCAAACAGCATAAAGTTAATATAAATGTCTGAGTCATTTTGGGGGACCTGAGCGGCAGCAGCAGGCTGCTAAGAGGTCTCGGGCAGCAGGTCTGCGGGTCTGGGCCTCTGGCCGCCCGGGACCAAGAAACCCCACTGCTACAGATGGTACCCAACATGGGGTAAATATCCACTTAAAGCCTGAGAAAGATGAGAAAGGGTTCTAGATCATAGAAAATGAGCCAAGACAACTTCCAAATTGTGTATATGAAGCAGGTCATTGTACAAAGAAAGCATGGCAAATGGGTCACATTCAAAATGGTGCCGGCGGACTGGTGGCAGGCAGTGTTAGCTGCAATCAAGCCAGTTCCTGAAGTCTTACAGAAGACTCAGTAGCATGTGATTGATTTTAAATTTCTGTTTATTTTGAACAAAAAGAAAACAAAGACAGTTTCTTAGTAGCAGCATTTTCTTGGGTGTGCTCTGTTTGCTGGCCACGAACAGAGACACGGTCCCTTTAAGAGAACTTACTGATTCAGCTTCCTTGGCAAAAATTAAGCAGCTCTTTAAGAGAGTGTATTTTAAAAGCTCTTGTGGTTAGAAGATGATCAAGAATTCACAATAAAACAGATTCAGATGAAAAGAAAAACCTGTTAATGGTTTATAATGTGTGTAAAAGGTACATAGTCTTCAGAGAGAAAAGAGAGAAGGTACATAGTCTTCAGAGAAAAAAGAGGCTAGAAAAAGTCTTTAAAAAGAGAAATAGACTAATAAAATATGATAAGCCACGTAAAGAAGGTAAATAAATACAAAATCTGGATTTTGGTTGTTACTGTGTTTTCTTTTAATTTTTAACTGTTAATGAGCTAACTGCAGAAAGACAATGGATTGCAAATGCAAAGGCTACTAAGTTAAACAAGAATACATATTTTAAAGGTATTTTGATTTTGAAATTTGTGTCTAAGGATTTATTGCTTTGGAAGAGTTATGTTTTTGTTTTCCAGAAGATGAGAACCTGTTTATTGCTTCCAGGTAAATATGGTTTCATCAACCAAAACCCCCTGAAAAATCTCTGATGGGAAGAGATGGCCATATCAGCTTCAAGACTGCAGATGACGATCCAGTCTCAACAATCCATGAGATTTTCAACACCCCTTAATCAGCAGGAAGTAGTAATAGAAAACTACACCCAAATTCCCCAAATATTGTTTCTAAATGTTTGTTTTCATTATAAATGGTTAATAATAACTAATCTCTTTCTAAGAAGAAAAAGATGATATGGTATATAAATGATTTTTTTAAAAAAATTAGATTATTAAATGTACTTAGATAAGGAAATCAGCTGTTAATTTTGAAATGTTTTACATTGGTATGGATTTTGATTTATTGTTACAAATTTAAGGTCAATTCTCTTATGCTATATGTATTTTTCTACTCTTGTTTAAGATATGATGTTTATGTAACTGATTTAAAATTGTAATGTAAAATTAAGAAATTCATGTTAGTTAGAATTTAGGTATACAGAGATATAATTCAATTAGATAAGTAATATTCAAATACTTCTAAGACCTACAGAATATGGAATTTAAAATATTTTAAGAATTTAGACCTTTCTAGACAGTGAGACAAATTTGCTCCTGGCAGCACCAATCTACTTCAAGAGAAAAAAGGGCATCGAAGAAACTCCATATGGAGTCTATTTGTGGCAATAGTTAGCCACTGGACAAGAACCTGTTTTTATATTGACTGCTTGACAGTATGCTGTTTAAACTAGACATGCAGGTTCCATAGAAAGATGACCTCTGAACCTTTGCAGAACAAGCTGAGATGGTCATTCAGGTTCCTGTTTTACAGAGAAAAAAAAAAAAAAAAACTGTCGGACATTCTTCAGGACTCAAGGAGAAGCAACTAATGAACTGTGCCAGAATGGGCAGAGCACATTTCCTGCTTCACTGAAATAAGAAGAGACTCTGGGCCTGTAGGCTGAAAATGGATTCCCAACTTTATAAAGGAACTTTGGGTGACTGTCCAGGCAGATAGGTATCATCTCTGTCCTTTCTAGATTTTAGAAGTCGCTTGCACTTCTGGTTTACTTGGGTAAATATACCCTTCTGTGGTCTTTGATGTAGTTGAAGAATAGATAGTTATAGGTACAGTTTTTCTTAGTCATTTAAAAGGTATATTGGATATTAAACTTTAGATTCATAAAGAGAAGGTAGATGATAAGAGTATTTTCTTTAATTTTGCTAAATACAAATAGACTAGATATTATAACTATAATTCTTTCTTGATGGCTATTTTGTTATATGTAATTTTGTTGTATTAAAATTGAAACCTTCCTTTTTGATTAGACAGAAAGGGGGACGTGATGTGGGAATGCATTTATGTATGCTGTGAATCTCAATCTTTAAATAAAGGAGCTGTTTTGGGCCATGACAGGCACCATAGAAGAAGTAGGAGGAGAAACCAGAGCATAGGTAGGAGATGGAGGGCAAAGTCAGGTAGACCAAGATGAAGCCCAAAGGAGCAACATGTAAGGAGCACAGGTGAGCCATGGGCCACGTGGCAGACAGTTTATAGGAATAGGTTGAGTTAAGACATAACAGCTAGCTAGCAATGTGCTTTAGCCATAAACCAAAACAGCATAAAGTTAATATAAGCATCTGAGTAATTTCTGGGGGCCTGAGGGGCGGTGGCGGTCTACTAAGAGGTCTCGGGCAGCAGGTCTGTGGGTCTGGGTCTCTGGCCACCTGGGACCAAGAAAGCCCACTGCTACACAGAGGCATTGGCTTTTTAAAAAGAGGCTCCCTGACTCAATTTTATTAGAAAAAAAAATAAAACATGTGGCTGAATGTAAGATCTCAATTACATAAGAAACACTTAAATAAATTTTTATCATCATTATCTACATGGAAATGCAAAGCAAAACTACTTTGAAATAACCCTATCAGAATGGCTAAAACCAACAACATAAATGATAGTCTATAGTCAACAAACCAAGTGAGGGTAAGTAAGAGACATTAGCTGGGAAGCGTTGATCTCTGTTGGAGGGGAAATAGAATGTATTTCTTGGAGTATATTGGGCTGGTAGGGATAGAAATAGGTGTGATCAAGAGGTAGGGAAACCAGAGGAAAGCATTACAGGAAAGAATGGCTGCAATTAGGAGGCATTTGTAGATCAACCTGAAAAATGTGTATAGTAGAAACTTCCTAGAATGTATGAGGGTGATCCTAGTTAAGACTCCTAGTAATTGAGGATATGGAGCCTGAACTGGCCATCTTCTGTAACCAGACAAGGATCTCAGTGATTGGACTGAGACACCCACCCAGACATGGCACCTTAGATCTACAATATGCTCTGCCTGCAAGATGTGCTTGGGCAAAGTTGGACCAAAATTTGTGGGATTGGCCATCCAATGCCTGCAATAACATGAGGCTCATGTCCGTAGAGGAAACTTCTGCCAGACACTGCCTAGATGGCCAGGAAATAGAGGCTTGATAGCCCAGTAATGTAGGGCAGACCCAAACAAGATTGGGAAAAAAAAAACCAATAAAATGAAATCATTTGTAATTATACCCTGCCATACTCAGATTGGTGCATAGTGTTTCAAGTAAGAGAGGTTTCTTTAGGCAACTGATAGGAGCAAATACAGAGTCCCATAACCAAACATTACACAGAGCTTTGAGAAAATTTTTCATAAAGGTCAAGAAAGACATGTGCAACCAGATACACACTGAAGAAACCAGAAATGTTAAACTTAGTTTACTTTTTCATTGAATGTGGTATGTAGTCTTCTTAAATGCCAAGAATTATATGGTTTTAGAATCTGGTGATCCTTTGCTGCCTAATGAGACAGACTCTTCCCATATCTCACAGAATTTATGTTTTTACTTATTCTAGCCCATTCCCCCACCACCTAAAGTTTGAGCATTCCTTTTAATCTATAAAAGGCATTTTAATGCACAATATTGTTGGCACTTTACCACAGCTAAAGTGATTGCTATATTGTCTTAGTTTCTGGAGAACCCTGACTGCCCTAAGCATTATATATACCTATATACCTTAGTCATTCTCCCTAGAACCCTATCTTGAACATGGTTTCTTAGTCAACAAGAACCCATATTACAGATGAAGCCGTATATACTTTTCAAAACTTTCATTGTAAACATGTCTTTGTTGATCTCAAAGTGATAAGTTAATTGTTATCTAAGTACTTTTTCCAAAACTTTGCTAGGCTTAAATATGGTTAAAGTAAAATTATCTGGACCAGTCTTTAGAAAGGCTGTTTCAGCACTGGTACAATAAAATTGGGCCAAGTGTGATGTGAGAATGTCTTTCTGTATGCTGTGAATATAAATCTTTAAATAAAGGAATGGTTTTGGCCCATGACAGGCACCATATAAGAAGTAGGAGGGGAAATCACAACATAGGTAGGAGAAGCAGGGTGGAATCAGACAGACCAAGCCTGCCACCCAAGAAAAAGCTTGTAAGGAGCACAGGTGAGCCACGGGCCACGTGGCAGATAGATTAATGAGCACGGGTTGATTTAAGATGTAAGAGCTAGCTAGCAATGTGCCTGAGCCATAGGCCAAACAGCATGAACTTAATATAAGCATCTGAATCATTTCTGAGGGCCTGATCATTTGCAGGCGGCTAAGGGGTCTGGGGCTGCAGGTCTGTGGTTGCCCGGGACTAAGGAACCTCATTGCTACACAAGTGGAGTTTCATTTTTGTCTCATCATGATCTTCTTTATTCTGTCCATTGTGAAGCCTGTGGATAAAGAAGATAATAAATTATAGGAGACAGAACACCAGGAGAACATGGCTCACAGAATAAAGTAAGCAGGGATCACAGGGACTGACAGAGAATGAAGCTCCAATCAAGGAACCTGCATAAGTCTGCTCTGTGTCCACTACATATATTATAGTTGTATAGTATGCTATACTTGTGGTACTTTTAACAGTTGAAGTGAGCATATCTCTGATTCTTTCGCCTGCTATTTGGACCCCTTTTCCCTTAAAAGATGGCCTTGTCCAACCTTGATATGAGATTTATGTCTAGTATTATTAATTTTTTTATGTAATATTTGTTTGACATCCTTGAGTGCCCTGCTATTTTGAAAAGTAAGGTCAGCAGTGGATTTGAGAGAGATGGCAGGTCAGGGAGATCTATGAAAAATTGAAGGAAAGAACTGATAAGCATATTGTGTAAAAATAATTTTTGTTTAGTATCAGCAAAGATAAAAATAAAATAAGTATATATGAATGTTTTCTTATATAAAGTCTTTATTTTGATTACATTCCATCAGAATATTTTTTCTGTTAGAACTTTAAGTAATTATTTGCGTATTTGGTTTCTTAAGAGATTTATAGAATAAAACTTGGTTTATTTTTTAAGAAACTAATTAATTAGCTTGTTTCGGTCATGCTGGGTTTGAACTAACAGCCTCCCACATATTAAGTGAATGTTCTATCATCAAGTTGAAGAAAAACATCCTGTAAAAATTCTATAGGAAATATCATAGTCTGTCAGATTAATTAATTATTAAATCAATCACAAGTAAGCATGATTATATTTTACTTTTTGACTTGTTCTCTGGATTTACGGAAAAATATTTTTAAGTATTCATCTTGTAGAAGTTGAAAGCAAACAAAAACTGAGTGTTTTTATATAACATTGTTGCTAATAATTTAAGTAATATTTTATAAAATAATAACTATTAACACCTCATTTAAACGAAACGTGCTAGAAGGCAGATAGTAAGCAGAAGCTGGTGCCTACTTAGAAACCTAGAGAAATCTCATATAAGAGACCTAACAGCACAGCTGAAAGCTCCGGAACAAATAGAAGAAAACTCACTCAGAAAGAGGAGATGGCAGGAAACAATCAAACTCAGGGCTGAAATAAAATTGAAACTAAGAAAATTATACAAAGAAGCAATGAATCAAAAAGTTGTTTGTTTAAAAACTGAACAAAATAGACAAACTTTTATCCCAAATTACAGAGAACAGAGAGAATATCCAAATTAGCAAAATCAGAAATGAAAAGTTAGACATAAAAACAGATACAAAGGAAATCCCAAGAATCATACTTCAAAATTTGGTACCTCACTAAATTGGAAAACATGAAGTAAATGGACAGCTGTCTGGACAGGTACCACTTTCAAAAATTAAGTCAAGACAAGATAAATGACCTAAATAAACCTGTAACCCACAAGGAAATAGAAGCAGTTATTACAAATCTCCCAAGCGAAAGATCTTAGGGACAGATGTTTATAGTGTAGAATCCATCATATTTTTAAAGAAGAACTAATAACAATACTCCTAAATTGTTCCACACAATAGAAACAGAAGAAACATTGTCAAACTATCAATGACTCTAGAGTCATTCTGATATACAAACCACACAAAAATGCAAAAATGAAGGAAAATTACAGAACAATATCTCTCATGAATATTGGTGCAAAAATATTTATAAAATTCTGACAAACAAAATTCAAGAATTCAAATAAGCCAAACATGGTAATGTAAATAAGTTTTCAGAGCATTTGGCCAAAACTGGCAGGAGAATTACGAGTTTAAGTCATTATTGGCTACAAAGCAAATATGATGCCAGTTTTGACTATGTGAGTCTTCATATGCAGAAACAAAGAAAAGGCTAGCATATGGCAGAAAGACTTCAAAAGTGTACCTATGACAATTAGCCTTTACTACTAGTAACTGAACTGATTACAAATAGTGACACTGGAAGTAGTCTGTTTTACATGAAACTAGAAAACAATTTGTAAGAAATTATTTTAGGTAAACAATCTTATTTACATTTTTGTTTATCTGTTTGATTCTAATAAAGCTTAAGTATATAAGCTTATACCTTCTAATTTGAATGAATTTTAGAAGAAACTTTAAGAGATACAAACTTTAGATATGGATTATGCAATAACTAGTTAAATAACTGAATTTAGCAAATATAGTATCACAGGATACCTTCTGAATATCAAAGAGAACACATTTGTCAGTTGATGTCAAAATACATTAGTACAGATAGCACCACTTTTACTTTGTCTAATTAAGTTGTTTGTTCATACCTTTCAATTAATTTTATTTTCTTTGCTGTTTTGCTCCTTTTGGAAATGCTTCTTAGAATACACAGTTTGATTTAACTGTCAGTTTCCATAGTCTGAAATAGGTCATGTGACTGGGTGCAAGCAGAATGTCTTTTAGACACTGTCACATATTTGAAGAGTTATTTTAAAAGTATAACATTTAAATACAACAAAAATTGTAGTATGACAGGCCCATAGAGTTGAGGAAACTGGTTTAAACCAGTTTCTAAAGCATGCACATAACCATAATGTACTTCCCTTAAGTATTTAATGTACTAACTCTAAGTCTGCCTGAAGGCCTAGCAACAGCCACTGTCTTATACCCTTGATCAAATGGAGTCTGCTTGAGAGCCTAGTAAGAGGTGCTGCAACAGGTCTTGATTATGCCCAGCCAATGTGAGGTGACTTAGCAAGTCATCAGATGGTGATGCAACCATGGTCTTGAGAGGAATATATACATATATAGCTCTTCCTATTGCTGAATAAATGAGTTTTCCATTTGCTTTTTACCTGACTCCCAGTTGCTGAGCTGTTGGCATCTTATCTGCTCACCACCATGCCTGAGACAGATGTTAGAACCATGGACAATAGCAACAGAAATGACCAATTTGGATAAATATGTATATTTAATAAAATTAATATGGAATATCAGAGAGTCATCCACAGAGCCAAGCCATGAAGGTCAGGAGTGGTAACTCAAACCTTTAATCCTATCTTTAGGAATGTAAAAAGAGGAAGTTAAGATAACTGGATGGAGAAAAAGAATAAGTATTACAGTTTTCTCAGACTTTACCTTGGTAGGCTGAGGGGAGAAAAAAGGATGTTATGGAGACAATCCTGAGGAGTGGTGAGTAAGAAATGGCTATTGTTTTATCTTTATCTCTCTGATATTCCAGCTTTTCCCCAACATTTGGCTTCCAGTTTAAATTATATACCAAATAGATTTGGGGCAATATTTTGTGCAGGTACACACCATTACTTCCAGCACTTGGGAGGCAGAGGCAAGAGGGGCTCTTTGAGTTCAAGGCCAGCATAGTCTATAAAGCAAGTTTCAGGACAGCCAGGCCTGTTACAGACAAAATCCCATCTTGAAGAAACAAAAACAAAAACAAAAACAAAAAACTGCTGGAGAGATAGCTATGTCTTTTAATATTCAAGAATAATTTTATTACGTATATATCACCAATACCTATTTATTTTAAAAAATTACAAATAAGGTCAACCTCTATTTTTATTACATAACATAGAAAAATTGTTATGGTTATCTTTAAATTTTGTTTTTCCTTATTTGAAGCTGTCTAAAATGAAGTTTACTTCATTTAGGTAAATTTTATTGTTGAAGTGGCATTTTGTATATATATTTTTCACCTATTATTAGAATCAATGTGTACATTTATGAACTATAATATCTTGAAATGTTTCATATATTTTCTTGTGTGTTAATATTTTTGTTTAATATTAACTGCAGAGAAAAGGTACATAATTTAATATAAAATATTCAAGTTCAAAAAAATTATAATAATGTATTAAATTCTGGACAACAATTTTTTTGATAATTGTGCTGCTTAGTATTTTTAACTCAATGGGATAAATTTTGAAGAGGAACCTCAATTGAAGAATTGTTTTTATAAGACTTTTCTGTAGGCAAGTCTGTGGAGGAAGTGTTTTTATTAAAGATTGATGAGGAAGGGTACAGCTGACTGTTGGTTATGTTACTCTTGAGCAGATAGATGGTCATGAGATATATAAGAAAACCAACTGAGAAAACTATGAAAACAGGTTGGTATCAGCACTCATTTATGGTATTTTCTCTGCATCCTGATTTCAGGTTTGTCTTATGTTTATGCATTTATTGTTCTTGATAGACTTTAGCACATAGGAAAAATATACAATTTCTTTCTCCATGTTGCTTTTGATTATAGTATATTATCACAACAAAAAAAGGATAACCAGAATAGTAACAGTAACAGAATTATATTTAGTGTTATATTTTAAATAAATTCATTAGAAAAATATAGCAAATATTTTAGTTGAATTTTAATTTTGTTATTTTAAATAAGTTTTAATTGCAATCTATTTAGTGTTGTGAGCATGGATATGCCATTGTTTATGTGTATACGTCAAAAAACAACTTTCAGGAGTATCTGTTTCAGGCAAATAGGACTCAGAGATTCAATGGTTGTCATGTTTTGAGTCAAGTCTTTTGATTTACTGAGCCATATCATTTATCCCTGAGTTAACTTAAAACTTTGAATTGTATTTTAATTGTATGATTATTTTGCCTCCATACATGTTTATTTACAAACTACATGTATATGCCTAGTTCCCAAGTATGACAGAGGCAGATATTAGAAACCCTGTAATTATAGGTTTGAACCTTTACATAGTTGCTGAAAATAGAATCTTAGTTCTCTTAAAGAAAAACAAGTACTCTTTTTGTTCTTTGACAGTTAATAGTATTTCTTGCCCCTTGCATAATCATTTTAAATGATCTTCTTTAATATAAAATTTAAGACAATATTTACTGTAAGAATAAAATTTTTTCTAACTTTGAAGTGTTGGACAATGACAGGATAATATGGGGAAAATAAATTATGAAGCTTAACATTCTTTTGAAATATATATGAAACTATTCAAAGGAGAACTCCAAAAACAAATAGTCTATTATTCTACATAAAGTCTCCAAAAATATTTGATGAGTAAACACTATAAAGAACTTTAACAAATCACTTACTTACCTGAGTCTAACAGAAAATTATAAAATTAAAATCAGTGATATCAATCATAAAATTATAACAGTAATACATTTGGATATCAAAGTCATTAGGAAAAAGTCTTTGAATGTTGGTTTGCTAAGAGGCCAAGCATGTAGTAAAAGGTAGATTTGTACCACTTAGATGTCAAATAAAGTCTTAATAAAATGGCATATATATAATTTTGAAAAGAAGTTCAAACATTATGTTTTTAAAATAATATTTTGACTATAAAATTCTTGAGAGTATATACAAATATATGGGTTCTTTTAAATATAAATATTCTTAAAATCAATGAAACCCTGACAAGTTGAAAAATATACCATATTCATGATCTTGATCTTTCAATATTACAGTTTTATAATTTACCAAAAGTTGATATAGCACATCTACATACCATATCTATTTGTCTGTCTTTCTACATATATATGTCTTTTACATATGTATATATATATATAAATGTGTGTAATAAAGTAATATTGTAATAATGTAATGAATCTCACTAAAAATTACCCCCATAATTTTTACTGAAGTGCACATAGCAAGATATAACTAAATAGTAGCGTGGAGGAAAAATTCTAATGTACACACGTAGGCAGATTGTAAATTATCAGACTTAAGAAATAAAGACAGTGTAATACAGGCAAGATGATAATCTATAAAATGAAAAATGTAAATGCAACCAACAGTATAGTCTTTCACAAAAAGTAGACATTTGATTAACAATAAAAATAATATTTAAGAGAACTAGGGAGAGACTGTTCTATAAATTATAATTAGTCAAATATATATTCATTTTTTATATTTTATCACTTTAAGAATTTTATATTTTGTGTGATACTTTGTGTTTCTTACAAATAAAGATTGCCTAAAGATGAGAGGGTGGAGGTAGCTACTAGTTAACACTGGAATCTATACAATGGTAGCTCACTTCTTTAACCCCAGCATTTGAAAGTTTCACACATTTAATTATAGCACTCTTGAGGTGGTGATCAGCATATAAACTGGATGGAAACAATATCGAGGACTTTTAGTTTGGAAGACATAGAAAGGTAAAAAGTCACTTGCTGACACTCTTTTTTTTTATTCTGATATTTCAGATTATTATCCTCATATCTGACTTCTGGTTGTTATGGATAAGACTAATTACAACCACACTTCATCACACACTCAACTTTTGAGGCACAAATGTATGAAACAGTCATTCTCCTGTGGTTTTGCAGCCACAAGCACAGGTTGGAGCTTCGTATGGGGGCTTATGTTGGAGTCACTGCCTTACTGGTTATGTTTTTCTTTTTTACATCCCAAACACTCTGAGTGAATTTGAGACTTTTCTGTTGCAGCCTTTTCATAGCAAACACCGCATGCTCTTGGGTTTCAAATGTCACTGGAATGAGCTGCTTTAGCATGTTCATTCAGACAACTGTCGCTTTGGATTCTTCCAAGTTTGTTGTACGATTTTTCTGAAACCCCTGTTCAGGATACTGATACACAATCAGGGACAGTTGTCCACAGCCAAGCTGCCCACCAACAGTGTTCATACTTGCTTGGTTCAGACTTGCTACATCTCACATTTCACTATTATCATCTGCAGAGTTGGTGAAACAATTAAAAAATTCTTATAGGGGTAATTAGATTTAAAAAGGAGTTTTATTTCCTACAATAAAAAAATGAGAATCAATACTAAAATAGTTCATGTTAGGTCTCTGTATAATTGCACTTGATGGTTTAAAAATAGAACAATTAAGCAAGAGGAAAACTAACTATGATGAGATGTATATAATGTCATTTACAGACATTATTGGATTGATAATTGTTATTTAATCCCTAAGAAAGTTAGTTGATATTTGTGCGAAGATACAGTAAGCATTCAAAAGGACTACTACTGATAATATGCAACTTAGAAACAGTTACTATTTTAATGATATAAGCCTTATAATATGTTACTACTGATAATATGAAAGCCTTACAAATAAATACTATAAAGATTACAACAATTTGGACCAAAAAATTACTCTAAGATTATTTACTTCTGAAAAGAAGCTAAGACAAAATACACAATTTTGACCAATGAAATAGTTTTAGAAATATTTACTGCTAAAAAGACCAAAAATGTAACTGTTGATATGCAAACCTGAGAAAATTACTATTCAAAAGTTATAAGCCTTAAAAATAACTTTAAAAAAGATAATAGAGATATTCAGATACAGACAGAGAAATTTAAAGGAGAACCAACCTCACAATTACATCATAAAATTAGAGTGGAACAGCCTAAATTTGAGGAGATTTAAGAAAGTTATAGTTTCATTTGTTTTCATGTTTTGTGAATCAGATGTTAAATTAATGGTCAATTACTAAAAGAATTTTCCTGCAGGACTGGAAAAATTTGGTTAGAGCAGTATTAGAGCCTGTTCTAAATTTACAGTGAAAAACAGTAAAAAGATGTGTCTACGACCATTGAAAAATAAAGTAGGTTTGTTTATATTAAAATATCCTTAGATATAGATAGCCAATGGAAAACTCCAGCAGTTTGAGTTACCATAATCTCAGCTAGCTAACTAGGCCAGCTAGGACAAGCTCCAGATATGGGCAACAGAGCATAAAACCATATCAGCTCCAGCTGCAGGCAAGCAAGGAGGACCTGTGCCTGCTAGCCTGACTTTCCACATGACTTAGCCCCTCACTGGACCATTTACTGCATAAGCCTCAATCCACTTCCCCAAATCACCCATTCCTCCAAATTCAACTGCTGCCTGAGACACAGACTTTTGAGATCCCCAACAAACAAGCTATTCCCTTAGGCACAGACTGTCAGGAATCCCAACAGAAGAGATCCATGTGCAGGTAAGCAAGAGGGATCCTTGCCTGTAAGTCTGACTACCATCTACCTCATAAACCTCAATCCATTTTTTAAAAACCAACAACCCCTGCAAACTCAGCTGCCTCCTGAGACATAGCCTCTGAAGAGCTCTATCACAGGAGCTGCTCCCCCACACACAGCCTTGGTAGAGTCCTATCACCAAAGTGGCTACCAGAGACACAGACTCTGGAGAACTCATTCACAAAAGCTCTAGCTACATATCTAAAATTCTCCCTGAGAAACTTATTCCACTGCCTCCACATTCTCCAAGAGCTTTATTTACACCAAGAAAACCTAATAGACCAAAACAACTAGCTGAAACACCGATAACACTTACACTGATAAGTGGAAGAGATGGGTAGATGCCTGTGCAAAAATATATTCAAGAACATAAAAGTACAATATGGAAACACTAGAACCAAGAAGAATCAGAGAAAAAAGACCTTAAAATATCTTTAACAATATGGTAGAAGACTTTCAAGAGAAAATTTAAGAAGAAATGAAAAAGTCTCTTAAAGGAATAGAGGGGTAGAGAGAAGCAAAAAACTGGAAGTAAATAATACATTTCTTGACTAGATAGCCAAGAAAAAGCAAGCAGGTGATGGAAACAATGTAAAACTTAAAAACTGATATAGAATGAATAAGGAAGACATAAACTGAGGGAATGCTGGAAATAGAAAATTTTAAAAAATGAACCAGAATTATAGATGAAAGCAAAACCAACAGAATGCAAAAGAGAGAAAAAAGAATTTCAGACGTGGAAGACTCAATAGTTGAGATATATATGTCAGTCAAAAAAACCCCACTAAAACCAAAATGCCACTAAAACCAAAATGTCATAGTACAAAATGTCAAGGAAATATGGGACAACATAAGAAGTTTATACCTAAGAATGATAGGAATAGAAGATGATGATGATAATGAAGAAGAAGAAGAAGAAGAAGAAGAAGAAGAAGAAGAAGAAGAAGAAGAAGAAGAAGAAGAAGAAGAAGAAGAAGAAGAAGAAGAAGAAGAAGAAAGACCAGCTCAAAGGTAAAGAAAGTATATTTAACAGACGGATAGAAAAATATTTTCCCAAGCAAAAAAAAAAAGGAAATTCTTATGAAGAAACAAGAAGCTTACAGAACATTAAAGAGGCAAGACTCCCCACAAAATGTCTGTTAGCCACAAAATAATAAAAACACTACATATACATATTAAAGAAAAAAATAAGAGCTGTAAATAAAAAAGGCCAAGAATTTAACAAAGGCCCACCCATCAGAGTAATATTAGACTTCTCAAAGGAGACTATAAAAGCTAGAAAGTCCTGGACAGATGTTCTAAAACTATTAACAGACCACAGATACCAGCCTAGACTAATGTGCCCAGCAAAAATATCAATTGCCATAGACAAAGTAAACAAGATATTCTATGATAAAATCAGATTATAATAATATCTATCCACAAATCCAGCCCTACAGAAAGCACTAGAATGAAAACTCCAACATAAAGAATCTATAAATACCCATACCCATAAAGATACATGGAAGAGATAATCCCACAGAAGCAAACCCCAAAGAAGGAAAACACACACATTTGTTGTTAATATCCCTTAATATCAATGAACTCAATCCATTGATAAAACAGACACAAGCTAAGAATGGATATGAAAACAGGATCCATACTTCAGTTGCATACAAGAAACATACACCTCAAATTCAAAGACAAATTCTGCTTTAGAGTAAAAAGTTAGAAAAAGACTTTCTAATGAAATGACTTCAAGAAAACAAGCTGGTATAGTTATCCTAATGTCTAACAAAATAGACTTCCAAATAAGTTCAATTAAAAGAGATCAAGAAGGGCATTACTTATTCATCTCATGAAAAATCCATCAAGAAAAATCTCAATACTAATTATTTATGCTCACATTACAAGGGCACACACATATGTGTAACAAACATTACTAATGCTTATATCTTACATCAAACCCCATACACTAACAGTGGAATATTTCAATACCTAACTCTCTTAATGGATATTTTTTTCAGATAGAAACAGAACAGAGAAACAAGTGAACTAACAGACATTTTTGTATCAAATGGATTTGACAGATATGTACAGATAATTCCACCCAAACACCAAAGATTATACCTTCTTCTTAGCACTCCATGAAATTTTCTCTAATGTTAACCAAATAAATACTCAGTCATAAAACAAATAAAAAATATACAAAAGAATTAAAAATAACCCCTTATATCTTATCAGATCACCATGGACTAAAGTTAGAGTTCAACAACAATACAAAGTACAGAAAGCCTACAACCTCACGAAAATCAAACATATTTTAATTGAACCACCTCTGGGTTAAAGAAGAACTAAAGACAGAAATTGAAGACTTCTTAGAATTTAATGAAAATTAATCCACAACATATCAAAACATATGGGAAACAATGAAAGCCTTGCAAGAAGAATGTTCGTAGCACTAAGTGCCTACATTAAAAAAAAATAGAGAATTGCCACACAAAAGATTTAAAATCACAACTGAATGCTCTAGAACAAATTGAAGCAAATTTACGCAGAAAAAACAGTTGGTAGAAAATAATCTTGGGGATGAAATCACTAAAATTGAAACCAAGAAAACAACACAAATAATCAATGAAATGAAGAATTGGTTGTTTGAGAAGGTCAACAAGATAGAAAAAAAATCTTTAGCCAAACTAACTAAAAGGTAGAGAGAAAGAATATACAAATTAACAAAATAAGAACTGAAAACGGGGACACCACAGCAGACACTGAAGAAATTCAGAGAATCATTAGGTCATACTTCAAAAATCTGTACTCCACAAAATTGGAAAACCTAAAAGAAATGGACAGATTTCTTGACAGGTACCATTTACTAAAACTAAATCAAGAACAGATAAATGACCTAAATAGACCTATAGCCCTAAGGAAATAGAAGCAATTATTAAAAATCTAACAAACAAAAAACCCTAGGACTAGATGCCTTCAGTGTAGAATCTACCAGAATTTCAAAGAGGAACTAATACTTAGACTCTTTAAATTGTTCCACACAATAGAAACAGAATAAACACTGTCAAACTCTTTTTATAAAGCTACAATCACCACAAAACTCAAGCCTCATGAATATTGATGAATAACATGAAATAAAATACTGGCAAACTTTATTGAAGAACTTCTCAAAAAAATCATTCACCATGATCATGTAGGCTTTATCCCTGAGATGCAAGGATGGCTCAACACACAAAAATATGTCAAGTTTTTCTATCATATAAACAACCAGAAAGAAAAGAAAATACATAAACACCTCATTAGATTATAAAAAAAAACTTTGAAAAAATTCAGCACTCCTTCATTAATGGTGCAAAAAATGCAAGACCCCAGTTAAGACCCCAGCTTCCAAATTGTGAAATAAAAAAGACCTAACACATTTTTGTCTCCTTAAAAACAACAAGTCAAACAAGTTAAAAAGATGATTCAAAGTGGTTAATGCTAAAGAATTCATAAAATTGTATAGATGTGTTTCTGCCAAGAACACTTTTTGATCAATTTAGTAAAGAGCTAAATGACCAACAGCTAGGCAGGAGAGAAGAGGTAGGACTTCTGGACAGAGAGAAAATCTGGGAGAATTAATCTAGGCCCAGTATATAACAAGCAAACATGGAACAAGTTAGATGTGCCATACTAGAATGAGGTAATTAAGCAACATGGGAGAACATAATTTAAGAAATATATGAGTTAACTAAATTATAAAAGATAGTTGAAAAATATCTGATGCTAAGTCCAAGGTGTCATAATTAATAATAAATCTCCAAGTCTTTATTTTCAGGGTGGTGCTCCAAAGATAGTGTAGTAGAGGGGTTTCTTGGACTCGGGCGGCCAGAGGTCCAGACCCACAGACCTGCCGCCCCAGACACCTTAGCCTCCACCACTGTTCAGGCCCCCAGAAATGACTCAGACACTTATATTAACTTTATACTTTTTGGTCTATGGCTCAGGCACATTGCTACCTAGCTCTTATATCTTACATCAACCCATTTCTATTAATCTGTCTGCCACATGGCCTGTGGCTCACCTGTGCTCCTTACATGTTGCTCCTTTGGGCTTTAGCTTGGTCTGGCTGACTCTGCCCTGCTTCTCCTACCTATGTTCTGATTTCTGTTCCTACTTCTTCTATGGTGCCTGTCATGGCCCCAAGCAGCTCCTTTATTTAAAGATTGAGATTCACAGCATACAGAAAGGCATTCCCACACCAAGATAGTCTGAAAAAAGTCGGTTGCATTTCTTGTTCTATGCATGGCATGTAAAGCCACATAGAAAATGAGGAAGCTGAAACATTCGTTCCTAAGTAAGCTTGGTGCTTGCAATGTATAGAGGCACAGATTTTTTAAGGGATTCTCCTACTAAGTACTTGAATGGGTTTTATAAATGTCAAGTAGCATGCTACTAGTTAGAGAAACACTAGGTAGAAATGTCTCCTGAAGCTGGCACTGACAGACCCATCATGGGGCCAGAAATCATGATGTTCAGCTCTTATTAACTGGAAGGAGGTAGAACCTGCTGCCAGGCAATGTGCTAAAAAGAGAGAAGTTTCAGAGGACCTTTTTGCTTGTGTAGTCAGCAAAGGCTTCAGGCATGCAAAAATTCAGGTCCAGATTGAGAAAACCTCAAAATAGAGATAGTATGTTTAAAAATGGATGTAAATGTTGAAGAATGAATTAAAAATTGGTATAGGAAGTAATAGAAAAATAGATACATAATTTTAAAATAATAGTGTCTTTAAAGAGAGTGTAAAATAATATAAAGGTGAAAAGTGACATCAAGATACAAAATACAGAGGTTGAGTGGATCTTCTGTGGTACTTTTTTTTTTTTTTTTTACTTTAAGTCTTTTGAAGTGCTGATTAAAAAAACAATAGCTGCTGAGAGACAATGGGTTATAGAAACTGCTGAATTAAGCCAACCTATATATTTTAAGAATGTCTTAACTTCAGATTACAATTCAGAAAATATGTTGTATTGGGAGAGAGGTTTTGCTTTTATTTCCACAGGAAATAAAAAGCTATGGATTTCTTTAAAATTAGTAAAGACCAGATTTCATCAGAGGTTCCCTCCTGAAAATCTTGACTACAGACATGAAGAAAACAAACAAAAAACAGAAAAACAAACAAACAAACAAACAAACAAACAAACACAAAAACATACAGAAAAAGTTACATATAAACTAAGCCCTTGACATGAAAACAGTTCTGAGAGTGAATAAGACAAGATAAATTTTGTGGGATACAGAGTACTCATGACTTATTATGAGTCATTCTTTTATATGGCATAGATAGTGGTTTGGTAATTCTGTCCAAATAGAGTTAAGATGAGAGCAGCCAACTTAGACAGAGAAATAAAAATTTCTTTGCTGACTTAAATAAAATGCACATTCTCTACTTGTGTTAATACTTTAAAAGTTTATGCATTTTCAGAAAAAATAAAACAGACCAAGTGCCAAAATAAAAACAAGTAATATAGTTGATCCAGCATGGTAGAATGCCTCTGTTACAGTTTCCCCAAAATCTGTTACCAAAACAGTTTGAAATCTGCTAGCTGAAATGGCCCAGTCTCATAGACTACTCCAGCTAAAACTTCAGATAAGCTTTACACTTTTGAATTACATGAAGCTATACAAAAATATTACAGCTAACTCTTCCAGAACTTGATCATTATCTCTATTTTCTCATAGTCCCCTAAATATGCTGTGATCCTCACAATACAGGAAGTGATTTTAAAAACATGATGTCCTCATTCCTGGGTGGTAGGGTGGGTGGTTTTCGGTTGTTTGGTGGATTATGGATGTTTGTCATCATTTAGGAGAGTTAGTTGCAAATTATTATTGGACATGATCAGGACAAATTTTAGCAGAAGAGGTTATGATAAGATACTACTTTCTAAAAATAAAATAGGTTGGATATAGGTATAATAATACAAAGGGGTAGATAATTAAATTTTCTATACTGATACAAATTTAAAATTATTTTTGTTTTAACATATTATATACTTGTTTCTACTCTTGTTTAAGGTATTTTCCCTATGCAGCTTATTTTAAAATTTAAAGTTTTAGTTCTTGAAATCTGTTATTACAAACTTTCTATGATAATTAACAAATACAAATTAGTAGTTAGTCATCTATAGCAATCAAACTTGTAGTCATGTTAGTAAGTTTTCAAAGATGTATAATGACACATTTTAGATAAATAGGTGGTCTTTAAACACCTCACAGATCTATAAAATATGGAATTTAAGATGTTTTAATAACATAAGGCTTTTCATGACAGTGAGATATGTCTTCTTCTGATAGAACCAATTTAATTAAAATGATTGGATGATGTGAACCAAAGGATCTTTATATAAAGTTTGCTTTCATTGTAACATAGTTAGCCATTGAACAAGAAACTGTCTTTGCTTTGACTGCTGAACGTATGCTGTCCAAATTGAACAAGCAATACATTTAAAAATTGGCTGCTAAAATTTGCCATGGCAAGGTAGGTCAGTTATTTAAAATTCCCTATTCATAGAAAAGTCTGTCAGATATTCTGTAGGACAAAGAGATGCTGACAAACCTCCTGTTACTGTCTAGGAATCCATCTCTGTCTGTCATTTCTATACTTTTGTAATTTGTTTGCTCTGCAATTTCTTTTTACTCAGGTAATATTTTATCCTTATTAGGTTCCTGATGGTGGTAAACACTAAATTATTTATAATTTTACATTTTTATTTGTTACCAGATTCAGAAAATAAACCTATAAATAGATGTAATTTTTTAGTTTTAAAAATATAAAACCTAAAGTTGTTTAACTAAAAAAATGTGTTATGGTATTATTGCATGAATTCTATTTGGTCCTAAATAGAAAGTTGGAGCCAGATATTGGGGAAAAGCTGAGAATCAGAGAGAGAGAGTGAAACAAGCCACAGCTACTTCTCACCTAGCCACTCCTCAAGAATCTTCAGACTTCATGTCTCTGAGTCCTCAGTCAGAATAGCAGGGGTTGCAGTTGAAGGTCTGAACTCCTGTCTCCTCTGTCTCTGCCAATTTATCTCAATTTCTCTTTTAGCTTTCTTAGTGTAAGGATTTAAGTTATGTGCCACTACCATCTGGATTTTTTTTGGCCTTGAATTCACAGAGATCCAGACAATTATCTATTTCCCCAATGTTGGTAATAAAGGTATGGCTGCCACTCCCAGACTTTCATGGCCAAATCTGTGGGTATCTCTTTTCTCTGATTATTAGGTAAAATTTATTAGAAATACAGTTTATTACCACATTCCCATTTATATTAAAATTTAAAAATAAGGTTATAAGTAACATAATAAAGACTACATATAAGTACAATAATTATATATGATATATACAGACAATAATTATATCAATAATGTCCAACCTATTGACATTTGACAAATTCAGAAAAAAATACTTTATTATCTTATATTTTTGAGTCCAAACGATTGTATATAATTCACTTTTTATCTAACTGGTATTACCAACCCAAAAATACCTTTTGATGTCTCTCAAAGTTTTATATTTTACACCTTTTAGTGAGTTTTCTTTCTAAATACATTATCAAGAAAACTATAACTATCTAGTTTTCAGGTCCCTTAGAGACCCAAGAAAGAAATAATATTAACTGAATAGGCAGAAAGTGAAGGCAAGATACTTAAAAAAAAATTGTGAGAAATGACAAAAACATCTGGCTGCCTTGTCAGTTACTGAAGATTCCTCTGAAATGCTGAGACATCCACTTTCAGCCTACAGGCTAATTATATTTGACAGACTTATCTAGTAAATGGGATTTTCTTTAGGATATTTCTACCTTGTATTGGCAAGGTTCAACAGTTCTTTCTTATGTGTTCTTTTTGTTTATTTTGGAAATCATACTGTCAGTAGTTGAGGCAAGGTCACTTTTTTGCTCAGTGGCTAACTTTTGCCACAAAGAAAGCAAATTTTACATTGAATTTCTTAGGTGCCCTTCATCTTCTCTGAGAATGATTGGTACTGCCAGGTACAGACTTTTCTCATTGTCATAAAAATAAATAGAGCTTATGTTATTAAAATATGTTAAATGTAGTATTCCATAGATCTCTGAAATATTTGAAGATGATCTGTCTATATAAAATATATCTGTGTTTGACTTTGAAAACATGCCTAACATGACTGTGAGTTTAAATATAACTACTAACTTTCATTTATTTATATCCTAATTGTTCATAATAGTAGCTATCAAGGACTATCAATTTGCTTTACAATGTTAGATGAGCTGTATCAGTACAAAACCACGAGAAAGAGTAGAAAAATATGTACAGTAACAAAATTAATATTAACTTTGTGATAGAATGCACAATTTGTATACTATATCCAAAAATTCAATTTATCATATAATATTTAAAACTAGTAGTTAATTTTAAAATGATTAAATAATATGTACTTATATCCTATAGTATCAACATCCCCCCCTTTTTTTTCTTGGCAGAGTAGAGTCAAGAATGAACTATTTATCCTATCATATCGTATCTGTATCCTATTTACTTTCTTTTCAAGTAGGAATTCTAAATCTAATCTAGTGTCTTTAGTTATTTTCCTGATCATTAACAATAACATCACTCAAAACAATGACAATTATCCATAACACATTGAAATACCAAACTCACCCTTCCCAAATCTTGGGCATATGAAAATTGTGTTTTTATTTTTACTTTCTGCTATCTGGAGGTGATGGCATTTTTAGGGGATTCTGAAAAAAAATTGGATCAGTTTTAATGTCCTTAGGTAGGTGCATAAATTGTCCCATGACAATTTCATGCAGTTAGATATCATCATGATTCACTACAGAAAACTGAAAGAGACTCAAAGGAAAAAAATGTGCAGAAAGCTAGATGAAGCATTTTTTTACAATTAGTACTTTATACATTCATTAATATAATGAAAAAGATTAATATATATAGTAATCTTACAAATTTTGACATAAAATTTTGACATTAAAAACTTTGTATATTCAATATAATATAAAAAAGATTTTGAGAATAGTAGCAATATAATAGCTCCATAATTTTGGCTTTTTTTCTATCACATATCAGGTTGCATTTTTGTTATAATACAAAGATATTTCATTTTTCTTTAACAAGCAGGCTTAGACTTAGTTAAGGGAGCTAAACTCCAACTCCAAAGCCAGCATTACTTTTTAATTGAACTGAGACTTGAACTTTTCTAAAAATAAAGACATATAGATGATAGGCAATGAAATTTTACCCTCTAGAGTATATTGGTACCAGTAGGACCAATTTTTTTTTTATTCTGGATAGCCTTTCTGTCTGGTTTAGATACCTAGAATTCCGAAGTATTTGACTTCTTATATAGAGTAAAACAGGCACATAGGGCCAAAGAAATTTCTTCAAAAGAGTTGCAAAGGCATGCACATAATATATTTTCTTATAAGACCACCTGGATTCTGGATGATGGTCTAACAACAGAAGGTGACCAACGTTCCTAATAGCTTAGCAAAAGGTGCTATCTGATCTCCTCATTGCTCAAAAATCTACGTAGCCACAGATACTGTCAGATAGCCTCATTATCCCCAGCCAATGTGGGGCAGCCACATAATATCATCTGATATGAGAATGTGTTTCTGTATGTTGTGAATAAAGGACTGCTTTGGCCATGGCAGACAACATAGAGATAGGTGGAGGAATTGGAGCATAGGTATGAGAAAGAGGGTGGAGTCTGACACAGATCAGTCAAGCTGGACACCCAAAGAAGAAACATGCAAGGAACACAGGTGAGTCACTGGCCACATGGCAGAACAAAATAATGAAAATGGGTTAAGATCAAAGAGCTATCTAGCAATATGTCTAAGCCATAGGCCAAACAGCATGAAGTTAATATAAGTGTCTGTGTCATTTTGGGGGCCTCAGGAGCAGTGAATGGCTAAGTGATATGGGACTGTGGTTCTATGGATCTGGACCTCTGGCCGGATGGGGCCAGAAACCTATTGTAACAATCATCAGCTTGGGTACTGGGTAAGGGTCTCCCCATTTTTGAATAAATGAGTTACTTCTTTCAACTGACTCCCGGTGTCTGTGTCATTGACTCAACACCTTCTTGCCTCATGCACCAAGGGAGCAGTTAGGACCCCAAAACACTTGAAAATGAGCATTTTCATTTTTCTGCAATGACAAAAACAGAAGCCTCCTCTGACTCTTATTAAGAGATGTTCTCATACAATTTATAGAATTGTTGCATCAGTGGATCAATTCTCCCTCTTAAGAGGTTTTTTCTGTTTGAATCTAGTCTATTAATTTTAATGGTTGTCCATAGTCCTTTTTCTCCTTTTTCACAAAAAGTGAAACACTTTTCCCAATGTATCAAATATCTTGGTTTCTATTCTTAGTTAAACAAACCCAAACCTTTCTAGTAGACAGTCTGATTTAGCTCAGTAGTTTTTTTTGAATAGTTTAATGTCTTTCCACATCTGTTGTTTCTTTCTCATTAGCATCAAGTAAATTAAAGATTAATAAATCATAATGCAATCTATTTCTAGGGGGTTGTTATCTTTTTTGTTTATTTAGCACATTCTTTAGAGTTTGATATGATTTATGACTGTTTGCCCTGTAGGATTGTGTGATATACCCATAACATGCTTTCTATTACATAAACAAGGCACTTTTAACATTTCACTAGAGATACATGCTGGAACATTGTCAGTCTTAATTGTATAGATAGTCCCATGATGGTCAGAACTTTCAGCAAATGTTTGATTGCAGAATAAGCCTTTTATGAGCTCAAAGCTGTTGGCCCTTAAAGTCCTTAAACATATCTATTTTATAAGGTGTATATTTTCAAATTTTGTAAAATGAGACACATCCATCTACAAAATTTTATTTCTATGTATACCTTTAGGATTACTTCCTATTGGTAATAGAGTTTGAAACAGGTACCTCATTTCTTTACATAATAAATAAATAAATATTCTTTATTTGTCTTATTGTTAGCTTTTCTTATAATACATTTTAAAATAGATTTTACTATTGATTTTATATATACTTGTTATAAAACTCTGAATATTCTAGTGTATTTTCTATCAGAAATTGATCAATTTAATTATGACTTGAGGAATTAGTAATATTATGTGAATGGATTTATTATATTAAAAATAATTCTTATTTCTGTAATATTAAGTTTCTTCCCCAGACTAGCCCCTAGTTCTGGATCAGCAGTTCCAAAGTTCCAAAGAAATACATGGAAGCTTAACTAATTTTAGGCTGATCAGTCTGTGGCTCAGGGATATAACTTTGCTAATTCTTAACTCTTAAACCAACCCATGATTAGCCAAGAGGCTTAAAACTTTTTTCTCAGAGCAGCTTCCTGGCCTTATTTCCCCTGTGTCTGCTGGTTTCTCTGTCTGATTCTTCTTCCTCTTCCCAGAGTTTTCTTATTCTGGAGGACCCACCACATTACCTGTCTATCTTCCGGTGAATTAATATTTTATTAAGCAGAAGGAGGGACTAATATTTACAATATACCAGAACATTATCCGACAGAATATTTCTGATTATTTCTTGTAATAGTATAAACATTAATTCTGACACATCAGAAAAAATTATAACAAAAATCCCAAGTTTACTTTTCTTTGCATAATTTTTTTATTCTACTAGTATCTATAACAACTTGCAACAAACAGTGTAAACAAAGACAAACATCTATAATTCTTTTTGGGAAATGTGGGTGCAGTTCTTCTCTAGGCTACTCCCTGCTGAATGGGGGCACTGACAATCCCATGGGGACTCAAAGAAATCTTTATGATTATGGGCAATTTTTTTATGGAAAAGTCTTTAGGTGAGTAGTCTCTAAGGCTGAGTAATCACAGCCAGTATCTTTGAAGTTGTATTGGATGTAGAACTTAGAGGCAACTACAACGTAGCATATCTTTTGATTTCAATTTTAAAGTCAACTCATTAAATATATATATATATATATACATATATGTTGAATTAATCTAGCATCATTTCTAGTCAAATGTCTTTTAACAGATTTTATATTTTTATTTGCAGTGAAAAACCTTACAGACAAAAAAATAGCATACAATATCCAGATACCCTTTGTAGTTTTCATCCTTATGTGTCCTATTCTTATTTTTGTACTCTATTTCTTTTTTAAGAACTTTCTCTATGCATTTTCATTTTTTTCTTTTCTTTTTTTCCTCTGTGCATTTTCATTTTTATCTCCTGCCTGTATATATTTTTTTTAAACAAACACTAGCATTTAGAGATTTTTTTATTCTGTATTATTTACTGTGTATCTCTTATTTCTTATCATTTTCTGTTTCTGACCACATCTTTAAACTGTCAAGATATGGCTAGGATTAAAGGCTTGGATCGAGTCACTGACTCTACAAAGCTCCCTCTATTTCTGTTTCTGATCACATCATTAATCTCCAAGTTGTGGATAGCATTAATGGTTGGCTATGGAATCTGACTCCACTGAGGGCCACTCAGTTCCACCCAACTCTTTGATGTGTGAAAGCTTAGCTTCAAGGCAGAAACCTAGTTTACAATCCCAACTCTAGGGAATTTTAGCATACACATTGCCACCAAATAGAGTACTGCTCCCTATTTCTTATGAACTCCATTTAAGTAGTTGCCAGCAGGAACTCTCAAAAGAGTCAGAAGTGTTTTGCCATGAAAACTGAGTCAGGAAGGATCTATTAAATGAGACATACATCTCTGTACTGTCAGCAAACAGATCTCTCCCAAGAAAATATTGCTACTAAGAAGCTGTTTTGGAGTCTGTTCACTTTTGCCCATATAAACAGAAACCTTAAATCTATCATATATTGCTTACTGATTACATTGAGGCTCTTGTGAGACTTCAGGAATTAGCCTTGTTGTTGCTTAAGATACACTCGAAAAGCCCAATATTTGGAGTGCAAGCCCACATGCCACAACCAGGGTGTCTGTGTAACATGACTCTGTTGAGAGACATAACTTAGAAGCTGTTTTGGATCTGTTTCTATACTCTTAACCTTTTAAAAATCTTTCTCGGGCTTTATGTGGGTGTATATGACTAACATTATAGTGCCATTTATGATAATAAGTTTCTGGCCCAGACCAGCCCTAAGATCTGGATCAGCCATCCCAAATTCCCAAAGAAACACACAGAAGTTTACATTAATTTCATGTCAATTGACTTTTGGCTCAGGCGTATAACTTTCTAACTCTAAAGTTTTAAACTAATCCATGATTAGCTAAGTAGTTTAGTATCTTTACCCAGAGGAGCTTGCTGGCCTTACCTTTGCATCTGCTGGTGTCTTAGTCTGATCTGTCCTCTTCCCAGAGTTTTCTTAGTCTAGTAGCCCCACCCACACTTCCAGTCTGTCTTCTGTCCAATAAGCATTTTATTAAACCAGTAGGAGGGACAAATATTTACAACATACCAGAACATAATCCCATAGCATATTCCTGATTATTTCTTGTAAGAGTATTAATAAACATGTTAGTTCTGACTTATTTAAGTAAGTCAGAGATTTCAATATGTAAAGCAATACTTTTGCATACTGAGAGTCAGTAACTTTTATAAGAGGTTCTGGAAAATCTATTAGTAGCATCATAATAGCATATAATTCTGAAATTAGACTAAATTATAAAGGATTTGAGGTACTTTCCTTACATTTTCTGATATTAAAACTTCTTATCCTGATCTATTTCTATTTGTATAAAATGTAGGGGGTCCCAAAATTGGTGTTTTCTATACAACAAAAAGAATAAATCAGGTAGTTCTCTTCATAAATTGAATTATTTTACTTTGTGGGATATATGTAGTTAAAATATCCTCAAAATCACTGCAAGATTTTGGACAAGTTTAAAATTCTGCCTATAAATTGTAAATTTCATTATTAGTTAAAGGAACAACAATTTATGCTGGATATATTCCGGTCAACAAACAAGGTCTTAATTTGTTTAAAAAAATAAATTTTTCCACATATGTTCTAATTTTTTACTCATTTTATATCATATAAATAAACATTTTAATATAATATATTTTGCCTGCGTTAAAATTTCTGAAAGATAATGACTATGGGTAAAAGAACCACATTGTATTTAAGATCTGGATTCACATTTTTCACATATTCCTCTTGTAATTTGTTTTCCACCAAAGTAAATTCTCTTTCAGCTTTATCTGATAATTCTCTTGGAATATTTAACTCATTGTCACCATCTAGAGTTTTGACCAAATTATCAAGTTTATATTTTTATTCCAGTTATGGTCCATAAATTAGAAATCTCTCCGAGAAATAATTTAGACTTTTTAAGATTCCTTAATTTATTATTCATAATCTGTACCTTTTGGCCTTTATTCTTTTGTAGATATGTTTCATATACTAAGTAATTAATATAATATCTTTTTGTATTTTAGGATCAATTTGTAACCCCGAAGCAGGTGATTTTTTCACTTCTTTATACATTTTCTCTGAAGTATCTTTATTTGAGTCAGCTAATAGGATGTCATCCATGTGTAGTAGTAAATGATATATTGCAGAAATTACTTAATATCTTTTCTAATTGCTATTGTACAAAATATTGGAACAGAGTGGTTATGTTTAAAATTCCTTGTGGTAGAATCTTTCATTGATATCACATTACAATCTGAGAATTATTATGGGTAGGCACTGTAAAGAGAAATGTTCTTTGTCTTTTTTCTTGTAACAGTATAGTGAAGAAAGTCTTTGAATTAATAAATATGTTAGGCCATTCTTTAGGTATCAAGGAAGGCAGAGGAATTCCAGATTATGGAGAGTCCATTTGTGTAATTTCCTTGTTAACTCCTGTTAGATCTGCTACCATTCTCTAGTTTCCAGAATTTTTATGATAACAATTAACTATAGGAGAATTACAAGGGCTGGTTGATTTTTTAATATGCTGAACATTTAATGGTTCCTGTATCAGTTATTATAAGTCCTAAAATTTCTCTCTTTTTTAAGGCTATTGACGATCATTTGGGCTTATTTATTAACCACTTAGAACTGTTGGTGCCTTTGAAAGATCTGCAACAACCTGAATGGATGGTGACTTGTTTTTATAATACCATCTGATATTTTATTCAGAAACATTTTAGTTTGTGTGTGTTTTTTTTCTGAGATTGGAGTAGTGTTAATATGAGCATTTCACTGATATAAGAAACTGAGTCTCCATAAAATGATGACAATGTTAGCAATTAATGGCTTTAATTTTCCTCTTTGTCTTTCTGGCCCTATATATTTAAGCCATCTTGAGATCTTTTTAACCTGGGCTCATGTTCCAATCACTAAAAGTTAAACACTTACCTCCTAAGGGGCCCTTTTAGATGGCAAGATTCTCTTAAAATTAATGTTACAGCTGCACCTGTGTTTACCAGGCATTCAATGACAACATCATTTATTTATATTTTTGATTTTGGTTTTCATTCATTTATAGAAGTTTATCTAAATAACTGCTTTATATTTTTTCCCATTTTTTTCAAATCTACAGCTGTCCTATCACTCAGAATAGTATACTTTTTTTTTTTCAAAGTAGACTTCAGGTTCTTTAATTTCTCTAGGAAAGTGTTTCCTCCATAAAGACAGGATGAGTGAACTAGATTTGGTAGTTGGGCCTTTAAGAGGCCCCTCAGAATATTTTCTAAAAGCAAAAAGTTACCATGACTGTTTCTTATAGACCTATATTTGTTGTCCCAAGTCTGCCTTTGTGACACTTCCTGCATACTCCATAAGTGAAGGGAATTCTCTTGGGTATTCTTAGCAAAAATATTATTTCTAGGAATGGTCTGACAGTTCAGTTTTAGGTGACTTTGTTTTTCTTTCAAATTTGATGTCTTAATTTTTTCAACTTCTAGAAATAATTTTGCCTACTTAAACATCATCAGAAATCTGAGATTTTATATTAATTGTATCTTTAATAAATTTCTCCCATGGTGCTGATCTTGCCTTTTATGGACAAATTATCCTTTTGTGTATGAATTTACGTTTTTTTTCAAAATCTAAAAATTCACTTATTATTTGCCTAGCTTCTGAATTTGGTATCATTTTATTTACTGTTGAAGTCAATGTTTGTAAGAAATTTGTAAAGTTTTTGTTGGGGCCATGGATCACTTTTATAAAGGACTCAATGTTTTTTCCTACTTCAATTCTATCCTAAGCATTCAATGCTGCCATGAGTCATACAACTATCATGTGGTTACAATGTAAAGATTGCTTTTCTACGTTAGTGAAATCTCCCTTCCCAAGAAGTTGGTCCTGGGAGATTTTAATACATCTAGTCCTACAGTGTTTTTCAACAATCTTATCTTCATTATTCTATTAGTTCCTTCATTGTAGCTGTGAAGTGACTTCTAAAACCACCGTAACCATATCTGTCCAGTCCTTAGAAATAATTCTATTACAACTTGACCAGAAGCTTAGTATCTGCTTTACAAAGAGAGAGTGTATGCCATACGAAACTATTAATTTTGAATATCTCCAAATGTTGTATTTGCATAGGAATCCCTGAAGTTTTTACAGTCTTGGGTATTTCTATCTTTTGGAAATTCCTATAAAGTTATTGGAAAAATTAAGATTGGCTCTTTCTCTGTAACCATATAAGGCAATGTTGAGATTGATTATACTTTAAATTCCTCTGCCTGAACTTGGAACCCATTCCCTACAGTGGAAAATCTAACTCAGCATTAATACTGTATTAGAGACTCTGACTTACTACATCTATATATGCAAGACTGAACTGATCCACCTTTGAACTCCTTGCCCTCCTTGGGGAATGTCTCTTTGGATCATGTATAGGGAGGTTGAGGAAGGGAAAATAGGGGGAGCAGTGGTAAACATAGAAAAAAAATAAATTAAAAATGGGGAAAAAGCTGCAGAAGACTAACAATTCCATACACACAGTGATAAACACTGAACAGTCTCTGAGAAATAACTGTATCCCTAGTGGGACTTGAATAACAGGATATGGAAATGTACCCAGTGACTTCAGAGAGTCTTGTATCAATAACATGAACAAGAAACATTTTGGGACTGTACGAACAAAATATGTAGAGAAAGAGGTTGTTATCACTCATAAGTAGTAAAACAGGACATTTCTTTCTGTCTGTACAAGTTCCAAGACTTCAGATTGAACTCAGAGGATCTGAAGGAAATTTCGACTGTATCATTTTTTTAAAGTGGAATTTGAGAATCTCACAAGCTTTCCAAGAAATATCAATGGACTCAAAAGCTATAATCTCATACCTAGATCTGATTATGAAAGAACATAGGCACTTCCCTATTAATTCTTTCACTTTGATAAATTTGGTTTTAATACAACTTTTCTGGTTTTTATTAAAATCTTTTAATTATGAAGACTTCCTTTTCGGGAAAAATCCTAGAATGTTTCCCATGTAAAATTTTCTGGAAAATAAAATGAATTTGTTTTTATAAAAACGTAAATTCCTCTGTCTGGGCCTGAATGATATGTTTTAACAAGTTTTTTTATGACTTTCATTTTGGCATTTATATTAATTGATTTCTTTAAATAATAAAACAGAAAAAAATCAAATGATGTTTAAAATAAATATTATGAAAATTTCATCTCTCTTAATTATCTTATCATTTAATTGTTCTATTTTAAAACCATCTAGAGTATTATCAAAAAAAAACCCTAAATACCTTCTGATATAACATTATTTCCAATTTTTAATGTGTGGCAAAAGTTATTTTTCTGTCTTAAAGTAATACCTCATTTTTTAAAAAACCCAATTGACTCACAAGTATGCTGACTTTGGTGTTTCAGATGAGTGAGAAGTGAGAAAGCTACCTAGTATTGTAACAGTTTGAACAGAAAATTCAGGGAAAGCCACAACTGACCAAGAGAGGAAACCGCTGTCTGAAAAACTCACTCAGTGAATGGTAGGGAAGAAACATATATGACAGTAACTGCCTAAAAGGCATAACTGGCTGTGGCTTCTCTGAAAGGAAAAATATTAGCCAGCAATTAGTGACCTTGGCCACATTTAGCTCTTGCCCCTGCCAGTGGCTGTAATTCTAGAGTAAAAAGCCTTTTTTTGAAAATCTGTGTCCCAAAACTTATTTGCCAAATATTGCATGAATACTACTTGTTCTTATAATACAATCCTGGAGCCAGATATTAGGATAAAGCTTGAAAAATCAGAGAGGCAAAGAAACAAGTCATAGCCACTTCTCACTTACTTACTACACAGGAATCTTTAGATTTCCATGCCTCTGAGTGTTCAATCAAGAGGGCAGGGGTTCACAGGTAAAGGGCTTAACTCTTGACTCTTCTTTCCTTATCTAGCTATGTCATTTTCTTGTTCAACTTTTGTAGTGCTTGAATTAAAGGAGTGTACTACCACCTCCTGGCTCTAGCATTGACCTCACTAAGATTCAGACAAATCTCTTTCTGCCACATCCTGGAAATAATAATGTGGATCACCACTCCTTGATCTTCATGTCTAAATCTGTTGGTGGCTCTGTTCCTCTGATTTTTAGGCAAAATTTACTAGACACACAATACATTACCATATGGCCTAAGAGGATATTTTTAGGCTGATAATACAAATTATGATAGAAAGTGTTTTAAGTATAAAACTTTGAACTAAGGAAGATGAACTAGATAATAGAGTGCTTTCTCCAAATTTGCTAAATACAAATTTATTGGATATTGTAATGTAGTTTTTATTTGATAATTGCTCTTATTTATACAGTTTTACTGTGTTAGAGTTAAGTACTTTTTTATTATGTATGCAAAAAAGAAAAGTCTTCAGGATATTTTACACTGTGTGAAGTTGTATTGTGATTGGTGTAATAAAAAGCTGAACAGTCAATAGTTAGAGAAAAGGAGATAAATAGGATTTCTGAGGAGAGATTGATACTTGAGATAAATCTATGCACACATATTTTTGGAGAAAGATGCATAGAAAGACAGAAAAATTAATAAGGAAAGTGAAATAATCACATGATAAAATATAAATTAATAAATATAGATTAAGTTATAAGAGCTATACAGGAACATACTTAACCTACAGCCAAGCTTTTATAATTAATGTTAAGTCTTGTGTCATTATTTGTGGATTGGTGTTTCAAAAAAATGATAATAAAGGCCTGATTAATTGCTGTGGAATAATTCTTCTGTATACTGCAAGAATGTGGTGCTCTTATTGATAATTAATGAGCTTATTGGTTGATAGACAGATAGAAAGTATATGTAGAACATCCAAATTGATAATGCTGGGAGGAATAAG
Organism: Phyllotis vaccarum; assembly: GCA_033318265.1. Classification (NCBI taxonomy): domain Eukaryota; kingdom Metazoa; phylum Chordata; class Mammalia; order Rodentia; family Cricetidae; genus Phyllotis; species Phyllotis vaccarum. Next base: position 46,557,587 of record JARWLC010000013.1, read on the forward strand.
GGTGGAGTCACAGGATTCACCAGGTCTCACAGGGTGCAAGACATGCTGACAGACAAGTAAAGCCATTAGACACATAGATTTATAGAAATGAATTAATTTAAATTGTAAGATGTAGTGAATAATAAGCCTGAGCTATGGCCAAACATTTATAATGAAGATAGGTAGTGAGACAGAAACTTCTACCTATAAGTGGTTCTCAGTTTTAATGGCCTCATACATGCCCGTAATGGCTCTAATTTTTTTGAAGGGTTCTAAACACATAAAAATTTAGCCAGATAGAATGTCCATTTTTTTAACTTTTAAGCCAACTATGATACAGAAAGAAGTGTCAGGGCCATCACCTGTGGGCTTAAATTGCAGTGCACCACATGGTACATTTTTGTAGTCTCTCATTCTAGCCTTATTATAGAGAAAATCATCTCCAAGCTGCTGCCTATAGGTTTGAGCTGCTTGCCAGCACAACGTGAATTAGCTGCATTTCAGCTTTAGGTTCTGTCTTGCTGACAGAAAAGGTTATATATGCACAGCAAGGACAGATTCAGATAAAAAGAGCTTCTAAACAGGTCAAAGTATGTTTGAAACTGTGCATAGGCTTTGGAAACAGAAGAGAAAGAGGGTATGCGATTTTATATTTAAAAATATAGTTTTATGATTTATATCAAAAGCTATATTATTTTGGAAAAGGGGTTATGCTTTTCTTCCAAAAGAAATATTTAATGTTATAGAAAATCAAGCTTGATGGAGGAAGATCCTCTTAAATTCTGACTATATACATAAAAAGATAAGCCTCAAAACCCTATAGGACAACTAATGTATATTTTACCTTGTCAAACATAAAACAATATTCTTTAACTGACTTGTACATATTTTATACATACTTTTAATATATGTTAATACTAAAATTTTATGTATTTTCATATCAAGGAGGCCATATACCAATTAAAATGAATGGCCCAAGTGATCCAGCATCCCAAAATGCCTCTGTTGCTTTCTCAGAATTCTACATTCAGAACAGCTTCAATGCTTCTGGCTGAGATGGTACAATCTCACAAAATATTTTAGCCAGGACCTAATGAACATCATGATTTAATGAATATTTGCCCAGATATAATAGTATACACAAACAATAGAAAGTAGTCCAGATAACTACATCCACATTCTCCCTAAAGTGGGTTATGCATTCTTATCATTTAAAGAGGGTTGATTTTAAGTTGTTATTGGTAATAGTTATGAAAAAGCTGAACAAAACAGGTTAGATTTAGTGATCTTGTTCTTAAAGAAAAAAAAGCATAGAGAAATAATAGAAGTTTATCTCAACACCATGGAAAGAAAGGTTAGATTTTATTTCTTACCTATATAAGACCCCAACAGAAAATGACATTAATTGTGCATTTTCAGTATTTCAGTAGTAAATAAGAATGAGTAAAGTTATAATTACTACTGAAATACTAAAAATGCATAATATCTTTTTCTATTGGTGTCTCATGTAGCCTACAACTACGGATTTACTTAAGGTTTCACTATTTTGTGCAGGATTTGGCAGTTTAAAAGAAGGCATTCCATATAAAAATAAAATGAATAATTTCTATTAAAATTCAATAAAATTAAAATTAAAAAGGTTTTCTCCAGACCAAAAAAGCTGTATATCTCAAAGTGTTCTATTTATATCAAATGTTATCACTTAAAACCTGACTATAATTTTTGAGATTAGTCAGCTAAATACAAATTCTGATTCGTGATATGCTTTGTATTCTGAAGAATATGACCAGTATGGCTTTAATTCAGAAAAAAATTAAAGCACAAGGTTTCCTTTGATTTCCCCAGACATGTTGTTTCTTTTTAAAGTTTATTCACAAAAATCTTGAGAGAAATGTCATTGAACAGAGTTCAGTAACTTTGCAAAGACTTATGTAAACACTTGCAACAAAAGAATCTGATAATATAGTTCATTAGAATGGAGTATCATTGCTCATAAAGTAGGTTTTAAGACTATAACATTTGAGTTGTAAAAATATTTGGACATGTAAGCCAACTTCCAATTTTAAATAGATTGTTTTTTATCTATAATTAAACATGTGTATAAAATTGCATCCTTTCATGTGTATGTGTGTGCATGTGTGTGTGTGTGTTTAGTGATCTGGACACTTTTAATCAATTTGTTCTTTTAACTCTGTTGTTTATTCATTTAAATATATAACCATAATGAATGTACTTGTTTCCATTATCAACAGCAGTGTGACCTTACACCTTCTCTTGATAATCATTCACACTAAAATGAGATGTTACACAGTTTCACTTGTATTTAAAAGTAACAAAGAAAATAAACACTGTTTTCTTATACATGCTGACCATTAGTGCATTTACTCTTGGGAATGTTTATTTTTCTTGCTTATTCGTTTATTTAATGATTTCCATTTGAGGATGTCCAATCTTTTGGTAGTTTATAGATTATGTAAATACTAAGTTCTCATTATTTGTATATCTATAAATGATTATTTTTCATTCTATGAACAGCCTATAATTTTTATTTTTTCCCTATTCAGTGCAGAAGCTTTTAAATTACATCCAATCTCATTTGTCAAGTCTTATTATTATATCCTGTCTCAATAAATCCTGTCAAGAAAATCATTTTAGCAGTTATTAGTTAATATCAGAGGTGTGAAAAACACTGACTAATGTGGTAGATGCCACTTCCTATGAGCTTTTTAGAACTTTTCCCAATTACTTTAATGTATATACAAAATAACTTTTTGAATTTCATAAGCATTCAAAGCCTTTATATTATTAGCTTTTTGTATATATCCTAGATAAAAACAATGACATATTTATACAGTCTTCCATTTTACTAGGAAAAAAATCTGTATAAAAATTATTTTGGCAAGAAATGAATAAAATAAACAGAGTGAAATAAAAGAAAATAAATAAACAATTTATATAAAGAGTATGCATCAGAAATTACATTATGATTTATTGATAAGAATTCATTGAAATGGATGTCTAATATTAATATATGCAAAATCATATAAATATGCTAGAAATAAAATTAAATTATGTATTAAAATTGTATTTGTTTTAATTATCCAGTAGTTTATGGGTCTTTAAGTAACATTTATGCATCTACCTATAGTTATGTGTGTAGAACAAAATAATGCCTATGTTCATATAATTTAATAAATGGAACTCCTAATAAAGTCTAAAAAAATTAAAAATGCCATGAAGACTCTTTTAATAGCTCCATGACTTTTAAATTTTTCTTATCATTTAAATTAAACAATTCAACAAAGTATAAGCATAAACAATATCAGCTAAACATTGAATATACTTAATATCAAAATGAAAATATAGTACTTCTAAATTGCCTACTTTCATGCATGGTCTGTTTCCAAATATATGATATTGTAAAAATGGATTTAGTGAAATATAAATGATTGATGTCAACATTAATTACAGGAGAAAAAGAAAAATTTAAGACAAAAGGAAAATAAAAAAGAGGAAAATTATTGGACATAATTATATTGAGAAAAACACTTTTTCATTGTGGAAGAAAAACAGAGATTTTTCTATAGGTACTGATATTAGTGACTGTTTATAGCTAGAGGAAGACCAAATAGTTCTCTATAGGATTTCTTACAAAATATTTATTTACATTTATTATAAATATACATATTTTAAATTTAAGACTCAGTAACAAAATGTCAATTTTATAATTTTTATAATTTTAGCATATTTAATTATTCAGTATTCAATCTAGGCTCCATATATAAGAATAATCATGTGGTATTCACTATTACGAGTCTCAATTTTTGTTGTTATTGTTTTCAAACAAGCTTTCCCTGTATATCCTTGGCTGTCCCAAAACTTGTTCTATAGACAAGGTCAGGGTCCCTCAAATTTAAGAGATTCACCTGATTTTATCAACTAATACTTAAAATAAAGGCATGTACTACCCTCACCCAGCTACTTTCTTTAAGATAATTATTTTCAGTTTAATTCATACCTATGTTAGGATTTGAAACTACTTTAGTTTTAAAGGCTGGAGTTAGTATAAATCTTTACAAGTAGAATGGTAAGATAATCTAAAATTCATGCAAATTCATTGACTCTTTGACTCATAAATTTTAAAAGTGGTAGTGTTAAGATAACTTTGCCAAGATATTAAAACTAAAATTAGTTAAGGAATTGCAGTTCTCCAATAAGAAAAATAAGTGATAAAAAAAATCAAGCTTCAAATAAGAAAAAATTCTGTGTTTTTAGAAAATCAAAAATGTTCAACTCAAGGCACATTAAAGAAAACCTCTAGTGAAGGGTAAAGAGTTAGCAAGTTATATGCCTGGGCTTTAGGCAGATCAGCCTAAAACTATTGAAAGCATCTGTGTGTCTCTGCGGGTCTGTGGCTCTGTGGGCCTAAACCTTGAGGCTAGGCCCAAAAGTCAGGGCCAGAAACCTCCTACTACAGAACACTTTATATTGTTCCATATATTTAAATGTTGTTGTGCCACTACCATACTTTTTTATTACTATAGCTCTGTGTCTTAAATTTAAATTTATATAGTAATACCTTTAGTATTATTGTTAGTGATCAACACTATTTTCATTATTTGAAATCTTTTGTGTTAGAACATGAATTTTGAAATATTTTTCTATTTCTCTAAATAAAGGTGTACAAATTTTAATAGAGCCTTTAATCATAGTGAGAAGAAAAAGTAACAAAGACAATGTTTTATTAACTATTCCTATTTTCTAAGATTATGACACACATAGGATCTCAGAATGCCAAAACAGCAGGACAATGAAAGTCCTATAAACTGTTTTGTGGGTGCCACTCCTACCATGCAATACCAAATAGAACTTCTCTAGCTTTACATTCCACTGTTGCTATTATCCCAGGTATAACTCCCAAACTATTTACAGAGTTTATTGTTTTTCTTGTACCTGTTTTTAACATTCCTCAGATTATTCCCTGTGCTTACTAATTAATCATACCTGTGTCTTTTTTTTTTGCTTTTGAAAATTAAGAAGTAATCAGTCATTATAGCAATTGATGCATGATATGTTTTTATTTATCATACTTTCCCATTATTTTTTCCCTGTATCTTTGTTCATTTCTTACTTGTTCCTTTGTTCTACACCAGTATTTTTTAAGGCTTTGATGTCACACATATTATATTTTCCTCTTTCTGTTTTCTTGTTCATTCCCTTCCAATTTTTATATCCCTTAATATTTCTTCTTCCTTCCTTGATTCTCTTCATTTTTTCATAGTTCATCCATACTGAAACACACATATATACTTATACAAACACATAATACACACTCAATAAAATCTAAGTTTTATGTATAAAATGTATTTTCATTCACAATCTGGATTATTTTGCTTAATAATAGTTTAAATTTTTGAAATCATGCCCATTTATTTTATTTTCTGTATGACTTTATAAAATTCTATTATATATATGAAGCACAAATTCTAGTTGGTATTTAATAAAAACTCAGAGTCAGATATTAGGAAAAAGTTGAAATATCTGAGAGAGGAAACAGACCATAGTCAAATCTCACCCAGGCAACTTCTCAGGGTAAAAGTTATCCTTAAGAGTCCTCAGCCTGACTCATCAGTTCTACAGAATATCACACTACTTGTCTATGCCTGCCTTAAACATCTTTTTCCTCAACTTGTTTCACTTCCAGGCTCAACTCTGGATCATAATTCTACAACTACAATTAAAGGTGTGAACTACTACTGTTTGGTAGTTAGGCCATGAACATACATAAACAGAGAATTATCTTTGTCTTTAGAGTTACAGAGTTAAAGGGATAGGTTACAACTCAGTTATTGCAGTGCTGGGATTAAAGATATGAGTCTCCACACTCTGTACCTTATGGTTTGACTATATGTGATTATATTCTCAGATATTCCAGTTTTTCCCCAATATTTGACTCTGCATTTTCATTATATAAAGATAAAGTCATATAAAAAGATACTGTAAACAAGGCATACCCAGAAACAGTGTATTTGCTTGGAATAATCTTAAGAGAATGTCCTGTCCCTCCATTCTAAAGTACACATAATTTGTGTCAAAGGGGAGACATTGGATTAATGAGTGCAGGTCAAGAAGGAAAAACAAAGTAACTTTCTGCCTTAATAAAACACTCCAAGGGGGCTTTCAAAAACTCCCATATTCAATTCAATTCAATATTACCCTTCTGCCATGGAGGAAACACCTTCCCAGAACAATTAAAGAAAGTAAAACCTATTTAAAAAAGATACTTCTCTGAATAATAGAAAGGAAACAAAAACTCAAATAAAATTATAAAGAAAACATTTTGGCAACCTTCTATAAATGAACAGAGGCCAAAGTTAAAAATATTAATAAATGATGTTATTATTGAAGGTTTAGTGTACACAGAGGCAGATTCAACAATAATAGTACAAAACTCTTGGCATCCAAATTGTCCACTTTAAGAGGCAAATGTTCACTTTTCTGGAATTGGGATCATATTTCAGGTAAAACAGAGTGAACAATCCCTTGAATGTATAGGACCACAAAGACATAGAGGAAAATTAAAGCCATATGAAGCCATATATGGCTAACATTGCTATGAATTTACAGGGAAAAGACTTACTACAAAAATGGAATACTTAGATTAACATTTCTCCAAACACCAAAAATAAACCATAAACTAACATATGTTTCCATGGAAAAACATCAGAAGTTATGAGAAACAGTCATAAACCATTCAGGTTGTACAGAAACAAGGCATAACGGATACTGATCATTCAAAGGTGTCCACAACACTACTTTTAAAATGGTTAACAGAAAAGCCTATATGTGTTCATCAATGACACTTAACAAAGGAGAAACTGCAGGCCGTAATACATCTGGCACAGGACCAGTTATATGCTCAGCATATTGAGAAATCAATCAGCCCTTGGAATTCACCTATATTTCTTATTAAAAAGAAATCTGGAAATGGAGAATGGTAACAGATCTAAGAGCAGTAAACAAGGCGATTTGGCCAGTGGGCTATCTACAATCTAGAATTTCTTTGTCTTCTCTGTAACCTAATGAATGGCCTATCATAGTTATTGATTTAAATCTGTTTCTTTACAATACCTTCACAATTACAAGACAAAAATTTGCCTTTACAATGCCCACTTATAATAATTATTGGTCTGTGAAGAGGTATTAGTGGAGAGTTCTTGATGTGGGAATGCCTTTCTGTATGCTGTAAATAGCATTCTTTAAATAAAGGAGCTGTTTTGGCCCATGACAAGCACCATAGAAAAAGTAGGAACAGGAATCAGAATAGGTAGAAGGAGCAGGGTGGAGTCAGAGAGAGACCGAGCCACAAGCCCAAAGGAGCAACATGTAAGGAACACAGGTAAGCCACGGGTCACAAGGCAGGAAGGATTAATAGAAATGGGTTAAGATATCAGAGCAAGCTAGCAATGTGCCTGAGCCATAAGCCAAACTGCATGAACTTAATATAAGCCTCTGAGTCATTTCTGGGGCCCTGAACAACGGTGGGTGGCTAAGAGGTCTGGGGCTGAAGGGTCCTCTGGCTGCCGGGGACCAACAAAACACATTGTAACAGGTTCTTCCTCAGGAAATGCTGAATTTCTCAAAAACCATTAAAACTGATACATAACACATTCCTACAATCTATCATTATTATTACATGGATCACATCTTTTCTACTAATTCAAATATAGATACCTTAGAAAGAATTTTTGAAAAAGTAAAAAAAAAAATGCCTTTTTGGGAATTATACATTGTCTCTGAAAAAAATACAATGAGGATATTTCATTAATTATCAAGGTTTCAAAAAAGATCAGTGAAAAAATTAGACCCAAAAGGTATATTGAGAACACTTAATGATTTTCAAAGCTTGCTAGGAAACATTTCCAATATATGAACCACTATTTGAATAAACAATAATTAAATTATTTTTCAATACCTTAAATTGTGACAAGACTTAAATAGTCTTAGAGAATTGTTGACAGAAGCTGAAAGAGAATTGGCTTTGGTGGCAAACAAATTAAAGGATGCATTATGTGGACATGTAGATACAGACATGAATTTCATTCTAATTATTTTACTCTCTAAGCATTTTCCTACAGGAATTTTAATGGAAAGAGAAAATATTATATTTGAATGGTTGTTTTTACCACATTAACTGAGTAAGAAATTAAAGACACATATGAAAAAGATTTCTGATCCAATATTTAAAAAAATACTGTCAATTTAAAGGAATAGACCCAGCAGAAATTTTTGTACATTTAGATAATGAAGAAATTGTCCAATTATGGACAGAAAGAAAACCTTGACAAAGAGCTGGCAGTAATTTTCCAAGATATAAATAGCAAATATCCTCAAAGCAAAAGAATTAAATTTCAAAAAAAAAAAAAACCCAACTGGATTCTTCCTCATGTTGTACAAGATAAAGAAATTTCTGGAGCTTCTACATTTTATTCTGATGTAAACGTCACAAAAGGCAGTTACAAATCAGAAAGTGTAAGTAAATGGCTCAAAGCCCTTATAATTCTGTTCAAAAGTCAGAATACACGTTATCATGATGGCATTAATGGATTTTACAGATGGTCTTAACATAGTCACTGACTCTCTGTATGCACAAAGAGTTGCTTTACACATTAAGACTGCTGATTTTATTAATGATGAGTCAGAATTAACTTCATTGTCAATTCTTTTACAAGAAATAATGAGGAATTGGAATTATTCCTTCTATATTACATACATTCAATCCCATATGGTTCTGCAAAGTCCTTTAGCACAAGGTAATGATGAAAATGATAAATTATTAATAGGACATGTGTGTTTCATTTTTAAAAATCATTGCAATAGCAAAGGATTATGAAAAGGATTCTCAATCACTTGGCAACATGCCAAAGAAATTTAAAAAAAAAAAAGTCCCACCTGTTTCTTCTATAACCTAACTCTATTACCAGAAGGAAATAATCCTAAATGTATGCATAGAAATGAAATTTGGTAGATGATGTGTTTAATGTTATAGAATTTGGAAATTATATATACATCTATGTATCTCTATCTATATATCTATATATCTATATATATATCATACAATAGATACATTTTTCAGGATTTCAATGGACAACTACTTTGAATTCAGAAAAGGCTGATTCTGTAATCATACATTTGCTAGAAGTTATGGCCATCATGAGAATACCTGTACAAATTAAGACGGACAATGCTCCAGAATATGTCTCTAGTAAAATGAAACATTTTTTTGCTTATTATAATATAAAGCATATTACAGGTTTACTATGCAATCCTACAGGGCAAGCAGTTACAGAGAGATAAAATTGTACTCGAAAGGATATGTAAATAAACAGAAAGGAATTAACAAGGACCCCAATAAATAAACTGCATAATGCTTTATTAACTTTGAATTTTCTAAATGTTAATGAGAAAGGAAAAACACCTTCTGAAAGGCATTGGTTTATAGAAAAAACAACTGAGCTATGTCATCCTGTCTACTTCAAAGATGTACTGACCTCATAATAGAAGGCAGAATGTGTGCTCTGTTGTGGAAGTAATTTTGCTTTTGTTTCTGTGATTGAAGAAATTATATGGATACCATGAAAATAAATGATGACTCGATTTCAACCAAGGAAACTTCATGAAAATAAAAAAATTGGCTCATCCATCCATATGACAATTCTTTAAGTAGGAAGAAGAACAAAGGGTTGGGGCAGGCTATTGGTTTTGTATTTACAGAAAACTAGAAATAACCATCTTCAAAAAGTCAAAAGATCTTGGACATCTATATGTCTAACGGAGAATGGAAGGCTATGCAGAAAAATTTACAAACAAAGAAATATTGGACCTATTTGTACCAGTATAATCTTCAGGGTAAAATCTTATTGCTTAATTTACATATGTCTTTTTTTGTAAGAGAAGTTGAAATCCCAGTTTAATTATAATTTAAGCTATCTTTGGATTGAAGCATGGCTCTCTCCTTCTCTAAACACAAACATACTTGTTGAAGGAAAATGTAAATTCTCTGTATCATATCAGAAGAGACACCTGATGTGCAAAAGAAGAATAAGTAAAGGGACTATTCTCTTGTTACTAATTCTATGCTGAATAAATGTTTATATCAAAATGTATGAGATTATATATTAAAGTTTTTGGTATGATATTGATGTTCATATAAAGTACTAATTAATTCTTTAAAAGGCTTTATTTAGCTTCCTGTATATTGTGTTGGGTTTTAGTGTCTTATCAGCTTCCTGCAATGATCCATGACAATGCACAATTGTGAACTTGAAGTATTCAAAAGGAAGATCAAGCCCCATAATGATGATTTTATATGGACAAGGCCATATCTATGTTTTATATATTACATATATAGTATATATGATTTTATATATGACAAAGCCACTAGGCTTGAGACAAGCCCCACACATTTTTTGTTAAGCAGAGACTGGACAATAAATGACACAGCTATTTATTTCATGACTCAACAATTAACAAACTTTCTTTTCAGGATCCCATAAAGATGTCATTGCCCTCTAGACAGCAGAAAGTAAGTTTAGTAATAGGGTGTCCACATTCCCAAGAGGTGGTTTTTAGTCTTTCAAAGGGTTATGGATGATTGTCATTGTTTAGGATAATTGGTTAAAATTATTATTGGTTATGGCTGGAATAAAAGCTCAGCAAACAATATTATATTTGGGATACTTAAAAAAAGAAAGAAAATGGATATGCAGATATGATAGGATATAAGGGTAGATTATTAAATCTACTTTTAAAGAGCAAATTCTATGTTGCAATAAGGTTTCCTGGTCTTGGGCTGCCAGAAGTCCAAAAACACAGACCTGCCACCCCAGACAACTTAACCTCCTGTTGCTGCTTAGTCGCCCCCAAAATGATTCTGATGTTTATATTAATTTCATGCTGTTTGGCCTATGGCTTAGGCACATTACTACCCTTCTCTTTCATCTTAACTCAACACATTTCCATTCATCTGTCCTGCCACATGTCTCATGGCTCACCTGTGTACCTTGTATGTTTCTTCTTTGAGTGCTGGCTTGATCTGTCTCTGACTCCACCTTTCCTTTCCTACCTTTTCTGATTCCCCACCCACTTCTATGGTGCTTGTCATGGGCCAAAACAGTTCCTTTATTTAAAGATTGATAGTCACAGCATACAGAAAGACACTCCCACATCAGTACTAGCTTTAAATATTTTACACTAGATTGGATTTTTTAATATTGTGTACAAATTTTGCATAGTAATATAAAGTTGAGATTAATTTTATTGATGTTCATATATTTCTATACTTGTTTAAGATATTATACCTTTACAGTTCATCTAACTATGTAACAAAATTGCTAGTCCATAAAAGTTATTATTACCTACTAACTAGGATATAAAGAAATGCAAGTGAGGATAGACATTAAAATCAAAATTATAGTTATATTAGATATGTTTTCAATGTCAAAAAGATATATTTTAGGTGAATAGGTCTTCAAATACTTCAGAGATACATAGGATATAGCATTTAATATAATATTTTAATAACATAGGTTTTTATTATTTTTATGACAATGAGGCATCTGCTCCTGGCAGCACCTCTTCACTTCAGAGAAGATTATGAACCTCAAATAAACTCCATTTGGAGTTGACCTTTTTTGACAAAAAAGTTAGCCCCTGGGCAAAAAATTACTTCTCCCTTGACTGCTGATAGTATTATGTTCAATATGGACAAGTATGACATACAAAATGGAACTGCCAAACCTACAAGGTAGACAGATCTTTGAGAATATCTTGCTTCACAGAGACGTACTAGGCTATAGGTAGATTATCTATCGGTGCTTTAATCATACATAAGAACCTTGGGTAATTGTCCAGACAGCCAGCTGTTTCATTTCTTACACTTTTTGGAAGTTGCTTGCTATTACATCCTGTTTACTCAGTTAATATTATTTTCTTCTTGGGTCTCTGAAAGAATAGAAGATGAAATACTTATACTTTGCTAGTTAATGTTTTAGGAAAGAAACTCACTTAGAGGCTAAAGTGTATGTGTATGAGTTTGAGATATATCAGAAGATAGTTTTCAGTTAATAATGCATGTTATAAAGTGAATTAGGTAAAATCCTTTTTACTCACCAAAATAGGATATATAATGGAATATTTTCTCAGAATTTGTCAATTGTTAATAGAATGGACCTTAATCATGTAATTATTGTTTGTATATAATGTATATATTTATTATACCTATTGTATAAGTTTTTTCTTTTGTTTGTTATTATTTATTTTTGACACGAAAGGTGTATATGGTGATATTATATATATATATATATTTTATTCACACAGAATGGCTCCATTTTGATTAACTAGAATTTTTTAGATTAAATGTATAGAAAAATTGTAACTGGATTATATGGAAATTTTGTTTCCATTGAATAAAAAACACCCTTCTCACATCATCACAATTATTTGCTTAATATTTTTATTGAAATTTTCACTTTAATTATGATGAGAAAAATTTTAATATATGTTAAATCTGAGTTTCTATGATGACTGCTCAATGTAAAATATTTTGAAGTATATTTGACTATTGGTATTTCTTTAATTATCATTGATTTTTTTAATTCCTGAGATCAAGATGTAATTGTGCCAATTTTTATTTCTTCCACTCTTCCTCCACATGCATTTCTTTGTTGATTTTCAAATCTATGGCCTACTTATATATCAAGTGCTCTTTTTACATGTGTGTAGGTGTATGTATAACATATAAATACATATATAATGTAAATATATGTAAATATTCCTAAGTATATAAGTATAACCAGCTTAGTTTGTATGATGTTTCCTGTGTTTATATTTTCAGGAACTCCCATTTAGTATTCAGTAAGCAATTTGTGTGGTCTTATATGTGGATGCTATTTTCCCAGTTCTTAGGATTTTTTTAGTTACCTTTAGTTCATCACAGAAGGTCGAGGTCTCCTTGACCTCTCCCACTCACAGTAGCATATCTTTTTTTGTCCTTGTTTAGCTCATATTTAGAAAAACGTTTATCTAGTCCTTTGTTATCAAAATGTATGGTTTTATTAGGCTTAATTTTATAGTTCTTTCTACAGTATAAATGCTAAAACTGGCATATTGCTGGCATAAAATTATGCTCTTTTTTATCATGCATTATAAGTTTATCTATTTATTTTACAGAATTTTATTTGTCAGTTGGTTTAAATTAATGTGTGACTATATTTCTTTTTAAATAGTACTTTACTTAGCTCTTTCCTAGAATGTTTTCTATATAATTCAACTGTTTCAAATTTTCAAGTCTTATATTATAGTGTTATTTTTATTTTGAATTGATTTTTGAACAAGTTAAGGGATAAAATTATAAATTTGTACTTTTACACATGGCTATCCATTATTCCTAGTACCATTTATTTTTAGAAGCCAATATAAGAAAACAATATAGGTATTTAAACATTTGTTAAATTGGAGATGATTTCATCATTTGAAGATTATTTTTGAGCCTTTTTTGTTGCTGATTTTTATTTTTCATTATAGGGTATCTCTGTGCATATCTGGCTGACCTAGTACTCAGTCTGTGGATCAGTCTGACCTAGAACTCACAAAGATCTGCCTACTTCTTCTGAGTTCTGGAATTAAGGCAAGGGCAACCACTGCTTGGTTGAGTCATCTATTCAATTGTTATACATGACTACTTTCATTCTGGTATATTGCTTTCTTTACTAAGATTCTATAGCAAAATTCTATGTTACAAATTATGATACTCTAAGTATTGCTATCCATAATTGGTATTGATTTAAGTATTTAGTGTCTTCTGTGTTTTAGCAATAACTTTGAATTATTTTCTATTTAATTCTGTAAAAAATAGCTATAGACTATTTGTGGGAATTTGACTGAATCTGTGGTCTAATTTTAGTATGCAAGTAATTTCTCACAGTAGTATTTCTGCCAATTTATGAGCATGGAAGGTGTTCTCAACCTCTGATATCTGTTACAATTTCATTCCTCAATGATTTAAAGTTTTCAGTCTTTAATTTTCTTACATACTTTGATAGTTTTGTTCTGAAATTTCTTTACATCCAAGATGAATAAAATATATTTTCTAAAATATTACTTACGAGTTAATTTAATATTTGGAAGAATATTCTAATTTTATGAGCTGAATTAATATTTTTCTAATTTTTTCGGAGTGTTTACTATACATAATAGTTTAATATATGAGTCTTTCAAGGCTTCTCAATATACGTAATATTTGAGTAGCTTCAGTTTGACTTTTTAACTTCCATTTATATATTGGGTGATATATTGAACAAGAGCATAGAACATGGTGATCTTTGTCTTATTTTTGATCATACATAATTAATTTACATTTTGTCCCCTTTTAACATATTGCCGGCTATAGGTTTATTCCATATAACCTTAAAGGAAGTGAGATATTATTCTAATATTTCTTGTTTCTTCTGTACTAAGTCTTTTGATTCATTTATTGAGATGCTAATATGTTTTATATCATCAACTCACTTAAATGTTTTGTTGCTTCTATTGATTCCCATATATGAAACAATCTTTACATTCCTAAAATAAAACTTACTTAAATATGGTCCATAACTACTGTAATGTGTTCTTGAATGACATTTGAAATTATTTTGATAATGTTTACATTTATGTTCAATGGGGAAATTCATTTATAGTTGTATGTTTAGGCTGTATGGTAATACTATTTTTTTAGTCTGATTTGGACAATGTTTCTTCTGCTTCTGTTTTGAGAAGTAATTGAGGGAGAACTTACTTCAAGTTTAGTAGAATCTACTTGTAAATTTGTTTCTTTCTGTGACTTGCTGATGTTTGTGTGCATGTTCTATATATATATATATGGAGACATTGATTTCTAAAGTGACTTGTACATGATTACATTTCCAACAGCAAAAGAGGAATATTTCTCTCACTTTAAATCCCCTCCAGCATCAGTACTTTTGATCTTTTAATGTCTGAAGGTATAAGATGGTATCTCAGAATTGTTTTGGTTTGAATTTGCCTAATGGCTAAGGGTGTTGAAGAATATTTTTAAGTGTCTTTCAGCCATTTAAGATTCTTTGTTTATAATTCTCTATTTATATCTGTACTTCCGTTTTTAATTCGATTATTTATTTATTTTTCAATCCCTAGTTTCTTGAGTTCTTTATGTATTTAGAGATCAGCCCTTTTTCAGATGTAGGTTTGGAGAAAATCCTTCCTATTCTGTAGACTGTCATTTTGTCTTATTGACTATGTCTGTTGCCTTTCAGTTTCAGGAGGTCTCCTTTATTAATTGTTGCTTTTAGTGTCTGCACTTCTAATGTTATATTTACAAAGTACTCTCCTGTGCCAATGTGTTCAAGGACATTTCCCAATTTATATTCTACCAGATTCAGTGTAACTAGATTTATGTTAAAGTATTTAATCCACTTGGGCTTGAGTTTTGTGAAGGGTGATAGATAAGTATCTATTTGCATTCTTCTACATGTCACTATCCAGTTATGTCAGCAACATACATTAGATATGCTTTCTTTGTGTCCGGTAATGTGAAAGATAAAAAATTTCTTTATGTTCAGTCCGTTTTTCTTGATACTGACATCATATTACAATATACATATTAAAGTTCATGTTTCCAAAAAAGAGATATTAAAATGAACATTGAAGATTTTCAATGGTAAGAATACTATATAAAAAAATAAATGATTAAATTAAAATTTAAATATAAAAAATAAAAAAAAGTTATAGGAAATTGGATTTTCATGTAACTTGACTCTTGGCTTCCCCTAATGGCTAATTCTCAGCTCTATTTGAGTCCCAGAAGAGAGTCTAAAACTCATTAAAGTCAACTAACATTTTATTGGAATGTTACTTTCTTCCTAAAAGAAGCTAATCATAGGAGACTACAAAATTTTGTCCCAGATTATGATCAAGACAATTTTCTTTTATGCTCAAACTCTGCTTAAGATAATAAAATATCTGCTTTAGTAAAGAATGATCTAGAGCACTATTTTAGTTCTACAGTTATTACTATAATTAAAAGTTTATTAAATATTAATTTATAGTTCTTGCATATTATAATTTCAACATTTGCTTAATTTGTATGATGAATATATAAATATGAATTATGATCACTTATATTATTAGCATGAAAAAATATTTGTTTAAATAAGTCTAATACATTAATATTTATGTTAAATTTTGTGGAGATAGAGTGATAGTTATAACATACTGTCTTTGGATATGTATCTTTTAAATTATGGTACTATTAGAGTATTTTAATTATACATGTGAACCCAAATGTATATAAATATTCTTTTTATAATAAAATAATATAGATATATAAGTATTAAAGAACTTCTCATGTCAATAGCATAAAATTAATTCCATTTAGGTCTTACATAAAAATATTCAAAACTATGTTCCAAGATAATTTTGATGGTTGAAGACATGTTCAGTAATTTGTGTATTATGTTTCTATGGTCTAACCTTTTTGGAGCCACAAAGACAAAAATATCACTTCTCTTGGTTTTAAATAAAATAACTGCAACTATTTATATCTTCTATTTTTAATGCTTAAATTAGAAATGTATATATTCAGAGGGGAATCATGTGCTTATGCACATGTGTATATGCAGAGAACAAAATAAGCCATCAAATCCCTTGGAGCTGAAAATAGGGGCAGTTGTGCAGTGCCTTTGTGAGTACATAAATATAAATTGTAGTTCTCTGGAATAAATGAAAATTTTAACTCCTGAGCCATTCCTCTACATGTTTTTATATTAAAAGCTGTTCTTATCTTTCAGAAACTGATGGCCATTTTTAGTTATATGGTTTAGATAACAATTGCAATAGCTATTTGGCTAACTTTATAACAATATCTTGAGATATCTCATACACTATATTTTTCTTAAGAGAGAGGGATTTTTAGCATTTAATTTATAAAATTCAACACTAGATGTAATTTCATGGTAAAGACATAAAAATAATATTTTTATTACTTTAGTGAGGAAAATATTCAAAGAATGAAATTTGATTCAATGCCATAAAAATAAAGGGACTAATAAAAAAAGCCAAGTCTATGTTTTATATTAACCTGATTAATTATTTTCCACAATGGGTTTGTTAGACAATACATAATTTCTCTAAAAATTTCAAAACTATATAAAATGCCATCTTTGTCAATGAACAAATTTAACTGTTTTTCTTCCACCTTCCAAGTTTCAATGGCTAGGAATTTATGAAAAAATTAAAAGTATATAAATGGATAAATAAGATTCAAGGAGAATTTAAGAATTTGGATTATATGCCTTAGCTTATATGAGACAAAGAAATGGTAGCTTTGGGATCCTGAGTGGAGAAAGAAAGCTTTTTAAAGATGAAGGAAGCCAATGCAAATTAATAAATATTATGCTATGAATATTACTCTCATGAGATGAGTTGTCTTTTAGAGTAACAATGATAATGACTAGTGTTCCGAAAAGACAAATAACAGTCCTATGTTAAAATGAACATAAATAAAATAGATCTCTTTCTGTTTGCTGTCCAATTGTACCAAGGATTACAACATGTGAGATGAAAATTATTCTAAAAAGTTAATACACTATTTTACTAAATGAATAGCTTACCTAATTCTGTATTCTGTAGAGCAATATATGCTTGTCCTCATAATTTTATAGCTGAATGGAAACTGTGGCTCACTACTAGCAGCAAATCATCACTATGTAAACAATGATATATTCAAAGTAAAGTATCAAAGAAATGTTATGTATGCCTGATGTCAGAAAACAAGAGGAAAAAATATATAAATTCCCCAAATTTTGAACATTCCTGTAAGGATCTTGGCTGTCAATTTGACAAGACAGCATACATGTCACATTGAAAATCAAAAACCATACTTACCAGAACTCTAGATATTATTCATAGAATGAGGGAACACTCATCTTCAATTGGATTTTGATATAAAAGACTATCAATGACACAGAGTTTTGGATACTTAGTGATCTAGGTAGAAACAAAAATTTTCTTTTGATAATGAAACACATTCACTATCTTCACTATTTTTAAATTTACATTCCAAACTATTTACTACAAATTGTACAATACTTTAGGCATCAATGGAACTGCTGTGACAAAGCATTTAACTTTTTTTTATAATGGCTATGGAATAATTTAATACTTTTTGAGAAATCTACTTGCTTTGTTGAACAAAGAAATATTTGGTAAAATGGGCTCCCAAATTTTCTTATATTTCCTATTTAAATTCACAATACTGGTCATAATCTCCTTTTATAAGGGACAATAAATGAATCTGTCATTATTATCTACATATTAACACACAATTATGAGTGACTATCATAGCAAGTAGAAAAATTCCAGACTTGCAATGAGAATCAAGTTAAAGCATGATTAAGATTTTCTAAAACATAAACAATATTTTATCTAACTTAAAGCTGCAGTAGAATGCTGGTTTAGCCATCAGATGAGGGCAGAGGGAGAAATGGTCCAGCCAGTCACTTGCTGGGGCTGAGCGGAATGATGAGTGTCAATGGCCCAGACCTCCTCTAGCCACCAGGGAGAAGCACACTAAGCTGGGATTCTTATTGAAGTAGGATCTTGCTTTACTGTACCAGGAAGAGGGGTTATACAAACTTAGGGAAGGGAGAGGCAGAAGTCTTGGCTGAGGGAACATGGATGAGAGTTTAGTGCCAATGAGATTGTGTTATGACAGCAGTAATTATGCAGAGATGTTCTTTGGGTGGGCTATGCTGAGTCACTCATATGTGGTCGCCAAACTCAAGCCATGCTCTGAAAGTTACACCAGGCCCTAGGACCATTGTTAAAGGCCTAGTGAGAGGCCCCAGAGTAGAAACCAACTACAATGAAGCAGTTCCTTTATTATTGGTTTTTAATTGTTCCCTTAACCTGTAATAATCTATTGTTACCTGTTAAGCTGTATAATGTAGACTATGATGTCATACTATAAATGGTGCTATTCTAGATTGTGTTCTGTTGCTGTTGTAAAATACCAAGGCCAGAGAAGTAAAGAGTTTATTTGGGTAATATGTAATAGTCTATTCTGTGGAAAGTCAAAGCAGGAATTTAAGGAATGACAGTAAGGCAGATAACACAAAGAAAAAGTTTCTTACTTCATTTTATTTCTGTGGCTTGCTAAATCTAGGCAACTTCTCAACGGATGACTATAGGGGATTGTGTTGTTTCATGGTAAATAATTGTCCCACCCACTGGTTTAATAAAAAGCACTGATTGTCCAAAGGCAGGCAGGAAGTATGTGCGGGGCTACCAGACAAAGAAAAACTCTGAGAACAGGAAGAACAGAGCAGAATGCCAGAGAGAAGCTCAAAGAAGCAGAGGACAACTATGCTGCTCTAAGAAAAGGTACCCAGCCACATGGCTGAACAAGATAAGAGACATGGGTTAGTATAAGGGTAAAGAACTAGCAAGTGATATGCCTGGGCCTTAGGCCAATCAGCCTAAAATTATTGAAAGAATCTGTGTGTCTCTGTGGGACTGCGGGACTACGGATCTGTGGGTCCTAAACCTTGAGGTTAGGCTTGAAAGTCCGGGCCAGAAACCTAGTACTACAGATGACCATCAACAGTAGCTTGGAACATCTTATATTATGAGAAAGTAAGAAACTGACCCATAGACATGCCCATAGGACGCTAAGATTGAGGCAATTTTTTATTTGTTTCCTCTTCCTATGTGAGTCTATCTTTGTGTCAGGCTAGGGTAATTATGACATAAGTGACAATTTCTATATACTCAGTAGTCCCTATCATCTGTTAATTCTCCTTCTCTCTCTCTCTTTCTCTCTCTCTCTCTTCCTCCCTCCCTCTCTCTCTCCCCAATCTCCTATTCTTTTTTCTTCTTATTTCTCTTCCTCTTCCTATTTTTTTCTCTTTTCCTCATGATTATTGTCTCAAAATAAATGCTCTTAACTATTAGTTACTCAGCAGATAAAAAATAACTGTGAGGAGTAATTACAAGCAAAAAATAAGGGATTGAAAGTTCCCCATAAGTCTATGAATGTCCAAATTTAATTTTAGAAAAAATTGAAAAATAAAGTTCAAACAAGAAGTTTTCTTAGTAAAATTTTCTTTAATCTGGAATTGAACAAGCCTGTTTACCAAAACAATCAAATCATCCTTATTTTAAATATTGCAATGACTCATCATTACTGGTGCTAGAGAGTCTTTGTTGTTATATATAGAATGACATAGCATTTCCATTACTCTACAATTATCAAGAAATAAAGCAATTTTTGTGAACTCAAGAAAAACCTGCTATCTCACTATGTCCTTTCTACAGGGTTTAAAGTCTTATATTAATCAGTTTACATAATGAAGGAATAACATTAGAACAAATAAGGATTGCTGCATCATTTACTTTTTGTTTATGCATGCACACATTATCAGCTTGGCTTATATGCCAATGAGAAAACAGGATAAATGACTATCTACTTATCTTAACTTTATTCTTTCACTTATTTGTTTACTATTGGTAATTTTTTTCCTGAAGTAATAAAATTGTACATACTTATTAACATTGAATTTTGAGTTTTATTTTAAAAGATTTATTTATTCATTTATTTCCTTCAAAATAGACAATTGTAAGTAAAAGTAAAATGATTAGGAACTTGGGCATTGTATTTATAACATAGTGGTAGAGAAATGCAACATGATTTGTGACCTCTTACTATATTTACAAGGAAGGAGTTTACTGGAATGGGCAAAAACTAAAAAACTTAATTTTAGAGAATTTGAGGAATTGGAGAAAGGTAAACTAAACTTTAAAAGTTGAGGGTCAGTAAGCATGAATTGCCATTAGACTTTAAATGTAACTCTTGTCCTCAAGAGCTTTGTAGGGATCTATTTAATGATACCTTAAATCTATTTCATCACATGTGCACACCAAATGAGAAGGCACTTTACCTAAAAGTTTAATTTGGTAACAGATGTTAAAAAAACAAAGCCAGAACAACCCATTTTTTTCCCTCTCAGTCCTTTTGTTATTTTATCTCTATGCATTTCATGTTCACAAATAGTGACTTTGAGGTAGATGCTGTGCTCCAATCATATGTAAGGATTCTGTAAACACTCTTGGTTTAGGATCATTTTTAGATTATGTTCAAATTAAACTATATGTAACTCTTCTAATTAATGATCCCAAATGATGTCAAATTCTACACAATACAGTACAAATGATACACTTAATATAACAATAGAAAATTAGTTCCAATATTGACTCTACATTATATGTAATGTAGTGATTATATCTATGTTTATATGTATTTTTAATCATAGCCATGCCACTTTGTAAAGATTATCATCTTTGGTTAAATGGTAACAATTTTCCCCAACCACAAGGATTAATTGTCCCCTCAAAATTAACTTATTTTCTAGAATATTCCCCCCACCATGCTGCCAAGAAGAAAGGTATATATAATAACATTATTTCACTCACTACTCAATTACCAATTTCTGATTAGAAAATGGAAGTTTTCTGAACAGCCATCCTACATGTACATTTTCCTCATAATTATTTTTTATCTATAAATTTTCATTATCTCTCTGCTTTCCCAATCTAGAGACTTCACCACCACATGTCTCCTCTTCTTTACTCTTCTGACACAACTTTGTTTTTCTATCTTCTGTTGGTTTGGTTGACCTTTAATCTTCCTCTGCTTCTGATCCATCTCACTCATCTCTCTATGGATAGATTAAAAACAAAGATGATAGATAGGATTTATATCAAGTATATAACATACATGATAAAGATATGTATTTACATAAAATAATGAGGTAGATATATAATTTGTGTCTATATCTTTGTCCATATCAATAAATTTATCTTAAGTTGTAATTGTTTAGGCAACAGCATAAGATCTACAGTTTGCTACATCTGAATTATATAAAAAACTCAATTCTACATATTTTTATGTCCAATCATGAGAATTAAAAACTTAACATCACTTTTCACATGTTCTATATAATTTATAAAGACATTCTTTTTTCTTCTGAAGAATATTTAAAAATATAAAATTAGAAGTTCTTAATAAATTATTGAAATACTAGTATGAGGCAAATTTATTTTTGAAATGGCCATAAGTTGGATTTGTTAAAAGTTATTTTACTTTTATAAATTCTTATGCCATTTTTATATGTTTATGTAAAGGTCTAGAATCTTGGTAATTATTTATAGAATGATATACCATCATACAATTTTTTATTCACTTATAAGTTTATAAACAGCATGAGATTGTGACAGTACATTGTTGGTGTTTAGACTCAATTGCTTTTAGAAGTTTGGATTTGTTTTTTATGAGAATATAACAATCAATCATTAATGTAATCAGGGATAAAAATATCAGAAATTGAGTTAAAACAGAGCAAAGAATATTGAATATTTGCATTCAATGCACATATTTATACAGTTTATAGTACAATAAAATAGGAAGGCTATCAGTTTTATATTTTCAGATAAATAATTAACCACAGGTGCTTGACTATATTATATTAAATGATAACCCAAGTGCTTCACTAGTTTTAAATATTTTGTTGTCTAGAAACTTGAAAGAAATTCAAAAAGTGCTTCAAATATTCTTCATTTTATTTTTTCATTAGAACAAAAATTACTGTTATTTTGTCCTGATGAATATTAACAAATAATGTGCAATTTGATAGTGGCTTTATATTTTGGTGTGGCCTATTTTAAAGGAAAGATATAGATTTTATTTAGTTTTGGAATTAAGAGTAATGACAAAAGTAGTAAACACATATCTGGAACAACAATTACTCAAAATTTATTCTCAATGAGAAGAATTCCCCCAGTTCTTTGCTTTACCTATAGAAAGAATAAAATTTGTGTTTTGAATTTATAAATAGTAATTATTTTTCCAAAACTTAAATTTAGATTTGTTAAACAACAACTCAGTTTTCAGTGTCATTCAGTTAAACAGTAATTTGCTACTAGATTTTCTAAAATTTTAAAAATAATACAATGTGACATGCTTTCATTTGCATTAATGTCTTTGTGGAAAATCTGCTTTACCAGAGTGTCATATCAACAGAAATGTTAAGTAAAACAAAATGAACTTTTTACCAAATGGACTGAAACAGACACAGAAATATTTAGCATTCTAGGAGTTGGTCTGTAGCAGATGCTTTACAAAATTATACGTTTGGACACATTTCAAATTCTTCAAAATACTGTAAGCTTTCCACTAAATATGAAGTTTTGGCATTTTAAGATGCCAAACTTTCATCAATAAAATTATTTTAGTGCAAACATTAAGACCATGTTTTGTTTATCACAGAACGGGGGATATTAACAGATTTTTAATTAGCATTCCCAGCTCAAAATTAGTATTAGTTATTTCATTTATATATGACTGTCTTTAGGCTTTTCTAAAAGCATAAAGAAGGCAGCACATAATACTCTTAAAATTTAAATTTAAATTCTTATTGCATTGCATTTGATATGACAATCTATCCTGCAGCACATTATATGAAGCAACTAAGTTAACAGAACTTTGAATAGTAATTACAAATGGCCCATTTTCTTATGCCATTTTTCCCAATATATTTTATAGCACAACATGTACTAATTATACTTTCAGATGAGAATACTCTGATGAAAATTATACAATACACACACCTTGTTCATGGTGAGGAAATGATTAAGGACCCATTATAGGTAGCTACTTCAAACCTTGATTGTTTTGTTGTTGTTTCTTTGCTTTTGTCAGTTTGTCAGAAACCTATACATATGTGGGAAGAGGGAATTTGAATTGGAAAAAAAAATCCCTCCATGAGATTAGCCAGTAGGTAAGTCTGTACAGAGTGATTTTTAAAAGGTTAGATTATTGAATTTAATTAGATCAGGAAATCAGCTGTTAATCTCAAAATGCTTTACATTGGTATAGATTTTGGCTTATTGATACAAATTTAAGGTCAATTTTGTTACACTGTATTTGTTTTTCTATTCTTTTTTAAGGTATGATGTTCATGTAACTGATGTAAAATTGTAATGTATAATTAAGAAATAAAGGTTAATAGCCACCTTTGATAATCAAACTTATAGTTAGGTTAGTAAGGATTTTTAGGTATACGAAGATATATTTCAATTAGGTAGGTAATCTTCAAATACTTCTAAGATCTACAGAATATGTCATTTAAAATATTTTAAGAACTTAGACTTTTCTGGACAGTGAGACAGATTTGCTCCTGGCTGCACCAATCATTTTCAAGAGAAAAATGGGCATCGAAGAAACTCCATATGGAGTCAACTCTATTTGTGGTAATGGTTAACCACTGGACATGAACCTGTTCTTATATTGACTGCTTGACAGTATGCTGTTAGAAGTGGACATGCAGGTTCCATAGAAAGTTGACCTCTGAACTTTGACAGAACAAGCCGAGATGGTCATTCAGGTTCCTGCTTTACAGAGAAAACTGTCAGACATTCTTAAAGATTCGAGGAGAAGCAACTGATAAACTGTGCCAGAATGGGCAGAGCAGATTTCCTGCTTCACTGAAATGGAAAGAGACTCTGGGCCTGTAGGCTGAAGATAGATGCCCCAAATTTATAAAGGAACTTTGGGTGACTGTCCAGGCAGATAGGTGTCATCTCTGTCCTTTCTAGATTTTAGAAGTCATTTACACTTCTGGTTTACTTGAATAAATATATCCTTCTGTGGTCTTTGAGGTAGTTGAAGATTAGATAGTTATAGGTACAGTTTTTCTTAGTCATTTGAAAGGTATATTAGATATGAAACTTTACATTCATAAAGATAAGGTAGATGAGAGAGTATTTTCTTTAATTTTGCTAAATACAAATAGACTAGATATTATAACTATAATTCTTGCTTGTTAGCTATTTTTGTTATATCTAATTTTTCTATGTTAAATTTGAAACCTTCCTTTTTGATTAGACAGAAAGGGGGAAGTGAGGTGGGAATGCCTTTCTATATGCTGTGATTCTCAATCTTTAAATAAAGGAGCTGTTTTGTGCCATGACAGGCACCATAGAAGAAGTAGGAGGAGAAATCAGAGCATAAGTAGGAAAAGCAGGGTGGAGTAAGATAGACCAAGCCAGTTGTCCTAAGGAGCAACGTGTAAGAAACACAGGTAATCCACGGGCCACATGGGAGACAGATTAATAAAATGGGTTGATTTAAGATATAAGAGCTAGCTAGCAATGTGTCTGAGCCATAGGCCAAACAGCATAAAGTTAATATAAGCATTTGAGTCATTTCTAGGGGCCTGAGTGGCAGGCAGCTAAGTGGTCTCAGGCAGCAGGTCTGTGGGTCTAGGACCTCTGGCCGCCCGGGGCCCAAGAAACCCCACCACTACATGGAGTTATGTTGATATGAATAATGTTAAAACTCCTTGTCCACTGTGGTCAGTGCCATTCCAGGGCCAGTGGTCCTGCATTCTATAAAAAAAAAAATCCAGCTAAACAAGAAAATTTATGAAGCCAGAAAGCAAACTTCCTTAATTGCCTCTGCTGAAGTTCCTGCCACTGGATTTTGCACTCTATGTTCTAGGATTGATATTGTTCAATGATAGCACATGATCTAAGTAACTTTCAGTCATTGTGTTTGAGCATATCTATAGAATCCTTAACTAAGATATTGGCTTAACACTCTGAGTTTTATTTTGTTGCTTAAGAGAGTTATGTCACAAATTCTAGCAAGTCATTATGTCTTTATGAATTTTCATTCCTGAAATTCTTGGTTCTCTATATTAACAAAACATAAGACACATAAATTACTATGATTATGTGTATGAGAATGTAGGATGTGGATTATGTGAGGAGTAACATTTATAAAGATCTGAGAAAGATGCTAAAGGTATTCATCTATTATTACTATATTTCTTTCATATATTATCTTTTGCTAAAATCATCTATGCTAAGGGATAGGCAGTATCAGCAATTCTCCTGTTTTTACCTCCTAAAGTGCTACAGTTACAGACTCTTCCTTGATCATGTCGAGATTTTCACATGGATGCTAAGATCTAAAGTGTGATACTCATGCTTATGCAGAAAGCACTGTCACTCACCGAGCCTCACTTTTGAGCTCCAATTACATTTAAGACCCTTGCAAATACACGAGCAATTTATTTTTAATTATGCATTCCTTTACTTTAGTAATCTTAAGAACCTTAGTCAGAACATTCTCATGAAAACATTGCAGATAAAGTAAATAAGAAAATTCCAAGTCAGCATGAGAACAGAGAAATGAATCATCTGAGGACTGTTTAATCAGTTTCTAAATAAACAATATTATTTATAGAATTGTAAATAGTAAGATTTGTCAAGTTTTCAGCTAAAAGTCAATAGATGTTACAATTTTTAGTCTACTAATAAACATAAAAAGTTTTTTTACATCAATAACAGAATTAAAAATGAAGAAAATTTGTATGGTTAGCTCATATAAGATAACATGTATGGTGGCTATTCATTTTATGAGGTCACATTCATCCTACTTTTTGTAATAAAATTGACATAATATCCACATGCATGGATATTCCTCGTGGCTTAAGGCATATTAATAGTACTTAACTTGATATTATAGCTTTACTTTAACTTAAGTTGTAAACATTGATTACGTACGATATACAAAACAAGTAAGTAATGTTGGTTACCATATTGTTATATTAAAGGTAGGTTAAACAAACAGGATGACCACACAGAAGGATATCAAAATTAAGTGTCAAGTGACCTCAAGGTATATTATTTGATGTGGGAATGTCATTCTGTATGTTGTGAATATCAATCTTTAAATAAAAGAGTTGTTTTGGCCTATGACAGGAACCATAGAAAAAGTAAGAAGAGAAATCAAAGCACAGATAGGAGAAGTGAGGCAGAGCCAGACAGACCGAGCTGAAGCCCAAAGGAGCAACATGTAAAAAACACAGGTGAGCCATGGGCCACGGGACAGACAAATTAATAGAAATAGGTTGATTTAAGATGTAAGAGCTAGCTAACAATGTGCCTGAGCCATAGGCCAAACAGCATGAAGTTAATATAAGCATCTGAGTAATTTCTGGGGGCCTGAGCAACAGTGGTGGGCAGCTAAGGGGTCTGACACAGCAGGATCTGGGCCTCTGGCCACCGGAGACCAAGAAACCCCATTGCAACAATTATTAACTATGACTACAAATTCTAGCAAATGTTCCAGTCTCTTTGATTATAAGAGAAATCTTAAGAAATACTTTTGAAAATTTATAATGGTATTAGACTTCATATTAATAGTCTTCCTAATAGTCAATATTCCCTTTTCTTAAAGTTCAACTATAACTGTATGTCATGCCACATGCCATTAATCTGAGGACTAGTGAGGCAGAGTCAGGCAGATCCCTGGGAATACAAGGCTATCCTGGTCTAGAGACTTAGTTCCAGGACAGCCAGTGCTATATAGAGAGATCATTTTAAAAGAAAAATTCAGTGAGATTATTGCTACTTTAGGTTTAAATATGGATGGTTTTTGAAAGCCAGATAAAAAGGCATTATTACAACTCTCAGGCTTCCTTCAAAACTTCTTGGAACTTTCATGTTCTGTAGAAGAAGTTCAGCCACAATGAACACAACACATTGAGTAAGTCACATGGAAAGACCAGATATATTAAAAGGGAGAAATATTCTTAAGTTGTAGATTTTCCATACTGTATATATTTAATTAATTTCAGGACAGGTGTCTGCCATGTAAGAAAAGAAATCCCTAAAATAATTCCAGTCCAGCTAACATTTAGCTGTATGTTAGAGAAACTCTAACTAAGCTACATCTCAATATGTAAACCCTCAAGCTCTAGAAGACAATAACTGTTGCTTTAATCAACAAAATTGAGAATGGTCTGTTATAGGAAATAATAACTGATTTTTTCCCAACAATACTAGAAGATTAGATGCTGTCTTCTGTAATTTTCCGTGACTCTCTATATAAGAAAATTAATCAGTTTTCACACACACAAACACACACACATGAATCAATTCTTAAGGTAAAAAATAAAAAAAAAAATTTGGTTCAGAGGATTCAGTTCATGGAGTTGTCAATTTACCACTGGATTCAGTTCATGGAGTTGTCAATTTACCACTGGTCCTCTATTGAGCCAATGAATAATGGCCCAAACACACAGTGAATGAATATTTTGCTTAGTTTGGGATTACAGATTCAATAACCCCATTGAAAGGAATTATTCCAGTGACCTTAATTCCTCCAACAGGTATTTTTTTTTAAGTTTTGTGGAATAATTTCCATGAGGATAATTAAGATGCAGAAAGTTCTAATGGTAGGGTCACTTAGATGTCTTAGGAAGTCTCTGAAATTTACCAGATGCAGACATCTTCCTTCCCCCAGATCACATATGCAGTAAGGATTTTGGCAGAACAAGCCGAGATGGTCATTCAGGTTCCTGCTTTACAGAGAAAACTGTCAGACATTCTTCAGGACTTGAGGAGAAGCAACTGATGAACTATACCAGAATGGACACAGCACATTTCCTGATTCTCTGAAATAAAAAGAGACTCTGGGCATATCTGAAGATGGATGCCCCAACTTTATAAAGGAACTTTGGATGACTGTCCAGGCAGATAGGTGTCATCTCTGTCCTTTCTAGATTTTAGAAGTCATTTACACTTCTGGTTTACTTGGGTAAATATATACTTTTGTGGTCTTTGATGTAGTTGAAGATGAGATAGTTATAGGTACAGTTTTTCTTAGTCATTTGAAAGGTATATTAGATATGAAACTTTACATTCATAAAGATAAGGTAAATGATAGAGTATTTTCTTTAATTTTGCTAAATACAAATGGATTAGATATTATAAATGTAATTCTTGTTTGATGGCTATTTTGTTATATGTAATTTTGCTATGTTAAAATTGAAACCTTATTTTTGATTAGACAGAAAGGGAGAAGTGATGTGGGGATGCCTTTCTGTATGCTGTGAATCTCAATCTTTAAATAAAGAAGCTGTTTTTGCCCTTGACATGCACCGTAGTGTGGGAGATTGTGTTGTTTCATTGCAAATAATTGTCCCACCTGTAGACGGAGTTTTACTTTCAAGGCGCCAGTCCAAAATTAATATTTTTAGAATATAAATTAACACTCACAATATTAGTAACAGCTTATGGTAGCACCTGAACAAGGACTGGCATATTCAAGCGATGGACAGACAATGGAAGGACGATGGATTCTGATTCTGTCTGTCCAGCAGCCGGCAGCCAGGAACCAGTAAGAGAGAGTCCTCGTTTCCCAGCAGCCACTTATCAATCGGGTTGGCCATACCCCCTCCAGGTTGGCCACATCCCCTCCAGGGTCCAGGAAGCCTGTTCTGACCTTATTGGCTGACACCTTAATCCCACCACACCCACCCACTGGTTTAATAAAAAGCGCTGATTGGCCAAAGGCAGGCAGAAAGTGTGGGTGGGGCTACCAGACTATGAAAACTCTTGAGAGCAGGAAGCACAGAGCAGAATGTCAGACAGAATGCCAGAGAGAAGCCGGAAAAAGCAGAGGACAACCATACTGCTGTGAGAAAAGGTACCGAGCCCCATGACTGAACAGGTTAAGAGTCATGTGTTAGATGAAGAGTAGAGAGCTAGCAAGCTATATGCCTTGGCCTTAGGCTGATCCACTGAAAACTATCATATGCATCTGTGTGTCTCTGTGGGTCTGCGGGTCTGTAGGCCTAGACCTTGAGGTTAAGCCTGAAAGTCCAGGCTGGAAACCTTGTACTACACCATAGAAAAGGTAGGCAGAGGAATCAGAATAGGTAGGATAGGAAGGGCAGAGTTAGTGGCAGATCCAGCAAGCGGCCCAAGGAGCAACATGTAAAGAACACAGGTGAGCCATGGGCCACATGGCAGACAGATTAATAGAAATGGGTTGAGATAAGATGTAAGAGCTAGCTAACAATGTGCCTGAGCCATAGGCCAAACAGCATGAAGTTAATATAAGCATCTGAGTAATTTCTGGGGGCCTGAGCAACAGTGGTGGGCAGCTAAGGGGTCTGACACAGCAGGATCTGGGCCTCTGGCCACCGGAGACCAAGAAACCCCATTGCAACAATTATTAACTATGACTACAAATTCTAGCAAATGTTCCAGTCTCTTTGATTATAAGAGAAATCTTAAGAAATACTTTTGAAAATTTATAATGGTATTAGACTTCATATTAATAGTCTTCCTAATAGTCAATATTCCCTTTTCTTAAAGTTCAACTATAACTGTATGTCATGCCACATGCCATTAATCTGAGGACTAGTGAGGCAGAGTCAGGCAGATCCCTGGGAATACAAGGCTATCCTGGTCTAGAGACTTAGTTCCAGGACAGCCAGTGCTATATAGAGAGATCATTTTAAAAGAAAAATTCAGTGAGATTATTGCTACTTTAGGTTTAAATATGGATGGTTTTTGAAAGCCAGATAAAAAGGCATTATTACAACTCTCAGGCTTCCTTCAAAACTTCTTGGAACTTTCATGTTCTGTAGAAGAAGTTCAGCCACAATGAACACAACACATTGAGTAAGTCACATGGAAAGACCAGATATATTAAAAGGGAGAAATATTCTTAAGTTGTAGATTTTCCATACTGTATATATTTAATTAATTTCAGGACAGGTGTCTGCCATGTAAGAAAAGAAATCCCTAAAATAATTCCAGTCCAGCTAACATT
Organism: Phyllotis vaccarum; assembly: GCA_033318265.1. Taxonomy (NCBI): domain Eukaryota; kingdom Metazoa; phylum Chordata; class Mammalia; order Rodentia; family Cricetidae; genus Phyllotis; species Phyllotis vaccarum. The sequence continues at coordinate 46,588,329 of JARWLC010000013.1, forward strand.
TAGCTGTATGTTAGAGAAACTCTAACTAAGCTACATCTCAATATGTAAACCCTCAAGCTCTAGAAGACAATAACTGTTGCTTTAATCAACAAAATTGAGAATGGTCTGTTATAGGAAATAATAACTGATTTTTTCCCAACAATACTAGAAGATTAGATGCTGTCTTCTGTAATTTTCCGTGACTCTCTATATAAGAAAATCAATCAGTTTTCACACACACAAACACACACACATGAATCAATTCTTAAGGTAAAAAATAAAAAAAAAAAATTTGGTTCAGAGGATTCAGTTCATGGAGTTGTCAATTTACCACTGGATTCAGTTCATGGAGTTGTCAATTTACCACTGGTCCTCTATTGAGCCAATGAATAATGGCCCAAACACACAGTGAATGAATATTTTGCTTAGTTTGGGATTACAGATTCAATAACCCCATTGAAAGGAATTATTCCAGTGACCTTAATTCCTCCAACAGGTATTTTTTTTTAAGTTTTGTGGAATAATTTCCATGAGGATAATTAAGATGCAGAAAGTTCTAATGGTAGGGTCACTTAGATGTCTTAGGAAGTCTCTGAAATTTACCAGATGCAGACATCTTCCTTCCCCCAGATCACATATGCAGTAAGGATTTTGGCAGAACAAGCCGAGATGGTCATTCAGGTTCCTGCTTTACAGAGAAAACTGTCAGACATTCTTCAGGACTTGAGGAGAAGCAACTGATGAACTATACCAGAATGGACACAGCACATTTCCTGATTCTCTGAAATAAAAAGAGACTCTGGGCATATCTGAAGATGGATGCCCCAACTTTATAAAGGAACTTTGGATGACTGTCCAGGCAGATAGGTGTCATCTCTGTCCTTTCTAGATTTTAGAAGTCATTTACACTTCTGGTTTACTTGGGTAAATATATACTTTTGTGGTCTTTGATGTAGTTGAAGATGAGATAGTTATAGGTACAGTTTTTCTTAGTCATTTGAAAGGTATATTAGATATGAAACTTTACATTCATAAAGATAAGGTAAATGATAGAGTATTTTCTTTAATTTTGCTAAATACAAATGGATTAGATATTATAAATGTAATTCTTGTTTGATGGCTATTTTGTTATATGTAATTTTGCTATGTTAAAATTGAAACCTTATTTTTGATTAGACAGAAAGGGAGAAGTGATGTGGGGATGCCTTTCTGTATGCTGTGAATCTCAATCTTTAAATAAAGAAGCTGTTTTTGCCCTTGACATGCACCGTAGTGTGGGAGATTGTGTTGTTTCATTGCAAATAATTGTCCCACCTGTAGACGGAGTTTTACTTTCAAGGCGCCAGTCCAAAATTAATATTTTTAGAATATAAATTAACACTCACAATATTAGTAACAGCTTATGGTAGCACCTGAACAAGGACTGGCATATTCAAGCGATGGACAGACAATGGAAGGACGATGGATTCTGATTCTGTCTGTCCAGCAGCCGGCAGCCAGGAACCAGTAAGAGAGAGTCCTCGTTTCCCAGCAGCCACTTATCAATCGGGTTGGCCATACCCCCTCCAGGTTGGCCACATCCCCTCCAGGGTCCAGGAAGCCTGTTCTGACCTTATTGGCTGACACCTTAATCCCACCACACCCACCCACTGGTTTAATAAAAAGCGCTGATTGGCCAAAGGCAGGCAGAAAGTGTGGGTGGGGCTACCAGACTATGAAAACTCTTGAGAGCAGGAAGCACAGAGCAGAATGTCAGACAGAATGCCAGAGAGAAGCCGGAAAAAGCAGAGGACAACCATACTGCTGTGAGAAAAGGTACCGAGCCCCATGACTGAACAGGTTAAGAGTCATGTGTTAGATGAAGAGTAGAGAGCTAGCAAGCTATATGCCTTGGCCTTAGGCTGATCCACTGAAAACTATCATATGCATCTGTGTGTCTCTGTGGGTCTGCGGGTCTGTAGGCCTAGACCTTGAGGTTAAGCCTGAAAGTCCAGGCTGGAAACCTTGTACTACACCATAGAAAAGGTAGGCAGAGGAATCAGAATAGGTAGGATAGGAAGGGCAGAGTTAGTGGCAGATCCAGCAAGCGGCCCAAGGAGCAACATGTAAAGAACACAGGTGAGCCATGGGCCACATGGCAGACAGATTAATAGAAATGGGTTGAGATAAGATGTAAGAGCTAGCTAACAATGTGCCTGAGCCATAGGCCAAACAGCATAAAGTTAATATAAGCATCTGAGTCATTTCTGGGGGCCTGAGCAGCAGCAACAGGCAGCTAATGGGTCTGGCACAGCAGGGTCCCCTGGCCTCCAGAGACCAAGAAACCCCATTGCAACATTTTAATATTTGAACTATTGAACATTCACTACCCAGCTCAGTGTTTATCCTAATATTAGGTAAGTCTTTTGAACTCTATGAACAAACTCCTTTTTACCAACTCAGTGGCTAAAAATGCAAGTAAATAGCAAAGACCTTTACTGGAGATTTCCCTGCTTCGCTGTAATCTGCCTAGACCAAAGTAATTGAAAATTGTCTTCATTTGTATATTTGTTCTGTTATTAGAAAAAATATCAGGAATGATATTCAAGCATGATATTTGGGGGTTAGGAGTCAACCTTTATTTGTGTTTCTAGAACATTTTCAATCACATTTGGCTCTTATTTATGTTAAGGGACAAGCATTTTTAGGAACCAGAGGACTAAGCAGAATCAATTATTTGATCAAAATCATACTTGTATTATGTTCTAGATGTCTATGACTCCACATAAGTCTTTGTAGAAGTGTACACTATCATCTTTCTCGAAAACTATACTTAATTCATTCCTTTTCAGTATTTACTCACTTATGTCCAATGTTACTACATGCACTCATATGCATAGGGATGGTATATAAAAGATTCAAAACAACAGCACTGTATGGTTCATTGGTAATCTATTGATAGCTTTAATTTTCTCATCATTCTTATGGATTATGAATTCAAGAAAGACTTAGCAGTGTGTTTCTGGCTTGGGTTCTTCTATAGAGAAGCAGACCAAGGTTGATTCAGATCAAAATATCTGTCATTCTTCTTTATGCTAAAAGACTCATTTCTAAGATTGTTCAATCATATGTCTAACACACTGGAACTGGCTTTGGAAGATTCCCCCAGTTCCTCTGTATATTAGTCACTTCCTTGTTGCTATGATAAAATACTAAAAACATCATAGAAATGTTTATTTTACTCTACAGTTGAGGCGGTTAGAATTATTAGCAGCAGGACAGACACAGAAGGCAGTAATGTCCACTAAAGCAGATACATAGAACTTGACTATATGCACAAAATATATAGAGAGATCAAATTGGTAGTGGCTCAGTCTTCTAATCTCAGAGTTTGGATTCAGTGTTATCCTTCCTTTTTGTGAGACTCTACCTCATAAATTTACTCAAGAAGTGCCATCAACAAGGTACCAAAAGTTCAAATGCCAGAACTGGCTGGGGGACATTTCTTACTCAAACCACTATATTTTTCATGAGGCCATCATTACCATACTGCTGAATTGTAGTTAAGCAGGTAGTCTAGCATGACCCAGAATAATCTAAGTCAAGTAAAAGTCCTCAGTACTCTAAAATACCTAGTCTGGACATCATATAGTATCATTTGTAAGTCAATAAATACTGAAAATAGGGTAAAATAGGGTAAAAAGCAGCTGATAGATTAGAAGGACTGGACATTGTGTTCATAGATAATAAGCAATCTGTAAACCTACTGTTTTCAAATGTGTCATTCAGGGTAACTTTGCTGTCACATGTAGATGGAAGATCCTATACTCTACTTGATTCAATAAAGTTATAAATTGTTTGTGCTTATGTGAGATAAAAAACTGAAAGTCCAGGAATGTGGTGATATATTGTATATTTAATAAAAAATAGTCTGGAATATCATAGCATAAGCCACCCACAGAGCCAAACCTTGAAGGTCAGGGAGACCTTTAACTGCCTCCCCCCAACTTTAGCCTACCATTTGGAGCTGTTATAAAGAAAACTCTGTTTTGAAACAAAAAAAAAAAAACCCAAAGGCAAAATAAATAAGGAAAAAAAACCTGTAGAGATGCCTCTGTCCTCAAATATTCCAGACTGTATTTATTAAATATACAATATGACACCACAAAGGAACTTGAATTTTCAAAGTTCTGTTAGACACTGTCACCTGTGTGCCAAATAAGGAAAGGATGTGAAAAATCAAGTGAATGAGATGTTATAGAGTGAAACCATAGCAGTATGTAAAAGGACAGAAATAAGAATTTTGAAACCTTGTGACAAAAGCTAATCATCAAATGTGCAAGTGGAGGAGAAAGTCCCTGAAAGACTTCACTCATGAAGCATGCACCTCACATTGGCATTTCCCAGTACTGTAGCTAAGGATAACAAGTTTGCCCATATTTTTAATTTTAACCCTTTAAAAATATTAAAATATACACTAGGCATAAGGCTTGCAGTAGAAATTAGACAGATTTTTTTTTTCTTTTTACTCAGTATTTTTCATGCCTGTTTTGTCTTCTCCATTTTTGTGTGTGATTGAAAAATAGTCACTGATACTGTCTAGTGCACCCTTGTTCTAATGCTGAAGATGTATTCATAAACACTAAAAAAACACTGCAAAAAGATTTAATGATGAAAAATCTACTTTATTGCTTTCTTGCTGAATGTTATCATTTAACAGCTATCAAGTTCTATCCCTAGCACCAAAAGAGATGAGAGTGGAACAGTATTTGGTCTCCTTGACATGGCATCAAGGAGTATTGACAGATGAATTTTTCATATAATTTATACCAGAGAAAGAGAGTAACATGTAAAAAGGAAGACAGAGAGGTAAAGGGAGGCAACTTAAGATAAAAATACACTTGGAGTTTTCAGATATAGTATTAGACATGTGAATATCTGAAACATAGCTTTGCATCTTACTCATGAGCCTTTGTAGGAAAAAAAACCTATTTTTTTCATTTGGGAGAGGGTTAGCCAAAATAACTGAAGAAATAGGATTGCAAAAGAAGAAGGAGAAAGAGGATGAGGAAGAAGAGGAGAAGGAGGAGGAGAAAGAAACAGAAAACCACCGTATCCCAGCAAAGTTTCAGATTTCAAGAGAATGACAATTATCACTTCTGATTCAAGAAATAAATAGATGTCACATTGCCATATTTTGGAGTGGGATTTATTTGGTTGGTTAGCTTTTTGTAGTATAGAAATCACAAATTTCCTATAATTCCGTGTGACTGGCTAAAGAAATGTTGCCTGCTGTGGTTTTTACCTTTGAAACTGACAGCCTGGATGTTTTGTCTCTCAATAGGCACAGCTAGTACGTTGCAGCTATTAAGAGATGCTCCTATGTGGGCTCCTGAGCTGTAGACCTAAATCAATCCTCTTAGTTGAACTAACAAGCTTTGTAGCAGATGCCTGCAGGAAAGACGAGTCTCTTATGAAACTACTGCTCTTCTAGACATGTAATTCCTGTCTAGCAATTGTTGACAAACTTGAAGAATCAGATAGAGCCAAAATGCTAGAGAGAGACTAAAACCTCCTCCACATTTTTTCTTTGAGTAAATTAAATAACACTTTCTATGTACTCTCAATAGTATTTCACTATTTGGGGGCTTTTTATGTTAGAACTACTCAGTCAAATAATGTGTTGTTTCTAAAATAAATTAGTAAAGAAAGATGCAATAGTCTCTCCTTATATAAGTAACTATTCCCACTACATTTAAAAATGATAAGGGAGATTAATTAATAAAAACAACAGTGTCAAGTCAATGCTAATCTTCCCTCTGGACATATATTAGCTCTCTCTTTTTCTCTTAAAAATAATAAAAATTTAGAGTTGTAATTGAATACTTCCTTTGGGACAGATCTATTTTTTATTTTATATGTATTATTACTATGCCAGTTCCAGACTGGGTAAATAGCTTAATACCCAGGCACATAAAAATATCATGTGAAAAAGATATTGTTTCTATTCCACTTTATGTTATCATAAATATAAAAATGGAGGATAACTTGGTAAAATCAGAGATGTACATTGAAGTACAATGAAATCCACATTCCCTAACACTAGAAACTTATTTTAACATTTTCTTTGTTAACAGTGAAGGCATGTTTTTCATATGATCTGTGAGATAAAGCACATCTTGAGACAGTATTTTTCTCTCACCCTGTTGATAGGCATATACATTGGCTGTAATGAGAATGTCTCCCACAAATTCAGATATTTGAAAAATTTCACTAAAACCTGAAGGAAATTTGGAAAGGATTAAGAGGTTCAAACTCATTGGAGGAAGTTCTCCATTGGGGGTATGTAGTAGATGGGGGTTTCTTGATCTCGGGGGGCCAGACCCACAGACCTGCCATGCCAGACCCCTTAGCCACCCAGCCACCCACTGCTCAGACCCCCAGAAATGACTCAGATGCTTATATTAACTTTATGCTGTTTGGCCTATGGCTCAGGCATATTGATAGCTAGTTCTTACATTTTAATCAACCCATTCTCTTACTCTGTCTGTCATGTGGCTGTGGCTCACCTGTGTTCCTTACATGTTTCTTCTTGGGCAGCTTACTCGATCTGCACCTGACTCCACCCTTCATTACCTACCTATTCTGATTCCTCCTCCTACTTCTTCTATGGTGCCTGTCATGGCCCAAAATATCTCCTTTATTTAAAGATTGAGATTCACAGCATACAGAAAGCCATTCCAACATCACTTCCCGTTTTCTGTCTAATCAAAAAGGAAGGTTTCAATTTTAACATAGCAAAATTACATATAACAAAATAGCTATCAAGCAAGAATTAGAGTTACAATATCTAGTCTATTTGTATTTAGCAAAATTAAAGAAAATACTCTCTCATCTACCTTATCTTTATGAATCTAAAGTTTCATATCTAATATACCTTTCAAATGACTAAGAAAAACTGTACCTATAACTATCTAATCTTCAACTACATTGAAGACCACAGAAGGATATATTTACCCAAGTAAACCAGAAGTGCAAACGACTTCTAAAATCTAGAAAGGACAGAGATGACACCTATCTGCCTGGACAGTCACCCAAAGTTCTTTTATAAATTTGGGGCATCCATCTAGAGCCTACAGGCCTAGAGTCTCTTTTCAGTGAAGCAGGAAATCTGCTCTGCCCATTTTGGCATAGTTCATCAGTTGCTTCTACTCAAGTCCTGAAGAATGTCTGACAGTTTTCTCTGCAAAGCAGGAACCTGAATGACCATCTCGGTTTGTTCTGCCAAAGTTCAGAGGTCACTTTCTATGGAACTTCTATGTACAGTTTAAACAGCATACTGTCAAGCAGTCAATATAAGAACAGGTACTTCTCCAGTGGCGTACCATTGCCACAAAGAGAGTAGACTCCATATGGAGTTTCTTCGATGCCCATTTTTCTCTTGAAGAAGATTGGTACAGCCAGGAGCAAATCTGTCTCACTGTCCAGAAAAGTCTAATTTCTTAAAACATTTTAAATGACATATTCTGTAGGTCTTAGAAGTATTTGAAGATTACCTACCTAATTGAGATATATTTTTGTATACCTAAAAATCCTTACTAACCTAACTATAAGTTTGATTATCAAAGGTGACTATTAACCTTCATTTCTTAATTATACATTACAATTTTACATCAGTTACATGAACATCAGACCTTAAACAAGAATAGAAAAACACATACAGCATAACAAAATTGACCTTAAATTTGTATCAATAAACCAAAATTTATACCAATGTAAAGCACTTTGAGATTAACAGCTGATTTCCTGATCTAATTAAATTCAATAATCTAACCTTTTCAAAAATCATTCACATACTATATCCCCTTTTTCTTCTTAGAAAGAGATTGACTATGACCATTAACCATTTATAATGAAAACAAACATTTAGAAACAATATTTAGGGAATTTGGATGCAGTTTTCCATTACTACTTCCTGCTGATTAAGGGACATTGAAAATCTCATGAGTCAGACAGAATCATACTCTGCAGTCTTGAAGTTGATACAGCCATCTCTTCCTATTAGAGATTTTTTCAGGGGGTCTTGGTTGATGAAACCATATTTGCCTAGAAGCAATCCACAGGTTCTCATCTTCTGTGGAAACAAAAGCAGAACTATTCCAAAATAGTGAATCCTTAAACACTATTTTCAAAATCAAAATATCTTTAAAACACATATTCTTGTTTAACTTAGTAGCCTTTGCATTTGCAATCCATTGTCTTTCTGCAGTTAGCTCATTAAAACTTAAAAAATTAAAAGAACATACAATAACAACCAAAATCCAGATTTTGTGTCCATTTTCCATCTTTATGTAGCTTTTTATATTTTTATTACTCTATTTCTCTTTTTAAAGACTTTATCCTCTTTCTATTCTCTCTGAAACCTATGTATATTTTACACATATTGCAACCCATTTACAGGTTTTTTTTTTATCTGAATATGTTTTATTGTGAATCCTTAATCATCTTCCAACTAGAAAAGTTTTTAAAATACTCTCACTCTCTTGCCACACAGTTTTTGTAGATACCACAGAATCAGTAAGTTCTCTTAAAGGGATTGTGTCTCTGTTTGTGGCCAGCAAACAGAGCAGACCCAAGAAAATGCTGCCACTAAGAAACTGTCTTTGTTTCCTTTTTGTTCAAAATAAACAGAAATCTAAAATCAATCACATGCTACTGAGTCTGTGAGACTTCAGGAACCCACCTGATTGCAGCTTACACTGCCTGCCACCAGTCCGCTGGCACCATTTTGAATGTGACCCGCATGCCATGCTTTCTTTGTACAATGACCCACTTCCTATACATAATTTGGAAGCTTCCTTGGCTCAGTTTCTGATCTAAAACACTCCTTAAACTTTCTCAGGCTTTCAGTGGATATTCGGCCCACGTTGTGACACCATCTGTAATAGTAGGGTTTCTTGATCCCAGGCGGCCAGAGGACTGAGACCCACAGACCTGCCGTGCCAGACTGCTTAGCCACCTGCTGCCGCCGCTGCTGCTCAGGCCCCCATAAATAACTCAGATGCTTATATTAACTTTATGCTGTTTGGCCTATGGCTCAGGCACATTGCTAACTTGCTCTTACATCTTAACTCAACCTATTTATATTAATATGTCTGCCATGTGGCCCGTGGCTCACCTATGCTCCTTACATGTTTCTCCTTGAGCGGCTTGCTAGATCTGCCTCTGACTCCACCCTTCCTTTCCTACCTATTCTGATTCCTCCTCCTACTTCTTCCATGGTGCCTGTCATGGCCCAAAACAGCTCTCCCATTCAAAGACCAAGATTCACAGCATACAGAAAGGCATTCCCACATCGGGTATGTTAAAGGAAATCCATAAAAGATGACTATTGAGACACAATTTTTAGACAATTGAAAGTCTTTATTTTAGGCACCTAGGAGTATATCTAGTTATTTGAAGATACAATTATACCATTGTGTGTCCATAACATGGTGGTTGGGAGGCCAAAATCACATTCTGGCATTTTTCTAGATGGCTGAAAGAGGTCAGAAGGAGGGTATCTTCATGCATGCCTGCAGTTTATCAAATTCCAAGATTAGTCATTAGCTAGGGCATCTTAACCTCAGGCTCCTAGAGTAGAATTGGGTGATTTTCCACATGATTCCCTATCAACCAGACCAAATACTAGTTAAACATAAAATGGCTTCAGAAAGAATGTGAGATGGAGGAACCTCTGCACTGGCATTTTTTTTGTCACATAAAGACTCCTTGTATTTATCACCTTGTAGCACTCCCTGCCCATTTTTGATACTTTCTGATTGTCACTGAGTATGTGAGCTTCCACCTTCCTTTTCACATCCATCATTACTGCTTTTTCCTGCCATGCTTTACCACCATAATAGGATCTTCTCTCTCTAGTCAAAATTAAATTATTCCACAACTCATTTAATTATATAAAAAGAAACATATAAGACTAATATAATTCTTAAATAAATTTATAAATAATAAGAACTCTTACTGTTAGGGTGGTCATCAATTTGATTACAAGAGAAGGTTAATAGAAACAGAAGGAGAGATCTATAGCTAAGCATTGGGTTGAACTCCTAGTGCAGTCAAAGAAAGGGATGAGAGATTATATGAGCAAAGGGATCAAGATTAGCATAAGGAAACCCACAGACAGCTGACCCAAGCAATTGAGAGCTCAATGACTCTGGATTGGCAGCTGGGGCCCCTCATAAGCCTGAATTAGGCCCTCTGAATAGGGGTGACTGTTGTGAAGCTTGGGTAGCTTGCAGGGCCTCTGGCAGTGGTACCAAAACTTAACCTTAATGCATGAAGTGGATTTTGGAGCTCATTCTCTACAGTGGGATACCTTTCTCAGCCTTGCTACTGGGGGGACAGGCTTGGCCCTGCCTCAACTTGATATGCTAGACTATATTGACTTTCCATGGGAGTTTTTACCCTCTCTGAAGAGTGGACAGGGAGTGGAATGAAGGTAGTCATGGTGTGACTGAGAAGGGGGGGAGGCAGTGGTTGGTATGTAAAAATAAAACTTTTTAATAAAAATTAAGAAAATAGGTCTTACTGTTTTGTATCATGTTGTATTTTGACTCTGGAATTTTTATTTGACTCTGTACTTTACCTTATGCTGTATGTTTTTTCTCTCAAGAGTCTTAGGTGAGAGAATATTAGTATGACCCCCTTTTTTCTAAAGCCATCCTCATCCAACCTGAAACAGCCTTCTTTCTTACAAATAAAATCTTCAGTTTTCCCTAAAGTAGTCCTACAATTTCTAATTCTTTCCTTCTTGGTTTAGCCATTAATATTTTATCAGCTAATCAGTAAGGCAATTTTCTATTTATATAAAATCCTTATCCCTATAAATAATATTCATAATTCTGAATAAAAACAATAGCATGCAAAGGTCACCACTCTTTATGATTATTTTATAAGAGGCCCTCACAAATTTATTCTTAAATGAATTTGTCCTTGCTGTTGAGCTTGCAAATTTGTCTTTTCTTCTTACTATGTTGTAGGGGTATTGTGTTGTTTCATGGTAAATAATTGTCCCACCCACTGGTTTAATAAAAAGGGCTGATTGGCCAAAGGCAGGCAGGAAGTGTAGGCAGGGCTACCAGACTAAGAAAATCTCTGAGAGCAGAATGCCAGAACAGCACCAGGGAGAAGCCAGAGGAAGCCGAGGACAACTATGCTGCTCTAAAGAAAGGTACCGAGCCACACGGCTGAACAAGAGACATGGGTTAGATGAAGGGTAGAGAGCTAGCAAGTGATATGCCTGGGCCTGAGGCTGATCAGCCAAAAACTAATGAAAGCCTCTGTGTGTCTCTGTAGGACTGTGGGACTGTGGGACTGCGGGTCTGTGGGCCTACCTTGAGGTTAGGCCGGAAAGTCCGGGCCAGAAACCTTGTACTACGCTATGTCATTGATTCTGTCCCACTGATTGAAGCTATTTGAAAATGTTGAAGCTGTGAGAGAGATGGAGCTTAGTGAGAGGTTTTTGAGTTAATAAAAGAATGCCTTTGGTGATAGTGAAACCTTACTATTTTATGCTCTCCCTTTTTGTCTCTCTTCCTGTCACTCTGTTTTTCTCTCTTTATCTTTGTGTCTCTCTGTCTCTTCTCCCCACTCTCTCTCTCCCTTTGTAATAGGTGGGCACCCCTAGGGTACCCCAAGACACCCCAAGACCACGGCTAATGACCACTGTTAACATTAAAGAAAAAGGGAGTTTAATGAATATGAATATGAATACCAGGACACACATGTGTGGACTCCAGGCACTGTATAGAAAAGCCTGGAGCCCCGAATATTTTCAGGGCAGAATTCTTATAGTCTACTCTGGGTAGGGGAGGGGTTATGGGAGGGCTCGGTGTGCTAACAGGGTAGGGCCAAAGGTCAGCTTAGGACAGAGTTTAGGAATGCAGGCAGGCAAGCTATTTCCTGTGAAACAATAAGGACCACCTGAAGACATTCATTTCCTGGGGCAGGACACATTGTGCAAGCTTCAAACAGTTAACAGTTAACAATTCTCATGGTAGGACTTTCCTGGGTGACCCCACCTAAGTTGCTAGATCTTGGAAGGTCAAGCTGCTTACTAGGTGGGTCTCAGGAATTCAGGAAGTATCAGGCTCAGGCTGCTGGATGTGTCTCAAGCAGCCATCTCAACCTTGGCTAGTTTCAGAGACCTCAAGAAGGGGTTGAGAGTTACAGGATTTTTCTATTTTCACACCTTCTTTCTACATTTGTTCTCTTACTGGCCTTGAGGTATCATAAGCTCTTATAATAATGTGCTATTATGGGTCCAAAGCAATGTGTCTATGTTTATTTTAAAGGAAAACAATGAAAATGGAAGACAAAATATTTTCAGTTTCAAATTTAAATTTAAATATAAATTTAATTTTTAATAAAACAATAATAAAAGTATGACACCAATGACTAAGGATATCAGGGCTTCATATCCTACCTAAAGATCTTGCAAATATTACATTTCTCACCAAACCTTTGCAATCAAAATTCACAATTACAGTATATACTTAAAAATATTGACCATTTTTTCTTAAAAGTTTCTCTAACGGAATATAGAGATGGTTAGGCAGTTAAGAAGACATGCCACTATTCCAAAAGATATGAGTTCAGTTTTAGGAACTCTTGCTAGGCAGTGGACAAAATGTATAACTCCAGTTCTAAAGAGTGTGATGCATCTGGCCTTTTTCTGACACCCACATATGCATACACAAATCTATATAAACATATCCATAAATACACATATTTTCTTAAAAAATAAGTTTTCTTTTGTTTTAACTTATCCTTTCTAACTACCCCAGATTTTTCCTATCTCTTTAACTATAACCAAACTTTATAATCAACCTCTTTCTCTCTCTTCTAAAACAACCACACTTGAAGTCCATTTTTCATTGGTGAAGTCCTCCTAGACACAGGACCTGCCCTTGAATTTACTAGAAACATCAACTCTCATTCAGTCAGTTATAATTAACTTACTCTGCAGAAGAACAATCAAATTTCAATAGCTCTTTGACCTTTTCTATGGATGGAATGTCATATGTACCACTGCTTTTTTATTATGGGATTTGCCTAGCTTAAAACTGTGTGGGGTTTTTATGTCATTAGTCTATAAATTCCTATGCATATCTGCCCTATTGTTCTGACAATAAGTTTTCTTGAAATTGTCCACTGTCTCTGTCTTGTAAGGTCTTCTTCCTTTTGTAGTAAATTTATGACATTACATTGTAAATAATTGTCCTGCCTGTGAATTTAATAAAAAGTGCAGATTGACCAAAGGGAGACAGGAAGTGTGGGTGAGCCTACAAAACTGTAGGAACAGGAAGAACAGAGAAGAAATGCCACATAGACTCCAAAGTTGCCAGACAAGCCTGAAATATCAAAGGACAGATCCACCTCCATTTTTTTCTTTCCAGACATGAGTGAGTCAGTCCTAAGATAATATGCATTACTAAATATATACATATTTATACATATACATGTACTACATAAAATAAATATAAAAGTCCCTTTCTTCAGAAAGTCTCTTAGTCTCCAGGCAGTAATGTATAAATCTTTTTTTTAAAAAATAGAACCATCTCAACTGATCTAAAACTTGACTCAAAAAGAAAAATCAAAATGCTTACTAAGACAAAATGAGAGAATTCCATTTAAATATTTATCTTGAATTTTATTTTTATTTGGAAATAACTGGTCTAGAGACTTTGGTATCCCTCCCCCATAGTTGGAAGTAAGGTGATGTTACTTCACAGAACAATTATTTGGAGAAAGAGACACTCTATTTTCATTACTGACTTCTGAAAAGGAGTATAAAACTCTGAGACACACAAATTTTTTCAAAGTTTGCTTTGCTTCTTATTAACCCCTTACCTGCTTCCTATGTGTTTCTAGGTACTTCTTTGAATTTGAAATGACTACAGAGCTCTCAAGAAATATATGAGGCAGTTCTCAGTACATGTTTTTTTTTTTTTTCCAAAAGAAATCTATAGATCATCTCTGGCATTTAAAAAAAAAATTGCAGCAGTGAATCCATTTTATAACCCATGACCCTGTTAGCTGAGGTGTGTACCATGCTGATATGACAAGAGAAAGTTACTGATTCTCAGAGATTATAGTGAAAATATATTTCTTAGAATAACTGTGTGGTCTTTGCTACAACACTGAACACTAGAAGTAAAACCTTCCTCTACTTATATTGACAAATAATTAATTTGATCTAGCTAGATTTTCTCTTTTTACCTCTAGAATAATATTATAAACCCCCCACATTGGAACATATACTTGTCTCCATTAATCTATGAGCTCTGAAAAAATTTTTGAAAATTAACAAGCTCAGATAAATGTCATATAGTTTAAAAGATTGCATGAGTCTCTTTAGAAGAATTGGGGAACTGGTGAATTAGCATGTTGAGCAAGAAAGATGGATGAAATGAAGTGTTTTTCAATAAACTTTCTCAATTGCAGACCTCATGTAAGTTAAACTTTTACTAACCATTAATTTGTTTGGGAAAAGATGAATATCTGTCTAATTAATTGCTTAGTATTACAATAAATGCCATGTCCCCCAACAGCCATAAATAGATATGTTCCCTCTGTGATTATTCTTTTCTTTAATATTAAAAAGAAGATTTAATGAAAAAGCAGTTCATTTTTTAGAAGCAGTTATCAGGGTGGGGATAAATAAAAAGGATTGCTGAGAATTAAATCCTTCTGTGGCAATGTTCACACTTCCCAGAACATTTTATAACTTCCTCGCTTTGGCATTTATTTTGGAACATGAAATTCCAGAGGCAAGTCATGATTGATGAAGCAATCTAATAGAAGACCAAGAGAATTGATGGATTTTTATGTTTTGCCTATGTAAGTCAGGACTCCTGACATGCCCAGCTAAGGCCAAAGGCTCTTTGACATCCTGGCTTTCCCCTTTCTTGGCACTGCCCTGTAGTTTAGTTTGAAGATTGTAGGGCTCTTGATCACATATATGGTCACTTGGCACTAAATATTATACCAAAGAGCTTTCTTCGAGGGGCCTCTGTGTCTTCTGCTGTCTGTATTTCTACCATATCTCAAATTTCTATTTGAAGTTGCCTTCAAACTTTGTCTTTAAGCTTTTTAAAATACAATATTATTTTTAACCTGGAGTATGCAGGTGTTATCACACATATACACTAAAATACTGGCTTCTGGGAATACAGGGAACCCAGGCTCACAGTTTGCACTTGCCTCCAGACCTTCCTTCTACACTGTGTCTGTCTTTGTACCATGGAAGTGAATGTTAGGAGAATGAGACAAACTAGAGGAAAGAATTCTCAACATTGCATATTTCTAGTTCTCACACTGTTTCACTTCCTTCTGCACCAGCCACTGGTATTATGTCCTCCATGCTCTAATTGCAAGAGAAAATAAACCCTCTCTCTTGGCATATGCACGTGTATAATGTAGTACACATAAAATATATGCCTAGAGATAACAAAATATTTCAAGATTTCAGAAACACTTTGTATGGAATATTTTCTTGGAATAGAACTTATACCATTGCAACCTGAACTTTACAACAAGTGTATTATAAACTTACCACAATCTGGAAGGCATTCAATATTCAGCTTCGCCTCTTTAACCCAAGTTATATAAGTAACAGAATAATCTTGAGTTTCCTCTTTAGAAGATAAAGCCAAGTATGTGAGAATTATTGATATATAAAACTATTCCTAGGTGCATTCTTTGGGTTAGTTGCACAAAGTTAATAAAAAAAAAAATTTAAGGAAGAAGCCTTTAAGGCTTTGTGGTTAAATGAGATTTGTTCAGTTTAATAGACCCTAAATCCTTGGAGTATATGACTAGCAGAGTACAGCATATTTGACCTCATAAAACCCTCAGAGGCCTTATCTTACTGCTGGCAATTGCTGGTTAAGTATTGTTTAAGAGAAAATCGAGCAGAGTTGGTCCTACTCCTTGTTGGACACATTAAAAGAAAGTGACCAGCAGAGTATCATAGTATGGAAAATTTGTCAGAAGAAAGAAAAAGAAAGGAAACATATGAGGTAGAATTGTGAATTTTAGAGATAATATTTTTTCTGTTATTATATAGACTTTGAGCATTATAATAAAATAAACTTTCCTTTGCAAAAGAATCAAACTTGAGAAGTTAACCTTAAGCTGTACAGACAATAAAAGAATTCCATAGAGGTTTGCCTAACTTTGAAGCTATACTCTTTTGTTATCAAGGTATAATGAAGCTAAAGAATCTTGTGTATTAACTAGGCCTCTAAAGTCACTGACATGTATAAGTAGGATACATTCGTGGTTTGGTTTTGTCTTGTTTTATATGTCTGCAGTGAGAATCCAAGTGTCCAGAATTTGAACATGTCTTCCAAAAGTACAGTTTAAAGGTATGGTAGACATTCTTTGGTATGATTTAGAAGTGATTAAAAGTTTAGGGCCTAAAGCATAGTGAATAGTAATTGGAAATTAGATGCGCTTTGAATGTGGTACTCAGAAAAAGGCTATCCTCTCTTCCCCAGTCACTTCCTTAACCCCATTAACTTGAGCAGCTTCCTTTGCCAAAGTTGCCAGTGGATTCACTAATGCCTAAATGAAATAAGGCATCCTTTTCTGGACTGAAACTTCTAACCCATGAGTTTCAAATTCTTCTTTCAAAGGTGATTTAATTTATGCACATCTTACAGTAACAGAAAGCTGCCTAAAATACAAGGTATGCTTCTATTTAGTTTCCAGCAGAAAAGATAACTGTTTTCATTTATTTTTAGTGGAGAGGTTCAAACTCTTTTTTTTAGCCCTCTGGATACAAACTGAAAACAACTACCTTTTCACCAACATTTGTCTATAAAGAGCCTAGCCACTGGCATAGATTATTTAATCTTGTTTTTAGTTTTCTAAAGATGTATTATCATTTTTATTTGTGTGTTGGTGTGGTATAATGTGTAGTGGTGGTGTTGGTTATGGTGTTTGTGTGTGTGTGTGTGTGTGTGTGTGTGTGTGTGTGTGTGTGTGTATGCACATGCATACAAAAATATGTTTGAGTGCATTTATTGATGTACATACATGTGGAAGCCTGAGATCAGCCCAAGATATCTTCCTATTTTTCCCTTCACCTTAAAAATTTTGTAACATATTTCCTACTAGACCGGAAATTCAGAGTTTTAGCTGTACTGTATGGCTGGTAAGTTCACAGAATCTGGTTTTTCTCAAATTTCACTTCTAACATTAGAGTTACAGATACATAATACCTCCCTGGTTATTACGTGGGTGGTGGAGATCTTGCATAACAAGCATTTTACTCCCTAAAATATATACCTAGCATTTGTTTTTCCCTTTTATGTTTAAGTAAGTGAATTTGTGTCTGTGTCCACACACACACACGTGTGTGTGTGTGTGTGTGTGTGTGTGTGTGTGTGTGTGTGTAAACTCATCAATTTGTCAACATCAATTGGAAAAAGCTCCAAATATTCCTGTCTCTATGTACTAATTTCTAGATTCACATTCATGATTTACCATACTTGTCTGTTTCTGTGGATGTTGGACATTCAAATCCTGGTCCTTGTGCTAGTGCAGCACTTTATAGATGAAGCTATCTCCCTGTCCCTACATATCTATTTCTCCCTGTCCACAAAATAAGAAGAGGAACATATAAATATCATAGATACCATTATTATGTAGTCAATAATTACTAATTCATACATGACAAAGAGCTCTGTGTAGATATTCAAGAAAATTAATAAAACTACATGTTATAAATTTAATAGTGCAAGAGATGTTAGAAGTCATTTTTAATACTGTACCTAGAAGTAAATTTTATAAACAAGATGGAAGAATTTAGCAATTAAGGTTTCTGACTACCTTTTCCTATAGACATACCAAATGCCTATCCAGTTATGTACCAATCTATTAGCACAAGCTAAAGCAATTTGGAAAAAGAACAGAGAATCTGAAATTAAAATATTTAAATGCAAAGATTATTGTAAGACATACACAATAAAATGTACCTGCATCTTATGACCACCTACTACTAAGACAAAGAAAACACTGAGAGAAGTACTCCCAATGTGAGAAGATACCAAGGAACTTTAGTTGCTAAACTATAAATGCACTAGTGAACCTTCCCATGCTGAAAACTCGTTGTGAGAAAAGTTCTGTGACCTCTACCACCAAGCCATACTTATGACTGTAGCCAGAAATTTTCTTGTGTCCTGCAGCTATTTGGTCCCAAATAAACACACAGAGGTTTATATTAATTACAAACTGGCTGGACTATGTCTCAGGCTATTACTTTCTAGATCTTATATCTTAAATTAACTTATACCTATAAAAATAAAACAAGAAAATCACTAGAACTGAGAAAGAAATATTATTTATTTTATTAAAGGGTTCAAAAGGAGATCACTCTAGGATACAAGAGTAAAGACAAAGTTGTGATGTTCCTGGAAAGCTGGAATGACTTTACGTGGCTTCACCTTGTGGGATAGGTCCTCTATTCAAAGCCACGAGTGAGAAATTGCCTGCATATGAGTATCCAGGATCTTAAATTGCCTCTTTGGCCATGCCACAAATACTGGTGCCCAGAGGCCATAGACATTTCCCAGAAATACAGTGGCCTAAAGGCCATGCCCAAAGATCAAGATGAAAATTTATGCTCTCTACTACATCTCCCATTTTTGATTAAATAAGAAAGTTGTAAACCTTAACATAAAATAATATAAAGAGAAACAATTTTCAAGTAATGTTCAGGAAAGGGAAAGGATATTAACATAAACAAAATGAAATTACAATGGAAACAACATCAAACACATAACATATACTAAATGTCCAGAAAAGTGCTAAGTGGCAAAATGCAGAGATTCTGAATCTAGTACCAAATATGTTCTTAGCTAAGATATGAGAAAATTATAACTGCCACTACATAGTCTTCAGCCTCATCAAAGTTCTGAGAAGGGAAATATATTACCTGAGTAAATGGGAAGTGCTACTAATCAACTTTTGAAATTTAGCAAGAGAAGACAGAGACAGCTGGCTGACCATATAATCAAACAACACATTTTCAGCAATGCTGAGAAATACAATCTTTTGGCTATAGGCCTTGAATATCTGACAGACCCAGAAGCAGGATATTTTGAGAAACCATCTTACCCTGATTTGACAGGGTTCAGCAGTCTCTTATCTTTCATCCTGCTCATCCAGACTAGACAGCATACTAATTGTCAGCATTCAAGGAAAGGACAGTTCTTTGCTCAACAAGCCATTTTTTGACAAGAAGAAGACAAACTCCAGGTGGAATGCCTTTGATGCCCAACACCATCTCAGGAAAGGATCAATGCTGTCAGAAGTAATTATATCTTATGTCAGCCAAAATCTGAGTTAATAAAACATTTAAATGCCATATTATCTAGGTCTGTAAAGTATTTGAAGATTACCTATCTATCTGACATATGTTATTGTATAACTAAAAATCCTAATGAATCATCAATAATTATGACAAATATGGAGGACTATACCCTATAATTCTTATCCACGTAAATAACTCAGGCAGATCAGGGTAAATGTTATCTCCAAAAGTCTTCTTCCTGGCTGAGCACTCATACAGAATGCTTGAATCTCTGCTCCTCCTGCCTTAAATATCTTCCCCACTTGGTTGCTTTACTTCCAGGTTCAACTTTTTTATCATAATCCTAGAGATAGGATTGAAGGTGTGAGCTACTACTGTTTGGTTGTAAGGCCTTCAAAACACAGACATACCAAAAGATCCTTGTCATCTGAGGGACTGGAATAAAGGCATGGATCACCATTTGTCAAAATGAATAATGGGTTAAAGGCTTGACTCAATACTCTCTGACCCTCAAGGCTTGTCTATAGGTAACTCTTTTCTCTGATATTACAAGCTTATTTTATTAAATATAAAATACATCACTACATATTCTGCTTTGTGTCAAAAATAAAATGAATGTTTTAATATAAGAGGAAACTATATACAATATGAATATTAATTGTAAAAATATATACAAGCAATAATAACATACATCATATCTAATCCATAACTATTAACAAATTCAAAGAAAATATGTCATTATTTATCTTATTTTGGTGAGTCCAAAATATTATACCTAATTAACTTTTTTTCTAACTTGTATTGATAGCTGATAATTTTTTTGATGTTTTTCAAAGTTATACACTTTAACCTCTAAGTAGGCATCTTTTCTAAAACAGTCATGAGAAAACTATAAAACTATAACTATCTTATTATTAACTTTCTCAGAGACCCAATAAGAAAATATTAACTAATAAACAGGATGTGAAAGCAAATAACTTCCAAAAAGTGTGAGAAATAAAAGAGCTGGTTGCTTGTACATTCACCCAATGTTTCTCTCTATCATTGAAGTATCCATCTTCAGCTTAAAGGCCTAGTATATCTGACAGACTTCTATGTGAAGCAGGATATGCTTAAAGACTTTTCTACCTTGTCCTGGCAAAGCTCAGCAGTCCTTTTTGTTTGTCCTACATGACCATTTTGGACATCATTCTGTCAGCAGTTGAGTAAAGGGTACTTTCCTGGCCAGTGGCTAAATTTTGTCCCCAAAATCATCAATTCTAGATGGAGTGGGGCTTTTTTTTGTTTTTGTTTGTTTTCCTCTGAGGTACATTGCTGCTACCAGTAACATATGCCTCATTGTCATAAAAATAAGAAGAATCAATGTTATTTAAATATCTTAAATTCCATATTGTAAGGATCTCTGAAATGTTTAAAGAAGAATTGTCCATCTAAAATATATCTTTTGGACCTTGAAAATATATCTAATATGACCATAAATTTGATTGTAATGTCTAAATGCTAACTTGTACTTCTTTATAACCTAATTAATTGCTAAAAATAACTTTAAAAGACTAGCAATTTCTATTATGTTCTTCAATGAACTGTGTAAGTACAATACCTTGAATAAGCATAAAAATATATCTAGTAGCAAAATTAATAATAACAAATATTCTTGGGTTTAGAGGAGAAAGCCATACTCCAACTCCAAAGTCTGCTTTAATTTATAATTGAATTAGGACTTCAACTTTTCTTATAAATAAAGAGATATAGATGTTAAGCGGTAAGATTTTACTGTGTAGAGTGTATTGGTATCAATAGGTCTAATATTCCTTTGCTTGTAATTTTTTTCTCTGGATTGCCTTCCCTTCTGATTTAAACTTCTAGATGTCCAAAGTCTTTTGACTTCTTGAAGATAGATATTTCCAGTTTTATGTAAAAACAAACCAAAATCTTTCTCCAACTCTTGAATTTTTCTTATATCTTAAAGAATTGTGATATGGTACATGGGCCATCATTTCTCAAAGAAGTTTCTCCAGTTCAAACTGTTTCTTCATTTATGTTGATGGTGTCAATAGCTGTTCTTCAAATGTGGAAAAAAACTGAAACAGTTTTCCCAATGTAGCACATATCCTCATTTTCATTTTTAGAACAACACATTTTTGACACAGACAGGCTGAATGAATGAGTTCAGACATTTTTCTATAGTCCAATGCCTTTTGGCATCAGTTTTTTTTTTCTCATTAGCCTTGAGAAAATTCAAACTTAATAAAGCATCATGCACTTTATTTCTTTAGGCCTATGTTATCTACATTCATTTATTTAGGATATTTTTAGAGTTTGATTTGATCTTTCCATGATTGCTTGCCCTGTAGGATTGTATGTTATACCTGTAATCTGTAATATGTTTTATAATATAATAAGCCTTTTTTATTTTACTAATGACATATGTTGGAACATTGTCAATCTTAATTTGTTCAGAAATTCCCATAGTGGCCATAATTTCAATGAATTAGCCTTTATTTATTTATATTTGCTTTACAAAGTTTTTTATATCTACCTCTGCTCCTCCTCCTTTCCCTCTTCCCAATCCTACCTCAGCTTCTTCTCACCCCCATCACCTATCCATTCCCTAAGAAGCACAAGGAGTCCCAAGGTAGGTCAGATCAGCATGGCATATCTAGTTGAAGTAGGGCTGAGTCCCTCATAGCACTATTAAGGCTGGATTACATAGTCCTCCTTAGGGAATGTGCTCTAAGATGTCAGTTTATGCAACAGGAACATAGTCTGTTCTACCGCAAGAGACTCTATAAGCTGCTCACACCATTTCACAATTGTCTACATTTGGAGGTTTAGTTTCTTTCTCCCAAGTTTCCTCAGCTATTAATGTGAGTCAGTGAGTTCCCAATTACTCAGATAAGCCATCTCTGGTGGTCTCCTCCTCATGATTGCAGTGTCTTTAATCATGCACACTCTCTTTTCTCTCTCTTCAGCTGGACTGGGAATTTGACCTTGTACTTAGCTATGGATCTCTGCCTCTGCCTCTATCCATTGTGGGATGAAGGTTCTATAATGACAGTTATGGTGGTCATTAATTTGATTATAGGGAAAATCCTGTTGAGGTACCCTTTCCACAATTACTTGGAGTCCTAGCCAGGGACATCTTTTGGGTTCTTAAGGTTTCGTTAGCACCAGGTTTCTTTCTAAACCCGCAATGGCACCCTCTATCAAGATATCCATTTTTTACTCCCTTTTTGTTTCTCTTCTCACTCAATAATCTTCTTTTATCATTTTTTCCCACCTCCCTTTGCTTGCTTCCCATTCTTATCCCAATTTACTCAGGAGATCTATATTTTCCCTTCCCAGGGAAATACCTGCATGTCTCTCTTAATTTTATTCTTACCTAGATGTTCAGGAGTTGTTATTTACAGGCTGGATATTCTTTGCTTTATGTCTAAAATACACTTCTTAGTGAGTACACACTATGTCTTTATTTCTGAGCCTGTGTTACCTCACTCAGGATGATACTCTTCAAATCCTTCCCTTTGTCTAGAAATTTTAGGGCTTTTTTTTTTGTTTTTTTACTACTGAGTAGTGCTCTATTGTGCAAATGTACCACAATTTGTTAATCCATTATTCAGTTGAGGGGCATCTAGGTTATTTACAGACTCTTACTATTATGAATAATGCTGCTATGAACATAGCTGAACTAGTGCCTTTGGGTAAGTATGTGCATCTTTTGGATATATAACCAATAGTGGTATTACTGGGCCATTCGGGAAATTGTTTTCCAGTATTCTGAGGAACCACCATACTGCTTTCCAAAGTGGCTGTATACTTTTACACTCCCACTAGTAGTGGAGAAGTATTCCCTTTGTTCCACATCCCCTCCAGCATAGGCTATTCATCAGTGTTTTTGATATTTGCCATTTTGACAGTGGTAAGATGGTATCTCAGATTTGTTTTGATTTGCATTTCTGTGATGGCTAAGAATGTTGAGCAATTCTGCATGTGTCTTTTGGCCATTTCTGATGAAAATTTCTTTTTTAAGCTCTGAATTTCATTTTTAATTGGATTATTTGGGTTTTTGGTCTCAAGTTACTTTGGGTAACTCTGAACAAAGAAGTGACAGATCTGTTTGATGAGAACTTTAATTCATTCAAAAAGAAATTGAAGAAGATATCAGAAAATGGAAATATCTCCCATGCTCCTGGAAAGGTAGGATCAACATAGTAAAAATGGCAATTTGACCAAAAGCAATCTACAGATTCAATGCAATTCCCATCAAAATCCCATCACAATTTTACCAGGCCTTGAAAGAAAAATACTCAACTTCATGTGGAATAACAAGAAACTCAAGATTTCCAAAACAATCCTATTCAGTAATAGACCTCCAGGAGGCATTTCCATCCCTGACTTCAAGCTATACTATTGAGCTACAGTATTAAAAACAGGCTGTACTGCCATAAAAATAAATTTGTGGATCATTTGATACAAATCAAAGACTCCATTCTTAATTCACACATGTATGTTCACCAGATGTTTGACAAAAAGACCAAAAATATACAATGGAAAAAAGGATAGTATCTTCAACAAATCGTGTTGTTATTACTGGATGGTAGTGTATAGAAGAATGCAAATAGATCCATATATACCGCCCTCTACAAAACTCAAATCCAAGTGGATCAAAGACCTCAACATAAATCCAGCTACACTGAACTTGATAGAAAGAAAGTGAGAAATACCCTTGAATGCATTGGCACAGGTGACCACTTCCTACATATAACACCAGTACCACAGACACTAAGCATAACAATTACTAAATAGGACCTCTTCAAATTTAGACGCTTTTGTAAGGCAAAAGACGAGGTCAATAAGACAAAATGATGGCCTTCATAATGGGAGAAGACTTTCATCAACTGATCTCTAAAATATATAGAGAACTCAGAATATTCCTTTTATAAACTCAAAGAGTTGCCCGTTGAAATCCTGAAAACATATCAATTGTATGATATACATACTTTATTTTTCAAATTCTGTAAAATGAAGAACATCCATGTGCCACATTTTATTTTTGTGTACACCTTTAGGATTACTTCCTGATACTGATGAAGTTTGTTTATACAACAAACAGGTGGAACATCTTTCTCCAATTTCTTTGAATTGTTGCCAAGTAATAGAAAATCTTATTTTAAACCTTCACTACTGATGTGGTGTTTTTATGAAATTTTGAGTCCTTTAGCTCATTTTCTATTGATGTTATCAATTTCAACATTACCTTGGGCTACAGGGTCTGCCAGACCCATATGTAATTGAATGTGTGTTATATAAAAGAGATAACTCTTATTCTTGATTATTTATTGTAACAGATAAACAATGAAGTTAGTTCTGACTCATCATTTATAAAATCTGAAGTATAAATTTGGTAAAAAAATTCTTTCTGCATATTTATATTCAGTGACTATGATATGAGGTTCCTTAAAATCCATTAAGATAATTATGATTTCTTAAAAGTTATAGGGTTTTGAACTACTTTACTTACAATTTCTGACTTGCAACCTACTTTTCCTGATTTGTTTGCATAAGTTTGTAATGTAGGGGCCCCAGAAATTGGTGTACCCTGGATTACATGAGGAATAATCCAGTTAATTTTCTTTATAAATTTTGTTACTTTGCTCTGAGGCTAATCTCTACTAAAAATTTACTGCAAACTCTTTGCCAAAGTTTACTTTCTGCCCATTATTATTAAATTTCTTCATTTAGTTAAAGGTACAACATTTTCTGCTGGGCCCATTCCTGTCAATTGAGAAAGTCTTAATTTTCCTTTAAAAATTAAATCAGAATTTTTTCATGTCTTTTATTTTTTTACTCAGCTTATATGTTAGAAATATAAATTCCAATATAATATTTTACATTTGTATTAAAATTTCTGTAGGAGAATGAATGCTTAGCGGATAAAATAACCAGAATGCATTAAAGGTCTGGATCCACATGATCAACATGCACAACATGCAATGTTTTTCCCCAAAGACAACTCTCTCTCTCATCTTCAGCTGACAATTCTCTTGGACTGTTTAAGTCCTTGTCCATACTTAAGGTTTTAAACAAATTATTTAGTTAATCAAGTTTTATCTCTAGTTGTCCATAATTGGAAATGTTTTCTAGCAATCTTTGGAAATCATTAAGAGCCCACAATCTATCTAGCCTAATTTGCAACTCTTGAGGTCTAATTTTTTGTTGACATATTTTGTATCCTAAATAATTAATGGAATCTCCTCTTTGTACTTTTTTCAAGAAAAATTTGTAATCTCTAATCAGGGAATTCTTTTCATTTCTTCAAACATTCTTTCAAATGTATTTATATCTGAATCAGCCAACAAAGTATGACCCATGAAATGGTAACTTATAGATTTTGGTCTTTTATTACATATTGTTTCTAATGACTGTTGCACAAAATATTGGCACAGACTGTGGCTATGTAGCATTCCCTGTGGGAGAAACCTCTGTTAATCTTTCTTTACAGATCAAGAATTATAATAAGTGGGCTGTATAAGGGAAAAATTTATCTTTATCTTTTCTTGTAATGGCATCATGAATAAACTGACTTTTAAATTCATAAGTATAATAGGCCATTACTTAATTAACAGATAATGCGAAGTGGTTTCAGATTATAGAAAACACATTGGCTGAATTACCTTGTTTACTGTTCTTAGATCTATTATCATTCTCCAAGTTCCAAATTTCTTTTTGATAAAAAATACAAGCGAATTCCAAGGACTGTTCAATTCTTCAATATGCTAAGCAGTAAACTGCTCTGGTACCAGCTGTTTTAAGGCTTCCAATCTCTCTGTTGTTAATAGCCATTGCTGAATAATTTGTAATGTAGTGATGTGTGGCTTTGAAAGAGCTGCAGGTGTTGTGCCTTGTTTTTGAACAACCTGAGTGTCTGGTGATTATTTCTCATAATACCTTTTAATGTCTTACCATAAAAATACGTTAGTATATGGTTCGTTTCTGAGACTGGAGGAATGTAAATCTGTGCATTATGTTTTTGCATATGCCCTGTTCCCATAAATTTATAACATTTTTAACCACAGTTAGCTTTACTTTTCCTCTGTGTCTTTCTGACCTTATACATTCAAGCCATCTTGCACTCTGTTTTACATTGGATAATGTCCCAGTTCCCAGAAACTAAACGTTAACTCCTGAAGGGGCCAAATTGGATGCCAAGATTCTGGTAAAATTATTGTTACATCTGTTTCTTTGTTCACTAAACCTTAGATGACATCATCATTTATTCATAGTTTTAACTTTGGCCTTTGTTCATTTATATAAGCTTGCAAAAAATTCACTTTATGCTTTTCCTGATTTTTTTTTTTTGTCCAGAACAGTATGGATTTTTAGAATAGACTTTAGTTTTTAATTATTCTGGGAAGATATTTGCTCTATGATGACTGGACTGAATTTTATATCTGGGCTTTGCAAACCCCCTTCAGGGCATTTTCTAAAGGCAAAATGTTAATATATCTGTACCTTGACGGCCTCCAACTATTAGTTCAATGTCTCCCTTTGCTACACCTTCTGTATCCTCCAGAAATGAGGGATATTTTCTTAAGATTATTCTTTACAAAGACATTGCTTCTGACAATGCTTTGTTGGCAGCCTCTTCCAATGTAATCTTGATTTTCACAATTGTAACATTTAACAATTTGATTTTTTCTTATACTTCTAGAAATAACCTCTCCTACCCAGTTATCTTCATAGTTATAAGATTATAAATTAATTGTATCATGACTCTAATCTTCCAAGTTGCTGACATTTCTTTTAACAGCCTAAGTATTCTTTTACATTGTTACTTAGCATTTTCAAAAGCCAGAAATTCAGTTATTATTCACCTATCTTTTGAATTTGGTAACATTCTTTTTACCACTTCAAGTAATCTCTGAAAACAAAACTGTAAAAGTTCAAAAGTTTTATTTTATTCCTTAAATGTCTTTTGTGAAGATTTCAGTTTTCTTTTTTTCCTCCCAATGATGTTGGTATTGGGAGATTTCTATGTATCTATATCTGCTTCTCTGTTGCATTGTTATAGCTTCAGTTTTCCATAATGCCTTTCATTTTAAAAGTAGCTTAGTCTCCAAAACAGTAGTAACCATATCTGATCAGTACTTAGAGATAATTTGGCTATACGTTAACTAGAAATTTAACATTTGTTTTGCAAATGGTGAATGCATACTATAAGTGATGATTGCTTTCTTGACTCCTTAGTTCTAACATTTTTACTGGAGTAAATTTTTTATTAATTTGGGATTATTTTGAGATTTCCTTTAAGTTACTAGCTATATTAATGTTGGCCATTTGAAATCCTTAGACTGTTTCTGTATAATTTTATAAGACAATTTTAAAATTGGTTCATTAAATTTAAATGTCTACATCTAAATATCTTTATGTTCTCTTTTAATAGGCTTTCCTAAGACTTTCTTCTTGGCATTCACTTTAACTGACTATTTTAATAATAAAACAGAAATAATCCAAAAATAATATTCATAAAAACATCATGATGATAATCAAATCTGCATTATTTATCTTTTCCTTTACTGGTTCCATTTTCAAATTGTCTAGACTAATATCAGTGAAAAACCAACCACCTTCCATTGCCTTAAACAAATTCCCCTATTTATGAAAACCCAACTTGTTCACCAAACTTGCCGTCAATAACTATTGAGATGATTGTGAATTGGGGAAACTATCTAGTGTGGTAGTAGCCCAAGGAGGAAATCCAAAAAGAAAAAAAAAATATTTACAACTCACCAGGATAGGGAGGTTGCTCTCTGAAAAACCTATCCTAATGAACACGGAGAAAAAACATATGTGGCTAGCTCTGCCTAAACTTGGAGGAAAATTTCTAACAAAAATCCTAGTTAGCCAAATGATACTCTTTCAGCTACATGTGGCTCTGTTTAGCAAGCTGATTTTTTTTAATTTGTTCCCCAAAAGTTGAGCACCAAATTTTGCACAAATTCTAGTTGGTGCATTAAAAAAAACCCAGATCCTAATACTGTAGAAATTCCAGAATATAGAGAAAGGGAAAAGACAACAATGAATTCCACCCAGCAAATTTCTTAGGTCAAACTGGGTAAATACTATCTTCAAGAGTCCTCTGCCTGGCTTGTTATTCCTACAGAATGCCTGAATCTCTGCTTCTCTCACCTTAACTATCTTTCATACCTGGTGGCTTCACTTTCTGGTTCAACTCTGCATCATGATCATAGAATTTGTATTAAAGGTGTGAGCTACTACTGTTTGGTTGTTAGGCTTTGAACTCACAGAAATACAGAAAGATGTCTGTCTCCTGAGTCATTAGTTTAAAAGTGTGGGTCACCACACTGTCCTCTTGAGTGATGGGAACAAAACAACAGCTGCTGCAGAAAACATTGAATATCAGAAAATAATATTCTGAGCTAAATTACCCTGCCTTCTTTAAGAATAGGCTGACCTCAGAATGAAAAGCAGAATATGTGTTATATGGGGAAGCAGTTTCAATTTTATTTCTGTAGAAGAATAAAACTATGTATAACTAAAGATTTGATTTGAACAAATGTGGTGATAATTTTTATATTTAATAAAATCAGCTTGGAATATCAGAGAACAGAATCACCAACAGTCAAGCCATGAGGATCTGAGAGTAGTGACTCATGCCTTTAATTACATCACTCAAGAGGACAGTGTGGTGACCCACAATTTTAAACTAAGAAAACTATAGGTAAATAAGGTATTTTAGTTTTCTGTTTATTTTTCTGTCTATAAAACCCTAATTTTAATGTGTGATTAAACTTTGTGAAACTACTTATTCTGTGGGATTATGTGGCATACCTATAATATGTAATATAACATAATATGCAAAAAACTTTCATTTGATGAGAAACATATTCTGTAACATTTAAAATTTTAACTTCTACAGGTATGCCTATATGGTTTTGACTTCTCATAGGTGTGGCTGTATAATGAGTCCTTTCAGAGTTCAAAGTAGTTGCCAATTGAAATTCTGAATAGGTATCAATGCTGTGGTGCACATATTTTAATTTCCCAAATTCTGTAAAATAGAACACATCCATATGCAAATTTTCATTTCTTTGCATACCTTAAAATTATCTCCTGGAGGTAATGGAATTTGGTTATAGAAGTAACTTGTAGAACATTTCTTTCCAATTTCCTTGGATTGTTTCCAAGGGATGGAAAAGTCTATTTTTAATTCTTTGCTATTAACATGGTATTTCTTATAAAATCTGAACACACTTTCTATTAATAACTGATTATTCTCGTCATAACCTTGAGCTAGAACACTTGACAGACCTGTATATATATCACATTAGAAAAAGGCAAATCCTATCTGAACTAACTAAAAGGGAGAGAAAGACATTAATAAAATCAGAAAGAAAAAGCAGATACAAAAGCAGACATTGGGGGAATCTAGATAATCATTATATCATACTTCAAAAACCTGAACTTTACAAAATTAAAAAAAAATCTAAAAGAAATAGAAAAATTTCATGATATATGCCACACAGTCAATTAAATCAAATTCAGAAAAAAATAGGCCTATAATTACTAAGAAAATATAAGCAGTAATTAAAATCTCCCTTTGGAAAAACAACAGCTCAGAGCCAGATGATTTTTCGCACAAAATTCTACTAGACTTCAAAAAATCTAATAGCAATATTTCTCAAATTATTCCATAAACAAAAACAGGAGCAACATTATTACTTTTGATAAGGCCACAGTCACCCTGAGAACCAAACTACACAAAGACCCAACACAGAAATGGGCTCAAGGAATGAATGTTTTCTCTCATGAATTTTAGTACAAAAATAGTCAATAAAATTCTGGCAAACCTTATCCAAGAACACACTGAAAACATTATCTCCCATGATCATGTAGGCTTTATCCCAGAAATGTATTTATGTTTCAACAATTTAAAATTTGTCAATATAATCTAGCATATAAACAAACTGAAAGAAAAATTCAAAAGGTCATCTCAATATACACTATAAATCATTTGACAAATTCCATGCTCTAAACTTTATGATAAAAGCTTGGAGAGATCAAGGATACAAGAAAAGTACCTAAACATAATAAAAGCAATATACAGCAAGCCAACAGCAAACCAAATTAAATGTATAGAAAGTCAAATCAACTCCTCTAATATCAAGATCAAGACTAGGTTGTTCATTCCCTTGTTTTATATTCAATATATACATATATGTATGTATATATGTATATATATTGTTCTATATTTCTGATAATTTTTTGTAATTTTATAAATAATAAAGATAATTCTCTGTTAGCAGGAATAAAGTCAACAGTTTCAATATGTAAAACAACTCTACCTATTGAGAGTCAGTAACTATGCTGAGTGATTCTCTAAAATCCATTTGTACCATAATATTGGTATACAATTTTGAATTGTATACAGAATTATATGGGTTTTAACCAATTAAGTCACCTAATTTATATTCTACCTTTCCTGATTTATTTGCATGTGTGCAGAATGTAGGTATTTCAGAGAACAGATTTGCTGTGCATTGTGAGGAATGATCCAAATGTTTCTTTTTGTAAATTTTATCCTATTGCTATTGGGATAACAGTTCTTAATGTTTCCAATATCCATTGCTCTATGAAGAGCATATTCCCTCATTTGTTAAAGCTGTTAAAGCTAATACAATTTTTGCTTAGTCCATTCCTGTCAATTTATTAAGGTTTAATTTTTACTTGGCATATGTGGTAGAAATATCCACTCTAATATAATATCTTTCATCTGCATCAAGATCCCTCTAGTGGATAATCTAGAGTTTATTATAAATATAAGGCAATTAAGCACTGGGTTCACAGGTCCATGTATTCTCCCATATTTTCATTCCTACGTAAAGCAATTCCTCTTCAGCTTCAAATGATACTTTTACTGTACTATTTAAAACCTTGTCTCCTTCTAAAGTACTGGCCAAATTTAAGAGTTTATCTTTTTTTTTTTTACCCCAATAGTTGACAGTAAATTGGTGATGTTTCCTAGCATATTCTGAAAGTCATTAAGAGTCAACCATTAATCTCTCCTGAGTTGTACCATTTGGGGTCTAAATTTTTTCTAAATCTGTATTATATTCTATGGAATTAATAGAATCTCCTCTTTGTGCCCTCTCAGAAGCAATTTTGTAAATCCTGGAAAGACAAAACTTTCTTTGCTTTTTGAAGCATATATCAAGGTTTGAATTAGCTAGTAAAATTTTAATCATATATTGGAAAATTATAAATTTTGAAAATTTTTCATGAACTATTTCCAAAGGACTTTATAAAAAATTATTGAAACAGGGTAAATCTATTTAATATTTTCTGTTGGAGAATCTTCCATTGATATGTCTTAAATGGTTAAAAATGTTATAGGTGGGTATTGTGAAGGCAATTTTTTTTCTTAGTTTGTTCATGCAGAGGTATAGTGAATAAGCAGTCTTCTCATTCAATACCTATGATAAAATATTCTTTAGGTAACATAGAGGGTAAAGGCACTCCAGGGTATAAAGAATCAAATAGTTGAATTACTTTATTTGTAGTTCTCAGATCTGTCAGCATTCTCCACTTACTGGATTTCTTTTTAATAACAAATACAAGACAGTTCTAAAGGCTGATATGTTTTTCAATATGTTGGGCATTTAACTTCTCCTAAACAAGTTTGTCTAAGGCCTCTAGTTTCTCATTGCCCTAGACCATTGCTCAATCCACTCTGGTGTTGTCAGAAGTTTCTAGCCTTCTACTTGTAGTCCCAGAGCCACTGATAAAGTAATTTGGAGGCTTAATTTTAGTAACTACCTGGCCAGTAGTTCAGGCTTACTATTGTCTAGGTATTACACTTAAACTAACCCATAATTTTTATCTGTGTTTATCCATGTGACTTGGTATAATTTTTTTTACTACAACATTCTTGTCATTGTTTCTCAGTATCTGGCTGGTGTCTCATCTGGTCTTCCTCTTCCCAAAATTTTTTTGTTTGTTCACTCCTCCTATATTTCATGTCTGCCTTGCTTCTGGAAATCAAATTAATAGGAACAGTGATAAATATTTACAGTGTACAAAAGCATAATCCCACAACATTTACCCTTAAAAGCCTCTCAAATCTAATTTTTGTATAGCTTTTTTCCTCAAAATTATTTGTAACAACTTGTAACCAACACTAAACAAAGACAAATATTCATAATCCATTTGCTTTGGAAATGTGGACATAGTTTTGTAAACTACTTCTTGCTGATTTTGGGTGCTGGTAAGGATTATGGTCAAGTTCTGACTGAAGAATTCTATGAAACTCAGTCAACTCCTTGAAACTGTTTAGGATGCAGATCTCAGAGGAAACTGCAAAGAGGTGCTCTGAAAAGTTGGATCATCTGGGTAATCCATTCACAACTTAGGGTTTAGGTGTTCTTTCTCAATCAAACCTTATTTTCTTTAACTTGGAATAAATCCACAATCTCTCATTTTCTATGGAAATAAACCCAAAACTTCTACAAAGAAACATTTTTTATTTCAATTTTGAAGTTAAGGCATTATAAAACATATAGCTTGCATTAATCCAACAACATTTATAATCAAATATTTTTAGTAGCTCTTGCTACTTCCTTTGCAGTCAAAAACAACACAATATCCAAATTCTTTATGTCTATTTCAACATTATGTGGCATATTATTATATTTTATTACTCTGTTTCTTTTAAATAACTTTCTTTCTCTACCCTCTTCTTTCCTCTCCAAGCCCATGTGTATTTTTGAACACACTGTAAACTATTTAGAAATATTTTGTCTGACTCTGTCTTTACTCTCTATATCTATTTTTCTGCACATAGGTTCAATCTGCCAGGGCACAGCTAAGATTAAAGGCTCAGCTATTGCGGCTTGTTCCATGAATTTTACTGATCTATGAGAGTTTAGCTTCATGGCAGACATATTAGGAAGAACCATATCCCCCCCCCCCACACACACACACACAACTCTGAGAATTTTTTTGATCTACACTGCCACCAAATAGAGTATAGCTACCCACTACTCATGAACACAATTTAATTGTTTAAGTTCTTGGCAACAGGGCTTCTTTTAAGGTTTATGCTACTATCACTGAGTCAGGAAGCCTTTCTTAGATGAGCCATGCCTCTGCTCACTGTCAGAAAATGGAGCCCACCTGAGAAAATTCTGCTACTAAGAAGATATCTTGAACTCTGGTCCCTCTTGATTCTATAAATAGAAACATTAAATACATCATATATAGCTCATGCTTGAACCAGGACTTCACGGAGACTACAAGAACACACCATTTTGCAGCTCAGACTGTAAGTAGAAAACCTACCATTTTATAACTCAAGCCTGAGTGCCACTCTGTACCATGACTCACTTGAGAGACACAACTAGGAAGCTGTTTTTGGTTTCCTTTTAATATTCTTTATAAACTTTCTCAGGTATATGTAGATTCTGCCCCATATTGGAACACCATTTGTAGTCAGAAGTTTCTGGATTATCCTAGCTCTGAAGTTTGGACACATAGTCCCATATAATAACACAAAGTCTTATTTTAATTATATGCTGTTTGGCATATGGTTCAGGCTTATTACTAGTGAACTTTCAATCTTAAACTAACCCATAATTACTAAAGATTCTTAGTACATTTTTCTCAGAGAAATTTGTCTTCTTTCTTCTGCATCTGCCTTGCAGCTCTGCTCTGCTTTTACTCCTCCCATCATTTTCTTAGTCTGGTAGCCCCACCCATACTTTCTGTCTGTATTCTGAACAATCAGCATTTTATTAAATAGTAGACATGATAAATACTTACAATGTACAAGAGCATATTTCCCACTGCAGTATGTATTAAACAAATAGCACTTTACAAATATGCACAATTTAAATTTTAAATAATGATTTTATTTAAAAAATTAGTCTACTTTAATAAATCACCACATTTACTGCCTATGTGGCATAAATTTAATTTTGTTACAGAAATCAGCATTGTTTCTCTTTTTTACTAAAAAAGATAAGGATAATTTCACCAAAATATGTTTTATGCTTTTATCAAAACATACTTTTGGGGGGTAATAAAAGCCTTGTTTAAAATATTCCTCAGGCTCTAAATGTTGAAGTATTATAAAATGTGCCAGAGTGATATAAGCATAACTTTTCATTGGAAGTATTTGAGAATTAATGAATGTAAGAAGAGGATTTTTATGACTTTTTTTGTATACCCAAAATCCAGTCTTCAAAAAAAGAGAAGGGAGTGCAATGTCAGTTGCTTAAGCATTCTAGAAAATAAAGACTTTTATCACAAGAAGTGATTTGTTGTCTTGGTACCACATCAAAAGAGACACTGTGATAAACTAACATATCTTTCTACTGCTTACTTAAAAATCTATTTTTCTCAATAGGTAATATTTTTTTATATGAGCTCTTTTTCTGTTATCTTTTCTTCTACTGTGATAGTATATAGATTTTTAAATTAGTTTTATTCTTTTATGTTTTTACTTTTTCTTTCATGAGCTTATACAAATCAACTTTTAAATTAATACATTTGAATATCTGTTTCTTTAATAGTTTATATATTGTTTTATTCATAGGTCTTTACTATATCTAGTCAGGTAAAAAAATTATATTTCTCTAATATAAGTGATCCACTGTCAATTATGTAAAGTTCTCTTTCTTATTCATATATAATCACAAAGTTAAATACTTATTGTGGTTTACATGACAAATGTCCCATATTGGCTCAAATACTTAGACACTGAATTACCAGCTAGTAGTCTAGTTTGTGAAGGTTTTGTAATCTTTAGAACGTGTGGTCTTGGTAGTAAAATTAAGCCATTGTGGGCAGCATTTAAAGGTTTATAGCTTTGTTGCATTTCTTATTTGGTATACTTTGAGTATGAGGATATTTTATAGCCACATCATGCTTTTCTTGCCAAGAAAAACCTTATCCTTCTAGAAATATAAACCAAAATAAGTTAATTTTTAAGTTTAAATTATTCAGAATGTTTTCACAGTAGCATAAAAGTAGTTTAAATGCCTTTCAAAATTTTAATTTTTTTTCTATTGATAGCATAATAAGAATAAAAATGTATATTTCTTAGGTACACATGATTCTACCATAAACAAGGCATAAAGAGTTCTATAACTGAGAAGTTGAAGAGATTTCTATAATTGAAAGTATTACTGAATGACTTTTTATATCTAACCATGTACATACATACATACTCACGAGCACAGGAAGAAGTATTCTGTGTTTTACTATATACTTAGTAAAAATAATTTTAATATGTGCATTAAAGGCAGTAAGAAAACAGTCACAGTATAATCAAAGTTAATAAAATATGTTGATATTTTTAATAGTATATTCTTAATATTTGGCAGATACAATTTACTAGAATTAAAAATCATATACTTTGAGAACCTTATTAGGTAAGTTAATGCTCACTTGACATAACAACAATTTATCAAATAACAATTGTAGATATTAAGTAACTAGTATACATTGTGGATACTCTGGAGAAAAGGAAAACTCACAATTAGAATATGAGTTTCGTGACCTGATTTAACAAAGATAGAAAAGAAAGAGATTGACCCTTTTGCATATACATAAGGTTTTCTCAAATACCAAGGTTTTGAATCTTGAACTCACTGTACTAGTGAATTTTATGCAGTTTACTTTACAAGGC
Organism: Phyllotis vaccarum; assembly: GCA_033318265.1. Taxonomy (NCBI): domain Eukaryota; kingdom Metazoa; phylum Chordata; class Mammalia; order Rodentia; family Cricetidae; genus Phyllotis; species Phyllotis vaccarum. The sequence continues at coordinate 46,624,376 of JARWLC010000013.1, forward strand.
CATTTTTAAAAAAAATTACAGGTGTCTTTTTCTAGAATATGATGTGTAACTTAAAATGCCTATGGCCTATGTTTAAGAGTCTCAGGTATATGCTGTCAAATGAATGTTTTATTGGTTGCATAAACATGAGCACAGCTTTAATATAGTTAAAGGCTAAAGAAAATCAGAAATAGTAGAATGTGTGTTACCTCCATTGTGACCAGAATTATTGCATCTCACCTGCATCTGCTTTTCTCTCTCAATGTCTCTCTCTCTTTGACTCACTCTGTTTCTGTCTCCCCCTCTCTCTCTGTCTCTCTCCCTGTATATATATATATATATATATATATATATATATATATATATATATATATATATACACACACACACACACACACACACACACACACACACACACACATACATACTTACATACATACATACATACATATGCGCTAGGGTCCTTATGGAGCTTTTGTGGAAATATATGTGGAATAAAAATTTTAAGTTCTACTTCTTAAATATAATCCTAACAGATACATATTGCCTTTCACTATGACTTCTGGATTGTGAAAGATCTGCAGGTAGAAATGTTAAAATACAGATTATGGGAATGATTTAGGTGATAGTTGTAAATTTTTCTAAAATAAACTAAGGGATGGCAGACTAATTAAAGACAGAAATGTATAGTTATAGATAGAGCACTCACAAATAAACTATGTACTAGAACATCATGTTTCAGAAGATTGTATATCCTTTTCTATAAAGGAGGGGATTAATAGAAATTATATATCTTTCTTGGGAATCTTAAATGTTCTCATGTAATACTAAGTAATAATTTATATAAGTGAGCTATACAGGCTGGTAAAAGTCTTTAATTCTGTGACTAGACATTTTTATTTATGAAATAGTAAAGTCACAAGGTAGTATTGGAAAACAGTTGGGTTTCTTTTTCTTTGTTGTATAATGCAGACATACTCGACTTGAGGTAGACAGAAAAGATAAGCAAAAATAAAGAAAAGAAAGAAAAAATAGAAAGAAGAAAGGATAAAGGAAGGAAAGAAGGACAATAAGAAGTATTTGCAAGGAATTTCTCACACGGTTTGGGAGGAATGAAATATGAAATAAAGTAAGATTATAGATTCCCTGTCTTAGCTTTAATTATATCATTCTTTTCTGTCTCTGAGATAGAAGTGAGAATCCAACAGAAAGAAACTTACTGACTAGAACTGATCATACACAACATGCACTCAGGATTTTGGTACTATAGCAATGTAAATAAAATTTAAAATATATCTATTCATTAATTAATAATAATTAATAGCAATTCTTAATTACTATTGAGTAAGAGATGGTGAAAAGGAGGAAAAGTAAAATACTTGACAGGAAGCATCCCACAAAAGACATGTGTGATTTTTTAATCTTTTCCTTGTTACCAAGTTGACTGGCACATTTTAGCAAGTAATTTTTTTCTGATTCTTCAACAACATATGCTCAGCTTAATACCACACTGGAGTATAAATTGTTTTGACTTCTACCTTCAACACAACTTTTCTTATATTTGTCATGTTTTTAAAGGCAATGTTATACATATAGCATACTAATAAATAATTATGAATTTTTCGACTGAGTTGTCTTCTACATGTTTCAATAAGTTAATATTTTAACTCTTTAATCACATTGCAAGACTGCATTCAAAAAATATGCTGAGGTGGACAGGAATCACTAATTTTAACTAAATGTTAAATTTTATAACTATAGGATATACAAGATTCAGGAACACATTTATCATAGAGTAAAATAAAGAAAATAGACACTCACCTAAATATAATTACATAATTATTTATGATGACTTTTAAAACAGTACAGGACTTTTGAAAATTTTATCTTTAAAACCAAAGTTCTCCATACTATGTCTTCAATAGGACTCTTCTAATAATTACATTATTTTGAAAGTTATTTTTAAATAATGGCCTAGAAAATATTTAAGAATGTAATAGTTTTTCCATTAAATATTCATTTTTCATTGAAGAGTTGAGGCACATCTTGTTTTGACATGTGCATATTTTTATTTGGTTATATGCTGTTCAAACAGAACTCTTTATTGGAAATTAACTCAAATATATACCTATAAATTTATTTTCTCAACTTGATGGACAAGTAAACACTAAATGGCTCCCAAAATATAAAAAGATACATTTTGAAACACAAATATAAAATAGTTGCATCTGTGTTCTTTTCTTTCTCACATTCTATGTTTAAAATTTTTTTTTACTTTCTGTCAAAATCTTAGATTGTTTTCAAATAAATATTTAGTAGATTGCTTCAACTTGGAATAGAATAATTCAGTGCGGTTCTTTGAGTTATCTAAAGCTGTAGCTACAAGTTATTGTACCTTGCTTTTGTGGTTTTGATTGAATAAACATAAAATATTTGTGTATACTTTATATGTGTAATATATACAGCCTATGCTACACTCCAAGTTGCCAAAAGTGAAGTTTATAAAAGAATCTTTCATTGAGTTTTAAATGGTTCATTTTTAAACAGAAATGCTTTAGTGGATTTCAGAAAAATAAACACAGAGCATAGCAAAGCTTGCACATAAATTATATTCTCAGACTATTTGTCTAGTAATCTTGTTCTAAAATCTGCCCCATGCATTTAATTTTCATTTGTATCAAGTACCATTGCTTCTGATGTGATGAACACACAAATCCAATGATATTTTTGGTATTTAGTGCCCAATATGCATTTACACATAAACAATCTATAATACCTTTCCAATGTTCATGTCAAAATTTTAGAAAGAGTAAATTTTGCAATCAAAAGAAACAGGCAAGACAGTACCAACAGCAGAACAGATAATTTCTTTTCATGAGATAGAAAATTTAAAAATTTTCAAAAATTGTTATATAATATATGGCTAAAAATCATTATGCATATTTTTCCTTCCATAAGACTGATTAGTTGCACAGAAGAGGTCTAAACCCAGTTTTTATAACACTTTAAAAATGACATGTCCCAACTTATTTGAATGTCTGTCAGCACTTACAAAGTCATAGATACTGAATGACCATAGTAATCTCCAAATCATCAAGTACAACAAAATAACAACATTTTTTATAAAATTTTGTAAAATTAAAGAAAAATGTAAAAGTATAGAATAATTATAAAGTATTAAACAATAGCTACATTTAAACAGAGTTTATTTTAGGCTGAAGGTAAGTCACCATTTCTGAGGACATCAAGTACTTTTGGCAAGGTTTTTTGAGCAATAAAACTGATCTTATTTGGAAGCTTCTTTACTGAGAACTGACTTTCACAGCACCTGAAGGTGCTATGTAAGTTGCCAAAAAAAAAAAAAAAAGTAGTAATCACCGTTTCTACTCAGCAGTGTCATATACAACACAGAAATAACCAGCTTGGTTATTTTGTATGATTATATTTAAGTAAAATTTGTATCTTGGTGCTAAACCAACACCTGTATAGTAGATATTAAGACTCACTGAATAGGAGGGAAATAATATCTGATATTTTAAAAACCTACCTTGTAATAATTGTTGAAGGAAATTGTGACTCATAGAGAAAGTTACCTAAAGTAGTATACTAACTGCTTCCTAAATAGTTATTCTTGTATGCAAAGTACCACTGTGTCACTGTCTCTGTCAGAATTTTCTAAAGCAAAATAGCTGATATAATGAATATAAATAGTATGATTTATTAATTTAGCTTGTGGACATTAATCCAAGTAACCCAATAAAAATAAAATATGTCATGTGCAACCTCGCCAGCAAGGAAGATGCGACACCAGGCTCTTCTTTCAGCAGTTTTTTCAGGAACCTTGAACAGAACTTCAGCTGCTGGGGAAAACCTGCTCCCAGCTAAATACCTTCTGGACTGCCAATCATGGGACACCACGTGGGCCATGCCAATAGATCCAGGTGAGAGGAAGCAAGCCACAAACTTAGCCTTAGCTAAATAAGGAGCTGTTTATCTCAGAGAGCTCTCACCATCGGGAAGGTGGAAGGCGGAAGCTAGCACCATCTTTAAGGTGCGGCCATGCAGCTTTCTGCAAAAATACAATTTTCTTTTACATTCATGATGATAGTTGCAAGAGCTGGTCTAATCCTACCTCAAAGAACTAAATAGATGAGATGTAATATATGAAATAATGATTTTAGGAATAGAATATGATTCTGGACAGTGCATTTTACTTGAAAGAAATAAAGTGAACTTTCTCAGTTTCTGTTGAAAGAGTATTTCCAGGCTAACCAGAGTAGACTAATATAAGCAAAACCCAGAAGTTTTCCTGAGATGAGAATTCACAAAATGTGGTGCTGGAAGTAAGCATAGAGAACTCAGGAGATCTGTAGAAAGATTTTAGTCTTCTACTGAGTGCTAGCTATACTGTGAATACAAAGAAACCACAGCAAAGAACTTTGGTGAAATTACAGAATAGCCTTGCTCTCACAAAAGGCTGTGCATGGTTTGAGTTCCTGCTAATAAAAATATAAAGGGAACTTACACACTTGACATCAGATTGACGTCAGATAGACATCAAAAAAGACATTGCTTGCCTAAATGTTCTGTGTGGTAGAGAATAAAGTCCTATGCAAAGACAAAGAACCCGTTAGTCATTCAGTTCTTAGGACAGGATGTCTCAGCAGTCCCATTGTGGTGCTGAATCTCAGGTAATTCTGAGACAGCTACCAGGCATCACTGCACATTCAAATGTGCAAAGGTAGTTTTAAATACAAGTAAAAGAATGTCTCAGAAACAGGGTAGATGAACTTGCCAGGGAGAGTGATGGCAAGCAAGAAAAGCAAAATCTTTCCTCTTGCATTTCCTTTTCTGTGAGCTGCCTCCTGAGGGGGTGATCCAAATGTAGGATAGGTCCCACATCCATAAAAGCAATCAAGAAAATTTTTATTAGGCTTGACAACTGTTTTGATATAAGTTGATCATGATATAGTCAGGTTGACAACAAAATTTAGTTGTGACACCCACAGATAATAGTAGATCATACCTCTCATCAAGGAAACTTCTCATTGCTCCAAATGTAGATGTTTAAAGACAGAAATTACTGTTGAAGAATGCAGAGAAGAATTAACTATAGGATGCCTATATCTGATTGATAATTCTACCAGACTATCACCATATATAAGGCTCGAGGAACATGATTAAAAAAGGTTAGAAAAATTGAAAGAATCAGATACCTAGAAAGTCTGTTATAAGAAATTGTCTTCTAGAAATAATAAGAGGGTATACTCATGATACCTCAACAAGATAACTGCCTAAAGAAGACCACAATGACAACTCGTGACAACTCATATATATATATATATATATATATATATACTAAAGCAAAAGAAGAAAATACCACTGGGTCCTATCTCTCAAAAAAGACTTCCAGGTGATTAAATATTGATTTTCTCCAAGGATGAGGAATAATTTTAATTATCCAATGCCAAGCTATCAGTTTGTGGTGTGTGTGTAAGTAACATTAAACAGGCACTGCAATAGTGTTATTATATTTATGAAAATAATATATTATCTAAAATAGAGTCAATTAGATTGGGATGCGTGTTTATGAAAATAAGAGAAAGTGGTGTGATTAAGCTTACCAAACTTTATTCATACCCTGAACACTTTTTAGTTTCTTTAAATCTGTATTTTTACAATTTGAATAAACCCAATATGACTTATATATATGTAAATATAACACTGCCCTCTATTTTTAATTGCAAATCAATAAAACAGAGTCTAAATATATTTATTTACAATCAGAAAACTATAAAGGTTTTTTGGTTCACTGAAAATTTGTATATTATCCATTAATATAAAATCTCTTTGGCATATCCAAAACATTTATCATTTCAAAAATCATATCTGAGTAAAAAGTATAATCAAAACTGCAATTCTCAGTTAAGAACATAATATTTTTAGTTTGAAATTTTCTTTATCATTTATAAATATTTTAGTATAAAACCTTACTTTTCTTACTGTTTGAACTTCTTTGATTTGACATTCATCCATAGAATGTGTATATCTAAATTATTTTGGTGTTTACTTTTAATAATATTGAGCAATAAAATAAGTATTATAAATGTTTGCAAATGGATATAGAAGACTTTTAAAGAAATTTTGGCAAACCTGAAATATTAACTTTTAAGCTTATATGTAACAAATCAAACACATCCATATATTGAAAATTTTCTTTATACTTCTTTCATCATTTATATTTAATTATTTCTATTATACTTCTTTAATAATGCTTAAACTATTTTTAAGAGTTGTGAAGATTCATTAATAGTCATCTTCAAAACCACAATACATTTTCTGTTATCACTTAACAGGTATACAATATCTCACTGCCATATACTCAGTAATTGTTTAATTATGAAATATTGCATCTTAATCTGCATAAGGTTTTAAAATACCTTTTAATTTTTCTTTTTTGCAGTAATTATAAATTTTCATGTGTAAAGCATAGCATCTAAACACATTAATACATTGGCTTATGATTAGCATAGGGTTGCAGGATATTTATCACCTAAAAAAACTTTTTTGCATAATTATCTATACTTATTCTTTATTTTAGAGTGTCAATATGTTAGGTCTATCTATTTTTTTATAGGCTACTTTGGTTTGTCTCATAGTCCAAACAGTTACAAAATGTAGAACTTGTTTTTTGTGGTAGATGAAGTAATACTGCCTTAACTGCTAATCAAAGATCCTTAACCTGTTAAACTTCTCATCAATGTTCCTGATTATCTGTTAAATTTCTGTTGAAAATACTATAGAAAAAAATATTTTTTCTTTGTGTTTTTATTTTCAGGTACATGCAGATTTCCAAAAACTAGACAGTTGTTTTTATTATTACAAAAATTTAAAAATGAAGTTTCAACTAATCTGACTAGGTTGATATTATTGCATATTTTATTATTTCAGGCATCCAACTTCTTATGTACTTTGATCTTAATTGCAATAAAAATCATGTTCTCTTCATTCCTTTCTTTGAAATAATTTAATGATAAAGTATGTCAAATATTTCAAAAATAAAGTTTGACTGTCAATTGGCTTTTTAAAATATTTTCTTTTCATTTTGCAAAAACAGTAAAAGCTTTTTTAAGAAACATCAACATGTCCACAAATCATTTACAATTACTTTTCCACTCATCATAAGGCAGAATGACCTCAAAGTTATTTTATTATTGTTATATATTTTACATCTCCTTTTGTATTGCCAAGCAGATTATTTGTTAGGATTGGATGTTAATTTATATTCAGAGGCCAGACCTTAAACTAGGATACATTCCTACCATTACAACTCTGTCATCAGAACAAAATCTCAATAGAAAAAAAATCTCCAAATCTTATTCTTTGTCAATACAATTTTTTAGAGTTTCCCAGCATATATTATTTGTGTTATTCATCAAAATCTTTGAAAAAGTACAATCTATGATCAGTATCATTTTCCAATGAAAAATAGTTTTAAATATAAGCTTTTTTATAAATAAAACTTGCACATAAAATTTGTGTCATCCACCTAAGCTAGTTTATACAGATCAAAATGTATACATCTCAATAATTTTTTATATGTTTAGAATTAAATTACAGATGTAGTCAAGTACATTTGTTTCAGTTATACCTAGGTCTTGGTCATGTTTCAAGTAAACTACTTTGTTAGTTGTACTCAGATGTTTCTGAACTTTTTGGCTAGGTTTATGTATATTAAATTCTTGCTATCACTGCAGTTGCATTCTATTATTCTAATAAATTTATATAAAACTAATTTATTTAAGTGTTAAGTTGGTAATTCGATGATCAAAGGAAGTAAGCAAGAACTGTTTTTATTATATACAATTATTGTTTAAAAGTATTATTTGCAGACTCAATAATTTTCGTCATAGCATTTATTGGTAGATAGATTCCAGAAAGGAGAAAAAAGATTCCAAAATATGTTTATAAAGATTATGTGCTATTTATATGAAGATTATATTCAGAGGAATTATCAACTATTGGCAACAAACATTAAGATTGCCATTTATATGTCAGATGCAATAAGTTAAGGTTTTAGATATAGATAAATAATACTAAATTTTTCCACTTTAGTGAGATGATAAAATTATTTTTAAAAATGTTCATTTATGTGTTAAAGTGTAAGAACCATTATTAATATGCTAAATGTTACAGTTGAACCTTTCCTTTCTTTTTCTATTAATGATTAAGTAAATGAAAATAAAGAAGAGAAAACTTACCTATTGTAACAATATTAAGCAGTAACATAATCCATGGCAAATTAACTACAAATTAAGAAGAAGCAAAAAAGTAAACATTCTTGACTAATAGTTGATAAATATAGCATAGTTGTACTCTAATTTTTAACTTTCTACTATAAAGACTTAGAGTAAGGGTATAATATACTGATTACTTTTTGTAAAGCACATAATCTAATATGTTAAGGTGAAGCACACTGGAACTATTCTGTGTATATTGTGACACATCAATGTCAAGTGATTAAAATTTCTGAGAATAATTAAAATTTTATTTTTGGATCTATTACCAATTCAATCTAATATAACTCTTCCTATAGATGATTGTTACTGTCCTGTTCCTTGATAAACTATAACCATAAATATAATCGCTTTCCCAAAGTACTCTTAACCCTTCTAATAAATCACCAAATGCAAGTATAGTTGGGTTGAACCTGAGACTTCACTTGGGCTACATAGCATTAAATTGTTTGTAAAACATATTTAATAAGCTTTGCAATTTGAACAATTTATAGTAGTTGTAAGAAAACATTGGATTTGAGACAGTAATCAACATAATCAACAACATCTTTCAAGAACAGTAGCTATAAGATAATATGGGTTTATGAAACTTTCATTTCTAAAGAATCATGATGCAGTAAACACTGTTGAATAGCAGCTAGGCTTCACTTTATGCATATTTTAGAGACAAGAACATATATTTTCACACACCATTAAGAAAACAGAATAGTTAATAAGAATACTATCTCACAGTATGCCATCCAGTATATTGCTGGAGAAAGACCTGGAAAACTGTCTAGAGCCCAAAAGCAGCTTCAAAAATAGTCTGAGATACTTAATATGAAAACACTTCCCTGCACACACATAAAAACATATAAATTTGAAGACGTTAGACTCAGAGGTTGATTATGTTACTAGAAAATAAGCAACAAAAGACTTGGAGCATGTTCAATGAATCTATCTGCTTTGTTGCCTAATACAGAATACAATTGTAACAGTTATCATATAATCAAGCTATGAAGTGCACCAGTATTCCACAAGTCAGGACATTCACTACAACAAATTTTACAAAAAGATTCATTGACAAGAGTTCAGCATGAGGTCAAATTATGCAGATTTACTAATGTTACTGTAGATGACACTTTTCAAGGTGATTGAAAACTATAATTAATTAAAAAATGGGACTGCTCAATATATCAAAATTATAATGAGGAAGAATAAAATATACAAAAACTGTCACTGTTATTTGTAAGGTATAAAAACAGATTAGAGGAAATGGGAAAGTATCTTTTATGTATTTTATTGGAATTTTAAAATAATGACTTAATATTGAAATTTGACAAATGCATTTTACTAATTTTATAATGAATATATTTTGATTTACAGGTGTGTTAATGATGACAAATGTATGTAACCTGATAATAAATATAAGTCTTACAAGAGAATCTTGTTAAAGTATTATTAAATTGTGCTTATAATAATTTTATTTAAAATATTTTTAAGTGAATATTAGGCTCAAAATTTATATTATTATGATATGATTATCTGAGGTCAGTATCAGACATTAAAATCAGAAAATGAATTAAGTATTTTGTCTTCCTAAATTTGTAAAATGTAAGAGGAACTGAAATAAGTTGTTATGAATAAATTAAGAACTCAAATATGATTCTAATTAGTTCTAGTCTTTTCTGCTTTGAGGAATTTTAATATACTATACTCTTTTCATCTTATTTGTTACCAGTCAGGCTATGCCTAAAAAGAATATCTTCTTCCTTCATTCTTTCCAGTCTCAAACATGATAGCTATCTTGGTTTTTGTGCTTTGGAAGGAACAGATTTCATAGTTGGGCATAGTTAGATCAAAAATGATGTTTTGCCATTTATTTTTCTTCAGTAGAAATGAAGCAAAAGTAAACACAAGTAGACCTTCTAGACCAAAGTGGTCACCAAAACCAACAGCAACAAAAATGTGTGCTCAGGATCTGGATTTGTAAATTTTGCTTCACTGTTTTTCCTCCTATTGTTTATTTCATGGGGTAGCATGGGTACCATCTTTACTCCCAATCCAGGCTATTAAACTGGGAAATGTTAGTAACAAATGTATGTACAAATATGTAAGTAATCCTAAATTTGTGAAGTTTACTATGGGAAAGAGCAATAATACCCGTGAAAGCTATCTTGACCAGGGATGCAGTCTGCAGGATCATGTGATTAGCTTTGTTGTTGTCTCCAGACCACTGTTTTCAATTATTGAATCAGCTTGGTAATTTCATTTCCAGCTGTAAAACCTCTTATGTACATTCTTTAATGTTTCTAACCTATTGTTTTAAACATAACATTCATTTAAAAAATAAAAAATAAAAAAAATAAATAAAAACCTCTTAATCCTCCTCAAACAGTTTTACCACCTGGATATCAAGCATTCAGATATGTTAGCTATTAGGGCTTTTATCATTCAGGACACCACATTCCACTCTAGACCGCAAGAGTTTGTAGCCACATAATAATGAAAAATTTATTTATTTCAATTTCCATAATCCACATAATCTCTTAGAGTCTTAAAATTATGTAAAAGTCCTGAATCTCTCCTGAGACTAAAGGCAATATCTTAACTATAACCTTCTGTAAAACAAAAAAGCAAATTACATATTTCCAACAAACAGTGATACATAATATACATTACTACTTCAAAAAGTAGAAATAAAGGTATAGAGAGTAAATAGTGAACCAAATATGATTAAAAACCTACAAGAAAATTTCAAATCTTGTAATTCCAATTCTCACGTTGAAGGTGTTAGATGCTTCTTGTCTTCCAGCTTTATTGATTTCAACAAATTTTTTTCTCTAGGTTTGGTTCTGGTCCATGTATGCAACTTTGTGTAGACTGAAGTTTTTTGCCTGGTATAGCCCCAAGGTCTAGACCCACCCATAGTTGCCTAGTCCCAAATAATCATACAAAGGCTTATATTAATTACAAATCATTTATCATATGGATCAGGCTCATTACCCCTTACAACTTAACTCAACCCATTTTTATTAATCTATGTATTGCTAAATGACTCTGTGACTTTGTTCTATTATACCTTTCTAGGTGGTTGCCTTCAGTGTCTCCTTGACTCTTCCCTTTTTTTGGTCTTTTATCTTTGTTCAGAGTTCCTACCTGCCTCTAAGCTACTTTGCCATATACCAAAAAGCCTCTTTAGTAACAAATGGTAATCAAGTATATTCACAGCATATCAAAAGACATTCCACATTACTTCACTTTTACTATCTAATCAAAAAGAAAGGTTTTACATTTAACATAGTAAAATTATTTATAACAAAACAGCTATCAAGGAAGAATTTAGTTATATCTTGTTTTGTATTTAGAAAAATTAAAGAAATATTATGCCATCTATCCTATTTTTGTGAGGATAGCATTTTATATCTAATTTACCTTTTATCATAACTAAAGAAAAATTATAACTAATCTTCCACTTCATCAAAGACCACAGAAGAATATATTACCTGAGTGAACAGGAAGTGCATTGCAAGCAACCTCCAAATATTTTAGCAAGGTTTGCAAGTTGCTTCTCATTATGTCCTCTAGAATATCTGTCAGTATTCTCTGTAAAGCAGGAACCTGAAGGATCATCTTAGGAACCTTGAAGATGATGTGGATGTTGGATCTGGGCCATCTCTGATGGGAAAAGATTTTTTTAGGTGATCTTCCTTGATCCTGGAATGAACCAATAAGTTCTTATCTTTTATGGAAACAAAACAGAATCTCTTTCCAAAGAAACATTAGACCCATATTACAAAGCCAAAATACCTTTAAAACATATATTTTGGGTTAACAATATTTATAATCAAATTTCTTTTTTCTGTTAGCTCATTAACATTTAAAATATTTTTTTAAAAAGCAATAATACAGATAATCCAGTGTTGTAATGAGGTTTCTTGGTCCCTGGCAGCCAGAGGCACAAACCCACAGACCTGCAGCCAGACCACTTAGCCACCCACTGCTACTCATGCTCCAAAAATAACTCAGACACTTATATTAACTTCATGCTCTTCGGCCTATGGCTCAGGGACATTGCTAGCTTGCTCTTACATCTTAACTCTACCCATTTCCAATAATCTGTCTGCCACATGGCCCATGGCTCACCTGTATTCCTTACATGTTGCTCCTTAGGGCTTCTGGCTTGGTCTGTCTGACTCCACCCTGCTTCTCCTACTTATGCTCTGATTTCTCCTCCTACTTTTTCTATGGTGCCTGTCATGGGCCAAAACAGCTCCTTTACTTAAAGATTGATAGTCACAGCATGCAGAAAGACATTGCCACATCACCCCCCTTTCTGTCTAATCAAAAAGGAAGGTTTCAATTTTAACATAATAAAATTACATATAACATAACAGCCATCAAGCAAGAATTAGAGTTACAATATCTAGTCTATTTGTATTTAGCAAAATTAAAGAAAATACTCTATCATCTACCTTATCCTTATGAACCTAAAGTTTCATATCTTATATACCTCTCAAATGACTAAGAAAAATTATTCCTATAACTATCTAATCTTCAACTACATCAAAGACCACAGAGGATATATTTACTCAAGTAAACTGGAAGTGCAAGCAACTTCCAAAATCTAGAAATGACAGAGATGACATCTTTTTGCCTGGACAGCCACCCAAAGTTCCTTTATAAAGTTGGGGCATCCATCTTCAGCCTACAGGCCCAGAGTCTCTTTTCATTTCAGAAAGCAGGAAACTGCTCTGCCCATTTATCAGTTGCTTCTCCTTGAATCCTGAAGAATGTCTGACAGTTTTCTCTGCAAAGCCAGAACCTGAATGACCATCTCTGCTTGTTTTGCCAAAGGTCAGAGGTCACCTTCCTATGGAACCTGTATATCCAGTTTAAACAGCATACTGCAAAGCAGTCAATATAAGAACAGGTTCATGTCCAGTGGCTAGCCGATGCCACAAAGAAACTAATCTCCATATGGAATTTCTTCAATTCCCTGTTTTCTCTTGAAGTAAATCGGTGCTGCCAGGGGAAGATCTGTCTCACTGTCCAGAAAAGTCTACGTTCTTCAAACATTTTAAAGGCCATATTCTGTAGGTCTTAGAAGTATTTGAAGATTGTCTCTCTAATTGAAATATAACTTTGTATACCTAAAATCTAACATGCATTTCTTAATTATACATTACAATTCTAAATCACTTACATAAATATCATATCTTAAACAAGAATAGAAAAATACATACAGCATAAGAGAATTGACCTTAAATGTATATCACTAAGCCAAAATCCATAGCAATGTAAAACATTTGAGATTAACAGCTGATTTCCTGATCTAAGTAAATTCAATAATCTAATTTTTAAAAAATCATCCATATACCATATCCCCTTTTTCTTCTTAGAAAGAGATTAACAATGACCATTAACCATTTATGATGAAAACAAACATTTATAAGCAATATTTGGGGAAATTGGGTGAAATCTTCCATTACTACTTGCTGCTGATTATGGGGAATTGAAAATCTCATAGGTTCCTTAGACTGAATAATAGTCTGCAGCCCTGAAGCTAATATGGCCATCTTTTCCCATCAGAAATTTTTTCAGGGGGTCTTGTTTGATGAAACCATATTTGCCTGGAAACAATTCACAGGTTCTCATCTTTTGCGGAAATAAAAGTAGAACTCTTCCAAAGCAATAAATCCTCAGACACAAATTTCAAAATCAAAATACCTTATATATATATATGTATATATATATATATATATATATATATATATATATATATAAATATATTCCTGTTTAATGTAGCAGCCTTGGCAATCCATTGACTTTCTATAGTTAGCTCATTTATAGTTAAAAAATTAAAAGAAAACAAAATAACAAACAAAATCCAGATTTTGTGTCTATTTTCCATCTTTACATGGCTTATTATATTTTTATTACTCTATCTTTTTAAAGGCTTTCTCTATCCTCTTTCTTTTCTCTCTGAAGCCTATTTACTTTTTACACACATTGTAACCTGTTTACAGGTTTTTCTTTTCATGTGAATCTATTTTATTGTGAATCCTTAATCATCTTTCAACCAGAAGAGCTTTTAAAATACACTCTCTTAAAGAGCTGCAAAGTTTTTGAAGATAAAGCTGAATCAGTAAGTTCTGTTAAAGAGACCACGTCTCTGCTTATGGCCAGCAAACAAAGCAGACCCAAGAAAATGCTGCTACTAAGAAACCATTTGACTTTGTTTCCTCTTTATTCAAAGTAAACATAAATCTTAAATCAATCACAGGCTACTAAGCCTTTTGTGAGGCTTCAGGAACTGGCTTGGTTGTAGCTTACACTGCCTGTCATCAGTCCCCAGGCACCATTTTGAATGTAGCCAGATTTAACGCTTTCTCTGTACAATAACCCACTTCAGATACACAATTTGGAAGCTACTTTGGCTCAGTTTCTGTGAACTAGAACCCTTTTTAAACTTTTTCAAGCTTTAAGTGGATATTCGACCCATGTTGGATGTCATCTGTTGTAATGAGGTTTCTTGGTCTCGGCAAACAGAGTCCCAGACCCACAGATCTGCAGCCAGACCCTTTAGCCGCCCCCACTGCGCAGGCCCCCAAAATAACTCAGACGCTTATATTAACTTCATGCTGTTTGGCCTATGGCTCAGGCACATTGCTAGCTTGTTCTTACATCTTAACTCAACCCATTTCCATTAATCTCTCTGCCATGTGGCCCATGGCTCACCTGTGCTCCTTACATGTTGCTCCTTAGGACTTCTGGCTTGGTCTGTCTGACTCCACCCTGCTTCTCCTACCTATGCTCTGATTTCTCCTCCTACTTTTTCTATGGTGCCTGTATATGCCAAAGCAGCTCTTTTATTTAAAGATTGATATTCACAACATACAGAAAGACATTCCCACATCAATCCAGACTTTGTATTTTCTATTACTATAGGGCCTCTACTTATATTACTTTATTTTTTAAAGAACTTTCTATATTCTTTTGTTTCTCTCCCAAACCTATTTACATTTTATATACTTTATAACTCATTTAAACATTATATTCATCTAAATCTTTTTTATTGCATGTCTTTAATCATTTTTCTGACCAGGAGATTTTTAAATTGCTAAACTGTACAGTGCTGCTTTATCTGCAGGCTCCGCTCCACTCAGCTTTTCAACCTAGCAAAGTTTCCAGAGTCACACTTACCTTCAGAATTCTGAGATATACTATTAAGTAGTATAAAGCTGTGTTTTTAAGCTCACAGTTGTGTTCTCAAACTCAAAAGATGTGGCTTGAAGAAACATCTTTGTATGACAGCCACCGGTTAGAGGGTCTCTGAAAATCAGCCATGCCATTTAGCTCATGGCAGCTGTGACAGGCTACATCTAGCAGGTAGCTGCTGGTAGTCTCTATGCTGCTGCTACATAAGAGTATGAGACAATAAATCCCAATGTAGTTTCATTTCTGTACATTTAGTATCTTTTTAAAGCTTTTATACTGCCTGACATGGGCATAATTTGTAGTCTGAAATTTTTGGCTTGGCCTAGCCCAAGGTATGGACCTACATGTGGCTGCTTAGTATCAAATAATCTCAAGTAGACTTAAGTGTCCTATGGCTCAGGATTTTTACCAACTAGCTCTTACAACTTAACCCATTTATATCAATATATGTATTGTCACATGGCTCTATAGCTTTATGTATTTTTCATTATATATTGCTCTCTGTGCAGCTATCTGTAATGCCTCCATGACTGTTTTTATTTTTTTGTCTTTTGTCTATATTTGAATTTTTCACCTACCTTGCCATAGGCCAAAATAGCCAATTGATTAACAAATAGTAATCAAGTATATTCATAGCACACCAAAAGATACCCCATATAAACTTTCCAAGGCAGATATTTCAAGTATCTGGTATTTCCAACATCTTGATATTTCTATGACAATTCAGGCCTTATTTTCACAGAATTATTATTGTCCCTTCTACATATAGAGTCTTAGACTTAGTAGTTTTCCAAAACAATATAGAAGAATATTATATAAATCCCTTTCTCCTGTATTCTTTGGACTGTAAAGTCAGAACAACATAACTGAAGCCTACAATTTTGCTGCCTCCTTGAGAAACAGTTTAACTTTCTCCTTGAATTATATTTTCATAATCTTTGATGTGTTGTTGTATTATGCTACCCAAAAAAATCAAGCATTTTTCTTTCAAAAGATGCAAATTTTACTGTGTTATTGCCTAAGGACACTGTTCCTGTATAAACATTTTGGGTGAGGTTTCTATCTCCTTCAGCAAAAGCCTGCTGCTCTCTTTGTCTTCAAACTACATTTTGTATTTCTTTTTTCCCTTTTTGCTCCTTTTTACTTTAGAGCTGCATAAAAATAACTAATAATAACCAAAACAACGGGATCACTATTAGGATATCTTGACATCTCCCCTGAAAATGAATTCAAACTAAAATTTTCAAATTAGTCTCATTTAAATACTTAGAACAAAGACAAAGTCAGCCAGATTATTTACCCAAATACAACAAAAATAATCTCTAGCTCAATCACAAACATTTTCTCCTCCTCAAAAAACTCTTGAGCTATGCAGAGAGAGTATATATTGACTTCTGCACCTGTATCTGCTAGCCTTTATTAGGCTGGTTTGTAAATCACTGCTTAAAGAAGTTGATTCTCTCCTAATTCAAAGTCACAAAGTCTTCCACATTCTTCAAAAAAAAAAAAAATCATGGTCAATCCTATCACAATAATACCCCATTTCTTGGTACTAAGTTCTATCTTATTGTTTCATTATCATTACAAAATTCTATAACAAAGATAACATATATATAAAAGTGCTTATTGGAGGTGTTTACTTTTAGAGGGTATTTTATTTAACATAATAACAGTGACAGGAAGTATGGCAAATGGCAGGCAAATATGTTGATGAAGCAGTAGCTGAAAGCTTATATCTTAAGGTATAACCAAGATATATAAAAAAAGAAAACTAAGAATTTCACCAAATTTTAAATTATTAAAGCCCACTCCCAGTGACTCTCCTACTCTAACAAAGACCCACTTCCTACTCTTTGCCATGGAATTTCACAATCTGGACACCAAAACTTCAATATACAGCAATTCTTACTCAAATTATCACATAGTATGACAATGACATTATTGTTGTAATAATAAAACTGACACTGATCAACAAAATACATTAAAGACTTGAAGTATTAAGTGTATAAATCTCAGTACTCAGAAAGCAGAGTCAGGAAGTTTCATGAGTACTTTGGAGTTTGTATCTATCATTAAAGCATTATCAAAGACACCCTTGCACTAGGTTAAAAAATATTGTATGGAAAATATTGAAAGTTTAATTAAGGCTCTTTTGAATATTATCCTAATGGAAAATCACTATGCTGAAAGAAACATAGAAAAATTTTGGGCTGGGAGCTCTTGTTTATATACAATATAATTTTATTATGACTAACACAATGCAGAAAATCTATAAGAAATAATTAAGTAGAAAACAATAAAAGGATAGACCCAGTTCAACCTCAGAAATGTAAAGGAAAATCTTTACTGGTCTGATAGGTGAGCATTCCCAAATCCTGCAGGATAGTGTCTGAAAGCAAATGAGAAAACCCCATGTAGGTTCTGAGTACAGTTTTTTACTTAAGAGCAGGGAATCAGAACTTTGCTTCATGACATACAGAAACATCTTTTCTGAATAAGCTATTTTTGGAAAGTACAGAGTGAGAGATAAGTCATGTTTCTTATTTTTGTGACCTCCATTCTCTAAAGAATGAGATGGGGATTGCCCACTTTCTAAAACTCTTGACTGTCAGGTTTATTGAAGACTTCAACCTGTTTTACAGTCCTTGTCTTGTGAGGGTAGATTTCCTTCAAAATGGAGAGAAGATCATCAAATTAGCAAAGAAATACATGTAAATGTTTGCAGCAATTTTCTTAAACCTAATACTGCCTTTACTAGGTCTATTCCTACCACTTACTGAGGACTTCCAATGTTAGGGATGTTCATTGAGGATACTTTTTGTTTGTTTGTTTGTTCTTTTACATAAATATTATATCTAAGAAAGTTGTGTGACAAATTACCAAAGAATATTTTAGATTTGTAGGGTCCTGACAGCAAAGAAGCATTTTCACTTCTTTGGTGCCTCTTCTCAGTAGTTCTGTACTATATTTAACAGGAAAAGGTTTTTTGAGCAGAGGTTAATGACAAGGAAACCAAAAGTAGAACTAGATATACTCAAGATTCTTGGTATGTGGTTGGTTTGCTAGAATGTCCAGTGAAACATATACCGTTGAGATTTTGGTTCATACAGTATCAATTTATATGGAAACAGACACCAGCCACCCAGATATTTATTCCAAGTCTTCATTCTGTAATGAAACTCAATTAAATACATTGGTCAATACATTTCACATTAATTTCCCTTGCTGGCATACCTATGCCATATCAAATTTTATTGCCAGATAGATTATGCATATTTAATAACTAAAAATGCCCTATATATAATTCTCCCAAATATTTCTTAATTTCATTCTTGGGTTATCTTTGATTTTCAAAAACTTTTACCATAATAATAAGAAAAAAAGAAAATCATGAATTGATATATGTTTGTAAATCTCACCAGGAAATAGTTATCCTTGAATTTTAGAATCACTCTAGTGATTCTAGAGAAGGGTTCCTAAATTTGGAAGATATAAATATACATATACATATATGTATATATATATATATATATACATATATGTATGTATAACAACAAATAACCTAGATATGGAATAAAAAGAAATTGTAAACTTCTTGATATGGTTGTCTTAAAAGTGGAACTGAAAGCTTCATCAAAAGCAGAAAGTCCTTCCATCCTTTGAACATTATAGCTTCATGACACACAGTTGTAGATAACTCTAATTGGTGCACATGCTCTTCCTTTTCTTAATAAGATATAAGTAAAATAGAACTTCTCCTGATTCAAATGCGGAAATGCAGGCTAAAACTTAGAATGATATTTGTAATACAGGGTATCTTCTAAATAATGGCAATTGGGTTAAAATAATAGACCCAAATGTAATATAAAAATATTTTGCACCTGAGATGGAAAAATAGGCAAATGTATTGCATATTTCATTATAAATTTTATGTACGTTATCTGCTGGTTTTAGTTTACCCTTATTCCTTTCTTCACATTGTAGTATTTCTGATAAAGGTAAAATACTTAGCTGTATAAGTGTGGGTTAGAAGCAAAACACAACATTAAGTATAGAAAAAGAAGTGAGTCACAAATTTATTTTAAAAAAGAAAAGAATATTTAGAAATACCTTTCCAAAAAAAAGAAAAATAATGCAGTTAAGAGAAAATAAATTATAAGAAATTACTCTTTCTCTTCAATAGGGGAAAGTGGAGTTTCAATAAATGATGGTGATATACACAGTGTTTCTGTGATGTGCAAAATATACTTGGATGCATAATATAAAGTATGTAAAATTTAATTCAAGATAAAAAAATAATCTAAATGTCTCAGTTTGGTGATTTCCATTCTGCCTCCTCTTCATCATTTTGGTCTCTCCAGTATTCTCCCCAGGTCTATAGCAGTCTACTTACAGGAGCTGTTGTTAAATTCCTACATTTATTTTCTGCAGACACTGCCAAACCTTACTTTGGATTCATCTTTTCCCTCTCCACACTTTCTTTTATTTCAGCTGTTATACATAGAAAATCTTTCTATCCTGGATCCCCAGTGGCCACTCCTGAAGAGGAATGAAGTAGGTAATTCATACTATCTATCCTGTTGAACATTTATTTTTTAAAATCCCTCCTCCACTTGATAACAATCTTTTTATAGGTGCCCTTTATTTTTCATTTTAAATCTGTTTATTGGAGATTTCAATTCTTAATTCAGACTCTATGTCTGCTTACACACTGTCTATTTAGACTATTGCCTTAGTGCACCATGTTGGCAAGGTCCTCTTTCCTACCATATCACCAACTCCTTGAGTATCCCATATCTGGATGTGAACAGGTTCCCTTTCACTTTCTTCTTAACTCTTTCATTGTTTATTCTCTTAGTCCACCCTTATTACCTCTCTGGCACCCACAAACATACAAATTGCCCCCTACTAGAAAAACTATATTCATCATATTTCCCTAATATAAAGGGAACACAACAGTAAAAAGGAAATGGAATACTCAACCAACAAACACAAAATCAGATATCAACATTTCAAAGCAACTCAAACATTCCAATCTTAAATTCTTGTGCACAAGCACTAAAAAAACAATCAAAAATCAATAACATTCAGGACACTATGCCACCACCAGAATCTAGTAATTTGAGTAGAAAATAGAAATGTAATATAACTGAAACAAAAGAAAAATACTTCAAATTCACATTTATAAATATATTCAAGACCTGGATAAAACCCTTAATAAAACTGATGAATACACAAAGAAATATTGGAATGAATTCAGGAAAACAGTTCAAGACATGAAAGTAGAAATGGAATCACCAAAAAAAAAAAAAACCTCAGAGGTAAAAGTAAAAACAAAAAAAATAATTTAGAAATCCAAACAACTTCACAGGTAAACCTTAACAAATGGTACAAGACATGGAAAAAAATCTAGAAGAAATAGATAACTCAGTCAAAAAAAATGTTAAATTGAAAACACTATGATAAAACACTTCAGGATATTGGCAATACTATTTACAAATTTTTAACCTGAGTTAATATATCAAGCATAAAATGTAAAAAGAAAGTCATATAGGAATGTCTATTGATACAGGCACGTAAATAATACTTCAGTAGCTTTTCAAAAATTAAAGAAATTCTATATGATCCTGTTTTGTTCATGTTTAAGCATTTGTAAACAGGTATCCAAACAAATACTCAGAAACAACTGGTTATATAAATTCCACCTACTAATCTAGTATGCAAATACACATTGTGTTATTTGTTTACAAAAGTGGATTATTAATAAATGCTGCATTATGAATAAACACTTTTAGGCCTTAATATTTTATGAAAGAAGCTAGATGCATAATGTCACCTATTTTATAATTTATTTAGATAAATACTATAGTTTAAATGCTAAGAAGCAGATTAATTAAGAAGGACAGAGAAAAGAGAGATTGAGTTTTAAATGGATATAGATCTTATTTCACATTGAAAAATATGTTTTAGAATGCATCATAACTCGTGATTTTAGAATATTTTTATATACAAAAATTCCTATGGCTTAACAGTCTTAATTTTATGCTATTTATATTTTTCTTTAATGTAATTACAATTATTTATTTAGTTAGTTATTTGTGTGTGTGTGTGTGTGTGCATTTGATGAAACTTAACTGTGGGGATAAAAAATTAAAATTAATTTTAAAAAACTAAAACTGAGGATGGTGGCTCAAGGAAATAATTTTAGTAATTGGCAGGCTGAGAGAAAATGGTTACATGAGAGGTACAGCAGCTAAATAAAGAGAATGAAGAGTTTAAGGTTGTGCTTAGCTACACTGCCACTTCAGGCCAGTCTCTGGGCAAATTAATAACTGCTCTTACAACAAATAGAAAATAATAAACTCTATCCTCCTTGAATAAAAAAAACTAATAACAATTTTAAGACTGTGTTAATTAGTTAAAAATAGATATTTGTATCTCTGTGGAGAATACTCTGTGTATCCTACTAAAGACAGTCACTAATACCTGAAATATTTTATCTTAAAAGTATAATACATTAAGATGCAATAAAATTCAATATTATGTCTTACATGTTTTATTTTATTCTGAGAAATTACAGCTGTTTTACTTACAATGTCTTAGAAACTTTGATGTTAAATCAATGAGTGGATTTTGTTTGGTAAAAATAAGTTTAAATGAAGGTAATGACTGTCTGAACATGACAGACTTATATAGAATAAAGAAATTTGAGCCATAAAATATTTACTATCTTTTTTATCTGCCTTTTTTAAATTTGTATAATTTTCCTACTATATGTTACTTTACTGAGTGCTGTAACAAAATACCCAGAAAGAAGCAGGGTAAGGGAGTAATGATTTATTTTTGGCTTATAATTTATGTCATGTTTTCCATTGTTCAGAGGAAAATACAAGTGATATTAGTAAAAGTTCTCTGGTCTCATTGGATTCATATTAGGACCCAGCATGAGTAAGAAGTACTAGACTATAAAACCTCAACATTGTCCTCATTAATTCACTTTCTCAAGTGTTGCTCTACTTCCTAATATTTCCTCAAATTTCACAAATAATCTCATGTATTAAGAACCTAGTGTTTAATAACATGATATTGGGGGAGCATATTTCTCATTCAATCTGAAATATTTATCCCATAGTCCTTATGGAAACATGGTCATCATATAGTACAAAATGAATTAATTCAAATTTCTATTGTCCAATTTTTTTAAAGTCTACACATTATTATTAAGTCCAAAGACACTTTAGAAACTCAAAGCAACCTCTAAACTACTAGGGCTTGTAAAATCTGAAACTAAATTTAAACACATAAGGAAAGAGTGGACCAATGCAAGACAAAAATCAGGGTATAAACCAAAATCTTACAGCCTCCTGTCTTGTACCTTGGACTTAGAATAGAATAATCTTTCCACTTCTGCTTCCTCTGGAAAATATAGTTTTGGGCTTTATCAGTTACTTTTATGTTTCTATAATTTATCCCTATTAACAAAGGCAACTAAGAAAGACATTTGTACATTTTGTCTTATATTTCAGGAGAGATAACATTTAATGATGATAGAGTAGAGGAATGGCAACAAGTGTAAAGCATAGAAGCAGGAATATAAAGCTGAGAACTTGTAGATTTAACTCAAGCACTAGTCGGAAAAAAACAAACTTGAAATGATATGTAACTTTTAGTCTCAAAGCCTGTCCCTTGTGACATACTTCAGTAAGACTACACCTCTTAAACTTCCTCAAAGACTGCTACCAACTGGGTGTCAAATGTTCAGATGTCTGAGAATGTATGAGACATTCTCATTAACCCATGGTCTGAATGAGAATAGCTCCCATTGTTACAAACTTTAACTTTCTGAAACTGTGGGCCAAAATTAAATGCTTCAAGTGACCTCAATCATGGTGTCTTATCACAGAATTAGAAGAGTAACTAGGACAATGGGCCAACCCTACTATATATCTGTAGTTTTTATAATAGGCATTTTATGATGGAAGCCTCACCAGTGTCTTGAAAATTCAATAGAAACTTAGTTTTATTTTTTCATGCTCTGTTTGTGGGAACTCTGACTACCAAAAGTTCTTGTCTCAATATTTGCAACTGTGCAGAAAACCTCCATGACATACTTAATCTTGAAACTTTTTGCTTGCAAAATCACTAACCATAAATGACAATGTCAAGTTCCATTTCCAGGAAACAGCATGTCCCTTTGAATATTAGCAATATCAACATTCTGTACTGATCCTGGAAAAATAATTTTCCAGGCAATTGGTTTTGAGCATGGAATCTCTTTAGTGGCCTTCAAAGATCAAGCTCTGTCCTTTGAAATTAATTCTAATGTATAATAGGAAAAACCTTTGCTCGGTATTAGCATATAAGCACATTTGAGTATCTGAACACTATTTGTAAAGTCAATACAGGTAGTGAATGATTATAGCAGTCTTTTTTGTTTTTCAGGAATTCTCAAATTGACCCATAGCTCTCAGAATGCTACACAAATGATCTAGTAATGTTGAGGTACACATACAGCCCTTGTACAATAACTTGAATGTAATTGAACCCCTAAAACTCATAGGGGTTCATTATGGGGGGATGTGGCTATTTGGAGGAGGTATGGCCTTAATGGAAAAACTATGACACTTTGACTCTTATATATACACAAGCCACATCCAGTGTTTCAGTCCAGTACCTGTAGCCATCTGATAAAGACTGAGCCAGCTCTATTTCTGCCTGCACATCACCATATGTTTATCTGCCATGCTTCCCACCATGATAGAAATGGACTGAATAGAAAATGTAAGGCATCAATTCTATCATCATCCTACAGCAAGTACCATGCTCATGGTGACCCTTCACAGCAACAAAAACCCTAACTAAGACACACCTTGGCAAAAGTTTTTAATTAATACTTTTAAAGTAATTGTTTTTTTCAATTCTATAACCAATGCTAAAAGAAAAAGTAAACATAAAGAGGTCAAGTGACACAAATATATATGTGTTGTGTTTTGAACGAAAATGGACTTCATAGGCTCATATATTTGTATTCTTAGTCCCCAGATAATGAACTATCTGGAAGAATTATGAGATGTGTACCTCTTGGAGTAGATTGTCCTTCTTGGAGTAGGTATGTTGCTGGGTAGTATGCTTTAGCCTACACCATACTCAAAGGTTTCAATAACATTTACCAGGCCCAGTCTCTCTGTCTCTCTGTCTCTGTCTCTCTCTTCCTGTTTATTACGTATTAGGATGTAATGTCTCAACAACTACTCCATTGATGTTCTGCCTTGTTCCTAATCATAATAATAATGGGCTAACTCTCTGAACCTGTAGAAAGCCCTCAATTAAAACTTTTTATCTGTAAGAGTTGCATTTATTATGGTGCCTCTTCATAAAAATAAAACAGTGAACAATGTATAATGAGAAAGAACTTAAAATTCAAAAAAAATTAAAGCTTTCATTTCTAAATAGTAAGATAAATGTTTGAATTGAAATGCCACTCAGACAGATAATAAAAATACTGACAGTGTGATTTTTATGTACATAACTATTAATGAAAAATTTTTGTAAAGATGTAGAGAAACTAGAACAACTATATAGAGTTCTAAGAAATATAATTATTTAAAAAATTTGATAGAATAAACTTTGATAGGTTATAGGCCCCCCAGTTGTGAGAAAGGGACAATAATAATGTCACTTTGTGTTTTGTTTTTTTGAATTTCTGCCCACCACCTCTTCACTATAAAAATAGAAGCATTTTAAAGAAAAAAAATCCTTAAAAGTAGGTATTAGTATAGTAATAAATTCAAGTGATTTCAAAGTTATTTTTAGTAAAATTTATATTGGGTAATAAGAGAAGAATCATTCAGAATTCTTAATTGATAACATACATGGTTAAAATTACATATAAAATATATAGAAAGAGTTCTAAAAAGCATAGTTCCCCCTCCAAAAAATATATAGTCCCATTCTTTATCTCTTTTTGGATAAGAAAAATTTAAGACTCTAGACAAAAACATTTTACATGTTTAAGAATCACCAAAAGTGACAGCTCCAGCAACACATAATCAAGTGGAACCCTGGTATAGAAGCCTGTTTATCAACACCTCTCATTGGACACACAATTCAATAAGTCTCAATCCATTTTTCTAACCCAGCCATCAACCCAACATCAGCTGCTTCCTGAGACACAGCTACTGGAAAGTCCCATTTCAAGAGGTGACTTACCCTCCTTTCCTCCCCTAGACACTTAGATAAGCTAAAACAACTTTTAGGACTAGGCAACAAGACATAAATCTTGCCTCTGCCCCAACACATTAAAGCTCCAGAAGAAGCAGGTAAGTATGACGTTTTGTGTGCAAGCCTGACTATCACCACCTTTTATCTAACCCTTTATCCTATCAAATCCACACCATTTCCAGAATTCACCAATCCCCACAACCTCAGGTGCTTTCTGAGACTCAGCCTTTGGAAAACACTATTACAAGAAGTGATTTATGCTCTTCCAAGTTAGCCAGCCAGACAGCCTTTGGAAAACACTATTACAAGAAGTGATTTATGCTCTTCCAAGTTAGCCAGCCAGGATAGCTCCCAGGTCTAAGTAACATACCACAAACTGCACCACCAAATCCATCAAAATTCCAGCTGTAGCACCTCCCTGAGAAGTAGACTCTGGAGAGTCCCATCACAAAAGTCGCTTCCTGAGACAAGAGCTCCAGCTACAGACATCAATTGTTCCATGAGTTACAGACTCTACTGGCTCTGAATTCTTCATGAGATCCAATTGCACCAAGAGGAATTACTGGACAAACAACAACAATAACAACCAGGTTCCTAAAACCATAACAATGTTTGTATCTAGCAGAGGAAGAGGAAGAGATGTTATATGTCAGTACAATAATATAATCAACAACATAAAGAACAATATGTCACTACTAGAACCTAGTGGTTATAAAGCAGCAGGACTGAAACATTCCAATATAGAAGAAGCAGAGGAAGACAACCTTAAAATATATTTATAAATACAATGCGAGCCTTTAAAGAGGAAATTAAAGAAGAAATGAAAAACATAAGAAAATAGTGGAAAACACAAACAAAAATCTGGAAGAAAACAATAAATCTCTTAAAGAAAGACTAGAGAACCAATAAAAAGCCATCAAACAGGTAAAGAAAACAGTTCAAGACATAAAAATTGAAATAGAAGCAAAAAAAAAAAAAAAAGACACAGACCAAAGAATGCTGAAAATGAAAAATCTGAGAAAATTAACAGAAGCTATAGATGCAAGCATAACTAACAGACTAATAGAGATAGAAGAGAGAATTTCAGGTATGGAAGATATAATATAAGGAATAGATTCTTCAGTCATTCAGTCAACAAAAGCAGTAAAGTTAAAAGAATTCATAGAAAAAAAATGTCCAGAAAATTTGGGAAACCACAAAAAGACCAAACCTAAGAATAATAGGAATAGAAGAAGGAGAATACTATCTCAAAGGCTTGTAAACATATTTTAAAAAATTATAGAAGAAAACTTTCACATCCTAAAATCTGCATTTGAATATACAAGAAGCTTATAGGACACCAAATAGACCAGACCCTCAAAAAAGTCTACTCACCACAGAATAGTCAAAATATTAAACATATAGAATGAACAAAGAATATTAAGAGATGCAAAGGAAATAGGCCAAGTCACCTATAAATGCAAACCCATGAGAATAACACCCAATTTCTCAATGAAATCCATGAAAGCTAGAAGGTCTTGAACAGATATTATACAGAAATTAAAAGAACATGGATGCCAGGCCAGATTACTAAACCCAGCAAAACTCTCAATCACCATAGGCAGAATAAACAAGATATTCCATGACAAATCTATAATAAAACAATACATATCCACAAATCCAATGCTAAGAAAGCACTAGAAAAAATAATCCCAATGTAAGTTAGAAAAAAATACCCATGAAGCCACAAGCAATAGATAAACCAACTTACGAATGCCCCAATAGGAAAAAAAATACACAAGCACCATAACCAAAAATAGTTGGAATAAAAAATCATGGGTCATTAATATTCTTTAATATCAGTGAACTCAATTAACATAAAAAAAAGACACATGCTAACACAATGGATATGAAAACAGGATCCATCCCTTTGGTGCATACAAGAAACATACCTTCACTTCAAAAATAGTGCCTCAGAATAAAAAGTTGGGAAAAAATGTTCCAATTAAGTAAAATTAAGAAACAAGTTGGTGTAGCTATCCTAATATCTAACAAAACTTTAGAGTTCAAAAGAAAACTCAATCAAAAGATATCAAGAAAGACATTAATTATTCATCTCAAGAAAGTTCCATGGGGATGAATTCTCAATCTTAAATATTTATGCCCCCAATACAAGGGCACACACATATGTAAAAGAAGCATTACCAAAACATAAACCTCACATCAAACAACATACATTAATAGTGCGAGACTTCAATTTTCCACTCTCTACAGTGGATAAGTCTACCAGACAAAAACTTAACAGAGAAATAAGGGAGCTAATAAATACTATGACTCAAATAGATTTAACAGATATATCCAAACACAAAAGAATATACCTTCAAGCAGCATCCCATGGAACCTACTCTAAAATTGACTGCATACTCAGTCACAAAGCACATAAGATAGAAAAAAATGAAATAACCCATAATAACCTATCAGACCATCATGGACTAAAGTTAGGGTTCAACAATAACACAAATCACAAAAAGCCCACAAATTCTATGAAACTGAATATGTTCTAATTGAACCACCTCTGGATCAAGGAAGAAGTAAGTGAAAATTAAAAAAAAAAGACTTCTTAGAATTCAACAAAAATTAATCCACAACATACCCAAACTTACAGGATACAATGAAAGCAGTTCTAATTGGAAAGTTCATAGTACTAGGTGCCTACATATAAGATTTGAAGAAATATCATACAAGAATTTTAACAGCATAGCTGAAATCTCTAGAACAATTAGAAGTGAACTCACACAGAAGGAGGAGAATGCAGGAAAAAAATCAAAATCATGGCTGAAATTAAAAAAATCAAAACAAAGAAAACATTACAAAGAATCAATGAAACAAATAGTTGTGGGTTTTTCTTCTTGATAAACTCAACAAGATCCAAAAACTCTTAGCTAAAATAAACAAAAAGCAGAGAAACAATATCCATATTAACAAAATCAGAAATGAAAAGGGGTATAACAACAGACACCAAAAAATCCAGAGGATCGTTAGGTCATACTTTAAAAAATTGTAATCCACAATTAAAAAAAAACTAAATAGAATGAATAGCTTTCTGGACAGACACTACTTACTAAAATTAAATAAAGATGAGATAAATGACATAAATAAACCTATATGCCCCAGGAAATAGAAGAAGTCATTAAAGGTCTTCCCCAA
This sequence comes from Phyllotis vaccarum, assembly GCA_033318265.1. Taxonomy (NCBI): domain Eukaryota; kingdom Metazoa; phylum Chordata; class Mammalia; order Rodentia; family Cricetidae; genus Phyllotis; species Phyllotis vaccarum. Next base: position 46,653,259 of record JARWLC010000013.1, read on the forward strand.
AAAAGACCAGATGTTTTCAGCACAGAATTCTACCAGAATTTCAAAGAAACAATACCACTACTACTTAAATTGTTCTATAGAATAGAAACAGAAGGAACATTACTAAACTATTTTTAGGAGGCTACAGTGACACTGATACCAGAAATTGTCACAACAAAATGAGAAATACAGACCAAACTCCCCCATGAATATTGATGCAAAAATACTCAATAAAATATTGCCAAACTAAATTAAGAACATATCAAAAAATCATGCACCATGATTCATATAGTTAAAAAATGGCAATTTTCCCAAAAGGAATCCACAGATTCAATGCAATCCCAATCAATATTCCAACATAATTCTTTATAGACATTGAAATAACATTACTCAACTTTATATGGAATAACAAAAAACCCAGGATTGCCAAAACCATCCTATTTAGTAAAAGAACTCTGTGAGGCCTTTCCATCCCTGACTTCAAGTTCTGATATAGAAATACAGTTTTTTAAAAAATAACAGTGTGATAGTAGCCTAAGAACAAACTTGTGCATGAATGGAATCAAATTGAAGACCCTGACATTAATCCACATACCTATTAAAACCTGATTTTTTACAAAGGGGAGAATCATATACAATGGAAAAAGATAGCTTCTTCAACAAATGGTGCTGACAATATTAAATTATGGTATGTAGAAGAATGCAAATACACTCACATTTATAATTCTGTACAAAACTCAAATCTAAGTGGATCCAAGACTTTGACATAAAAACCCAGTTACACTGAACCTGATGAAAAAGAAAGTGAGAAATAGCCTTGCACACATTGGTACAGGTGACCACATCTTAAATGTAACACCAGTAGCACAAACACTGATAGCAATAATAAACTGGAAATTCTGAAACTGGGAACCTTCTCTAAGGCAAAGGACATGATCAATAAGACATAATGACAGCCTACATAATGGGAAAAGACCTTCATCAACCCTACATCTGACAGGGAACTAGTCTGTAAATAAGAATTATAAATAACTCGAGAAAATAAAGGAAAAAAAAACTCTCAAATAATCCAATTAAAAGTGTGGTACAGAACTGAATAGGGAATTTTCAACAGAAGAATCTCAAGTGGCTTAAAGATACTTACAGAATTGCTCAACATCCTCAGCCATCAGAATAATGCAAATCAAAATAACTTTAAAATACCATTCTACACCTGTCAGAATGGACAAGATCAAAAATACAGTTAATAACATATGCTGGAGGGGATATGGAGCAAGGGGAATACTTCTTCAATGCTAGTGGGACTGTAAACTTGTGCAGCCACTTTGGAAATCAATATGGCAGTTCCTCAGAAAACTGGAAATCAATCTACCCAATTATCCATTAATACAACCAGTAGATATATATCCAAAAGATTCACATTAGTACTCCCAGGGCATTAGGTCAACTATGTTCGTAGCAGCATTTTTGTAATAGCCAGAACAAGGTAACAAGCTGTATACCCTCAACTAAGAATAAATTAAAAATTGTGATGTATTTACACAATAGAGTATTACTCAGAAGTAAAAATCAAAATGACATCCTAAAATTTGTATGCAAATGAATGGCTCTGGTGAGTATCATCCTGAGTGAAGTACCACAGACCAAGAAAAATAGATATGGTATACACTCACACATAAGTGTATTTTAGAGATAAAGCAAAGGATAACCAGGCTACAATCCAAAACCCCTGAGCTTATAGGTAACAGGAAGAAGTTAAGAGAGACGTCCACAGATCCCCCTGGGAAGGGAAAATGTAGAAGATTTTTGGAGAAAATTGGGATCAAAATGGAAAGCCAACAAGGGGAGGTGGGAAAAATAATGAGTGAATGGGATAGTTTAGTGAGTGGAGCAACAAAGAGAGAGAATAAAGACATAGATAACTTGATAGAGAAATTTATTTTAGAGTGAGAGAGAAACATGTTGTTAGAGAAACCCCCCAAAATCTACAAGATGCCCCAGCTAGGACTCTAAGCAATAATTGAGAGGGCTCCTAGACTGGCATTCCCTTATAATCAATTGAATGAGTACCCTCCTTACTAGTATAGAACCATCATCCAAAAACTAATGTAGATGCAGAGATCCATAATTTAGCAGTATGTTGAGCTCCTAGGCTACATGAAGAAAGGAATGAGAGATTATATGTGCAAATGTCTCAAGATCATGAGGAGGAGACCCACAGAAAAGTCTGATCTGAGCTACCAGGAGCTCACTGACTATGAAATGACAGCTGAGGAAACTTATTGTAAAGAAGCTAAACCTTTGAATGTAGATCATAGTCAAAAAGCACAAAAATTTTTGGAGCCTTTTGCAGTCAGAAAGAGTTTATTCCTATTGTATGAATTAGCTTCTCTGGAGCATATTCCCTACAGGGGAACATCTTACTCAGCCATGAAACTATGTGTTGGGACTTTATCTAACCTTGACTGGATATGCCAGACTAAATTGACTCACTTTGTAGTTCTCCCCTCCCTGAGGAATAGATGGGTGAGGGGTGGTAGGAGGTGAGAAAGGAGACAGATATGGGGAAATTTTTAAAATAATAATAATAAAAAAACAGAATGCTAATTGTGGTAACATAATATCACCACAGCTAGTATAATCAGGTTGGTAGCATATAAGACTGGTAAGTTCCTGGCCAGATTTTACGATAAATTTTAGTGAAGAAAATGGTTTTTGTAGGGGTATTGTGTTGTTTCATGGTAAATAATTGTCCACCCACTGGTTTAATAAAAAGAGCTGATTGGCCAAAGGCAGGCAGGAAGTGTAGATGGAGCTACCAGACTAAGAAAATCTCTGAGAACAGAATGCCAGAGGAGAATGCCAGAGAGAACACCAGAAGGAAGCCGAGGACAACCATGCTGCTCTAAGAAAAGGTACCGAGCCCCATGGCTGAATAGGAAGAGTCATGGGTTAAATGAAGGGTACAGAGTTAGCAAGTGATATGCCTGGGCCTGAGGCTGATCAGCCAAAAACTATCAAAAACATCTGTGTGTGTCTGTGGGACTTCAGGTCTGCGGGTCTATGGGTCTGTGGGCCTAGACCTTGAGGTTAGGCCCGAAAGTCCAGGCCAGACCTTCTACTATAGGTTTTATTCTCTCCCATTTTTCTAAGGACAATTCAAGCTCTTTAAATGTTTGAAAATAATATATTGACAATAAAGCAATTTTTTCTTTCTTTCTGATTCCCTGATCACTAACTCCTCACTATATCTAGATTAATACCACCAAAGAGTAAAAAGTTAATTTTACTTAGAATTACAAATCTATTTTGTGAGTTAAAATAATGCACTTTTAAAATATATAGAATTAAGTAAACTAGGTTTTAAAACACTAGATTTACAAAGAGAAACTATGAACTATTATCTATGAGTCAATATAATTGTTCAAATTATTTTTGAAGCTTTCAAAGACATAAATACTTTATTTTAATGAATAATTCCTTGATATTTGTAAGAAAGAAGAGATATTTTAGAAAATGGATAAATGATAACAATACAGAGAGTTTGTGTTCTTTCAAGAAATCTTTACTTATAATGTGTAAAACTGTAAATTGGGAAAATAAACCCATTTGAAATATGTATTAAATTTGCCAAGGTTTGTGTGTGTGTGTGTGTGTGTGTGTGTGTGTGTGTGTAATTCTTTAATGGTGGTTTAAACATTTAAAAGTAATTTATTGGTGATGATCTAATAAAAATGAATATTTTGCATGCATGGTAAGAATGTTAACTAGCCCACCCATGATGGAAGACAATGTGGATATTCCCCTAATTCATTAAATGTGAAATTATCAAATTCTTCTATTATATCACTTAATGATATCTAGCTATCAAACTCTAACTTAGAATCTGACAAAAAAATAATTGAGTCCAGAACATTGGCTCAAAGCAGGTGCAAATGCATGCATCTAACACTCTTCCAAATTAGCCAACTTGGAGTCTTCCACAGGCCCTAGCAATAAGCAGTGTCCAGAGTTCATTATCATGCAGAATCAGCCTAGAAACAGACACTGTCAAACTACTGCTCATGCATAGTCAGTGAGGAATAGAAATAAAATGTTACTAGATTGTGCCCAGCCAATGAGGGCTATCCATGAAATATTACCAGATTTGGGTGTTGTCAGAATCCCTGACTGTGCCTAGCTAATGGAGAACAGATATGCAATGTCAACAGATTGTTCCCAGAAAATGATGGAAAGAGTAATGGGGGAAGGGTATCTAAGACTCTTTTCATTGATGAATAAATGAGTCTCCATTCTGCTTTTCACCTGACTCCCAGGGTCTGTGTTGTTGACTCCATATCTTCTCATTTTTCCCCCAAGCAAAGAGTTAGGACTTAGTCACACCTGGTGCCCTACCTTCTGATCATCTCCCTTCCCTAATTCAAGGCACTGGACAGCACACCCAAAACAGGGTGTTTTGATGAAAAGGACCTTCAATATTATGTGATTTGAGTCCCTTAGGAAGGTTAGTGTTTGCATTCTTTTGCATTTGTTTGGTGGCCAGTAGAGCTCTTAATTGATTTCATGGCCCATGTTCATTCGGAGGTAGAAGGTAGAGCACACAGTGGCCCTACCAAAGAAATTTTAATCAAATTATTATTATTGGAGGGGCTTAATATCACCACTGGCAATGTAGTCTCAGTGGTCTGTAATGAGAACATTCAAAAAGAGGTGCTGACCACCATAGATATGGACTCCAGCACCAGTCCCATTGCTGCTTTTACTTCTTTATTGAATCTTCTTGAAGATTGGCAGCATCCAATGAAATCCCCAAGGGCCACAGGTAGATAAAACTTGCTGTGGATATAGAACAGTAGGCCATATGCTACATGATTGGCCCAGGACAAAACGTAGGACTTGATGCCTCAGATGCAATGAGGGATTTCATTGTACAATGGATTGCAGATCACAGCCTGCCAAGGCACTAGCCTCTTTAATGTCCAAGTGGGATATTCCTCTGTCTTGTCAATAAGAGGGGGCTCTATTAATCCAAAATCTACTGGATAATGCCCAGTTTTACACACTCTACTATGCTGTCTTAATGGACAGCCTGTCAAAAGCTTATGCCCATTTTTACGCACTCTACTATGCTGACTTAATGGACAGCCTGTCAAAGGCTTGGTAGACATGGGCATAGATGCCACCATTTTAGCTAACACTGGGGCACTTTACTTACTAGAAGTTTAAACCATTCCTCCATCATTCGTATAGGAGGCCAATAAGATTCTAAAATGACTAGCACTTGTCTGTTCTATTGGAAGGATCTTCATGCAATCAGAGAACCATTCACCTGATTATTTTCCCTCTACCTAGGAACCTGTGAGGCAAAGATATTTTTGAGACTATGGGTGTGTTCTAACTACAGATGATATGGCCTTTTTCGTGACACTAAAGTTCATGAAAAGACATGCTTTATAGTCTACAACCCTGCATGAGATTCACACCCCCAATTCTAAGGACCACTGTCCCCATGAGCTCCAACACAGTAATGTTTTCTAGCACCATTAAATTGATGCAGCTCTTGTATTAAGAAGTATGGGTGGAAGAGTAGCCTATAATTGAACCCAATCTGTCTTTTCTAAAGCAATGAGTTGAAGAAGTGCTAAACAGAAACATATAGAATTGGTCATAAGTTAACATAACATAATACCATATTTTTTATTCCCAAGAATGCAGGATCTTTATGAAGTTAATGATCAAGTGGAAAATATAGGTTACATACAGCCAAACTTAGTGTTATTCTTCCATATTATATATGATTTTTAAATATTGAGAATTGCTTTTTACAAATTTCTCTATTGGCTGACACAGTATTGAGATCATTTTGCTTTTACTGTATGGGAACCAAATATATATTAAACTGCCCAGAGGCTATCAATGAACTGTTTTTCCCCAGAAAATAATGAATAAACTCACAATATGCCAACTTTATGTTTCCTATGCTTTAATTAATGTTCCAAATGGCATCCTTCTTTCTATTATATGGACAATCTCCTCCTTGTACATATACATGAAACATACATAATGGGTATTACAAGAGAAGTGTTAAAAGATTTCACAACATTATATCTGATGGTTGAACCAGGCAATGCAAATGGTTCCTCCATTTGCCTTTACAGTCTTTTCCTTACTAATCATAACTGCCAGGTTCCCTTTAAATTAAAAATGAAGAAATTATACTTATTCTCATAATTACAACAATTATGTGGCCCAGGGGGCCAAGGATATCCTACAAGCACTGGGCTTTGCTACCAAGAAGCATGCCCCTGCCTCTGGTTAGATGGGGAGATTCTATCACTGTCCAATGGCAGCCACCAGCTCCCCTGCTGACCTGTGAAAGAGAGCATGCTTGTGTTTTTTGTTTGTTTTTTGAGTGCCACTATGACAACAATATGGGTCCCAGCAAGAGATGTGCACCAGGACATTTCCACCAATGAGGAAATAATACAGGATAGGTAATATGTATGGTCACTTTCTTGCTCTCCTTTCCCTTCTAACAGATGAAGACTTGTAAACCCTTGTTTTTCTTCACTTTTTATGATGTCTTTTGAGGTGAGGAATATTAGTTTAACATGTTGGTAACTATCTAAATAAATTAAGGACCCTTGGTCAGCTAATCAGACAAAGCCAGAGGTTATTGTCTTTGACTCTTTCTATTTTGAAACGGTTTAAAATAATATAAAGGAACTGTTTGATCACTCCTGGATTTTTAGTGATGTTTTGATTGGCATGGGTGATCCTTTTAACATTTTTTTTATTTTCAGTGTTTCCTACAACACAATCTACAATAGTTGGTGACCACTCAGATGATTCTACAGGTATTATGTCTCCTAGATATTCAACTCATAGCCCTCCATATGCTATGCATACTTGGCCTTTTGAGGTTCACAGCTGGTCCTCCTTACCCTGAGTTACTTTCTGGGGATGGAAGCACTTCAAGGGATATTAGTCAATGAAGAGTAAGACCTTGTTTGACAAGCCTACCTAAGACAGGCACAGTCCAGTTGCTGAGCCTCCCTTACATGGTGTCAACGTGGATGAAGCAAAACATTCCAACTTCTGCTGAGTGCCTACATAATAAAATAAAAGGGTAGATATGTAATAAGGCAGGCCCACAGAGTCAAGGAAACTGAATGAAACCAATTGTCAAGGCATTCACATAACATACTTTTTTTTTGTGAGCCAGCCTGAAGTCTGCCTGAGGGCCTAGCAATGGGTACCACCCAGGGTTTCTCATCATGCAGAGTCTGCCTAGCAACAGACACTGTCAAAGCTCCTGATTATGTTCAGTCAATGAAGGACAGCCACACAATATCACCAGATCATACCCAGACATGAGGGACCACCATGCAGTATTATCAGATCAGGGTGCTATCAGAACTCTTGATTGTGTCCGGCCAAAGACAGATGGCCACCTAATGTTACAAGATCATGCCCAGCCAATGAGAGACAGCCTGGGTGCTGAAAAAAGGGTATATAAGACTCTTTTAATTTCTGAATAAATGAATCTTCAGTCTGCTTTTCACCTCATATTCAGTTCTGTCTTGTTGACTCCACATCTTGTCACTCACTCTCCTGAGGGAACTATTAGGACTCAGTAGCAAATGCCTTTGAGTACTTCTTGTGTAGCTCCTGTCAAGTTTATTAAGATGTCAAATGCTAGCATTTTTCTTCTAACTTTGGATCAGATCACTTTAACCCATGCATGTACTTTTCTCCAATTAGACCAATTCCTCTATGGCTACAGATGTACTACAGTACATCACATAGGCAACAACATACAGGATAGAGTATGGGGTACCATGATCAATGAAGAATCATAGACTATACTTTAAATTAATACTAGTTGAAATTTTATTATATGAAATTTTACTGTACAATGTACAATTTTACTGTACAATGATTATAAAATCACACTCTCCTAGACATCAATACAACTAAATAAATTTCTATGCTTAGAAATAAATTGTTAAACGATTATATTAAGTATAGCATCAAAACTAGGTAGAAACAGTCAAACCACTTTTTCATATAGCTATAGTGTTTAGGGCTATATAAATTAGAATAAAAATGTTCATCATTTGATTATTTATGTTATCTTATTTATGAGTATATGTGTGAAGGTTTAGAAACTATATAATTTCACAAATGCTTTTTCTCTCAAATTTTTCAAACTATTGTTAATTTTTAAAATTATCTTTATCAGTAAGCACCATTGTCTGTGTACATGTGTATTTATTGAAGGTCATGTATATGATGAAATCTCTGTGGAGAACAGAGGACAAGTTTTTAGAAGTAAAGGATCTTACTTGACTTTTTGAGACAGGAACCTTCCTGTTACAGCTGCCACACTGTGTACTGTCCTATTCTTGTCTCCCATCTTGTTGTAAATATACATGTATGATATACAACCAAAATTTTATGTGCTTTAGGATTTCAACTCACATCACCAGGCTTGTATGTCAAAATGCATTTATCTACTGTGCTATCTCACTGGCCAATTGTGAACCAATATAATTGTATATTATACAAAATCAAAATCAAGAGATAAATTAATCCATCTATAAAATTTCAAAATAGGCTTGATAATATCTATGTAGAATGTTTTTATATTGCTAAATGTTACTGTACCATATGATAATAAATAAGTTTTACTAAAAATTGAAATACGCATTATTAATAAATTTAGTAAACTTTAATGTATGAGTAATATGCAATGTGAAATTTTATCTTTCATCAAAAAATGGGAAATATGCTAAGGAAGATAGAATAATTCAAGTATTTATAGCATCACAACATAGAATCAGAAAAGAAGAACCCAAGATAGGAGATAAAAATTTGTCATAATATTGATAGAAATTGACTCTTTACAGTGGATGACATTACAGTGTGAAAGAGACCAAGGTAAATTGTTAAGGAATTTGCCATAAGTAGAACTTCTTAAATTTTATGAGACTCAGGAATAAAGATACAATGTTTAAAGTCTCATACTTAGTATGAGAAAGATTGTATGAAAACATTTTAAGAGAATTATCTTTTATTGAAGTAATCTATTTTATGATATGTTAATAAACTGTGGTCAACTGTTAAGAGTATAAAGTGATTATATATGTCATTCTCTAGCAAAGTTTTATTCAATTCCTTGAGTGTTATGCAGTGTCCTCAATAAAGCTACAGAGCACTTCTGACAACTTTAGTATTAAAATCCTATCATATTAATATGAGATCCCTTAGGGTCCCTACAGCAAATATAAAGAGCTTAACTCTCTCTGCTATTCTCTAATCTGCAATGAAAATCTGTTTCTACTTAAATTTCCTAGAGAACAACCTGTCATGTAGCTTCTTCTTGATACAAAGTAACTCTGAATGGAAAATGAGCAAAAAGAATATTTTAAATTCATTAAATTTTCTGTTCTCTGGAGGAACATCTCTATATATTATCTTCTATTTTTTAACCAGTTTAATCTTTTCTTAATTAAAAAGATATGTTATGTAGCTACACTGTTAATGTAGCTTTTTCTTAGTGTGTGTTCTTAGAAAGCACAAAGCTTTGAGTTTGATCTTCTCTTTAAATTAGGTTTGATATTAGAAGACTTTAAACATAGCACTGAGGAAAGAGAGAGGAAGATTGGAGTTCAAGTCTATTCTGAGTAACTAATGGCAGCTAGTTTAATATTGAATGGTTTTGCAAAATGAACAAATAATTTTGTGATTCGTTTTTAATTTTGATGTTTCTTGATATTGTTATCTTGTAAAGACTACCAGCTAATTACTTAATGAATGGTATGGGAGATTTTAGATCTAGGAATGAGCAATTGCTATTTAAAGTATACAATATAGAAACTACAACTGATAAATGGACAAGCAGAGTTATTTTTCTGGAAATTGGTTATAACAAACTTTCAGATAGAACTTCCTCCTTGGACATGAATATTAAGACATTAAGACCATACAAGAGAAGTGCAGACTTTACATTGATGATGAGAATAAGAAAATTATTACTTCCCTAGAATTATATGTTAATGATGGTAGTGAAAAAATTATTAATTCCCTGGAATTGTATGTTAATGATGACAATAGGTAAATTACTGATTCTGTAAGGCCATTCGAAAGATTGGTTATTCAAGAAACTCATACCCTAGAAAAAACAATGGTCTTCAAGCTTCAGGATTGGAAGGACCATGTTTCAATACTGGAGAAGAATATTAAGACACTACCCAGAAAAATTCAGGACAACCTCCTATGAAATATTATGGTAATAAAGAGGTTCTTCCTAAGGTAGTGAAAATTAAAGGAATACCACCTTCACCATCATTATTGTTTCCAGTTACAATTCAGAAAGAGAACATGTATTTGTGAGGTAACATTATGAGCCAATTCGTATGAGAGATATAAAGGACATCAAGTGAGCCATATTACTGCATGGAATCCACTCCAGTTATGTAAAATAAATTCTAAATATATGGTTAACAAAAAAGAGAATAACTCCTAATGATCGGATGCAATTAACAGCAGTCATATGGGACTATAGACAATATTTACAATACAGAAACTGTCTTAGAAAAGATGCTATGGTCATAGAGCTTCAGGTAAAATAATCAGAATCTTTTGAATTTCTCAAGATCAAATCCTTGGTGAAGGCTCATTTGCTGATGTGAAGTTTGAGACTACTTACCATGAACATACATTGTTGCTGTGTCATACTGCTGCACTGATTTTTCGGGAAAAGATTTTAGACCCAGGACCGAAAATTGAGTCATATACCAAGGTTATACAAGGTTTAAAAGAAACTTACACTGACTTTCTGCAGAGGCTGACTAAGGCAGTACATCGAGCAGTATTGGATCTGGAAATTAGGAAGCAATTAATCCTTTCCTTGGCCTTTGACCATGGAAATCTGGAATGTCAGAGAATGCTTCTGTCACTAACAATCATATCTGCTTGCATTGAGGAATGGATTCAATATGTAATCAGTGCTGAATCTCTCCATTGTGATGATGAAAATTGTGTAGGCCAAGCCACTGCCAATGTTACAGTGAGGGATCAAGGCATAAATTGCTTTAATTGTGGTAAATCAGGCCATATAAGAAAGAATTGTATGCAAGGTATTTCTGGAAATAATGTCCTTTTAGGAATGATTCAAATGGTAGGTCACTACCTTCTGAGTTATGCAGAAGATGTGCCAAAAGCTGATATTGGACCATTAAGTGTAGGTCTACAAGAAACAAACAAGGCAACTTTTTACCATTGGAAAACACATCTGCCCCCCCCCAAAAAAAAATCAGATGTCCAAGTCAAGAAGGATTCAATCATAACCAGTCACACTGGAGGAACAGCCTCCTCATGATGAATAGAAAATGCAATGCCTAGGACCATACAGCATTGCATAATAAACAACTTTAAGGGAGTAATTAAAAATTGCAAGAGAAAACAACAAAAAATGAACATTCTGGTAGACTTACATAAATGAACAAAGACCAAAGTTGAAAATACAGATAGATAATATTTATATCTAAGGCTTAGTCGACATGAGAGCCAATTTTTCAATCATAACCCCACAATCATGGTATCCAAGATGACTTCTATACAAACTCATGTTAAATTTCTAGGTAATGGAGCAATATCGCAGGTAAATAAGAGTGTAATATGACTTGAATGCATAGGATTGTAAACACAGAAAGTAAATTTGAAGCCATATATGGCTAACATTGCAGTGAATCTATAAGGTCATGACCTTCTACAACAATGGAATGTCCAGATTAAAATCTGTCCAGGCCCAGATATCAACCAGAGATTCAAGTATGTTTCTGAAAATAATATTTTATGGTACTACACAAAATAATCACCAGTCATTCAGGTTGTACAAAAGCATAGCTCACTAGCTGCTGAACCCCTAAATATACACACAGTACTACCTTTGAAATGATTGACAAAAAAAATCTATTTGGGTTCAGCAATGGCCCTAAATTAAGGAGAAGCTGCAAGCTCTAGAACAACTGATACTGTAACAGTTATAAGCTCACCATATTGAAGAATCAACCAGTCCATGGAATTCTTCTGTATTTGTTGTCAAGAAGAAATCTGGAAAGTGGAGAATGGAGACTGATCTAAGAGGAATAAATAAGGTTATTTAATGAGCTCTTTACATTCTGGTATTCCCCTGCCTTTCCTGTTACCTAAGGGATGGCCTATTATAGTTATTTATTTGAAGGACTGTTTTGTTTTGTTTTTTTTTTTAACCATACCTCTACAAGAACAAGACAAAGGAAAATTTGCATTCACAGTGCCCACATTTAATAATTCATGTCTGGTAAAGAGATATTAATGGAGAGTTCTCCCTCAAGGAATGTTGAATAGTCCCACCTTATACCAATATTTTGTACAACAGCCACTAGATGTGATATGAAACACTTCCCACAATCTATCATTTACCACTTCATGGAAGATATTTTGTTGGAAGACCAGAACATAGATACATTACAAAGAATGTTTGAAGAAATTAAGAAATTATTCTGTGAAACAGGACTATAAATTGCCTCCCAAAAGATACAAAGAGGAGATTCTATCAATTATTTACGATATAAAATAGGCCTACAGAAAATGAGACCCCATAAGGTCCAAGTCAGGAGAGATAGATTGAGGACTTTTTAACAATTTCCAAATACAGTCAGGAAATATTGCTAATATATGACCCATTATTTGTATAAGAAAACACTAAATACTTAATTTATTTAAAACCTTAGATGGTGATAAGGACTTTAATAGTCCCAGAAAATTTTCTGATGAAGCTGAAAGAGAAATAGCTTTAGTAGAAAAGAAATTACAAGAAGCACACATGAATTGCAAGGATCCAGACCTTGACTGCATTCTGGTTATTTTACCCTCTAAATATCCTCCTACAGGAGTTACAATGCAAAGAGAAAATATTACATTAGAATGGCTATTTATGCCACATAGGCTCAGTAAAAATTTGAAAACATATGTGAAAAAAATTCTGATTTGATTTTTAAAGGAAAAGTAAGACTTCATCAGTTGACCAGAAAGTACCCTGCAGAAATTGTTGTACTTTTAACTAATGAAGAAATTGATCAATTATGGGTGGACAGTGAACATTGGCAAAAATCCTGTGGTAATTTTAGGGGAGATATCAATAACAAATATCCCCAAAACAAAATAATTCAATTTATAAAGGAAACTAACTGGATCCTCCCTCATATGATATGAGAAAAATCTGTTTCTGGAGCTCCTATATTTTATACTGATGCAAGCAATTAGAAAAAGCTCGTTGCAAATCAGGAAATTTAAGTAAAGTGGCTCAAAGCCTTATAATTCTGTTCAGAAGTCAGAACTATATGATATTATTAGGGTATTAATGGATTTTGCAGAATTTCTTAATATGGTAACTGACTCTCACTATGCATAAGAAAGAGTTATTTTACATATTGAAACTTCTGAATTAATTCCAGATGACACAGAATTAACCTCATTGTATATACAACAGAATATCATTAGAAGTAGTATTCATCATATATATCACATAACAGATCTCATTTGACTCATGACTCAAAGTAATGGTGAAATTGACCAGTTATTAATAGAAAATATGCTGGAAGCTGCAGAATTTCTTAAGAGATCATGCTACTAGCAAAGGATTAAAAAAGAGCTTTCCCGTCACTTGGGATTTGGCCAATTAAATTCTACAAAATTGCACTACTTGCTCTTTCTATTATCAACAATCTTTACCTGTTGGAAGTAATTCTAATGGCACACAGAGAAATGCCTATGGCAGATAGGTGTGTTTCACTTTGCAGAGTTTTGAAAGATGAAATATGTACATCATACCATTGACACTTACTCAGGAATGCAATGGGTGACTGCCCTGAGATCTGAAAAAACTGATGCTGCAATTGCTCACCTTGAGAATTCATGGTTGTAGTGGGAATTCCTGTTCAAATTAAGACTGACAATGCTCCAGAATATGTTTCTCAGAAAATCAAGCAGATTTTTGGACATTATAAAGCACATTATAGGGATACTGCACAATCTTACAGGAAAAGCAGTTGTGGAAAGATCTAATCACACCTTAGAAGAGATGCTTCATAAACATAAAGGAGAAATAAAGAAAAAAATCGAGAGAGAGATTGAATAATGCTTTACTGACCTTGAATTTTCTTAATGCTGATGAGAAAAGAACAGCAGCTGCAGAGAGACATTGGGCAATAGAAAAATCTACTGAAATAAAGTAGCCTATCTACTTCAAGGATTTGCTGACCTTAGAACAGAAGCCTGAATATTTGCTTCAGTGGGCAAAAGTTTTGCTTTTGCTTCCACAGGGAAAAAAAAAGGGTACCAACAAAATTGATAAAGATTCACTTCCAAAAGGAAGCCCCTCCTGAAGCAAAGTAATGTTTCATCCACTGATATGACCGTTGGATACATGGTAGGGAAAACTCACTTAAGAAAGCTGGAGCAGGGTCTTATTTTGTCTTTACAGAACAATGGATGCAACCATCTTCAAGGAATTAAGAGGATAATGAATGCTTAAATGCCTAAAGTTGAAAAGAGATCAATTATGAAAGGATTACAAACAAAGGAATATAAGGCAAATTGGTACCAATATGTACTACTGAGTAATTTCTCAATTCTCACTGACTTACATCTATATCTTTAAAAAAAAAAAAAAACATGTGGTCCTGGTTTGATTAAAAATAAATCTGGCTTTTGAATTGCAGTAAGTGGCTTTCTCCCTCTCTAATCCCAAACACATTGATAAACAAAACTTCAGAGATTCTGTCTCATATAAGAAAAGCCACCTGGTGTGGGACAGAAAACACCAGAATATATAGGGACCAATACTATTGTAATTTTGTCTTTAATTCTATTTCTCTGTGTATTTCCTTCTTGTTAACCTTAAAACCTCTTCTGCATATATTTTTCCTCTTAAGACATTATTATCGAATAAAATAATCATTCAATAGCAATAATGTTTAGGTTTTCTACTGTAAATAACAATTTCTCCTACCAGCAATCTCCAAAGCGTCTGGAAAGAAGATGGGGGCCCCATCACAGAGATTCTATCTGTGGGGAGGGGAACATTCAGGACAGTTGCAAGATAGCTTTCTATGATTATCCTTCATGTCACATATTTAATAAGAGTTCAAATGGACTTACCCAGTACTCTGAGAATGGTTATAGATGTTTAAAGTCAGTCCATCAGGATATAACCACTGTGTTAGGTTTTACAGGATTCCATAGAGAAGCTGATACCCACAAGTGAGAAGGAAACAACCTCATGAAAAACTACAACCCTCTCTTAATAAGTTTTGTTTTCTGAGAGTTATTGATAATTATCATTCTGATAGGGTAGTTGTAAGTTAAATTTGGGTTGATTCAGGTATCCTTTTAAGAGGAAAATGTGGAATAGATAGGATAGACATAGGTAGATAATTGTATCTTCCTGTAAACAATTATTAGACAAATATGAACCAAAGACAATTTGCGCTGGTATATATGCTTGTATATTGATACAAATGTGAAATTAATTTATATGTTTGAGATAATTTGTGTATTGATACAAATTTAAATCTGAAATTGTTTCATATGTCATTACAAATTAGATCTTTAATTGCCATATTTTTCACATGCTTCTACTTCTATTTAAAATATTTTGCACATTAATGAATATTAAGCATATTATTGTCATCCCCACTATGCAATTTCTACCTCTGCTTAATTATACTAGTCATAATATATATTAGTCATAATATATACATAACATGTATATATACCTCTGTTTAGATATTTTGTATATGATATATATTTAGGAAACTATTGTCCTTTTGCATGATACACGTACCTCTGGTTAATACTTATATGATTGTTTTACTGGAAGTGATCAGAGACTATACACCTATTTATAGCTTGCCTAATTTTACAATGTAAGCTTTATTATAGAATGATAAGAATCGCAGATCACCACTACCTAGGTTCTTCATATAATAATCATGTTGTTTAGGTTTCACAGATACACAATAAAATATATCAGATAGACAGGAGTCTTAAGCCAGTTTATAGACACAGAGAATACGGCATTTAACATTTTGCTGTTCAGAATTTGACCATGAGAAACACAACAACTTCTGGCACCATTGTTCCTTTCATGAGATAGTGTTGGGCATCTAGGACACTCCACTAGGAGTTTACATTTTTGGCAGACAATGACATTTTAGGCAAAGAACTTCTCTTACCTTGACTACTGTCAGTACAAATGCTGTCCAGTCCGGACAAGTAGGGTGAAGGATAAAGATTGCCAAAACTTGCCTGGACAGAATAAGATGGTTTCTCCAGAAATGCCCTGCTTCTGAAAAGATCTGTCAGATGTCATAGGCCTGTAGCCAGAATGATGTATTCTCTAATTGCACAGAAAAGCTGTGGGTGACTGTCTAGGTAGCTGACTGTTGCTGTCCTTTCCTAAATTTTGGAAGCTACTCTCTTGTGATTCTAAACTTCAGGCAATATATTTTTCTTCTCAGATATTTGGTGGGGTTGAAGACTAGATAGTTAAGGTTACTACCATCTCATGTCTTAGCTAAGAGCATTCAGGTATTAGATTCATATTATTCAAGATAAACAGCCTTGAAGTAATCCCTGTATATTACCACTTACCAATGTTCTGGAAATGTAGGATTTACCTTATATTTGCTGTATTTTAGTTGTAGTTTGACCTTGCTTATGTTCTGTCTTTCCATCCCCCAGACATTACCTTATAATTATTCCTATTATATATAGTCATACTTATCTTAGAACTTTCTCATACAAAAGGGGGAGATATTGTGGGATTCTAATGTTATTTAGAGAAGCTTAGAGGCATATCTCTGCAGTGCTAAGACCCCGAATGAGGCATGCCCAGACTCCACTGAGACCCCATGACACTGACCTTCCTTCCTTTTTGGTTTCCACATTCTTGAGGAGCAGATCAGCCACCTGACATAGAACAGCTCCACTCTCAAAAAATTGTCTTAAGGTTCAATTTGTATTGTGAGTGCCTGTATACCCTTAAATAAATATCCATCTTTTATATGATATATCTGGTGAATAATTCACCAACATTATATTTTTGACACAAAAGGAGATATGTGGTAATATATTTTATATTTAATAAAATCTGCCTGAAATATCAGAGAACACAATCATCCAGAGTCAAGCCATAGGGTCAGAGTGATACCTGATATGGGTGCTATGGGATTATGTTTTGGTACACTATAAATATTTGTTCCTTCTTGTGGTTTAATAAAATGCTGATTGGCCAGAAGGCAAACTGGAATTGTGACCAGTGCTATCAGAGTGAGAAAATTCAAAGAAGAGGAAGAGTCAGACAAAGATGCCAGCAGAGGTAAGAAGACAAGAATGCTACTCTGAGAAAAGGTATTTAGCCATTTGGTTAATCATGGGTTAGTTTAAAAGTTAAGATTTAGCCTGAGCCATAGACCAATCACCATAAAATTAATGTAAGCTTCTGTATGTTTCTTTGGGACTTCTGGTCCAGATCTTGGGGCTAGTCCAGGCCAGAAACTATTTACTAAAAAGATTTTGTAAATATATAAAATTAGCAAACAAACAATTTAAGCAACTAAAACTGATCAAAAATTACTTACAATTAATACAAAATTAGTATCTTATACCTTTAAAATATAAATAGCTGAGGGGGTACCCTACAGGTCTCAAGTTCCATTATATGTGAAGAAATAATAATAACTTCCTTCAAATTGACTTTGTCAACCTGCATAAGATTTTGGGGAATCTAATATCAGATGACACATCATC
Source organism: Phyllotis vaccarum (assembly GCA_033318265.1). Taxonomy (NCBI): domain Eukaryota; kingdom Metazoa; phylum Chordata; class Mammalia; order Rodentia; family Cricetidae; genus Phyllotis; species Phyllotis vaccarum. The sequence goes on from JARWLC010000013.1 coordinate 46,671,100, forward strand.
AGCATATTTAAAATGCAGTATAATTAGAGAAAAGATTTCTTGTTAAATTCACTCCTTTGGTCCATAGACATCAGGAGTACAGCTCTAACCTAAACTTTATAAGTTCTTCCTACACATTTCTATCATGGTTCATGTAATCCCTTTCTTTTTCTACCAATGTCCTCATTTTAATTTTGGATACTTCAACAAAATTTGAAAATTTAGCTTGTTATTCTGTCGGTGACAATCAGTGGTTTTGTGATGAACCAGCCTACCACCATATTAGACTTAATATCTATCTTATAGTAAACACATACTGGTTTCTTTTCATTTATGATTAAATCCCTGTTACTTAAAGATTGGTTTATGTTGTGTCTCTGACCTTAGCTGAAAATGATTCTGAACTGCTTGTTCAAAAAAACGCAACCTTGTCTATTTTAAAAGTTATTCATAAAAATTTGAAACCTTACTATTATTTCAAAAGGTTAATATGATTAACCATAATCAATTATGAAAATCTTGATACAACTATCTTGTAAACATGCATTTGATCCAGTAAGTTGTTATGACTAATTTGTTGTGCTTATGTTATGTTCTGAAATGCTGTATATTTTGCCTACCAAGTCCTTTATTTTGAAATTTCCTACCCCAACCTACAAAAAACTTGTCTTCAGAACACCCAATACTGACTTCTAAAACCCTGATTTTGGCAGAAGCAGCATATGAATATGAATTAAAAAGCTTGTTTTTAATAATATATTAATATAACTAATTTAGTCATGGTGGTTAGGTTTGTGGTCTTTCTCCTCCCATCTTTGGGATTAACACTTGGTCTTGTCCCTACGGGAGATAAGGTTCTTCTTTAGAGAACACAAAGAAGTTATGTTTGAATTGGGAGCAACTATAAACCATGACTTCATTATTTTGTTGTTGCTGTTGCTGCAGAAGGTTGTCCTGTAATGTTTGGAGCAATCAGTCAATCTCATTTTTTGCCTTATCAAAATGTTTTAAAGTTATCTATGAGGCATCACCCATGCTCTTGTTTTCTAATGATTTTGATCCCAGACCCATAAGAACTTGTCTATGGATAAAAATTTATGAAGGCTGTGGGAAGGACAGATAGAGAGATTAACAAACCTGTTTATTAGAAAGAAAAATTTTAAGACAAGAGTGGGCTCAAGAGAGGGCACTATCTGAATAGCAAGGATTGTGCGTCTTTCCCATAGGTAATGAACAAAGAAAACAAGACATAAAAAGTGACTTATGTTCTCTTCTGATTAACAAGGTGACTTATTTCTTCCTTCTAGAGAGCTCTGCTATAACAAAGCATAATTGTCTAAAGTCCGTCTAACAGTAAAACTTTGATCTTTGGAATATATACCAGCAAAGATGGTTTGATCCATAAAGTGTCTGTAAAAACTTAATAAATTTTCTCTTGGTAGTCAGAGTCTTGTTGGGGCTGGGACCTGACTGCCTAATTCCCTTTGTCTATTGCTTAGTGTTTTGTAAATTGTTCATAAGAAATAACTAATAAAGTTGATATTGCTGGAATGATCATGGTGATTATGTTTTTGGTCCATAGTTTTTGAGATGAGCACTAATAGTCACAAACCAAAAATGTCACTGTAGTCCACCAGAGTATCAAACTGGAAAAGAGGTATTTTCTAACTGACAGAATATCTTGATTGGCTTTCAGATCTGTGAACAAGTCCTATCATAAGAAATTCTAAATTAAAGAGGATAGCTCACACAGAGAAAGCTAAGGAAAAGCAAAAGTAATGTTGCATTTCTAGAGGGATGTTGCTGCATTACTGCTGTGATCAAGAGACAAAGTTATAGCAGATGTACATCAGTGGATTCTTGATCAGAGTTTCACTAGCTCTCCCTAAACAACTGGTGAGTAACAAAGTCCATAGCCACAGTTAGAAATTTAAGAGCCTCAAAACATGGCAAATCATTTTTATTTCAGCGGAACCTAGCTCCACACTAAACAAAAAGATTTTTATGACCCAAAGAATAAGAAAAAATATATCCTTTAACACATTTCTCTAACTGCTTTTCTCCATTGCTTGTGTGCTGGGGCACAATCATTTTTGCCTCTAGTGTAGTGTACATCTTTGGAGATTTTTATTTCTTTACAAAGTAAATTCTTCTGTTTCTGTACTGATTCCACTTTGTTTAAGGTTTTGCATATGTATAAACTTATGGATTAGCCAGACATAATAATTCCAATCTCCCATTTTAAATGTCTTCCACAGGTCACACAGTCAGCTACTTACAAAGTTACATTCTAGATGCAGCTAAAAGGAATCTGGATAAGTAGATGTTCAGTGATAGAAAAGATGGAGGCACAAGCTTCCTCTTTATCACAATACTTTAGCAAGTTTAAGTCCAATCCTTCCAAGGCTTTGTTTTACTTAGAAACAGTAAAGGGGGATATGTTGAGGAAGGTGGGAGCCAAAGTATCTTACAGTAGACAAGAAACAATGAAGCAAGACCAGGATCAAGGCCTGCCAGGTTTTCAGGGACTCCCCTACCCATAGGAGCTCACATGGGGCCAAGGAAGACTGGAGCCAAGTCCTTATCCCTACATGACAATATGTGGCATGCTGCAAAGCTGTTCTGGCCCTCAGTAGTGGGATGACATTAGGATGCTTGGAAGGCCAGATTATGAAATACAAGTTATCTAGGACTGTATGCATTAGTTCTCAGGCTAACACAAGGTACTATAGATAATAGCCATTGGCGGTCATCTTATTCCAGAACCAGGTGTTTCTCCACCCACCCCCTGCCTTCAGTGACACAGTGCCAGCAGCCCAATTAGTTAATTAGCTAATGTGACACATTTCCACTGTCACCTCAATGGTATAATGTTCCTATGCATATGCTCTGTACTTTCTATAAAGCCCATACCATAATGGCCTGGTTTATATTTTTCAACTCCCACTCAGAGTCTGCATTTTTTAATCCCTTACCTCTCCTAAGAAATCTGTAGAGTGGTATAATTTTGTGGCATTTTTGGCTCTTCCATTGCTATGATACTCTTTTGCTTAAAACCCTTAAAGTCATAATATATCATTTCTTCTTATACCAATCTGACCTAAGGCTCAGACCTCTCAAACAAATGGCTTAATAGAATTTCACAATGTGATGCTCTTTTTGGTGATGTTGTTTTAAGTTTTCATTATGGAGACCAGGCTGGCCTTAAAGTTATAATCCTCTCTTCTCCTGGATGTTAGTTTTATGGGTTCCATACCAGCATACCTGATTCATAATCATGGTATATTGAAATAGCCTGAGGTGCTAGTATCTTGCATGATCCAGGTGAAGCTTGGATCATGTGTCAGAGCCAGTATTCATTGCTTTGTGGAATAAAAGAAGAAAGTAGAAGTAGTACCATTAATATTCAATTGGTTTTAGTGACACATGTAAAATGTTTGCCTCCTGTTTTCTCAGCTTAATGCTTTACTTCCAGGCGAGTTCTAGCATCATTAAAAACATAAAATGGAGTCAATTGAACTAAAACTGAATACCAACCCTAGCTGACTGCTGTTGACTCTTCGGATCTCTAAATTAATATGCAAGAAAGGAAGTTACTGTAATTTGTGCATAATTGATCATGAACAATAAAGGGAAATTAGACTATTCCAAGCTACAGTATGATTTATCTGTAATAGAAGAGATGCTTGCATTTATCCTGGAATCATGGAGTGCTACTATGCCCTGCAATTAAGGTCATGAGAAGACTGAAATAGTCCAGTCTAGACAGTATTGCATAAACTATAGTACATTCATGAATGGAGATTTTGATCGTTCTTTTTTTTTTTTAAAAAAAAAAAAAAAAAAAACAAACCAAACAAACAAAAATGAGCATCGTAGGTGTTTGGTGCAAACAGAAGGAAATATACAGAATATAGCAAAAATAATGTTGGGCCCAGAGCGGCTTGACAACATAACTGCCATGACAAGCTTGATGAAAACCAGACAGAAAGCATGCTTCCTGCTTTAAATGCAATTGCTAATCAGGGGATAAATAGACATTTTATTTAAAATGTCTGTTTATTAAAGCTACATTTTGTTTCATTGAGCATTATTTTTATTTATTCACAACATGATATGTCACTTAATGGCATTATGCCATATTTTTCTAGAGAGCTCTATTCACATGATCCCTCTGTGTACATTATGTCTATTTATAGAACTGATAAAGCACTTTTTAGGTTTTCTCAATATCATGAAATGCTTGTCTACATCAGTTTTGCATTAAACTGCATTAAAAACAATAATAATGGATTATGTAAAAAATAGATTTATTTCTTTGTCACAAAAAATATCCTGGCATTAGCTAGAACAGATTAGATGATAGTTGTACATTTCAATATGTTCTTCTTCTCATTCTAGCATCATTCTAATAAGTGGTTTCTATCCAAAGCATAACCTTCTTACCCATTATCTATGCTCATGATGTTATCATGGTTAAGGTACATTGTCTACTGCTAAACTAAAAGAAAGAAGATCTTACTAGTCAGGGAAAGTGACATACTGTAAACACTCTTCAAGAAAGCTCTCCTCAGATCCCTTGTTCATATATAATTGATCAGTACCCACTCAGAACTAACACTTCAGATGGCTGCCAGATATAGCTTTTACTTGAATCATATGTTAACACTAAATATAAAGTGATGTGTGGTTATTTGTTTAAGAAGGATATAAAAAATATAATGTGGGCCAGTGCTTTCCAATAAATGTGTAAACAACATACCTTGGCAAGAATGTTTATGTAAATCATGGAGAATTTTTTGGTTGCCACTTACTGGATTTTTAATATACAAAGTCTATTGTCAGTCTAACTGATACTGTTTTAGTAATAGGCTTTGGCTATTTTGAAGATCATTATATTTATAATGTTTCAAATGTGACTGTAGATTTTTATTACTTATGAAGGTCTGATGATCAAAATTTACTGTCTTTTTAAATGTCTAATTCATGTCTCTAATGAAACCTGAGAAATATTTGGCCATAATAATATTTTCTAGTATTTCTTACTGTCTTCAAAGTTCTTTAAAAATTAAAACACTTGAACTTTTCAGTCTGTCATTTTATTTTATTAGATCTACCATATTTACCTCTTTTTGTTGCTTCTCATCTAATTCTTTGAGCCCAATTTCATTTTCAACTTACCACTTACCCTTTAGCTGTTTTTAATATATTATTTACTTCCATCAATTGATTTGTTTGATTTCTGCTCCTATAATGTTTGATTTAAATAAAATCTATCATTATTTATTATTTAACTTTGTAAAACTTAAACTTTCAACTATGCCTGGTTTTGCCTTTTTTTTTCTTTTTTCTTTCTTTTTTTTTTTTTTTTTTTTTTTTTTTGGACAAAGTTTCTCTGTGTGACCCTATTCAGACAATCACTTGCATCTGTATTCCAAATACTGGGATTAGAAACCTGACTGTGCTACCAATGCGAGACTTATTTGCATATGTTTAACTTGAATTATTAACTACTTTTTGTTGTAAAATTTGAATTGAAATATTTAAAAATATTTTTCCCCTTCCTTTTCTATCATCCAAACTCTCCTCCATGGACTTGCCCCTTCTTGCTTGCTTTCAAATTCATCTTTTCTTTTTCTTTAAAAGAACTAAATATAAATTTCTTAATAATGTGTTGCCTGTACTCCTCTTCCCCCTTGGGACCCACTTCAATGTGTAGGGTCAAACACCAGGGCTTGTTTCTTAATGCCATCTTGCAGATGGATGTCACATAATTTGTGAGAAAGTAGTATGCTTGGGTTTTTTTGTTTGTTCGCTTTTTTTTTTTCCCTCAAAGTGCCACTTTTCCAATATAGGTCCCAACAAGAGAAGTGTGTCTTGTCATGAACAAACACACCACCACCAAAGAAGAATTATCCTAGGATGGGTAATATATGTACTTGCCACCATTGTCCCCTTTATTTCCTAAAAAGTAAGGGATCTAGGAAATCTGATCTGCTTGCCTCACATTATGTTTACAGAGTCAATTAACTCCTCTGCTTTCCCTGTAATATTTATCACCCCACCTCTTCACAAGACCTGCCCTTTATGGACCGGGTGCTGACGACCAAAAAGTTAAAGGCTCGTTGTCTTTGTAAAAAGCTCTCTACTTTACTCTTCTTTTTCTTTCTTTTGTCCAATGCCTCCATTTCAGACTCCACTTGTAATTGCTAACAATAACAAATTAACCTTTTGGTTGAAGAAATATGTCAGAAGAATGACATTGTTTTACCCAATGTATGAAAAGCACTTGGTCTGAAAAGTTTACTTGGAAACAAATATTCCTTCTAAATATAAAATAGGGTTCTGGCCATGTCACTGGAGACAGATTTTTATTTTTTTAACTACAATCTTGGAGATGGTTATGCATGCCTGGTTCTCTGAAATTTAAAAGGCTAATTCCTAACTCTCTCCCCATGAGCAGCTCTCCAGGAATGGTTGTTCTTTGAAGGAAGCTAGTCAATGATGGGTAAGAGCTATTTAGGCAAGCCAACCAAAGACAGGTCTAATGAGGCATTATCAACAATGTCAGGGCAAACAACTCTAACTCCCACTGAGCACCCACATAATAAAATTTTAAAAAGGTGGATATATATTAGAACAGGCCCCATAGGGTTTAGGAAATTAACTCAAACCAGTTGCCAAGGCATGCACATAATATACTTTCTTCAGAGCCAAGCTGAGTTGGCTGAGGGCCTAGCAACAGGTGTTGTCCAGATTTCTTGATTGTGCCCAGCCAATGAGGTGTGATCTTGCAGCATCATTAGATTGGAACACAGCCTGAATGCTGTTAAGAGAGAATATTAAGCTCTCCCTGAATAAACAACCCTGCCATTTGCTTTACACCTGACTCCCCGTGTCTGTGCCATTGATGCTACTCCTACTCAGTTTCTTCCCCAATGGAGTTGTTTAGGACCCTGAACTACAGCAACAAACTATGAGGATTATTGTGCTATATTGCTTGTTGTTGTGGATTGTAAGAATCAAATTCGGGTAGAATGATTAGGATTTTTTTTCCATTCTTTTGAAGCTTGCATGGTGCTTTCTCTACCATGAATGCTAGTCTACATGGCAGAAGCTTATGAATCAAATCAGCCTTATGGTCTCTGGATCATATATCTGAAGTTCATGGTATCTTCATCATTGGGGACTCAATTTCTATTTCTAGGGGGCAACTAAGGACAACGATAATAACTTTTGTTTTATAGAGTTTTGTAAAGTCTATTGGATAACCTTGACCAAAACTTCAAGATGGTTTCTTATGTTCACTGTCATGTATATGACTTTCGGGGAAACACATTGTCATCTCATATAGGAAACGTTCATTTAAATTACATATGTATATTTGTATGTGTATTATAGGTACTTTCAGATAGATAACTAACAATATGAGTTTTTTTATGATTTTATTTGGAGGAATCTTGTGTTAACTAGTAGAAAGCATTTTTACTAAGCTTAGCAATCACTTCAATTTATTATGTAACTTGACCTTCCAATTTTAGATCAGTGTTAAATTGAGGATTTCTAAACATTATCAGAATTTTTTTAAAAAATGAAACTCATGTTTTGCAATGGTGTACACATAGACAAAAATTTCCACCAGAGATATTTTTCCATAACAATATAAGGCAGGATAAATATCTTTCTGAGTGTAGGTGAGTAGATTTTTTTCAGTGCACTCTTCTAATATAACTACAATGCTTATAAATTTTTAAAAGGTTCACTGGGCCATGTTAATCATATACCAGTTTAAGACTTCATATTCTTTTTCCAAGGACATTAAACTAATAAAAACAAATCTAAATTTAATAATATTGCAAATCTCTCTGTGATTCCTAAGTTGTCACTTTATATATTAAAAAGTCTAATTAAAATTTTCTGCCTTTGTCGAGCAAGTTTCTCTTCATTGTTATACACATTTTTCTGATGTTCATTTCCTACCCCTTCTCTTTCTATATACTGGCCTAGATTTTTCTTATCATGTTGGTGATTGCATATATGTTTTAGTTTTTATTTTACACTATTTTAGACTTTCTTTTCCAGAAGTAAAAAGGAGGAATTCTAATCAATCTACCATATTATGCAATAATGCACTAGGTATTTTTAATTTCAGAAAAATATAGTCATCATTTTATTTTACCTTTTTACTAGAGAAAAGTGTATCTGATGTATACAATTATTTTATTTCTATTTGACATCACTGATTTTAGATATATCTATATCCAAAAAGTAGAGGTAGAAATAACTTAGACTGTATCCTTTTTTTTCTCTTCAAACAAGAACACTGAATCTAATCTTTCTTCTTCAGCTTTTTTTCCTAAGCATAACCATTTACAATTTGTAAGCAATTACCCTAAACTATGACAATCATTTATAACCCATTGAAAGACCAAAACCCACCCATCCCACCTCTTGGGAATGTGAGTACCATGTTCTTAAGTTTGAGAAACATCAAAAGATAGTGTTCAGTTAGTAGTAAAAGTCAGATAAAAAGTAAATTAGGCAAAAATAGGATCAATAATGAAATACTGTCTTTTAATTTGTTGGTTTCTTCTGACAAATTAATACTAAATTATGGGTACTATTTATGTAATTTTTACTTGTGTATATTGTATATAATTATTTTACCTATTGTATATAGTTTTATGTTATTCAGAACCATCTTTATTTTTGATGCAAAATGGGATATGTAGTGATATATTTTATATTTAATAAAATCAGTCTGGAATATCATTGAACTTGCTATATTTAAATTCTTGAGTTCTTTAAACAGAATCAGTGCATGCACTATTACCATATTTTCCTGGGCATTTTTAAATCACTGGAAACATTTGAAATTCTTGACTTCAGCTGCCATCTCCTCTGCTAGCCTCTTCTCAAACTAGCTTCCAGGGAAGACACATGACAAATCATGAAGGCATGCCATGCTGTGGGAGGCCCATGCACTTTAGCAATTCTAGACAACTTTTCCATTCTGATAGGTGGCCCACAGGTGGATAAAAATAAATAAAAACCAAGTCCTGTTCATGCTCAGCCAGATTGTGACACAGCCTAGATACTGAGAGGAGGGCATATAAGGCATTATTGAATTAACAAGTTAAGTCCTTTTTTCCAACTGACTCCAGGGGTCTGTGTCATTGACTCCATGTCGTTTGCCCCCTTCCAGGGAAACATTGGAACCCAGAAAAGTCTGGCACCATGAACAGAGTTATGATTATTTCCTTCTCATCATTTGCAGCCCTGGACAGCGCCCCCAATATGATCAATTTTCATCACTTTGACAGGTGAATGTTGGGACCCTCATCTTATGCTGTCTGTTTTCCTTTCTTTATTACAGGCACTTTTCATATTCATTGATGGATTGTTTGTCTTTGTCTTTCTTCTCTGCTCTCATTTCTTCTTCTCCTCCCTATTTTCTCCTTTTCCTTGAAAAGAGCTACCTTTTCAATGTCTTTCTCTTTTAAGCAATAGCTTCATCTTTCTTGACAACTGAACTCCATCCACAGCCCTCTGAAAAATTCTAAGATATTTTAATATGCCAAAGATTTATTAATATTAATGTTTTCCTGAGTCAAATATCCTTGTCAAGACTACAAAATAGGACTCAGATGGTGTATTGCTTTTGGAAAAAACATAATCGAGACAGGCAGTCTGGAACAAGAATCCACCAGACCCCTCCCTTCCCTTTTCCTTTCTTTCTTTCCTTTTTTATTTCTTTCTCTCTTCCTTTCTTTCTTTCTTCCTTTCTTTCTTTCTATTTGTTGCCCTGGTGGTGCAGGCTGTAATGGCTGAGGTACTGGCCAGCCGAGATTGGGCTAAGAGCTTAGAGACAAAATGCAAGGGTTCTCTAGAGCTTGGCTTCTTCCTCGTCCTTATGCTGTTTGCATCCTCCTCCATTTTATGTAGCAGCACCAGTGAGAGGAGCAGCATCAGAAAGCTCTCCCAGAGATCAAGAGGCAACTAGACAAAGCTTCAGTCAAAGCTGAGGCCAAGGTGAAGATGTTGGCAGCAGAAACAGGAGCCAGCAAAACATTGATAGAGGGGAATAGGACTTTCCCCCAAATCCCTTCATATGTAAAGCCTGTTGAAGTCATGGCCCAGAGCACACACAGGTGCAGCTTCAAGGCCTACCTCCCCCCATCTCACCCCTAGGAGTATGCATAACAGGGGACAAATATCAAGGAGTCCTGACTAAGAAAGAAAAAAAAAAGATGAGAGACTGACCCACAACACTTGAGACAATAATAGGACAGATGCAACAAAACACAGCAACTGTGCATAAACCTGACAAGGAGTGGAGGCTTGTATTGTAATAGGAACTCTTCCTCACAAACTCATAGGCTGTGAGACCTGAGTTGGGGTTGTGATTTACTGTCTTTTCAGAGTAGAGGCTGCCTGGGGATAGGGGCACAGACCAAAGAAAACACTTCTAACTTCAGATGCCATCAGAGGATACAAACAGAGTCCAAGAAACAGGGCACAGAACCAGCCACAATAGGAAAAACACAGAGGGATGTTCATCTGAGTTGATGACAGAACTCCATTAATGAGCCTGAGAACAAATGTCTGGTCCTCCATCCCTTAAATTACCCAACCACATATATTCTTCCAATACTTTTATATTTTACATTTAAGCTTTGCCATGTTCTCCTTCTCTCAATTCAATTTTCTAATAAAAGGCTTCAATTTTAAAATACAAGATTTAAATGAACGTTATATAGATACCTAAGAATAAAAAAAAAATACTAAAGTTCTATTTCTCATATGAGTCCTAAAGAAATTAAAAAAAAAACAAATTTTATATTATAGTAGGGAAAACATTCAGGACATCAAAATTCGAAAGAAGAACAATCCAGTAGGCTCTTTACAAAAATATTATAAAAATAACAACTCTCAAAAAACAGGGGCAAGATAGCAATGATCCCTCAGAGTCTACTGATATGATCTTCTGAGGATAAATAATTTTTACCTAGATCTCCCTGGTCCACAACTACAGAAATGTTGATCACTATGTGGTTATAAAACACAAAGATTTTGACTATGGAGCCAAATAGTAGTTCTTTTAAGGTAGTTGATATTAGGATTTTGTAAATAGTTTGGCATGGTTTGCATATACTGGTTATATGGCAACACATTTCTATGGATGCATATGGGAATGTGGGAATGGAGTTTTATTGTAATATAAATATGGTTATGATTAGAAGGAAGGTTATGAAAATTATAGCAGAGAAGGTAAGAAGAAAGAGGAAAGAAAGAAGAGAGATGAGAGAGCTTTATTTTCAGATGAATATGGTTATCATTAACATAAAGGTTATGATTATAATAGCAGAGATGTCAAGAAGAAATAGAAAGAAGGGTAAGGAGAGTGAAATGGGGGAACTCCCAAGAGAAGACAAAGAAGAGAGAGAGGGAGGTGCACATGGGGACTGTGTTTTAAATGAAGCATGATGTCAGAGCTTAGAAGAGGGCATGGTTTTAGAAGATAACAGTTGTGTTGCATCTAACCTAAAAAAAAAATATGTACTAGAATTTGCTTGTTAATATGCCACTTAAGGCTACTAATTTTATGTATTTTTGACTTAAAATTCAACAGGCTTTTTTTCTTCTATTTTGCATATAGAGTTTATACTATTTTGTATCCTTTATATCTTCACAACTGTTTAAAGAGGATTTCTAGTAGAAACAACTTTAAGGAGCTAGTTTAAACTTTGCGTTCTGTCTCAATTTAACATATGTAATAAGCTGGTTGTGGCCATTGGATTTCAATGAATTTGATTAGTTTCATAGTAACTGTCCTGGAGCAGAACAAGTGGCAAATTCACTAGACTTTATATTCAAATTTACATTGTCCTTAGAATTGTAAACATAATGGTGTAATAATAGTGTATACATTTGGGTTTTGATTATACATATCACATATGAACCAGATGCAAAAAAGAATCTATTTCAAATGGTAGCCATCAACTCCCTGTTGACCCATGTTAGTGAGTATGCTTGCATCTTTTCTTCTAGTACTACACCAATATGGGTTCCAGTGAGAGATGTGTGCCTAGCCATGGATCAACATGCTTCCACCCAGGAGTAAATAACCAAGGATGGTTAATGTATATACTTACCTTTCTTGCTTTCCTTGCCCTTCTAATGGTAAAGACTTGTAGACACTTGCTTTTCTATGTTTTATCTAACATATTTTGAGTGGAGGAATGTGAGTATCTAGTATCTAGCCAAATATAATAAGCCAGTATCTAGCCAAATATAATAAGGACCCCATGGCCAGCTAAGTTTCTATATTATTTCTTGTAGCTAATGCACAAAAATTTTCAATTAATTCATACAAAGGAGAGGTTATGGCCTTTGTCTCTTTATTTTTTGAAAATACCTAGCATAATATAAAAAAGGCATAATATAAAAAATTTAATCCTTTCTGGATTCTCACTTATATTTTGATTGGCAGTGGGATGTTTTTAACCTTTCTTCTTTCCAACTGTCTCCTACAGCACATCTGGCAACAAGAGTGACCAGTAAAGCAACTTTACATGAGTTAATGGCTCTTAGTCATTTTTTTTTCATAGCCCTCCACAGCAGGTAATGCATTTCTGGTTCTTTTACATTCAAAAAGCTACTGCCTAATCTTCTCCATCCAAGCAGCTCTCCAGGAATTGATGTTTTCTCAGAGCTGGTATTCAATGATAGGGAAGAGCTTGTTAAGCAAGCCAGCCTAAGACAGGAACAGTCCAGTTGCTAAGCCTCCTGGGACAGGATCAGCAATGTCAGAACAAGGAATCCTGTCTGCCACTGAATACCCACATAATAAAATTAAAAGGTTGAAAATATAATAGGACAGGTCCATATGCTTAAGAAAATTGGCTCAAACAAATTCCTGAGGCATGCATGTAATTACTTCTTCATGAGCCAACATGCAGTCTCCCTGAGGGCCTAAAATCAGATATTGTCAAAGATTCTTAATGCCCTGCCAGTGAACAATGACCATGTGTTTTCACCAGACTGTGGCAAAGCCTGGATGCTGGGAGCAGGGTATATATGGTATCCCCACATTGTTAAATAAACAAGATAGCCTTTGCTTTTCAACTGACTCCTGGGGTCTGTGTTATTCATGTCTTCTCACCCCCTTTTTTGAGGAAATTATTATGACTCAGGAGCAAACATCCATGGTTTAACTATATGAGTTTTACTCATACTACTCACAAGTAAAAAACCCTTTATATACTTAAGATATAAATATCATGTTGTTCTATGTAACTTTTATATCTTACTTTAAGTGTGAAATAATTAAGTAAATATAAACTCTAGCTGATGAGCCTGATTACCTCAGTTCATTTTCCAGTAATTACATAGTAAACAAAGAGTTACAGTTCTTTTAGGATAAAAAGGCCAGCAGAAGAAACTGACTTTACTCTTAAATCAGAGTAAATGAAAGAAACCAATTCTATTTCTAAAGCTAGAGCTAGTGAAAGAAACCAATCCTAACCCAGACATCAGAGATGGTAAAGAAACCTATCCTGACTCTGAAATCATAGTCTGTAGTAATGAGGTTTTTGGTCTTGGGCAGCCAGAGGTCTAGACCTATAGACTTGTAGTCTTAGACTCCTTAGCTGCCCGTTGCTGTTAAGGCCTTAAAAAGGATTCAGATGTTTTATATTAATTTTATGTTGTTTGAATTATGGCTTAGGCATATTGTTAGCTTGTTCTTAAATCTTAAATTTATTTTTATTAATCTGTTTGCCACATGGTCACATGGCACATGGCTTACTTATGTTTTTTTTTTTTTGCTGACTTGGTCTGTTTGAGTTTTTTTGTTGTTGTTGTTTTTTAATCTATGTTTTGTTTTTTATTTGTTTGTTTATTTATTTATTTATTTATTTATTTATTTATTTATTTATTTATTTATTTATTTATTAATTAATTTATTTAATGAAGCCTACTCTGGAACTGAAACCAGAGCTTATGAAAGTAACATACCCTGAATCTGAGACCTGGGCCATTGAAAGAAAGATGCCCTGGCACTAAAATTAAAGCCCAAAAGACCCAAGGAGCCAGTTAAAAACATATATATTTTGGCCCTGAAACAAGAGCAAAATCTGTCAAGGATAGGCATAATCAATTCCTGAGCAGGAAAAAATACACCAACTTCTGAGCAGAAAGCCAACCAATCCCTGATCAAGGAATCTAACCAATCATAGCTCAGGGATTGAAATCTGACCAATCTTCTCTCTGGAAAAATACCACCCACAAGAATTTGAATATAGGCTCTCTGCCTGCTGCTTTATCCAAAATGCCTTCTTCCACCCCAGCTGAGGCAGCCACTCTTCTGGATTATTTCCTACAATAATATCACTTGAATGAAGTTTGGGTGATAAACTTTTTCTTTCTCTGAAGCAGCAATAGAGCCCATACAGAGAATAACTGAGGGGAGTAAAGCTGTAACACTTTCAAGGAAAAAATCTTTCCATAGCTAGTAGAGTTGTTATACTCCTTGGACAACCATTGGACAGAGCAGTCAAGGAGAGTAAAGCTGTAACACTTTCACTGGGGAAATCTTGCTCTTGTAGAGCATAGTTGTTAAAATCTGGGAAACCAGAGCAAGACTATAACAATTTTTATGGAGAAGCCCATTCCTACTACAGCTGAGTACTGCTACTTTAGGGAAGACTTTCTCGGAAGCTGGACTTGTAAGCAACTACATTTGCTTACTGTGACCTTTTGTATTCATTGGTTCTAACCGCCTAAATACTTTTTGGCCAAACTGTAGCACTGAGTATTTATTGGCTCCTAACTACTTGAATACTTTTCCACCTCCTGGGCTTTCAATTGCCAAGATCTCTTTTAATTGGAGCTGTGCTAGCACTTGCATATTAGTGCTGTGATTCAAATAGGTTCTTTTGATGGATGCCTGTGCTCTAATCATGATCTTAGCTGCACTGGAACACTAACCTTCATCTCCAGTTCACTTGAAGCAAATTCACCTTCCTGCTCACTGATTGCCCAACACCCCATTCATCATCAACAATTTGGTAAGGCTAAAGGTTTAAATATCTCTCTGAGTCTGAGGAAATGATCAGTACTCCTCTGGTATTTTTAGAAGAGCTAACTCAGGCCATCTTTACCTGACCCCATCCACCCTCCTTTGAAGCTGCAATCTGACAATTTCAATAGTCACAACTGGGTCATTAGGTGCTCCCAATCCTCTTTTTCCTGCCTTCCCCCAGTGCTACCCATAATGCCACAGCTTCTCTAGACCCTTATGAATTTTTGATCCCATTCTTGACTCTTTCTCATGGTTGAGATTCCTCTGAGTTCAGTTCTTGTCTACACCTTCTACCTTCTATGAAAGCTCTGGTAGCAGGGACTCAAGTCATTGCCTTACCCAGACTAAGCCTTACTCTCATCAAGTTGACAACAACCTTCTGAATGGCCTTAATTTTCTTTTCTCTCTCATTCATTGAAACCATATCTTTTATACTCTCTCATTCCCCCTGGGATGTGGATGCTTCTATGAAAACCTCCAGCTTCTACACCTGGCACCCAACCTAAAGGGCTCTAAACTTATTTGCCTTTTAAATTTGTCCACAATACCCCCTAGATGATCAATCTAAATTGATGTGTAATGGCACGCTAGTTCCCAATATTATACAGAACTTTTACAACTACCATGAACAATTGGGAAAATAGAAAGTGATTCCCCTTTTCTTATATTCAAGCTTTCTCTTTTTTCCAATACATGCCTGGTTTGTTTTTTGTCTGGTTTTCCACATACTATCTATGTAAGCTTGTTGCAATGAAGGAGGTTAAGCTGGATTCAATAGGGGAAGGAAAACAAAGGAGTAGACCAAATGCAGCATACATTCCTCCCTGGTTAAAGCATCTCACAGCTTCTTCCTGCAGTATTCTCTCTCTCTCTCTCTCTCTCTCTCTCTCTCTCTCTCTCTCTCTCTCTCTCTCTCTCTCTCTCTCTGTGTGTGTGTGTCTAGGGTTCAAAAATTTCTATCTTATGTCTTTTTTTTTTACTTACTAGATTCAGTTATACTGGGATTCAGGTGTCTTTTAGGTATGGGTAGCATGGGAACATTGCTTTATGCTGTCCCACTTCAGTTTAAATCTGGCTGCAGTGTTAGAGTATGGCTTCTCCTCTATACCCAAACATGCTTGTTTAAAAGGTTTCCTATAAAATCTTTGTCTCCTATCAGGTGAGCTACCTTCTATGGAAACAAAGAAAAGAGAATTACTTGACTCCTGACAGCCAAGATATCTTTCCATCTGAGCTGTGCCTTGCACTTACAGTTCTCACAAGCTGTTTTCTTAACTTATATGCATGTGACATAAAGAAATCTCTCTCACTCTCTGCCACTGTCTTTTTAAAATAAATAATAGCAAAGACACTTTCTCCATTTTGTAAAGTACTAACTATCTTTTAAGTATTTTAGTGTTCTAACAATAACATTCATATACATATTTTAATTTGTTATCTATAGCGAAAGTAATTATTATTCACAAGATTTTGCTTTTAACATTTATTATTCTCTCATACATTACTTGTTAACCACAGTTTCCCCTCCCTTCTGTCCTTCCAGCCTCCCTCCACCTCTCTACTCCCGCAGATGCACTGTTCCTGTTTCCCTTCAGAGTATCCCACCAGGATAACATCTGAACATGGTATAGTAAATTAAAATAAGAGTATGGACAAACTCTCATATTATTGCTGGATAAGAAAACTCATTAGGAAAAATAAGATCTCAATTGAAGAAAAAAATTTCAGAGAAACAACCTCCACTCTCATTTTTGTGAGTCCTACCAGAATATCAAGATACACAACTATTAGAAATAATATGTAGAGAACCTAGTTCAGCCCATACAGGAAACCATGTTTGTTGCTTTAGTTTCTGTAAGCCCCTATGAGCTCTAATTACTTAATTCTATAAGCTATGTCTTTGTGGTTAATAAGATTTACTATGACACAATTTCAGTTTTCAGTAATTAAACATTACTAATTATATAATTTATTATTGCAGTATTATTTGCAATCTGATTCCATAAGCATTTTTTTTAAATTTTCAGAATTCATTATGCTGTTGTATATCTTGTTCTGAGAAATTCTCAAGAGCTAGCTAACAAATGTAAAGCAAAATGGCTTCGTTTATTCTTCTTGGAAAGGTGATAACTAAAAACAAATTGTGACTGCAAGTCATTTATAAATATTCAATTTAAGCTATATATAAATACTGTATATTATTCACCTCACTAATTATTTCTTTACAGATTAGATTTGCACTTATCACAGCTTATATTTTCAGTGCTGCTATCTTTATCTTTGCCAATTCTCTTATAAAATATTTATAATTTACTTTATAAATAAAGACTAATAATGAGATTTAAGTGATAACTTTCATTTATATGCTGAATTTGAACATTATTTCTTTAGCGTACAAATACTCAAATTGAATTTAAGAAAAACTTTATCATCCTGATTTAAAATGAGAATTTTATTGATTTCTTGTTCACGGAGGATATAAAGGAACTATACTAAAATTATTAAATAAGCAATATTGATGCTAGGATTAAATGAATGGTCTCAGTCTCATTTCATCACTGACTTGGTTAAATTCATACAAAATAATGTTTATACTTAGCTGTCATGTAAGAACTAAACATATCTGACAAAATGTTGTGCTAAAGAAATCTATAGCAATAATTATTTAAATTTTGTTGATTTTTAAGGTATCTCTAATAAATTGGGATTTGGATTTTATGATAAAATATATGAGTTTAGTATATGAAATTAGAATAAATATAAAAGCAAAAGATTTTGTTTGATTTCTGGATCCCAACCTCAGGAAAATATAAAATAATTTAAAATTATGACCTGAAAAAAATAAGAAGACATTAGAAAGATAATAAGAAGTTTGTTGATACCTAGTTATAAAATGTAATTTGAATTTTGGTTAAGTAATTTGGACATACTAATCTCTTATCTAACAGTCTGTAGTTCAGTAAAAGAGTATATTTTGATCCTGAGATTCTAAGTATCAACATAGTTTACAACATTCTAGTATATAATAATTTTTCCAGACTTATGAAGGAAAAATAAAATCTATCTATAATAATGAATGCAAAAATAAGAGACAGTTTGACCACTATAGAAGCTACTCATAGAACCTATTCTGGAAAGCTATTCTGAGATCCCCCCAAAATCCCAACACTATCTGCATATTATAGTTATGAGTACCAACTCAGGCAATTATTTTATTAATATTGTTTAGAGTTATTCCTAGTGAATAAACAGTGAGTTAAAAACAGGACTCTATCCATACTCATTAAAAATCCTACCATATATATTTATGCTGATTACTCTGATAAACTTAAAAAGAATTGAATGTTCTTCCTAGCAATCATAATGGAGAAATCAGTTTTATGCAATTTACTATTTTGTTGAGGAGAAACGATTTGAATTTATTAACATTTTGTAAAATAAGATGCCAGATATCATATAAAACATATTTTTATGGGAAGCAAGATCAGACCTTTATCAAGGTATCCTCTTTGCTCTGAATTTTAAGATTGTAAAGCATTGTTTTCTTGTATGGTTGTTTTTTTTTAAAAGGAAGCACTACAGAAAACTTTAGGTTGTAGGGGGATTATGTTGTACCATTGTAAATAATTGTCCCACCCACTGGTTTAATAAAAAGTGCTGATTGGCCAAAGGCATAAAGGAAGTGTGGGCGGGGCTACCAGACTAAGAAGAGAGAACCCAGAAGAAACTATGCTGCTCTGAGAAAAGGTACCGAGCTGCATGGCTGGACAGGATAAGAGTCATGGGTTAGATTAAGGGTAAAGAGTTAGCAAGTTATGTGCCTGGGCCTTAGGCCAATCAGCCTAAAACTATTGTAAACATCTGTGTGTCTATGAGGGTTTGTGGGTCTACGGGTCTAAACCTTGAGGCTAGGACAGAAAGTCTGGGCCAGAAACTACCTACTATGTTAGGCAAGGGATGCTTTTTACAGGGTAGGACTCTGACATTTAGTTTTCTTTAATGTATCATAAATAAAGCATTTTTATTTTTTATTTTTTAAACTATAGACAATAAATAAGTATTTAAAAGCTGAAATTTTAAGTGTGTATGTGTGTGTTTGTATTCATATGTGTGTAACTTACACTACAAAAAACATGTCTCCTACCAGAGAATTTACCTTTAGGACTTATGCTTTGAATATAAATTTTCCCAACTAGTTCATGGCTGTCTTATTTCCATATTCTAATCTCTGTCATAAATGACAAAAATACCTAAATATACTGGTATATCTATTTCTATCTTCATGTTCTCTCAGTGACTTAGAATTTCATTACTTAACCAACTTTAAGCTATCAAGATTTTGAAAATATCTGTACAAGTTTAGTAATCATAACTATGGTTTTATAAATTAAATTGTTCCTTATTAATTTATTAGTCGATATTACAGGTTGAAGGGATTTGACAAGTAGACAAAGATTTAAATATATACATTGGTACTGTAACTAGCTTGTCAATCTCTATTATACCTTACTTTATATGTATAAAAAATCTTAAGCATTTAATATATTTTATTTTATATATCAAAATTCTCAAAAGCTATTCTTATATTTCTTAAAATTGGATGAGGATTCTTTTTTTAAAACTTCCAAAATGTATGAGATTCTGAATCTAAGTAGAACTTTAATCACTTTGGTGACTCAATTTCTTTAAAATTCTAGATTAAATTATATATTAATTGATGTTTGTCCTTTCAGTATACTAACACTCCTTAAAAATTAGTCACTTTTAAATTTGGACATATATCACTTTAATATTTATACATGCTTTATAGTTACAGATGCTACATTTATTTTTACCCATTGTCCATGATCAGATTTTTCTTTGGACTAAATGAAGCAAACTATTTGGAACAATACTAGTGAGAAACATTTATAAAAATGAAAATAAGTTCAGCTATATTCAAG
Source organism: Phyllotis vaccarum (assembly GCA_033318265.1). Classification (NCBI taxonomy): domain Eukaryota; kingdom Metazoa; phylum Chordata; class Mammalia; order Rodentia; family Cricetidae; genus Phyllotis; species Phyllotis vaccarum. The sequence goes on from JARWLC010000013.1 coordinate 46,691,107, forward strand.
GTTAGATGTAAATGCCCATGTGTGTTAAATTATGCTACCAATCATATGATATAATAATTCAATTTATTGATATATCTATTCTTATGTACATATAACATTATTTCATATACAGAAGAAAAGCAAAACAAAAAAAGTAGCTCCTAGTCTATAGCTTAAATTTAGGTAGACTATAATTCTTCTATTAAAATGAAATGTGCTTTACTTCATCTTCTAACTTTAAGCTATTTCCAGTTCCTCAGATAGAAGTTTCCAATCCTTCTATATGATATAATTATCATTCAAACTGGTTTAAATTTTAGATTAAAAAATTAAGATATAGCCAATTAAAGTTTTTATTGTTTACTATGTCTCAGCACAGGTGTTAGTATGATACCTGATTTATTTTCATAGTATACTTTTAAATTATGTGTTATTTTAACAAATATGTAGAACTGACAACTTTAACTAAATAATCTGCTCAGTGATACATTATCATTAAAAAGAAGATCTAGTACTTCAATTACCAGGACTAAATACATAAAATGCATATGCATTTAAATATATTTTATACTATATTTATTGTGTCACAGTAGCTTTTGCTACCAGGTAATGATGATTGATGTATATTATGTAACATTCCACATTAATATGCACAATATTTTTTGATATAGCATTGTTTCTTTTCCTCATTAATATAATTCCAATAAATGCTGCTTATGGATGAATAAAATAATTTGATGGTATAATATTGTTGTGATGCTCAATATAGCATTAGTGTTTATAAGATGAGCATAACTGTAGAGCAAAATAGAATTATGCATCACACTCCAAGCTGGCATTGAAGCATTTAAGAAATACAACTATTCCCTGAGGATTCATAGCTAATATCATTATTTTTAAAAAAATCTATACATGCCACCTTCATCATTATATAATTTTGTGTTTAAGTTCTTTAAGATCCCAGCTTACATACTATATAAAAATATTATTTTATGATTTAATCTACATGGGGTTTAAATGCTTTAAATTTTATTTACAGCTATAAATTTCTATAAATTTAATAGCAACAAAACTTCTACACAGCACCTCTGTGTCTCTTCAGGCACAAACACATTAACATTTAATGCCTCAACAACTGAATTCACCTATATAGAAAGTTTGAATTATTTTAACAAACAGTATAATGTCTATTGTGAAGTCATAGTAACAGAAATATAAAACTTTAATGCCTAGAGTGTACCTCGATTACCAAACTTTGTTAATAAGACAAATTGAATGATTCTATTATTCTTTGTTTCTAAGAAGTAACTTGCATTCACTGTTGAGCTGTGATTCAGAATGTCTTGTATTATTGTTTCAGGTATGAAGATGTATTTAGAAATATGACAAAACTTAATCAAGAAAACGTAACTTTTAGAAAATAAGAACCTATGTCTTTCCATATTTAAATATGCAATATCTGCAAATACAGGCAATATAATGGGTAGCTTTGTTAATTGTAAGTTGCCTGAGAAAAAATGTCTGCTAGATCTTAACTTTATAAATAGTTGACTAGGACAGATTCCTTTTTGTAGAGAACATATAATTTTCGAGAATGTTACTTTTACTTTCATAATGAGCTATATAAAAGAATACAAAAAATATTTTTCTGGTTTTATCCTGAAATAAGTACTGTTTCAATGGCAGGACATTTGCTAGTTAGCAATTTGTATAGCCCTGAACCCTTTGAGGTTAATAGAATAGTAAGCTGATGCATCTTTTTTCAAAAATAATTAAATTTTATCATCATGGACCATTTAATTTAGAAAATAGAAGCAAGGAGAGCAATACAATGTCTCAATGAGTCACTAAGAAATTATTGCAGTTGGTTCATATGACTTGTGCATAGAAAAAGGGGAGATAACTAACTATATGACATAAAATTTCACCTGGTAAACAAATAAATTGGAAATTTTATATATTAAATCCAATTATAAATAGGTTAATTTAAGCATTCTTTCTAGTTTTTGAAAACCTGACTACTCATATATTGTGAACAAATTTATACTTTAAGAATATAATTTAGCAGTAATTATCTGTAAAACAAATCCATTTTTTTCTAGAGCAGAGCAAATGAACACTAACTGTCAATTTGAAAAGGTACTTATAGTGTTTATTTTATGCCTGAGTAACTTTAAAATAAATGAAACTAAAATAATTACATTCTTATAAGCTAAGTGAATAAATAAAGAAGCTATTTTAATTTTTTTTCAAATTAATAATAAATATTGTTCACATGGGTTTGAAATAAAAATGACAGCTCCCCCTTACCCTGAGAAATATATTCTAACCATCACCCTCATTGTAATCACTCCCATTTCTATGGCTTTATATTTTTAAAGCACAGTTGCAATTAAAACTGAATGCCACAGTTGTGGAGCAATTATAACTTTTTAATTCTAAAAATAATTTCATACACAGTTTATCTTCTTGCTCTTACAGTCTTATGTAAGTCTGTCTGGAATGATTCTACTGCCCTTTGCAGATAAGGAAGTAAGATAAGTGATACAAAGTGACTTGCAGAAAGCCAAAGCTTATACTTGGTAGAAACAGGAAGTAAAAGTTTTTAACTCTGTCAGCATTCCATATAACTATAAAAAATGTTTATGTAGGTTTCTGATTCCTCACAAATAAAATAAATATTTAATTAAGGTAAATTAGACGGTACTTTAAAATTCTCATCATATAAGCTTATGATTTTTCTCCTCTTGATTCAATATTGTTTTTACTCTGTCTCATATTTTCCATGGATATTTTGGGTGTATACTTCTAAATTTTTATATGTAGTTCTAAAATATACTACAAAGACATACTTTATACACTCTAACATTTTTTTTTTTCTCTATGAAATTTTCTGCATTCATGGGACACCATTATCTGGATGTTGATATTAATGACATTCATATACATATTTCTCTAATTTTACTAGAACTCACTTTTATATCTATGTATAACCAATAGAATACTCTATTATACATTTTTCATACTAATATTTTTCAATTTTATGTGAATGAGTATTTTTCCTGCATGTATGTATGCCACATGCCTACACAGTATCTGCAGAGGCCAGAAAAGTATTACAAATCCCATGTAACTGTAGTTGTAGACAGTGGTTGTGAGCTATCATGTAGCACCCTCTGAAGGAATAATAAGCCCTCAACTGCTGATCTATCTCTCCAGTCCCCATAAATTTGATATATTTCACCAACCCCAAGTGGATCAAGTGATGAGACATTTTACCGAGCCCAGCTAAAGAACCAGGTCTCTGGGACCTAGGACAAAATCTCTATACTCCCACTCCCATCCATTGCTTCCCCAATTCCAGGCCAGCAGAGAAAACTTTTGCAGGTCAGAACTCACTATTAACACCACAGTTTGTTAGACACCCTCATCTACAAGATCAAGTGCACCCCTCCAATTGTCTCATCTTGCAACCTTGAAACCCAGTGGCTCCCTAAGACATTAAGTTTACCAGCCTCTATTGAATCAAGAGTAGCTTCCTAGACATTAATTTCAATAGTGTTCAAAAAATCAAGAATTACTATAGGATCAAGAGTTCCTGCTAGATCAAAAGCACCCAATGAACCAAAAAGGGATCCCTGAAACATAGCAACAGCCAGATCCTATTGTACCAAGCACAATTCACTGAGACACAAATACTCTATGTCCAAGTAGACTAAGAACTCAAATTGGATCAAAAGAGGCTTCTTGAGACCAACACAGCTTGGTTTGTGCAAGCTGTTCTTGCACAACGAACAGCTCCCTGAAACACATACAAATGCTGCATGAATCTGAGGAAGCAATGGGCAGACACCAGTGTAAGAATACATATAATAAATTAAGAACAATAGGAAACACCAGAATCTAGTGGTTCTACAATAGCAAGTCCTGAATTTGCCAATGTATAAGAAACAGAAAAAAAATAGTATTAGGAAGATGATAGAAGCCTTAAAAAAAGAAAAATCTCCCATAAAAAAATAGAGAAAAAAAAAACAGAAACTTGAAAAATAATCAATAAATATCTTAAAGAAAACCAAGAAATAGCCATCAAACAGGTGAAGAAAATAGTTCAAGACTTTAAAATTGAAATATAAGCATCAAAAATACAAACAAACTCACAAACAGGGAATGCTGGAGATGAAGAGTCTGAGTTAACACATAGGAACTACAGATGTAATCATAACCAACAGAATGCAACGATGGAGGAGAGAATCTTTGGAATGGATGATTAGATATTGGAAATAGATATGCCAGTCAAAGAAAATGCTAAAACAAACAAAAAAAACACAATGTCATAAACAAAAACATTCAAGAAATCTGGGGCACCATAAAAAAAAAATCTAAGAATAATAGGAATAGAAGAAGGAGAAGAATACCATTCAAAAGCACAGAAAACATATTTAACAAAATTATAAAAAATAACTTTCCCAATCTAAAGAAGAAAATGCCTATAAAAATACAAGAAGCTTATAGGAAACCAAATAGAGTAGAATCCCCCAAAAGTCTGCTTGCCATATAATAATAAAACCACTAAAAATACAAAATAAAGAAATAATATTAAGAGCTGCAAAAAAAAGGCCAAGTAATTTATAAAGGCAGACACATCAGAATAACATCAGAATTCCCAATAGAAACAATGGAAGTCAGAAGGTCCTCCCTGGTCAGATATTATGCAGACACTAGAAGACCAGGACTACCCCAGCCCAGACAACTATACCAAGCAAAACTATCAATCACCATAAATGGAGAAAACAAGATATGTTATGACAAAACCAACTTTAAATAATACCTATCAACAAATCCAGCATTACAGAAAGCATTAGAAGAAATATTCAAACCTAAAGACTGAGATACACCCATGAACTCAAAAGAAATTGATGTGGGATATCTTTCTGTGTGTTTTGAATATCATTCATTAACAAAGAGATTGTTTGGGCCTATGGCAGGGCATCTTAGAAGTAGGCAGGAAATCCTAGCACATATAAAGGGGAAGGAGGATAGAGTCAGACAGAGATGTGATCCAACATCCCTAGAAGCAAAATGTAAATAAATAATAGGTAAGCCATAAGCGATGTAGCAGGAAAGATTAATGGAAAGGGGTTGAGTTAACATGCAAGATCTATCTAGCAATATGCCTGAAACATAGGCCAAGCAGCATATAATTAATATAAGCCTCTGTGTGCTTCTGCAGGCAGTTCCAGACCTTGGGATTAGGCTGGGCAAGAAACTTCATCTTACAAGAAATAGATAGTAGCACAGGAAAAATTGCCCAAAGGAAAATATACACATGTTATGTCCCTCAAAGCAGGAAGTAACAATTAATGGTCGCTAATATCTTGAAATATCAATGGACTCAATTCACCTATAAAAAGACACAGGCTAACTCAATGAATATAAAAAAAAAGTATCCACCCTTCTACAGAATACAAGAAATAAACTCAACTGCAAAGACAGACAGTGTCACAGAGTAAAGGGCTGGAAAAAGACTTTGCACTTGTGTACATAAAAAGCAAGCTGGTGTAGCTATTCTAATATCTAAAAAACAGACTTAAAACTAAAAATCAGTAAAAGGGATCAGGAAGTCTTAGGAAAAATCCATCAAGATGAAGTAATTTCAACACACACACATATACACACACACACACACACACACACACACACGCACGCACACACACACACACACACACACACACACACACACACACACACATATATATATATATATATACCCAATCACAAAAACCTATATCTTCTTCTCAGCACCGCATAAAACATTCTTTAAAGCTGAACACATACTTGATAATAAAGCAGTTATAAATAGATAAAAAAATGGAATAACTCTTTGTATCCTATCAGACCATCACTGACTAAAGTTAGAATTCAACAACATAAATTACAGAAAGCCTACAAACTCATGGAAACTGAACATCTTTCACCTTAATCACCTCTGGGTAAAGAAAAAAGTATAGAAAGGTATCAAAGATTTCCTAGAATTCAATGACAATGATTCTCCAACATACCCAAATTTATGGGAAACAATGAAAGTAATGCTTAAAGAGTTCATAGTACTAGGTGTCTACATTTAAAAAAAATGGAAAAATATTACACCAACAACTTAGCTGCGCAGCTGAACTCTAAAATAAATAGAAGCAAAGTCACACAGAATCAGCAGATGGCAGGTAATACTCAAACTCGGGGCTGAGTTCCATAAAATTGAAACATAGAGGACAAGCTGAAGAATCAATAAAACAAAGAGTTGGTTCATTGAAAAAGTCAACTAGATAGACAAACCCTTATCTAAAATAACCAAACGTCAGAGAGAGAGAGAAATTATTCAAATTAACAAAATCAAAAATTTAAAGATGAAAATAACAACAGACACTGAGGAAATCTAGAGAAATATAAAGTTATACTTCAGAAACATGTACTACATAAGATTTAAAAGCATAAAAGAATTGGACATGTCTTTGAACAGGTACCACTTAACAAAATTAAATTAAGACCAGATAAATGACCTAAAAAGACCCATATACCTAAGAAAATAGAAGCAATTTTTAAATGTCTCTGAACCCCCTTCCCCCAAAAACAAAGCTTGCGGCCAGGTGGTTTCAATGAACAATGCTATCAAAATTTCAAAAGTAAACTAACATACTTCAAACTGTTCCACACAATAGAAACAGAAGAAACATTACCAAAATCTTTTTTATGAGGCTATAGTCAAACTGATACCCAATTCACACAAAGATATATCATAGAAAGAGATTACAGACCAATCTTCCTAATGAACATGAATGGAAATAAATTCATTAAACTCAATAAAATAATGCCAAAATGAATCCAAGAGCATATCAAAAAGATTATCTGCCATGACCAAGTTTGCCTCATGCAAGTGCTACAACATAGTAAATATTGTCAATGTCATTAACCATATAAACAACCTGAAAGAAAAAAAAACTAAATTGTAATTTTCATTAGGTGCTGCAAAATGCTGGGACAATGTCCAGCATTTATTTATGATGAAGGTCTTAGAGATATCAGGGATATGAGAACATACCCAAATACAATAAAGTGAATACACAGTAAGCCAGCAACCAAATTCAGACTAAATGAAGCGAAACTCAAAGCAATTCCACTAAAATTAGAAACAAGACAAGGCTGTCTACCTTCCTATATTTTTTCAGTACAGTTTCTGAAGTTTTAGCTAGAGCAATAAGACAACAAAGGAGATCAAGGGCATACAAGTTGGAAAGAAAGAAGTCAAATTATCACTATTTGAAGATATAATATTATATATAAGTTACCCCAAAATTCTACCAGAAAACTTCTATAGCTGATAAAACCCATCATGAATATAGCAGGGTACAAGAATAACTCATAAAAGGCAATAGCTTTGCTATACATACATGATAAAAAAGCTGAAAGAAAAATTAAAGAAAAATTACCTTGTGTATTATCGTCAAATAATATAAAGTAGTTTGCGGTAACTCTAAACTAAGGAGTGAAAGACCTGTATGACAAGAATTTTAAGTTATTGAAGAAATGAATTGAAGAAGACACCAGATAATGGAAAGATCTCCCATGGTTTTGCATAGATAGTATCAACAGAGTAAAAATAGCAATCTTATCAAAGTCAATCTACAGATTCAATGCAATCTCCATTAAAATCCCAGCACAATTCTTGGAATAACAACAAAAACAAAAACATGAATTCTAAAACATTCCTTTTCAATAATAAACCTCCAGAAAGCATTATCATCCCTGAGTTCAAGATCTAGTATGGAGCTACAATAATAAAAATTGTTTGGTATTGGCATAAAAACATACTTGTAGATTAATGCAATCAAATCAAGGTCCCTGACATTAATCCACACACCTATGAATGCCTGATTTTTTTGAAAAAGTGTTCAAAAATATACAAGGGGATAATGGCCAAGATCATAACACTGATGACACACTATGCTGGATGGAATGTGGACTAAGGGGTACATTCCTCCATTTCTCAGTGGGAGTGTGAGCTTATTCAGCCACTTTAGAAAGCAGTATGGTGGCTCTCAAAATACTGCTAATCAATCTACTCAGTGATTCAACAATATCACTACTGGGCATATACCTAAAGAATACATATTCTTACCCTCAGGGCATTAGCTCAACTATGTACATAGCAGCATTATTTGTAATAGCCAGAATCTGGAAACATCCTAGATATTCATCAATGGAAACATAGATTTAAAATTTTGTGGTATATTTTCACAGGGAAGTACTACTCAGCAGAAAAAATAAAGACATCCTTGAATTTTCAGGTTAGTAGATGGGTCTAGAAAATGTCATACTGAGATAAGTAACACAAACCCAGAAAGATAGATATGTATTCACTAATAAATGGATTTTATATATAAAACCAGAAAGATAACCATGCTATGATTTATAACTCCTGAGACATACATGGATCCCCTATGAATGGCAAATAGAGAAGATCTCCTGAGTAAATTGAGATTGTAAGAGGGGAGAGAACAAGGGGTGATGAAAAGAGAACATGAAATAATGGGATGGTTGAGTGGAGTGAATAACAAAGAGGGAGAGCAAAGAAATAGATATCTTGATAGAAGGAGCTATTGTGGGGTTAAAGAGAACCCTGGTACTAGGAAAACAACCCATAACTCACAAAATAACCCTGGCTAAAGCTCTAAGCAATAGTGAAGAGGGTCCTTAAACTAGCCTTCCCCTATAATCAAATGAATGACCACACTAATTGCCATTACAGAAACTTTACCCACCAACTGAGGGAAACAGATGCAGAGATTTAGAGCTAAGCACTGGATTTAGCCCTCAGTCCAACTGAAGACAGGGAGGAGACATTATATGAGCACAGGGATCAATATCATTAAGAGGAAATCCACAGACAGCTGACTTGAGCTATTGAGACCTCTGTAACTCTGAAATGACAGTTGAGGAATCTTCATGGAATGAAACTGAGCCCTTCAAATGTAGATGACATTCAAAAGGAGTGAGCAGTCCGAAGCCTCTTGTAATATCTAAAGGTTTTGTTCCACTTTGTCCCAGTTCTTCATAATTTCTTTACCGTTTTTTCTTTATTTGTGTTTATGTCTTCATTTTCTTGTTTTGATTAAGAGTGTGCTATTATAGCATAGACTAGCCTTGCAGTAATGGTGACATGACATGACTGTGATTTCCAAAATCTTAAGATTAGAAATGTAAGCAACTATGCCTGGTTTTTAGGAGTTAATGTGTTTAGATTTTAAAACATGCTATATTTTATATTATTGATTTTGTCTAATTTTATATATTTAATTTTTCTTACTTTTCTTTTCATTGTCTCTTGTCCATAATTTGTTGTAGCTTGCTCTTTTGAGAGAGAAGAAAGGACTAGTATTTTTAAAAATCCTTCATTTCAGGCTCTAAATTTCCTCCTTAGCCTAGCCTCATAGAAAGTATTTATAATTTTCTTTCAATTATTTTATTTTTATGTACTTAAATTTTATTTTTGAAATAATTGCTATGTTAGCTGTAAATCATTTCCCCTGATTGTTTAGTTATTTAATGTTTACTGTTTAATTTTATATCATGGCTATATGCTATCTTTTCTTGCTCTATTACATCCTTAGCTTTATTCCATCATGTCCAAAAGACAAAAAGAGCTTGATGTCAATATGTGCAACTTTTAACACATATTAAAATCTATATAAAGTATATCTAGGTAAATAAATGTCCTGTGTGTCTTTAAAAGTATTGTTTGACAGGTAGAATGTTTTATATTTTGGTTAGACATTGATGCTTGATGCTATAATTCAGTTGTTGTTCTTTTCCTATCTTAAATCCTTGTATAATGCTCTTAACAGATTTTTTTTTAAAAACCCTAAAACAGTTGTGTCTTCTCTTCTTCCTAGATTGTCAGTTTTTGCTTTTTACTTTTTCAAGTCCTTCTGTGTGCTGTTTATAAGCCTAAGATCTTGATGTTCACCTGGACTGATGTACTTATTCATATTCTTTATCTCCAGCAATTTTCTTTGCTCTAAAATCACCATTGCTATCAGTTGATTGCATTTTTTATTTTAGGTTTTATTGTTTGGTTTCTTGGTGTGAGTTGTGATTTGCATTTTTATTATACTTTTTTTTTTACTGTTATGTTAAAAAGCATAGATCATATCTGAATAACTATGAGTGATTTGTTTTATTTTATGTGTATATGTTTTATGGATATATTTGAACTGCATGAATGTCTGATAGTTATAGCGGCTGATACTATTGGTTCACCTTAACTTGAAATTATGGATGATTGTGAGCCATATTGTGTGTGTGATGGGAACAAAAGTAAAGTCTTCTGTAAATAACAGCAAGTCTTTCTAGCTCCACATTTGAATTCTTTATTGTAGTAGGTAGACTCCTTTCTTGTCTTAGTTTTTTTTTTTTTTTTTTTTTGTACTGTGATTCCAAATCATTTTGACTTTTCAGAGAATTTGTTTTGTCATTTATTCTGCTACGTTTACTTGTTAACTCAGGACTTCCACTCTCTCATTTATTGTTGCCTGGATTTATGGACCCCTCTCTCTAGCTAACTCTTGATGAGAAAAGCAATAGGACAAAAAACTATTTCCCAGGTTGGTCACATGCCATACCTGTATACTTTTTGTGAATTTTCAAGTTACCCTGTCTCTACATAAAGGAAGCAAATCTCATATCCACAAGTTTTAAATAAGCTTCCAGAGATACTTCAATTAGACCTATGATGTGGGATGTCTTTCTGTATGCTATGAATAAAGGACTTGTCATGGCCTATGGCCTAAAAACCTAGAAGTAGGCAGCAAAATCAGAGCATAGACAGTAGAAGGAGGGAAAATCACGGGAGACACCAACCAGCTGCCCAAGAATCAACATGTAAAAGTAACACAGGTAAGCCTCAAACCACATGGCAAGACAGATTAACAGAAATGGGTTGAATTAAGATGAAAGAGCTAGCTAGCAATATGCCTGAGCCCTAGGCCAAACAGCATGAAATTAATTTAAGCCTTTGTGTGATTATTTGGGGATAAGCAAGGGTCTAAACCTCTGGACCTCTGGATGGACAGGTTAGAAACCTCATTCTACAAATGGTACTTCAATGTGAAGCATGAACACCCACATAAAGCTGGAGAGAGCTTTAAAAGGGGTTTTAAAGCACAGAAACAGTGCTAAAAGCAGTTTCTGAGTTGTGTGTCTGAAGGGGGTTATGGTACAGAGATTCTTGTTATATGCATATTTCTACTATTGTTTAAGATAATATGTTAATGCAAATCCTTTGAAATTGTAATGTGAAATTAAGAAATACAAATTAAGTCATCTGTAATAACCAAATTTATAATCATGTTACTTAGATTTTTTTAAGTTATACAAAGATATATTTTAATTAGATAGGTAATCTTTACACAGTTCAAAGACCTACAGAATATGGCATTTAAAATATTTTAAGAACTTAGACTTTTCTGGACAGTGAGACAGGTTTGCTCCTGGAAGCACAAATCTACTTCAAGAGAATGATGTGCACTAAAGAAACTCCATATAGAATTTCCTTTCTTTCTGGCAAAAGTTAGCCATTGAACAAGAAACTGTTCTTGCATTGACAACTTGAAAATATTCTTTAGAAACTGGGCATGCAGTTTCCCTAGGAAAGTGACCTCTAATCATCAGCAGAGTAAGGTGAGATGATCCTTCAGTTCTTGCTTCACAGAGAAAACTTCCAGACATCCTTCGGGACACAAGAAGAGATTGGAGAACTATGGGGAATGGGCAGAGTAGCCCTTCAAATTCCCTGCTTCACTGTAAGATATGCAGAGACTCTAGGCCTGTAGGCTGAAGATGGATTTCCCACTGTAACAAAAGAACTTTAGGTAACTGGCCAGGCATCTCTGTAATTTCTAGATTTTGGAAATTGTATGCATTTCCTGTTTTCTCAGGTAATATTATATCCTTCTCTGGTCTTTGATGTAGTTGAAGATTAGTTATAATTATAGTTTTTTTTAGTTATTTTAAAGGGTATATTACATATGAAACTTTCAACTCACAAGGATAAAGAAGATACTAGAATGCTTTCTTTAATTTTGATAAATACAAATACACTGGATAGTGTCACTGTAATTCTTGCTTGAAAATTGTTTTGTTATATGTAATTTTGCTATGTTGAAATTGAAACATTCCTTTTTGATTAGACAGAAAAGGGGAAGTGGTCTAGGATATCTTTCTGTATGTTGTGAATAAAGAAATTATCATGGCCTATGGCAGGCATTTTAGAAGTTGGTGGGAAAGTCAGAGCATAGATAGGGGAAGGGAGACACCATCCAACTTCCCAAGAATCAACAATATAAAAATAACACAGGTGAGCCATGGGCCATGTGTCAGTGACATATTAATGGAAATGGGTTGAATTAAGATGAAAGAGTTAGTTAGCAATATGCCTGAGCCATAGGCCAAACAGCGTTAAATTAATTTAAGCCTCAGTGTGATTATTTGGGGTTAAGAGAGGGTCCAAACCTTTGGATAGGACAGAAACCTCATTTTACAGACTTAAATTAATTTTCAACTGTCTATCATCTCAGCTTTGTGTCTCTGGGTAGATAAAGATCACTTGTTTTGGTGACAGCAAAGTGGCTCCTCAGTCCTTGTAGTGTTTTAGATTTTTAGTGTGAGTTCCTGTGCGGAACCATCTATTTCTGTACAGGAAATGAGACTCCAGCTTCATAAGAATTCAAGTTGGCATTCAGGGTTTTGTTTTGTGGATTTTATTGTGTTTGTTTGATTGTGTTTTGTTTTGCTCTTTTTGGTTCAGTCTTAATGTTTAAGTAAACATCTGAGTTAAGTCTTGATCATGGGAACAAAGAGTTCTTCTCTAACTCAATCTTTGGTTTTGGTGAAGATCTCTGTGCTAATTCAGTTATCCTGCCTGTTTTAGTGACTCTAAGGATTGAAACTTTAGGTATTTCAGAAAGCAAAACAAAAGAAAAAAAAAACCTGCCTTGATCTTTATTTCCATATTGGTTGTATTTTTAAATTTCTCTCTTGATAGATAATGAACCTCTAGGAAGTAAAATCTTATTATAGAAAACAAATAAAATTTCAATCATTAATGGATACAGTGGTATCCTGGCAACTAAATGGTATCCTGGCAACTATTTATTGGTCCTTTCATTGTTTTCTCACAGGAAATGTAAAGAATCCTCTTATTTATGTTATTACTATGATTTCTTCTTCATGAGTATTATAATCAATAAAAGCATTTGGCCATGGACTGGAGGCTTGATGTCAGCAAAAAATAATCAAGCTTTCCTCCTGTTAAGTAGTTTTACCAACTTGCCATGATTAAAGAAGAGGATTAGGCTTAATAACATGGAAGGTAAATAATACAAAGAAATGGGAATGTTACTATAATTATATCTAATCTTATGATTCCAAAAGCTTTAGAATTTGCTTGTTAGGTCAATTTGGAGAAATCAGATCAAAAAACTTAAAAATTTTGTAATTCAAACATATGTAAAAATTCTTGTGGTTGTTCTGAAGACCAGAATTCTGTTGAAAAAAGAAATTCTCTGGAAAAAGTAATAATAATGCATTCATATTAAAAAAAAAAAAACCCTGATAAACAACTTGACTGTCTTTTTTGTCTCTTGAGACTTTGCAAGTGTAAATGTCTCTATGTGTATGGGTTTGTGCAAGGGACTGACTTATAAGGGATGGAAAGTGCAAAACATACAAGCCCTTCAGACTATGTGTTAAGGGATAAAATCCGTTAGACCTCTTAGCAGATCCAAAGTTTGAATTGAATGTCTACATTAAGCTAGCCTGTTGACTGCCTGGGGAGAAAGAGTTTTCATACAGCACTAACATTGCACATTACAGGGAATTTTCAAAGACAAAGAACACAGAAAAACTATATCCTGGTTAGCAGTTGCAGTGAAAAGCAAGAAAGTAAACAGTATAACAAAAGTAAAAAATATTCAGATAGCTGGGGGCATTTTGACCCTGAATTTAAGGACATAGTTGGGTGCTTTTCCTTTTGGAATTTTTAGAGCAGGGTATAGGAACAAAAGCCGACTTCATCTGAGATAAGATGGAAAAAATACTTTGTTACGCTGCAGAATAGCTATTACTGTGTGCTTCCACCCAGATATACAGTGATATAATCAGAATTCAAAAGCATAGAAACAATACATTAAATTTGAATAAATATACTTTAATGTTCATACATGAATTTCTGACATTTAGAATATACAAGAAAAAAATACCTGCAGTAATGTAGTGTTAAATTCATGATACTGAAGATAATTTTATAACCAATGAAATCATGTACTGTAGTAAACAAAGTTTTATTTTAGGAATGCAAAATTTTGTTTTCATTTTAAGAAAATAAATTAGTGAAATGCATAATTATGCATTAAAACAAAACTTTATGAAACAAAATTATTTTTTGAAATGGTCTTCATCACAATAAATAAAGTTTTTGCATTAAAAAATAATTTCAAGAAATTGAAAGATCAATGAAAAATCTTCAAGATGTATAAAATATCTGTTTCATGGCTGTTTAAGTCTATTGTTTTGAAGATCTTTTAAGGTGGGAAATTGTGATAGAAAGGATGGAAGAGAAAGGTTTCTCACTTCATGGTTGTGATAAAGCAAAGAGTATAAGAACAAGGTATTGGTAAAATATAACTCCAAGGAATTCTTTACGCTTCTTTAACCAGATGCTAATCCAGGCCAATATTCTAAGTTATCTCCATTAACTGGAAAGTAAAGCATCATTATATCACATATAGAATATATTCTACATTTATATCATAGTAAATAAAACACATATGAAAATATTAGTAAGATTGGTGATGTCGTTAATATCTAAAACAAGAATCAAAAAGATTTCTTTCCGTATCTACTGGAGTATTAAAGAAAAAAAAACATAAAATGTCAAGGGCCATCTGAGTATACAACATATGACAACCAGTATCTTACAAGTTGTCCTACCAGATGAATAAATCTTTTGGGAAACCCTACAAGGTAAAGTTTATGGAGGACTACCACTAAACAAAATCCACTGGGAACTTCAATAGACAAAGACCTTGGAGAAATACCACTAAACAAAATTCACCAAGTGGCCCAACTATACAAACCCATTGGGTAATTGGCTATGGATTCTAGTTGTTTTCTATCTGTAAATATCTCTGGTGCCACTGCTATGCTTCCCTTATAAGAAAAGCCATGGGGTTCTTTCTACAGCCCATTGGCAGTATGTTTTTTTTTTTTTACATATTTGGGCACATTTATAATCGTAGAAAGTCAATAAAATGGATTTCTGATATGTAAAAATATACTAGAATATTATTTTTATTTGACACAGGAAAGTAACATTATTTCAGTCACAAAAAATAATCTTTGACTTAAGAACAAATTCAAACAGATTACTTATCTCCTGCCAAAAATATGCAAAAACTAATTACTTGATGTTATTTATTGCTAAATCAAGGCCAGGTTGTTTTGAGACACACTCCCTTGCAATAGTTGACTTTCTGCATTAACCCTGACCAGTCAAAGTTCAATCTGGTACTGCTATTGTTAAGTCCTAAATGTCCATGTCATTCTCTGTCTGAAAAAAAGTTATATGCAAGGTCAAACATTTTGCACTGGCTGATGTTTGTGACCTTACTAGCCTGAGAATAACTATATGACTTCATATGTTATGGGAATAGACTGCACCCTGAAAATGTAACATATAATTGTCAGAGTTTGGCTAGTAAGGGAGCAGCAGCAATGTAGGGGAAAAAGAGAAGGAGAAATGAGTGTGCGAATGAGAGTATACGTAAGAGCAGCAGAAATGTAGGGATGAAACTATGCAGAATGTAAGTGTATGTGGGTTGAATGAGAGAAGAAAAAGAAGAAGAAGAAGAAGAAGAAGAAGAAGAAGAAGAAGAAGAAGAAGAAGAAGGAGAGGGAGAGTAGGAGGAGGAAGAAGAGGAAGAAGAATAGGAAGAAGACCAAGAAGCCTATATAGTGGGTGAAACATATGTGGGAGAGAAGAGAGACTGAGTGAGCAAAAAGTGAGTAAATGATATAGAAAAGGCATATATGTATAAGTGAATATGTAAGAGATAAAATTATACAAAAGAGCTGTTGCTACATAGAGGAACTAATCAGAGCTGTATGAGAATGTGTAAGAATAATGTTGAATGTTATATAATGAGAAATAAATGTAAATGAAATAAATAACTATGAATGAGAGGATGCATAAGCAAAAAGTGAGTAAATAATGTCACAGGTGCATGTCTGTGAGAGATAAAGCTATGTCAAAGAGTTGTAGGTATGTATACAAACTATGCAAAAAGACACATGATAATGTGTAAACATGTAAAATATGGCGAGAACTATGTATATGAGATAAATAGCTACAGATATATGGAGATTTATAACTGTGGAGTCAAGGAATATTAAACTATGTAAAAAAGAGATATAGAAGACAATGTATGTAAAAGAGATGTGTTGATAAGTGAAAATAGAGGTAACTGTGTATAGAGATATATGGCTGTACCTATGTAACTTAATATATGTAGTTGCATGTATGTAATGATGTGAAGATAAGTAGCTGAATGAAAACATAAAGAGAATAGAGAAAACTGTTAAGAATAAAAAGAGAAAGTTACCATCAGAAGGTATGTATGTTTCCTTATTTTACCAGCCCACTAGATAGAGATTTATTTATAATTATATCAGCATAAAAGTTTCTTAATTTTTTGTTTGGTTAATGGTTTTAGCATTTTATTTATTTAGTTTTTCAAGACATGGTTTCTACCTAAGGCTCTGGTTGTTTTGCATGTAACTCTGTAAAACAGGCTGGCTTCAAATTCACAGAGATCTACCTCCTTCTGTCTTTAAAGTGCTAGAATTAAAGACTTGCACCACCACCATCCAGCTAAAAATTATATTTAGGACCATATGGAATTATCATATGATCTGAATTTTGTACCTTTAAGTACAAAAACAATTGAAAGAAAAATCTCAAAGTAATACTTAAGTAAAAATAATTATGTAACATTTTTGAGAATATGTGATATGAAAGTGTGTCTATAAACGAATCAATAGTCATTTAGACTGTGAAGTTTTTTTAGCCACAAAATGAAAGAATACAATAAATAGTGTATGCTACAAACATAGTATATCATGAAAATGCTGTTAACTAAAGTAAATTAGGCACCAAAATATACATATGGTTTGCAACTGGTAAATCTAAGGAGATGTAATGTATAATAGAGATCAATAGAGCTTGATAATAGAAAGATACCCAATTTTTTCCTATAGTGGTAAAGCTTAAGAAATAGAAAGCTGTAGATAGTTATTTAAAAATAAATATTATATAAACACTGTACATTCAAAAATTCAAATTTTGTTTTGTGCATATTGCATAGCAATATGTTTGTTATAATATGTTTTGGAAGGCACATTAATGCAAACTTCCAGTTTATAGATAGTTTAGATCAGTTTCTATTTCATTAACCACTAGAAAAACTCATAAAATTTACAGAAATTTGTTATAGACATGTTTCCAGTTTGTTAGATATAAAGAATACAGAGTACAATCAGCTAGGAAACATGTATACAGATCAGAGTCTTGGAAATAAAACAAACTTAAAGCACCAACATTACTTTTTTCTCCATGGAGCCAGCACAGCATTACTTGCAGAACAGGAGAACATGGAAATAAACCTGGAGTATTGCCAGAGTTGGTACTGGGTCTCCATCATAGGAATGCTTGATCATCTTTAGTGTTATCTGCATCTAGATTCTCAGAATATTTTAGCTGATAATAGGCAAAATAAAAAGTAGATGCGGAATTCCAAATTATGTTTTTTTAATAGTTGGGTTCTTCTGAAGTTTCCAACTAAACAAAGGAAGTTTTATTAAAGATTACATTTGCATTGTTTTAAACTTAATTTCTATAATATAAGAATAAATGTCAGACTGTGTATGTAGGGCAAGGTAAAGTTAAGCATGATGCGAATCTTTATAATAGCCTAAAGTTCCTATACACCTTTCCCTGCTACTAGATTTCTTGCTTATACCAGATAACCTGTTATTGTTTGAACATGCTAAAAATGTGATTTCAGCAGGGCTATTGTTTTTTTTTTTTTGGTTGGTACCTGTGGTCTGAAATAATTTTTCCCTGAAGAACTACACCCACTTATTTTCTTCATATCTGTGATCAATTATTTTTGATATATGAATTTTTTGACCAATTATATAAAGTGTGAAATTAACAATTCTTATTCTTTTACCAACTTATTAAAGCTTATTAAATTTGAAATATAATTATTCTAGTAATTATGTGTTTTCTCTTTGTCTACTACTGTAATTTTAAATGCTTTCATAATAGCATCTGTTTTGATTTTTTTTTTTTTTTTTTGCTGTTTAGAAGAGAGGAGTTGGCAGGGAGGTTGTTCTTTTATTCCCACAATAGCTCAAGTAACAAGTGTGGAACACATTACATTCTGATATAGTTTGAATTTTAAACATTTTTCAAACTAAGAAGGCCTGGTATTGCACAATCATGGTCCCAGTTACTTGTGAGGTGGAGGTACCTGCTATCTAAGCTATAGAGTTATCTTTCAATATCGCATTATGGAACAGAAGATAAATTTTTAAAAAGGGCTAGTAATAGAACATTTTTTGTCATGCATGAAGTGCTAGACACAATCTATACCCTTTTAAATAAGAAGTTCCTCAAAGGACCATATGCTAATATGCTAATTTTGTTTCCATCCATTGGACCATTATAAGAAATTGTCTAGAATTTAAGACCTGTAGCATTCATGAAGGTTTCCAGGTATTTACCATGTAGTATAGAATTGTGTGCATCTCAGTCCATCACTATTTTACATCTTTGCCATAACTTGAGTTACTTTGAACCAAAATATATTCTAAACATGATATACATGCACCCAAAAGCATAGTGAAAGTTGACACTATAGTACAATACTACAAGACAAAGCAAATCTCTAATTTTTATAAATTTATTATATATAGGATGTTCTAACAGTAGTTAATTGACATAGATTTTTAAGAATATTAATTCAATAAATGGATATGAAAAGGAAAAATGGGACTGGCAAGATTACCCAGTAGTCAAGTACAGACACTACCAAGACTCGTGAACTAAGTTTGATTCAAAGGACTCACATGGTAGAAAACCACTGACTATTAAAGCTTACTCACAGATATCTGCATAAAGGTCCATAGACTGAAACACACACTCACACACACATACACGCACAGAAAATGAAAAAGCAAAAAAGATACAATTATGACCATCCCATTTTATAGTCCCTAGTAAAATGATAGGGACATTATACTTTCATGTGCTAAGTGATATAGAAAACTCCAATAAGTGCTACTGATGAGTAGCTAATATGAGAGTTGATATATGCAAAAGTGAACTTGCCAAATTTGGGGAACAATGATAACACTGACAAAATAAATAATATAAAATAACATTAGTAAAACAAACCCAGCAAACTTTAACAATAAAAAAATTTATGTTTAAATGTGATAATTGGATCTTAAGTACAGAATAATAGCATAACAATAGAATATATTATTTTTTCTATTGGTGATGAAGAATCAATTTAATGATTATCACACAATTTAATAATTTATGCCAATGGAAGATGAATTAAATTAAATTATATTTTTAAAGATGGATAACGTGATAAAGAGTAAAATACACAAGTAAGTTCAACAAAGTTAGCAAAATATAGCAAGAGACACTACTAGACAGGCTTAGTAGCTCATGACTGTGAATTTAACAAGGGGGTAGAAGGAGAAGAATTAGTAGTTCAAGGTCAACCTCAACTATATAGTAATTTCAAGGTAAAGCTGATTTCATGACATCCTGTCTCAAAGAAAAAAATACATAAAAACTCCACAAAACCACCAAATTAAGATAACATTATTGCTTTAATTTTTTTCAATAAAAAACAATGTAGCAAATAAAATAGTACTAACAAATAAGAATGTTTATCTTAAGATATCTATATTTAAAATTTGATTCTTTTGTGGAATTTTCAAATTTAATTTTAGAACTTAAATATCTACTATTCACATGTATGGAGTAGCAATTTTATCTGAAATTAAAAGTTCCCATTTTATAGGGAAGCTCTTTAAGACACATATTTTAGTCAATGTTCTATTGTTATAGAGACCTCATGACCAGTGCAATTCTTGTAAGAGAAAGCATTTAATTGAGGTTTGCAACCATTTAGTCCATTATCAAAATGGTGAGAAGCATGATGACAAACAGGCAGTTAAGATGTTAGAGCAGTAGCTGAGATTTCCATATCCAAATCTGCAGGCATCAAGAAGAGACAGTCATTGTGCCTAACATAGACTTTTGAAGACTTAAAGCCCATTCTTGAGTGACATGCTTCTTTCAGCAAGGCCACACCTACTCCCATATTGACAATCCTCCTAATCCTTCTAAGATAGTAGGCCTTTACTCCCTAATACCTGAGCATTTAAACATATGAGCCTATGAGAAACATTCTTATTCAAGGCACCACAAATGGATGTTTAGAGGGAGGTTAAACAATATGATATTCTAAGGGTAAGTGAAATATTCCACCTTGTAGGGAATCTTTTTAGAATATGATGTAAACAACTCAAAATAGCTAAGGAAGTCTCTGAAACTGATCAGGTTCCCAAGGTTACGTAAGGGTAAAAAGCTGGAGATAAATTACTGGATGTAAAATTCATCAGTCTTTGACCTAAATAAACCACCATTCCCCACTCTAGAACTTTCCTCTGTGGAAAACTCTGCTCCAAAGAAAGCCTATATAAACCTCATCCCTTTCAGTTATTTGCTGTTTCTCTCCAAAGGAAATGTAATTACCTTTTATTTTATTTTATTTTTTTGCTTTCTTGATACAACTCTAATTAATGTGAGGTTTATTAATGCAGTATGAGTTTATGGCATTCCCTTGCTCCTGACTGCCAAGATAACTTTCAATTCAAGCCATAACATTTGCATTAGGAATAACTTTTCCCTCAATACTGAGGGAATTGAGGGTTCTGCCCTCCTAAAGAGTATATAAACAGTAAAAACTGCTTAGAGTCATTTTTAGACAAACTCAGTATCTTAGAAGAGGCTCAGAACAAGTATCTTGAAAGAAGCAGACTGACCAAGCATTCTTGAAGAGTCAAGGACAAGAGAAGTGGCCTGATAGAAGTGGAGAGTCACTTAACTGTCTAAAAGAAACAAGGAAAGGCAAGGTTGCCTGGAAAAATGCTCAGACTAATTGAGCAAATGGGAAAGGATACCTCCTATCCTGTTGAACTATCTCCATGTTATAAAGTACATTCCATGTATTCAGCTGTTTTAGATCTTTACCTATACTGTGAGAGGTTTTTTGTGATAAAGCTGCCTTTGAATTACTTCTGCTATGCATGCAACATTTCACCATATTCCGGTAAGTAACCGCAATAGAACTCATTGATTCACTAAGTTGGATTTTGATGATATGGTAGTTTTAATGAAAAAAAACCTATATAGGCTCATCGATTTAAATACTTGGTCACCAGTGAGTGGGCAGCACTATTTAAAAGAATTAAGAGAAATGGCCTTTTTGAAGGAAATGTTTCATTGAGTGAGGCTTTGAAATTTCAAAAAGACCATGTCATACCTGGTCTCTCTTTGTTTAAGCTGCCTGTGAATCCAAATGTAGAACCCTTTGCTATGATGATAATAGACTAAACTTCTAAAACTTTAAGTAAGACTTATTTTAAATAATTTTTTTGTAAAAGTTGCAATATTCATGGTGTCTTTTCAAATAAATAGAATAATTACAAAGATGGTTTGAATAGGTATGTCCTTCATGGATTTAATGCTTGACCCATAAGTAGTAGCAGAATTAAGAAATGTGGCTTTAATGGAAAAGCTAGGGCTTTGTTGGGAGAAGTATGTCACTGTGGAGGCAAGATTTGAGGTCTCACTGTGTACACCAAGTACACAGTGTTTGTTTTTGCTGCCTGAGGATCAAGATGGAAAACTTTCAGCTCATTCTGTAGCACCATGTCTGCCCACATGCTACCATGACAATAATAGTCTTAACCTCTGTAACTATAATTCAGCCCCAATTAAACATTTTCTTTATAATAGTTGACTTGTTCATGGTGTCTCTTCAGAGAAATAGAAACCCTAAGACAGAAGTTGGTACAAAAGACTGGGAAATTGCTGTGATAGGTTATGACCATATTTTTGGAGAAATTTTGATTACAAGAGAGTTTTTTATTTAAAAAAATAGTGAAATAATTTAATCATTGATTAATAGGCCAAACTAATAGGAACATGGAGAGAAAGATACTGAGAGTGATTTGAACAATGGGGGCCTGTCTCAGGAGGTTTCAAGGAAAAAAATTTTAGTATAAAACATAGAGATGTAATATTTCAGTGGGAAAAAACATGCCTATCTTTTTCTTCAGTGTGAAAAATTTACTTAAGGCTAAAGTGAAGATCTGGATTAATTGCATTGGTAAAGGAAATCTTAAAACAACGTAGATTCTGTCCTAGGGTTACTAACGTTGACTCTTATGAAGATTCTTAATGAAAAGAAGCAAGATAAACAGGAAAAGTACAAAATATATAGATTGAGGAGAAAAGGGGACACCAAAAAGGGGAATAGATATAAATTATGTACTCAAGGGAACAAACTGTGGTGATATATCTTATATTTAATAAAATCAGCCTAGAATATCTTAGAACAGAATCAAGCCAGTCAAGCCATGAGGGACAAGGAATAGTAACTCATGTCTTTAATCCCAGCACAGGAATGACTGAGTTGTGACCTATGCATTTAATCTCATAACTGAGGAGACAGAGATCTTTCTGTGTTTTAGAGGGAGTAAGGCCTAACAATCAAACAGTTCTAGTTGACACCTTTAATCCTAAAACTAGGATTATGATGCAGAGTTGAACCTGGAAATGAAACAACTGGGCAAAGAAGATATTTAAGGTGAGAGTGGAAAGACATTGTGGTCCTCTGTAGAAATGAAGAGTCAGGCTGAAGACTCTTGAAGACAGCTTTTACCCTGAGAAGTTGGCTGAGTAAGATTTGACTGTGTTCTGTTTCTTCCTTCTGATATCCCAGCTTTCCTCTAATATCTGGCTCTGATTTTCATTAAATATTAATTAGAATTTGTGTTTTAATAAACAGGTTTAAAAAATGAAATAAAGGGTGTTGTAACTTCAGGGCAAGACCTTACCCAGCCAAGCTTCTAAGTTGTGAAAAGAAATTTAATAACAATTTAGGTCCTGGCACCGTCCACCTAAGATGTACACATTTAATTCCAGTACTTTGGAGACAGAGGGAAGCAAATCTCTTTATTTTATGGGCAGTCTTGTCTACAGAGAAACTTCCAGGGCATTCAATCTTAGGCAGTAAAGGAAATAATAGAAAACAGAGAGCTGTAAAAGACATAATTAAATGGGGTGGAGGGGGCATTTTCCAGTCAAGCAAACAGAAGGATTTGACTGCTTCAGCCACATGGTTCTGGCTTTAAAGGCAAAGTTACAAGAAAAAGTTTATGGAAACTCCCTCAACAAGTAAGGAAATATGATAATGGCAAGCATATGTCAGAGGTGTCCCTGAAAGGCCATTTAGTGAACCTGTAAAGGTGATACCTGAAATGTCCTGGAGATGCCAAAATTTTGAAGATACTAGAGTGTGATGAGTTAAAACTTATTTTGTTATTTGTTATGTTATAAGAAATAATTAGGAATAATAATCATTCCTTATATATAGTACATATCTAATCTAATACATAAATGTCTGTCAGGCCCCCTAGCAAAAGATAATAATGATATTGCTCAATTATTGATAGAAAACGTGCTAGGGGATTCAGAGCTTCATAAAACATTATGTCAATAACAAAGATTAAAAAAATTCTATCACTTGGCAACAAGTCGAAAAAATTATATAAAAAAACATTGTCCTACCTGCTACTTTTATAATGAAACTCCATTATTGACAGGAAGTAATCCCAAATGTATACATAGAAATAAAGTTTGGAAGATGGATGTTTCATTTTGCAGAATTTAGAAAATTAAAATATGTATGCCATACAATAGATGTGTTTTCAGGAATTTAATTGGCAGCTGATCTGGGATTAGAAAAGACTGATTTTGTAATTATCCATTTGCTAGAAGTTATGGTCTTCATAGTAGTACTTATATAAATTAAAATTCACAATGCTCCATCATATGTCTCTATTAAAATGAGTTTGTTTTTATTTTTACAATATAAAGCATATTGCAGGTATACCACATAAACCTATAGGACAAATAGTTATAGAACAATAAAATTTAATTTTAAAGCATATGGTAAATAAATAAAAAAAATAACAAAGAATCCAG